>VDFB02105785.1:334018975-334211376 GCA_007258455.2 Sequoia sempervirens
GAATGCCATGACAAGTGAATAATTATGGATTGTCATGGCATTCCATCACCTTGAGACCACATTTCTTTAAGTTATTTTTTCAACCAGTTCACTACCTTGTCTATGCTATTGCTTACGATTATGCTTTGATAGATTTTTTCCAAGCATCCTTAGCTTGTTCGAAAGTACTTGTTTTAGGATTTTAGCCTTAGCAACAAGGTAGTGAACTATTTGATAAAATGCTTTGGTAGAAATGTATGAAAAATGTGGTAGCATAGACAAGACAATGAACTTTTTGAAAAAAATGCCTCAAAAATGTGGTCTCATGGAATGCCATGACAAAGAAAATGCATTTGGAAACTGCTCCCTGGTTATTGAGTTATGCAATGTGAATTAATTGCATAAGCACTTCAGATTGACTTTGTAAAAACTATATTGTAATTGAAATTTTTGTCATCTATCAATGGTTATTAGTTATGCAATGTGAAGTAATACTTTGAGTTTGAAAGATGTGCAATGCAATGTAATCAAAATTTGAATATAAACTACAAAAATATATTTTTTTACAATTCATTAGTTAAGAAATCTCTATTTTATTTGCTCTCTATAACTCCATTGCTATGGAAATTCCTTTCAATTAAAAAAGTTTCTCTCAATCTATAACTTTTTGTTGCTATGTGTAGAACATTATAGATGGATCAATGTCGAAGTTTGACTAGGGATCAATACCATGCATTTGATGAGAGAATAGCTGAAGAGAGGGACATGGACAAATATCAATGTCCACGTAATTATTGTCTTGGTGGAAAGATGAAAAAAAGAAGTGAAATTTATTGACATATGATAAGATATGGGCATAGTGGTATAAGCCCTTGCAATGTCAATTATTACGAAGATATGATAGAATGATGGAGTGTGAGAGATGAAGAGGCAACAAACATAGATGAAGTGGCACCGAACATAGATGAAGAGGCAACAATGCTAGAAGAAGGGTTTGAAGTTGATAGAATGTTGAATGAGGGTCTCAATGATGATTGGGCCAAGTTGATGGAGGATGCTTCAAAGCCTTTGTATGCTAATTGTAGGTTAATTCATTTGACAATAATCCTTCAAATTCTTAACTTGCAAGTGGTGTTTGGTTGGGAAAATGAGAGTGTAGATTAGTTATTGGCATTATTAAGTTCATTGTTACCATCTAACTCCACATTGCCAACAAAATGAAGTCAATGTAGAAAGGAAATCACTAAGCTAGGCTTAGGGTATGAAAACATCCACACATGTGTGAATGGTTGTGTATTATTTTGCAAGAATCTTGCAAGTGAGAGTGAATGTCTGAAATGTCATGAAGCAAGGTATAGAGAAGGGTTGAAATCAACTCTGGTTCCTAGAAAGGTTCTTCACCACTTTTTAGTAATCCCACAATTACTCTGAATGTATAGGTGAAGATACATTGTTGAACTTATGCAATGTCATGCCCAAAATAAGAGCATTGATGGAAAATGGCATATGCTTGATTGTAATACATGGATGGAATTTGATAATAGATGGCTTATTTTTCTTAAGATCCTTGTAATATAAGGTTGGGTTTGGCTCTAGATGGGGTGAACCCATTTTTAGATAAAAATACTAAATAGTCAACTTAGCCAATGTTTTTAATAAATTATAACTTTCCTCCATGATTAGCAACTAAACCATTTTTCTTAATACTATCATTAATTATACCAGGAAAGAAAAGTATGACTTCATATGCAATTGATGCTTATCTAGAGCCATTATATGATGATCTAATGGAATTGTGGAAAGGAATTGAATATTTTCAATCTTTAAGGGATGGTCATTCAATAAAATTCACTTTAAGAGCTTCCTTATTGTTTACAATTCATGATCTTCCTACATATGGAACATTGTCTGGTCTCAGTGTTCATGGATACCATGGCTATCCTGTTTGGAATTTTAAGGATTTTTTGAGACACTCAAGAAGTTTGTGTAAGTGTATTTATTATGGACGTCGTGCTTTCCTTAAAATGGATCATCCATATCGTCAACAAAAAACATGATTCAATAGTTAAGAAGGGAATCGTGAAGCACCATTGCTAATAATAGGTGATTACATTGTTGAGAATGGACAAAAAAGAATGTCATTTATTGAAAATGATGGGATTGTTGGTAGTAGATATGATCCATGTAATGAAAGCGGTGTAAAAAGGTTGTACATATTTTATAAGTTGTCATACTTTAAGGATATAGCCATTATGCATACTGTTGACTTTCTGCATACTGAGAAAAATATAGCCTATACTATTATAGAAACTCCTTTTGGTGCTTTTGATACTATTTCATCATGTGAAGAATTTCGATAACTAAAGATTTGTTGAAATATTTGGGTTGAAAAATATGGTGATGAAAAATATAGAAAACCTAGTGCTCCTTATGTTTGGACAAAGGAATAGCATGCACAATTCTTATAGTTGATGTCTCAGACTTGCTTTTCCACTGGATATGTGAGTAGTAGTATTAGAAGCCAAACTAACATTAATGGCTTAAGAGGCCTCAAGACCCATGAATATCATGTCATAATGAAGAATATTTTACCTATTGTGGTAAATATATTAAGTTTACCAAAGGGGCAAAGATTGGAAGTTATAAGGTTGGGCCTAATATTAAAGAGAATGAGTTTACATGTATTAGATCCTTCAAACTTTGATAGTTTGAGGGAGGAGGTTGTTGAAGTCCTTTTTCTATTGGAACAGGAATTTCCACCAACAATCTTTAACATTTCTATGCATTGTGGCCCGATAAGAAAAAGATGGATGTATCCTATAGAATGATATATGAAGGTTTTGGAAAAAAATATTCGTACTAGGACAAAATCGGAAGGCAACATGTCTAAGGGATATTCAATGCAAGAGGCCATGGGATTTTGCACATAATATATGAAGGAATTTTAAAATGTCAATCGGCATGTATGGGACGATGAAAAAGAAGACACAGTTGTAGGTGAAGCATTAGAAGACAATGGATGTGGCTTCAAGCTATCAAATCAAGAAAGAAGTGTGATACATGCCTATATTCTTCAAAACACATCTTTGTTCGATAAGCGACGTAGATAAAAAAATATTTTACACAATAATTTATTTACTCAATTGCATTTACATATTTATATTATCAATCTTACTATTTGTACATTAATATTCTATGTAGAAAATATGAAGAAGACAATCAAGCTTGGATGCAACATCGAGTTCAAAGGCACATACATCATGCTGATTTGATTCGAGGTGATTCTTTTCCAAAATTTGAAGAATGGATTGCTAATGTAGTTAGTGATGCAAAAGAAGAAGGTCAAGATATAACAACGGAGGAAAGTGAGATTTCACAAGCTCCACATTTATGGGCTACATGTTTTAGTGGAATGTGGGCCTATGGCAATCATTTAAGAGTGGAAAAAAAGACAAAGGAAAGATAAATTGTGATTGTGTTAGTGTTGAATTTCTTCACAAAACTGAGAAGAAATTTTATGTTGGATTCATCCAACAAATTATTCTAGTGGACTATGGTGAAAATAGTCCTATATTATTAAAATGTAAGTGGATCCAACCATCTATAGTACAATATGATGAGTATGGATTTGTACAAGCAAATAGAAGATAATTTTTATCAGAGATGGATGAGCCATATGTTTCCCCTCTTCAAATTAACCAATAATTTCTAATTTATAATGTAAGAAGCCTAGGATGGTCGTATGTCATTCAAACAGAGTCTTGTTCAAAACAAAAATTCATGGAAGTTGTTGATATAATGCTTGATGGGAAATATGTTAATTCACAAGAAACATTTGAAGAAGTGGATGAAGACAATGATGGAGTGTTTGAAGAAGACATTTTGATTACCAATGAAGAGATTGGGAGAGAAAATGCATTGCATGTCACATATGAGGATGAGGAAGAAAATCAAGCATATGTAGACGTGAATGATTAGGATTCTAATCTTGCTAGCAATGCAGATGATTATGATGATGTTTTTTCACATTAAGAGGTTAGCTTGTCACCTAAACTTTGGTTATATGTATGGTGTAATTTATTATTGAATGTAATAAAGATCTGAGTATAGGCATGCTTATTCACTATTATTTTATTGATACATTTATGAATGTAATCATCATTATTCTGCTAGTACATTGTATACAAAACCCAAGATATTCACTACTCATTTGAAGTGTATTTAAAGTTAGGTTCAATCATTCTTCTTAGTTTTCTTTGGTTGAGAATTTGAAATTAATTTTGTTTAGTTAGAATATAATTTCTTCTATTTCCTACATGTTTTCTAAATGCAAACATATAATGAACATCTGTGATTTAAAAATACATATAGATATCTTAACATTAGGTGAACTAAGCCTCCCCATTATAAATAAAGAAATGATCTCTTAGGACTGACTGACACTGAAAACTAAAACTGAGAGACTATAAAATTAGAAAATTCTTCAATCTTTTCAATAAAATTATATAAAAAATACTACATTCATAATAAAATCCAATACTGCACTACTACAACAGTCACTAGAGGTATGCACAGGATGGTACGACATATAGGTCAATTTACAAATGCTTACTGCAATACCACAACAACCAAACATGAATACCGCAGGGTGGCAGTTATAACATGTTAACAACTAAAGTAAACCACAACCCCACAGGGGGTAAATAGTGACACTGTAGTATGGTGGTGAACAATCACTCAACCGCTAGAATTAATTTGTTGTCCCACAGGAGTCCAAAGGGGTGTACACGGGCTGGCAATACTTCTACCTCTACCTCGCAACAGTCTTGATATGATAGAGCAGTATGGCAGTGAATAGTCACTCCACTGCTAGAATTAACCCATCATCCCGCAGGAGTCTAAAGGGGTGTGTGTGGGGTGGCGGTACTGCTAATGCTACCCTACAGTGGTCTTTAAATGACCTAGCAGTAGTGCAGTAAAATTTTTCAAAGAATTAAATGATTAAACCGTTCGATTTCCCAAGATCAACGAAATGTATTCAAACTCAAAATATGGGAAAATTCTGAAATATCTTGCACAAATTGACATTTCACATTAATAGTGAGGTGATTGAGCTCAGCAACAAATATTACTTGGGACTCGACGAAATTTTGGCAATCATTCACAAAGCTCAACGTACTGGAGGCAAGGGAGTTCAAGCAGGAAAACTCTATAGCTATTATTTCATTAGGTAAGTTCACAGAAACCCTCTGTAGCAAGTGTATAAGAATTGAATTTGCTTCTACAAGTAGTTACTTAAAAAATCAAGTAGGAGTCAACTTGTGAGTAAAAAAGGAAGTGCCCACAATTTCTAAATCAAAGAAGAAATCCTTGCGAAAATCCATTTTAGACGTGTTACCTAATTCTATAGGATCCAAAAAGGTGTTTAAAGATACATCCCAAGGATGTAGAGACCCAATTATCCATATCTCAGGGTGGGATCTATTTTGGTACTTCTATGAAAAAAGGGTTGAGAAGGTGCTGATTTTGAATCCTTGGACCTTAGATTTGGCCAAATTGATAGTCCCAAATTTCTTCATAGATGTTGAGTTTATTAAAGTATTGGTACAATATTATCAGCTGGCTACCAGGACTATAAGAATGCTAGATGGTTCACCATTAGTGGTGTTGACTAAAGATTCAATTATAGAGTGTTTTATGTTAAACAAGCAAACCATCACTAAGATCGACTTGGACAGAAGTGAGGAGGATTATAGGAGATTGAGAAATACCTACAAGAGTGATGAACTTCCTTTAGACATGAAAAAATGTGAAAAAAATAGGAGGATACCTATCTCCCCCTCCCAAAATTAGCCATTTTCCATAGAAGACTTCCAAGTATATTTCAAAAGAACTTATTTTTCTTTGTGTCAAGTGATTTGAATAGATGCTGAAGAGAGGATGCCAACATATCTCATGATGATTGCAATAAGGATACAAAATCCTAAAGTGAACATTGAGTATGACTTTATTGCTAAAATTGAGAAAGGGCTACATGAGGGTTTTTGCAAGAGAGAACTTAGCTCCCATCACTTTCAGGAAATACTCTCTATTGTGTCATTTAATATTATACCAACACATAAACAGACGGACTAAAGAATGTGTTTGGGAATGATTGATGATGAAGGGAATAGGTTGCCTATACAAAACCGGTGTTACATATAGGATAGTAGATGTAAAAATAGTGATTATGTAATATTTCATGATGATTTCATAGTAAAGGTCATGGCCAATCTTGGTCTTATTTCACCAAGATTTCCTAATAAAATCATGCAAGTATTAAGACCTTTAGCAATGAAGCCAGAGCAGGGACACACTCACAATTTTGGTGACTAGTTCTTCTTAGTAGACAAAATAGTAATAAGGGTTATGGGTTTCCTCAAGCCCCACATGTTTTACCTAAATTTGTTTCTATTTGAATTGAATTTTTAGAATTTATGTGGAAAATGCTATGGATGGAGTAGGATGTTATGAAAAGACAAAAAAAGGGTACATTCCTCCTTGACCTAATTGAATGTGAGTAGCTATCTGTAGGGTCTGACACTCTTGAAGAACTGCAAAACTATTTGAAGATGTTGTATCCATTGAATGCATGAGGAGAAAGGGTCTTTGATCCTGAAGGGCATATTAATTTTATAAAGCAAGCACTTCTCACTAAAGTTGAGATTACCCATGTAATGGATTATGAATAAGATGTAATAAGAAATTGCTTTACACCTAATGAAGTTTTTCAGAGGAAGAGGAAGTGGGAAATCATAAAGAGGCTTGAGGAGGAGAAGAAAAGGGACACTGGATTCCAAGGATTCTATGTTGAAGAAAAGGATCCTATCAAAAGGATGAACACAATAATTGAAAACTTTGAAAGATTATATGTTCAACCAAAAAAGAAACCCGAGGGCGAGTCTTTGAAACCCTCCAAGCTGCCCATCAAACCAAGAGGTATTGTAATCACAAAGCCCCTACCAGACATTGCCACAACTCAATAAGAAGCATCCCCTAAGTAACCAAGTCCTAAAAGGAAGAAAACACATGGAGCACCCCCCTTTAGTGGCATATGAAATAAGTGAAGGAGTAGGGGATACTGAATAGGTAGCTGCTGTACTTTTGAATTTTAAAGATGATGAACTTGATCAACCACCACCTAAGCTTGCAATTGATGCTCACAAACTAGAAGAAAGAGTGGATGTACATGGGCATAATGATCAAGAAATGCATGATGATGAAAGGGTGATTGTTTCCCTTAGATTTATTGAAGATGATGAATTTATCCAAACTGCTAAGTTTAAGGATTTTTTGTTTAAGATGAAAATGAAAGAATTTGAGGAGAGACTCCAAATTAATAGGATGAGGACTAAGGAGTCACAACATGATCAGATTGTTTCCCATACTCTTGAAGAACCCAGGATTAATGGAATTATTGTTAGCCCCCAAAAAGCAAGAAAATTGGTCTTAGAAAGCAATATACTAATTATTCTTGGTGTTAGAATAATTTTTAAATTTTTACAGTCTATTGCATCTAAGAGTTTCCAGCATTGAGTCCTCATTATAAGCATAAAAGTCCCTCTTTGTATTGTCTTGCTTATTTTCTGTCATAAAATCCATTGAATCCATCAAGTCCTTCATATTTCATTAAAAGACCCAAATCGGCAAGACATAGTAAAAGTCTCCCCGACCTGAATTTTCACTAATGTATGTTTGTTGCAGACTATCGGCAGGACAATTTTCTTGTTTCGGCGACAAAAGGAGTCATTTCGGCAAAGGGAATCATTGTCAGAGTGAAGTCATAGCGAATACATTGTGTTTCGCCGACCGGCGCATGTGGAAGTATATCAGTCAAGCTAAAGGTATTCGGGAGAATGTCTTGGCGAAGTATTTTTTCTTGCCAACAGGCATATATAAAAAATGTATCGGCATATGTTGGGGCATCGATGTAATGTCAGGGCGAATACAATATGTCATACCGACTAATGCACAAAGGGGTTGTTTTGGCCAGACTGATTGGTATCGGCATGAACTCATAACGAAATCATTTTGTCTTACCAACTGGCTTGCAAACAAATCTCTCGGTAAGACTTATGTGCATCGGGGAAGGTCTTAGCGAAGTGGCTATTGTTTGGCCGAACCAAGTTCAAGGGTATTCAAAAGCTATCGGTGAGAAGTTATAGAGTCTTGCCGATTCAAAAGTTATGCCGATAGAGATGTGCATCGCCAGGAGAAGAAGTCTTCGATATGAGCTTCACCGAGGTTTGAAAGATATACCGACAGAATATTTCGGGGTGAGTCTTGCCGAATGGAGTAATCAAGAGGAGTGGATTCGGCCAGACATTTGGTGTCGGTATGAGTCTTTCCGAGTTCTCAGAATCTTGCCGATGGAATTTATTTCATCGGTAGGATTATTTTCATCGGCGAAAGGGTGATCTTGTCATAGCGACTGGAGAATACATTGAAGAGTACATATCGGTAAGACGCAAAGATATCTATGAGACATCTCCCTAACTTGGAATTGTCACAGCGACATGAAAAACAGAAGTGGTAGTCATCAAGTTGATTCCAGGTGTTGGTAAGACCACAGAGTGTCTTGGCGAAAGGTTAAGTAAACGTTGCAAAAGGACTTCGCTCCAGATTTGAAATTTTCTCACCGACAGGACGTTTGATGCGACAGTGCCAGTTTCAAACGAGCCTTCATTTGTGCTTCATTAATGGCGCGACGAGATATAACAGCGAAGTTTTAATCAATTCTTCAGTATAGAGTGATTAAGAATTGGCATGGAACCGAGACATTTTGGTCGAGGAGCTCAAGAAGAGTAATGTAATGTCCACTTCTTTGTTTTCACATTTTGATTCGTAGCTTGAAAATGGAGTCTTCGGTTAAGAAGGAGTAAGGGTAAAGCTTGGTGAAGTATTCAGTCAAAGGGAAAGAAGCAAAAGGCGTCTGAGCATGAAGGCAGCGAGTTCAACCAAGACCTTATTGATCAACTTCTACTAGCTTCGGGGCCTAAAGCTAGAAGGTCCGCACAGCCTAGGGCAGAAGTTGATTAGCTGGATGATAAATGCAAGTTCATTGGTGATGTTTGGACTACTGTGAGAGGGTATGAGCTTTTCAATTTCCACTACCATAGGAGAAACCGTTTTGAGCTAGTCTGCAATCCATGGAAATTGAATGTAGGGAAATTGGTGTGCCCTAATGTATTCATAAATGCAAAATTGGTAAAGTTGCTTGCTGATCATTATGATCCAAAACATAAAGCTATATGTGATCCTTCTGGAAAACCACAAATATATGTGTCAAGAGAAGCAATAGGTGAGGTTTTCAAATTGGAAGGGTTTTGCAATGAGGAAATCAATTGTGAGGAGTTGTAGGAGTTTTCAAGAATGGATACAACTTATAAGGGTTGGAGGTTACCAATTCACAAGGTCAAACAGGGTAACAAGCCAGAGCCTCTGGAAGATAGTGAGGGGCCTCCCTATCATGTAGATTTGTTTGAACCTTATATGAAGTACACGTATTTTTCAGTGTGTCAGGTGTTGGGGATGGATGCCCCATAATTCATGTCAATGGTGCCAATGATCATCACAGCAGATATCCAATATCATAATTATAGGCCATTTGACTATGCTTCATATATTTCTAAGGAGCTTGATTCAAGATTGATGGCTATAAAGAGTGGAGCCTCTATTGTCCATCTCAGAAATTATTCATTGTTGATGCACTTGGTGTTATATTTTGGATAGGAGTTAGGGGTATGGCCTCCTGAAATGAGAGTTTCTCAAATTGGTAAGGAGGGTGAAGCATTGCCTGTTCAATTGTGGACTACTATTTGGGACAACAGGTTTGTTGGTTCTAGTTTCATTCATTTGAAGAGAATTTTGTGAAGACATTGTATAAATTGTATCATTATCCTTGTAATTATTCATTGACAGATGAGATCAAAAGATTCCTTCGGTCGAAAGACTTCAATGGGCCAATTGATCATAATTGGGGAGACTGGTATTGTTTGGAGGGAGCTACAGTAATCAGAGTATATGGATTTGAAGATGCTCCTTTCATTTTACCAAGGACAGTTCC
This sequence comes from Sequoia sempervirens, assembly GCA_007258455.2. Classification (NCBI taxonomy): domain Eukaryota; kingdom Viridiplantae; phylum Streptophyta; class Pinopsida; order Cupressales; family Cupressaceae; genus Sequoia; species Sequoia sempervirens. The sequence goes on from VDFB02105785.1 coordinate 334,029,060, forward strand.
AAACAAGGTTACATGTTTGGAAATTGTCAGACAGATGGATTACTGTAGTGTGATGCATTTCAGCTCTTTTGGGAAGCAGGATTTTATGCCTAGTACTTTGTGTTTTGGTGATTTCACTGTGTTGGCCAAAGAGGGATATAATTCAATCCTTGATAGATTGTTGCATTATAATATGAAAAGAGGACCAACCAGGAAAAACTTTGACCCTGAAGGATATATCAATTCAGCCAAAGAAAGGATTAACTTTGGAGGGTATCAGCATGTACCCTATCCTTTTGATGATATGATCAGGAATCTAGATGAAGATGAAGCAGAAATGGTAGTTGAAAGATATAACCAGGGGCTATAGGATATTGAGCTATTGTCTTTTGGAGATGAGGAAATACCAATAGCTAATGTACCACATAGTAAAACAGAAAAGGTATCCAGGATGAGGACTCGGCAGTATGTCTGCCTAGTTAGAGAACAAAGTATTGAAAGTGGTGATGTTGATGCAAGGCACATGGAATATAGATCATTTGTATTTGATGATGAGTTTATACATTCCCCAGAGTTCAAGGAATTCTTGTACAAGTAGAAGGGGAAGGAAATAAGGGAGAATGTTGATGACATTACTTCAGGAAATGAGGAACAATTTTTGGCTCAATTGAGAAGATGTGTGGATGATGAAATGAAAAATATGACCCCTGAAGTGGGGAGGAAAATGTTGGAGAGTTCTAGTGTCATGATCTTTCCTAGCCTTGATTTGAACTCTGCATTGGTCTTTGATAGTTTCTTGAAGGGTAGTAATGCTAGACATAAGCTTGACAAGGAAAAGGTGACAGAAGTATATGCAGGATCTAAGTATAATACTGATGAGGGATCATTGATGATATGGCTTTGTACCCACCCCATAGGAAATCAGTGGTAATTGATACGAAAAAGGAATTTAGCCATGTCATGACTCTAAAAGCTGGAGAAGCTGATCCTGTAGCTACTGCAAATATTGGGGCAAATATTGCAAAGTTGAATAAAGCACAAATTCAGCTATTGATAAAAGAAAGAGAAATGTATAAAGCAAATAATGAAAAATTCCTGAGAGAAAATGATAAACTCAAAGACTTGGTTTTGGTTGGTGTTTCAATGGGGACAACCAAAATGATCACTCATGGAGAAAGCTCTCGGTGAAAGACCCTTTGGTTGGATCAAGTGCTTATTTATTCGAGGAAAGCATGATGCAATTGCAGCGATTGTCAAGAAGAGGCGGGATCATTTGACATCTTGGTTGAATAAATTGTAGGGAAAATACTCTCATACTCTTGTTTCATTGAAGGATCACACAAGGATGGATGGATGAATCATGGAGAAGTTTCATGAGTTGGCTCAAAGTGATGAGGCTAGCAGTTCTGCACTTGAAGCTGCAAATCATATTATTAATCACCATCGAAACTTCTATGATGAATTGCAGGGGGATGAACAGGGGTTGTTAGAAGTTGCTAAGAAGACTGTGATCACATTTTCTAATGACAATGGGGATTTGAAAGAAGCCACCAAGTGGAAAAATGAATGTGAGTCAATGCTGAATGAAATCATGAAGACAATTTTTGCAGAGGATACAACATTGGAAGAAGCAAGGGAGCAAAATGAGGAAATGGTCAAGATGGAAATCACGATCTAGAATGCTATTGGAGATGCGAACACATATGAGCACCGGGATTATTTGGACCACCTCGCTAAGACTCACTTATGGCTAAATAGAGCCTAATTATTCTCTATCTTTTGTTTTGTAATTTTTATTTTCTATTTCCGAAAGGATGTGCCCTTTCGTATTCTCAATGTATAAATGTCCATTTTGAAAACAATATGCGGTGAGAGGTAGAATAGGATAGAGAATAGAAAATACGGTGGAACACCATGTTTCACAGGGCTGAGACTTTGATGTATGTTTTGAAGCCATGGGGATATCAATGAAAATCATCTGATTTGTTGACATATTCTGGTGTCAATTTTTGTGTTGTGCCTATTGAAAGAATTATTTATGTTGTCTCTAAGATTGATGTTGCTTGGTTATCTAAATTAACATAACATGTTTATGTCTGGTTTATCAGTATGTATTTGCCGTATCTATGTGATTGGTTGATAGGTTCTTTCAAGGAAGGATTAAATCCTTTTAATTAATCACAGTAATCAAGGAATTTCATTTAGATCAGTAAGGAGAACTTAATAATAACAATCTTGCATGTTTATACTATTTATAAACAAAATATGCCAAACAATTTGAATGACCTCTGAGAAAAGAAGTCGATTGCTTAATATTTCATTTGACTATGTATACTATATAAGGCACTAGTATCACGTTTCTATCATTTTTGTTTCATTCATACTTTTTACATCATTAGCTGAGCATATTAGGGTTTTAGTTTTGAATATAGTATACAATATTTACCAAATTTGTTTATTTTCTATTCCAATCTGCCATTGGACAAATCATGGCATGAAGAAGATCCAATAGTCAAATTACACTTCATTTTGTTATAGGTACACCCACCTAGGTCTAGCGACACACGAGTAGAAGGTTTAATTGTTTCAAACCTTGTTACGGTACCCTAAAATGTTGTGAAATCTTGGCAACCTTTAGTTCAAACCTGCGTTTTTGAGAGCTAACAACTTGAACATCCATACTACATATACTTTTTCCAATCCCCTTATATTCTTTTACCTCTTGTTCTTTGTTTTCCCAATTTATTTTAGTCCATTTGTAAAACTTTGATTATGTGGGAACACACCTTAGGGAAAAATAAAATAATAAAACACATTTGACAATCAACAATGAAATCCATATCATCATTTTGTAGGTTGAATTCCAAATTATGCCTTAAAGTTTGATTTTCTCATCTAAGCATTCTTTATTTGGTGTAGTTGAATCTCCCTCGTTTTGGTCTCTAAGGGCTTGGTTGATAATTTTAATTTCTCATCATCCTCCATTACAATGTCCAATGTAGACTAGTCTTTGTTGTGTGTGACTCTCCTTTTTCAAAGATGAATAGCTCATCTAACTTTACCTCTAATTGCCTTGTTGCTTCTTTGAGCCTTATTACAATGCAACGCACATTATTCAAGGTTTGAAACACATTAATAATATTTTTTTTAGGGTTTAAAGCTCTACATGGTTTGTTGTTGTTTCTAAGCAAGGGAAAAAAATCTCTTCACTTTTCTAAACATGACACTTTGAAATCTTTGGAAAAGAAACTAGAGCGTGTTTTTGGAATGAGGTGTTTTTTCAGAGAGAAGATGACATAGGTTCAACCCAATAGCTTCATAGTATAACCTATATCATATTGAAAATCATAATAGTAATGCATGAAGAAAACATACTCTATTTTGATAGAAATTTACTTAACTTCTTCCTACATGCAAAGCTTCTAAAATGCTCTAGGAACTAACTATCTCCTTAACTTTTTACTAATATATAACCTTGTGAAGAGAATTGCGTTGTAAGAAAATTTTAGATTTACATTACAAGTCATATAGTCTCACATTTGACTTTATTTAAAACCAATTACTTATTTATGCAGCACGGGAATTCTTGTATTTTAGTTTTCTAAAAGTCTGGCAGGTCTTCACTTTCATAATTATTTATGGGAGGTTTGCATATCATTCCTGATATCATTTTGCTACCCAAAATGTGAGCATAAACCATAGGCTAAAACCTCTTTGATTGAGGAGCTAGGAACTAAGATATATCCATTCTACCAAATTTGCAAAAGGTGTGATCTTGACTTATCTCGATAATACCAGACCTTACATAAAAGACTTGATCTTTCATGAATCATTTAGAAGAACATTCAACTTCACAGAGACTAAAATCCATTGAAGTACACATAATTTAAAAAACCTTAATTATTTATTTACAATGTATTCTTCTAAAAGTTTGAATTAAATTCAATAAATTAATATTTCTTTATTTTAAATGGCCATTTCCTTGCAAATAATTTTGAGAGGTCATTTCCTTGAAAATAGTCAAAACCCGTGCAAGAATTTTTATTTATTTATCCTCACCATCATTGCACCACATGAAAAATGTATCATTTCAACTATTAAAAAAATGCAACGAAAACTCTATTTTCTCAATAAAATAATGTTTTTTTTTTGTGGGTATTTTGAAGTGCATATAGAGACAAAGAGAATGAAATTTGATTTATAATGTTGCTCTAATCTTAGTTTACCTTGGTCACAAAATCTTAATATGACTTTATAATAGGGAAGCAAAATTTGATGTATGACGTTGTACTAATCTTAATTACACTTTGAACCCTGCACGACTGATAAGAGGGAAGCAAAATTTGATATATATCTTGATTCACATAGTTACACAATCTTAATATGACTTAATGATAAGAAAGCAAAATTTTATTGGCTAAGAACTTTGTCTTTAGATCCGCGAATTGAGATTATTTGGACTCAAACACCAAAACAATTAAAATAATAGTTTAGGTAGGTAGTGGTTGGGCGGTCACGATTGAATATTGACAGTAATCACAACTATGTAAGCCGTCATTTCTTTGTATGTAATAAAATCATTCAACAAAGTTTCCCTTTGTTGTTGGAGATGAATTGAAAATGGTAGTTCTAGAAATTGTGAGGCACTTTCACGGAGAATATTGAGCCTTCAAACAACAATTTTTTCGCCCGGTATCCTACTATGAACTGCATCAAACCATTTTGTACTATCGACGGTTGAAGCCATCCTGGAGATGACTCTCCACACTGTGAACGTTGATCGGTTAGAAACTACACTAGTCACCAGTTTTTAATTTACTCTGTCGCATTCAACGCAGGCACATGAGGTCAGCTATACCATGTCGCCTATACAAGTTCAAAGTGTCCAAGATTTAATAAGCTACGGTGTAAGAGATTGATCGCACCTGTTCACGTCTCTGGTCTCCGCAGCATTAATGATCTAACTACTATGCATTCATATCTGCTCATATTAACGCAAAGTTTGATTTGAATGCCATAAATATTACATAGATCTTTTGCAAGTAGTAGAAGATTACATAGATCTTTTGCGTTGTAGATCTGTCCACCTCATTCAATCTACCGTCTTCATGCACCTACACCCATAACAATTTGCTTATGTCACAACAATTTTCTTAGGTTTACATTCAACGACGGCTTCTCAGAAAATCTGGATACGAAATATCTTGTTGCGCTTTCATCTACCACTTTCATACGTGACCAATATAGATGTAGTTGGTATAAATAACATTGATTGTTGGTAAATAGATACTAAAGAATGCATTCCCAAAACATCCATTCAATGATCTTTGTAACCAAAACGTCTAATCTACATTTATTTTGCATTGTTGTAAATATTTATATCTTTCTTTCACCGCCCCCTCATCGCCGCCTCCAGTGTGCTTAAATAAGCCGCCTGGTAATATGGTAGATGTGAAAATGAGTTTATCGGTCCACCACCTCTCATTTTCCATTCCACCAAGCTGCTTTTGAAGAGACAGTGAAGAATTGTCTACCTTTACATGTGCGTCAGCGAAACCACAGGTTCTATCTTGTTATTTTCTTGCATATACATTTACCCATTTTGGTTGTGCCAGTCTTGTTTCAGTTGGTCGATGCCTCTTCTTGTATAATTTCATATTATACATAATTCAGTGTATACTATTCTAAAAAAAATTACAATACTTGTATATTAGATTGTATGTATATTCCTTTGTAAGGTCGTGAAGAGGCAGTTGTCGTCGGCATCACGTCCCTACCATGGAAGAGGAGGGCACAACCGCATGCATTCTGTGTATTCTCTCGGTTGCTCCTCCAACCCACTAACATATTCTTATTCCCAATCTGTTGGCTCATTATTATCATGATGACAAGTGGAAAAAATACTACAAGGCTCTCTAAGAGCTTAGCGTGAGTAAAGCTTAATTATACAACTAGACCAGAATAAGATATTAACATAAGGATGAAGCCATGTCCTTCTTGTACATAGCATTGTCAATGCTCTGCTATCTATAGTATGCAAACCATTGCTATGAAAGTGAAAGGTTGTCTTTAAGATTGATCTGACAACGACTTGGTCCAGTGTATGCCCTTTAACAAATGAATTAAGCGACACTACCCATTATCATAGTTACCGTATACCTCCCTTCCCTCGCCTAGACACCTATCTCCCTAACTATATTTTGTATGCCAAGATATTATATCTGGATTTGTTTGCATAGGAACTGATGTCTGGGTCATATCCAAATGCCCAAATAAGGTACCATTTTGCATCAGGAGAGTATCCAGGTGGCATCAAATCATTCCAATCTACAGTACCAAATTCATAGCTCTAAAGTACCATAGCTTGCACAAGCTCTAGAAACATTTGTCGGGTTTAAATGGCATGGAATCAATAAAATCTTCGGTCTAAGAAATTTTTTTGTTTAATTGTTTTTGGAAATGACTAATCGCTAGATTTGCGTGGAGGAATTTTGGGGCCCACTCTCTTTCTTACAAATTCATGCGCATGTTTAGCCCGGCGTGACTCTCATTTTGAATTTCTCCCTAGAATATAGATAAAAATAATTATCTAAGTTTCTCTCGTTTTTAAATTTTATATGTTTTTATTCCACTACTTTCTACTGCAAGGTATCATAAGTTTGTTCATTTCTTCTCTATTTGTATATAGATTTAATATTGTTATGTATACACGAGATAATCTAAACTTGGTTAAGTCTTAATTTCCCCAGTGGTCTTAAGTTTATGTTACTAGAAAGGCTATGGAAATAATTTAAAACCGCTGCCCAAAATTAAGCGAAAAGCATAGGAAGCAAAGAAAAATTATATTGATTATGCATTAAAAAGATCAAAGATAATGCACTAGTCATGTACCTTTTTGATGTGTCCTATTTTTTGTTTAAAGGATGAAACATTATTTTAATTTTAAATCTCTTTTCGGGAGCGGCGATATTACTCCTGCTTGTAATAGAAAAGCTTGTTGGTTTTTAGATATATGATAAGGATCCTACACTGGATAGTTTGTGGTCGGTTTGCCGTAGGCGGTAGAGAGAGTTGGTTTTCACGTTGATGTGTAGGGTCGGCGATATTTCAATAAGCATTAACATTATTATTCTTCATCTTAATCCTTAATTAGTAACTCATAATACGTCGTTTATCCTTGCAAAAGAAAATTTGATAAGACTTTAGTAAACACATTGACAAGATCGTTAGTCTTCCAAAACCTCAGTTCAATCTATTCTTCTCCCACAAAATGTATGATGAACTGATGTTAAAATCTTTATGCTTCATCTGATTTTGAAAAATTACTCTTTGTTATTGCCATTGTAGAATTATTGTCATATCATCGTTACCTGTCCTGTTTTTCTGCCTGCACTGCAAAATCACATGGAAAGGCAATTGTTTAATTGTATGCTGACGTTTTTATATCATAGGTAGACCATAGTGCATGTTTCAACTATTTTTCCTGAAACAACGTCCTACAAATAGGTCTAAAGATACATTCCATCTTTTCAAATTTAATTGTAGCTTCCATTTGTGCATAGTATAGCCATGCACCTGGCTTTTGCTTTCTTCATTCTCTAATATTAACTGAGGAGAGAATTCATTCATCAATATTAACTGAGGAGAGAATTCATAGAAGCTTGTAGAGTGTTGTAACAACCAATATAGATGCAAACAACATATAGCAATTGTTCAACATTCAATTGTGTATCTCAGTGCGCCTGATTCTTGTTGAATCTCAACTACAAGAGGTTTGACCATCTAGACAAACGCTCAGGAAGTTTCCAAATGTATGTTATTTACATTGATTGTCTCTGATTTCATATTCTCATGTCTTTCATTGTCAAGGTTTATTATTCCAATTTATTATTTGCAGTTTATAACTTTGTTTTGTTTTTCACTCCTTATTTTTGTGATTTCTGCCCTGGCTAAAAAAGAATGGCATCTCAAAGCTTCCCACTGAACATAATTCAATTTTGCACCGATGATGGCCTTGATCCTTACAGGGTGGTTGATGATTTCTTTTGTTCACATTTTTGGGGAGAGGATCAATCCTGTTGATCTGAATGCAAATCTAAGATGAACAAGACACTGTAAACCAATTTAAAATATTTGAACTACTGTTGTTGTCAACTCTGATAGTTAATGATAATAGAAGAAAAATAATAGCAGAAATGGAAAAATATGAAAATAAATTTTATTTTTTTCCTTCTTGCCTTTTTTGAAGACTGAAATTTGAAAACTTTGAAACTGTTTCTGTGAATTAAAGAAATGTCATAATTACCGGAGCTGTAAGTATACCAGTATGGAAACTAATGATTTAAATTAAAATTCTAACTGTTCTATTACGGCTAGTAACCCAGTCTAGAATTCAGATTTGTATCTCTTGCAATTACTCAACAAATCATTTGTTCCAAAAAGAGATTTATAAGATTGCAAGTTTGTCTGATTTGGTCACTAATTTGTTTGCACCGGACCATTTTGATCACATATTTGTGTGTTGTCGAGAAGATTTTGTATGCTATCCACAAGTTTATGTTACATTTTCCCATAGGATCTAAACATTTTAAATGAAATTCCAATTTAAAATTCTCAACATTGTCTTCTCTTTTATTATTGAAAGTGATATACCCTAGATTAATTATTTTCATTGTTCAATGATTTATTTATATCTTTTGTCCTTTTTATTTATTTCATTTATATATTCATTTTTTGATAACTATTTTTTTTTACTCTAAATGCACATTCTCTATATATTATCAAATGAATTTGTCAATTTAAATGCAAATGTTATCCATTATTGTATATAACATAATGATATTAGTTAACATTAAGTTCTTTTTTTACATTTACTTCATCCAGGAATGGCACTCCCCAACCAACATACCGATATAATTGAAATATCAGAGAGTGATAGCTCCCCTGAAATTCCAATTGGTTCACCTCTCTCAACCAATTGGGATGGATCTTCTGCAAATGTTGTGGATCTGTCAAATGATATCCATGTCAATTGTTTTGACAATTTGAACACAATAAAAATGATTGTTAGAAATGTACAGACGGTCAAGAGCTTCGAAGTGCAAGCAATGGAAGGGACACTACAAGAGTTCCATGAAATGTGTGAAACACTTGCCGCATTTTGTACTTTCTTAAGAGAGATGCATGCTGATGAGGTTTATGGAATGGGCGGTGCTCCGTACATAAAACATGCTTTCCAAAACTATTTAGATCGTGCATGAAAAAAAATTATTCTTCAAATATGTATATAGTTCATTTTTGTAATGCGCTTACAAGTATTCAAAACTATGACTACTGTCCTACCTTTTTGTATGAAGCTCCTACAATAAGTCTTACTTTCCTAGTGCAACGAACAACGTTGTATTCGTCATAGTACAAATACATTCCTTAAGTTCTTGAAGCTTGTTTACTATGTAAATCAGATACTATATTTAATAGAATCTATGTCCTCTAATAACCATAGATAAATCCTTTTTTTTACATGATGTAATACATATGCAATAGTATTCATACTTATCTCTCATAATTTGGCTTGTACACTCTATGAAATTTTATTACAGTATATGAAATAAAGGACCACATTTGTAACATTCTTAAACTGTCTACAATAAGTATTACTTTCCTAGTGCAACGAACAAGGCTATGTTACTCGTAGTAAAAATACATTCCTTAAGTTCCTAAAAGATTGTCTATTATGCAAATCAAATACAATATTCAATAGAATCTTTGTCATGTAATAACAATGGATAAACCGTTATAGGACATAAAAGACCACATTTGTAACCTTCTTAAATTACACCATTTATTTACTCCAAACTTCAAGTCTTTGCAATATTAGAATGTAATTTTTATTAGCATTCAAAATGGCACTTATTTTGGATTGGTTTTCTCAAGTTCTTCGTTATCCACAGGAATTTTTTTTTTCAAATCTTCCAATCCTTGTGACAACTACATATAAAGGTGCTATCTATAGGTATGCCTCAAACTCACTATCTTTGAACATCTTCATTGTTTAAATTGTATTGCATACTCTCCATGCACCTTTTAAAACTTTCTCTTCCTACATTTATACATTTACAATGACTCTCTTTTATTTATATACAACTCTTTATGATACAAATTTATTTGAAAATTTCCCTTCATAATAAGTTGAAAATTTATTGTAGTTCTACAAAAATAGAAAACAATCAACAACACATAGTCTTCAACTTTTTCAAAAACACCAATACCATTTTCCAAAATTGTACAAACTTACATCCTATTTTCCACAAAGTTCCCTCTTTTGTGGAAAATTTACATTATCCGCATTCACGAATTAGCATTTTTCAATTTAATTCCAAACTTATTGCTAACAATATTCAAATTTTGAAAATCCTAATTATCACATTTCAAAATACTAGCAGGTGCTTTTAGTACACTAAGTACGAACAAAACGATGGCAACATTGACTACAAATGCCATTGTAGATATTCTTGCAGGCATCTCTACTTTGACCCCTATTTTGCAAGTTGCATCCATCAACTCCATTCAACAGGCTCAGTCTAAACTTCTCAAATACCATGTTGAACTTTCTGATGGTTTGCATTCCCATCATGCTTTACTTCCTACCCAATTCAATGATCTTGTGTTGGAGGAGGCTCTAGTAAAAGGTTCTATTGTCCTACTTAAACAATATAACTTGAAGATGTTTCACAAATTTACGTACGTGAACATACTCCCATAAAATTTTCCTTCTTTAATTTTTCCCCTTGCATTCTCTTACTAAATGTTTCACTTTGCAAAATTGCAGGGCTATCATTATTGAAAACTTTGAAATAATTTCAAAGAATGCACCAATTGTTGGAACTCCAACTCCTCTCCTACAATCTAGAAGCTCCCTCCCATCAAGTAGCACTCAAGCTCCACTGGGATCCTCTCAATCTACAAATGATTCATTTGAAGAAGAAGCTGAGCCTCAAATTCAAAAGAGTATATCCCCTTTTAATCCAATTCTCATAAAAATGTTAACCCCCAACCATAAGTATTGGACTATTGAGGGTCGAGCCTTGATGAAATCATCAATTCATGAATATAAAAATGCTGGACATGATGGAAAAGTTTTTGGTTTTGATTTCGTAGACATGGCAGGCTCTAAAATTCATATTTCTTGTTTCAATGAACAAGTTGGAGAGTTTTACCATGCTATTAACTCTGGTAGTCTTTATGTCATCTCCAACGGACGCATCAAAGTTGTAAACACAAAATATAGTAGCTCCACACATTCATACGAAATAATTCTGCATAGCTCATCAACTGTCATTGCATCCACATCCTTGAACTCCACAATACCCACACATACTTTCCACTTTAAAAGTATCCAATCATTGTCCTTGTTCCCTATCAATTCCCTTGTCGATGTCATTGGAATACTTGTAGCTATCTCCCCTACATCAACTATTCGTAAAAGAGATGGTACAGAGACAATTAAATGCACTGCTACAATTGTTGATATGTCAGCTTGTACCATAGATGTTACACTTTGGGGTCATCATTGCTATATTGATGGGATACAAATTTCTGATATGCCTGTACAGCCAAATCCTTATGTAATTTTGATTAAATCAGCACGTATTACCACATGGTGTCAGAGAGGTCTTGACACTATTTTCCCAACTAAAGTTCAAATTAACCCAAATTTAGTAGAGACCTTGGCCTTACAAACATGGTATGCCACTACAGATATTGCCAAGCCCTTTACTTCCTTGTCAAATAAACAACTTCCTCCCATACAATTTGCCAATCCAGTCAATATCTCATCTCTAAAAGATAAAAACATGCTTGAAAAGAAAAAAGTTTGCATAAAGGCCTCCATTTCAAATCTGGACCTTGACACCTTCTATTACCTTTCATGTCCTCTATTGGTGGACAATAAAAAGTGTAAAAAAAAGGTTTTGCAAACTTCCCCTACTACATTTCATTGCCCAAAGTGTTGTAAAGATCTCCTTAACTGTGACTTTAGCTACATGCTCAAAGTGGACTTGAAAGATGCAACTGGTGAGCTCCTCAAAGTTATTGCATTTGAAGGTCCAGCAAATTCATTAATTGGTGTTGCCGTAGAGGATTTTCAACTACTACTTGCTGAAAAAAATACTACTAAAGACATTTTGGACCATATTATTGGTAGCCAATATTACATTGATTTGAGCATCCAACTGATTCCCTTTGGTGGACAAGACACACAAAGCATTGTTATTACTGCCATTAAGCAAATTTAAATGTTGCACTTCTCTCTTCTTAGCAATATTGTAAACTCCACGTACCCATATATGTAAAGTTTGTCAGTGAATGTAAAAGAGTTTTATTTTATTATCAAAAACTTTGCATAATCACACATATACAAATATTTTCCTACATTTTCCTTCCTTGTCGCTTTGATCATAGTTTTTCTCAAATTTAAATGAAAAGAACATATTTAAATTAAAACTGTCCATATTTTTTTATAGCTTTATGTACATTAAAATTTCTATGTACAAATTTGTATATATGCATCTTATATATTGTACTTATTATCTCTCACAATTCTATTTCATTCATTTTACAATCAACATTTGCTATTATGGAGGCAGAAAATGAAAGATTGCAACAAATACGCTCTCGCCAAAATGCACTGAAATGAAAATACCATGCAAGGAAAGATGATATTAATAAACGAAGACGTGAGGTCAACCAAAATATTGTTTCTAGAGCCTCGACATCTACATTGTCTCCACCTCTTACAGTACCCATCCTACAAAGTATTGCACCTCCCCCATAAAATATAGTTCATCCACCCCAAGATATCGAAATGCACCCTTTGCCACTTTTCTCCCAAGAGTATTTCTCTGCTAGAAATAACTTCCGATCAAAGTTAGATAGCTTGTCAAAAATATCAACTTGTATGGTTTGCATGGAGAGATATCTAGGAATCAAAACTAGGCAAACAAATGGACTCACAACTTGTGCTAGATGCATATCTGAAAAGAATGATCGTCGGTTCTCAAAGTGGAACAACATGGACCCTGGTGAACAACCTGTATGTTTACAAATCCTATCCCAAATTGAGGAAATGCTAATAGCAAGAGTTAGCCCAATACTCCAAGTTTCCTATGCAAGGGGGGGGCAACTAAAATACAGTGGCCACACTATCAGCTTTCCACAAGATATATTTGCAATTACATCCTATTTGCCTAGGCATATTACTGACCTTGATATTCTAATTGTAAACAAGGAAAATATCGACCAACAACCATATAGCTTCCTTGTCAGTAGAGGTCATGTCCACGAGGCACTAAAATATAAGATATGCAATGACCCATACTACAAGGATGTCCAAATAGATGAGCTAGCATTATCAAATTTTCCAGAGTGTTCTATTGATGTCTCAAACCTTATTTTTGCAACATCTTCAAATCCTACTACCACAGATGCAAACTTCAACGAATCAAGGAACACCAAATATGACCCTACTGAACACATCTTGTTGTCAACAACATCCTTTGTAGCAAATCTCCCACATGCACATACAGAGGTCGAAGAGGTGTGCTCTTTGCTACAACTAGGTGTAGGACATCCAACACCAACCATTGCATGGCCGTCCATTTCTCCAACTCCTATAAATGAATACACCACTGAAGGATTATTTGCTATGGAATTCCCCACTTTGTTTCCAAATGGAAAAGCTACATTCAAGCAACAACACATCAAAGAAGTTAAACTACATGAATATGCTCTCCACCTTATAAGATACCATGATCAGCGGTTTGGGCAACACCCTCGGTTTATGTACTTCATTCTAAATATCATTATGTGCCACCATAGCCAAGCAACCTCCTCTGTATTTGTCCACAAAAATCTTGATGGTCATCTTCCCTCAACAATCTACAACTTGTGCCAAAGATTAAAGGACATGCCAGATGACAAACTTGCAAATCAGCTCATGCGATTTAGCTCGACCATTCGTGGAACGCGTCCATTTTGGACCCAACATCGAGGGGATCTTTCAGACATGATCATTCAAATTGGTTGCCCGTCACTCTTCTTCACACTGAGTGTTGTAGATACTAAATGGCCAGACTTGCATGCCATCATGCCAACCAAGCCTCCTACAAATCCTTCCATGGCTTCTAGATGGAGGATCCATAACATTGTACAAAATCCACATCTTACAACTGTCTACATGCACCATAGGTTTACTGCATTTTGGGAAGAGGTCTTGGAAAAACTTCTTGGTGCATCTGAATATTGGTATAAGTAAACCCTTTCTTTCTCAATCTTTAAAATAAACGCATACTTCCATTGTTTACAATAAATCATCACTTCACTTTTCAAAAAAAATCTTACCTTAATAGTTTTCTAGATATCATCTTTTCATAGGTATGAATGGCAACACAGAGGATCTGCACACATTCATGGTTTTCTATGGCTTGCACAAGCTCCTGATTTTGGTAGATTAGAATGGAATAACATTCAATCTGTACAAAATGCACTTGATTACATAGATAGATATGTCTCCGCTTGGAATCCACGTAGCCTCCAATTGAGAGGCCAGCCAATTCAATGCTCTATTCTTGATGATCCATGCTTGCTAGACACAACAAGGATATTGTCATGTGAGCCCTCAACAGACTATTGTGAGTTAGTCAATCGTGTTGAACGACACACAAAGTGTAATTTGCTAACATGCCTCAGAAAGAAAGGGCCAGCTATTGTATGTCGCTACAAAGCACCATGGTCCATGCAAGATAGGTCAACTCTTTCAAATGATGAGACTGGTCATCCTAAGCATACACCAGCTCGTAATGATGATCGGTTGAACCTTCACAGCCCATCTATCCTATCTATCTGGAGGGCTAATGTAGACTGCCAACCTGTATTATCAATTGCTGCTATCCTCAAATATATTGCCAAATATGCTGCAAAAGCTGAGCACAAATCAGAATCATACCACTCCATGTTATCTTACATCTCCACAAACTTAGAGTCAGAATTGCCAGCCCCAATTGCTTTTCATAAATTTCTTACTGATAGCCTTGTCGATCGTGATATTAGTGCCCAAGAGACTTTCCACCTTCTACTAAAATTACCCCTCTCCATATCCAGTAGAACATTTGTGTCCTTGAATGTTAACCACCATAAATTTCAATGTGTCTCAATCTCACCCACATCAGTTACCACAGCACCTATGTACATTGATGCATACATGTCTCGCCCAATTCATCTAGACGCAATGCCACTCATTGAACTAACCCAAAAGTGGACCTTTAGAGCCTCCCAAAAAAATGAACAATGGAAGCAACGCCCTCATAAAGCAATTGTTCACGTCTCACCTAGGTTCACTACCATCCCTACAAGAAATGACCAAAGCTTTCATGAATTTTGTTGGAGTGAACTTATTTTATATCACCCCTTTCGCAACATTGACACTGATTTTGGGTCCTCTGAACATCAAATTATATCGTAATGGGAGAGGTTTTCTTCTACATACAGGGCATGGCATGTACATCGCACACTTCCAACTCCCACAGAAGCATCAGATGCAAGCAGCAGCTCAAGTGTTGACCATTCCATACAAGGCCAAACCCTACAAGAGTGGCAGGTTCTCTCAAGTTTGCACCCAAACCTTCCAATACAACTTGATGCACTAAACATGCTTGGTCGCCGTGAAATTGACATTCACCATGAATGGCAACAATCCAACCTGACCCCAATACAAATGCATTTTGCAACTACTTTCATAGATTCTAATAGAGCAACCTTTCAAGTGCACCATGCTCTCCATGAACACATCCATACTACTTTCTCTACTCAGCAACAAAAAGCATTTGATATAATTTGGTCTCACCTAAGCACACTTCCATTGCAACCACCGCTCAAGCTAATTGTTCAAGGAACTGCAGGAACTAGAAAGTCACATCTCATTAAAAAAATAAGGCATGCCCTCATGAGCTCAGCTCCAATTCACCAATCACCATTACTACTTCTTGCACCTACAGGTGTTGCAGCATTCAATATTTAAGCTTCAACAATCCATTTTGCTCTTTGTATTCCAATAAAAGAAATGGCCCCCCTACAAGGGAAAACACTTGCAACATTCCAAGAAAGTATGTACTTTATTAGGTACATTTTAATTGATGAGATGAGCTTCCTTGGTCCCAAGTTGCTAGAACGAATTGACATGCGACTATGAGAGGCATTCCCCAGGCACAACCACTTTCCCTTTGGAGGGCGTTCCATCATACTATTTGGTGAGTTGGGCCAATTGCCACCTGTTAAAGATATCCCCATGTACGCTTCTACCTCCTATGGTGGGACTCTATGGCACAACTTCACAACAGTGGTGACTTTGACAAAAATATTTTGACAACTTGGCAATGATCCTTCCCAGATTGCTTTTTGTACGCTTTTCCACAATCTACGTAATGCACATCCTACAGAACAAGACTGGGAAATTCTAATGTCACGTTCAAGTTCATCGCTCAATTCTACAGAAAACTCTTCTTTCTTGTCAAGCATGCATCTTTTTGCAACAAATGAATTAGTCTCACTACACAACAAACGTATGATGTTGTCTTTGGCAACACCTGTTGCACTTTCCATTGCAAAGCGACTAACAAGGTCAACATACATAAATCCTGATGAAGAACAACTTCAAGCTCAAACTTTCTTATCTATTGGCCAGGAGGTCATGCTATGTTCAAATATTTGGGTTGAAACAGGTCTTGTGAATGGTGCACTTGGTCAGGTAAAAGCTATTGTATACAATCAAGGTGACAAACCACCTCAACTATCATTATTTTTTGTTTTTCATTTCAAGAATTACCTTGGACCAGCTTGGGACCATATCAATCCGACATATGTTCCAATAACACCGCTCAGCTAAGGACTTCGCCGTCAAATTCCTCTTAAAATGGCATGGACATTGACAATAAACAAATCACAAGGACTTATGCTCCCGAGGGCCACTATGGACATTGGCAACAAAGATCGACAAGGACTGACATTTACAGCTATTTCTAGAGTTCCAGACCTACAAAGCCTTCGCATCCACCCAACCTTCTCATTCCAACGATATGCACGCATTCAACAAAGCCCATATGTTGCTCGCAGAATAAATGAAGAGATTCGTTTGCAGGCATTGTCAAATTCAAACAACTAACACAATTAAAGGGAATGTCAACTACTACAGGTATGCCACTTTTTTTTTTTCCTACAATACCAACAATTACTATTGTTACTATCTTCAAAAATGTATTTCTCTTCTTCCTTAAATACACACTCCTCCCATTGCTCATTTACACAAGTGAAGATATTTAACAAGAATACAAAATTGTGAAAAGAAATGGAGTATGTCTTTTTCTAAATTACTTCAGTACCAAATTTGTTATTCTTTAGTTCTTCTAAATTACTTCAGCACCAAATTTGTTATTCTTTAGTTCTTCTAAAATAGGGTCTTCTGACATCCTTTGATTAAAATTGCACACTAATACATTTTAAACTTGCCTTGTAAATGTCGCACCTACAAAGAGTTCGCTAGAAACGTGGTTAATATCCCCAATAAAATTTAACATCATAAATGTATTTTCCCTCCTTTGGATTTATAGTTAATTTATCATTTCAAGTTTTTTTAAAGGAAATGCTTATGAAAGTTAACAAATATGTATAACCGTGAGAGGACATCACCAGCTTCTACAAGTCCCCACTCAACAAACAATTACAATCTACAAAGCAAGGCCATGACTTCCACACCTGCTGATATCAAAGAGTTTCACAACTCTTATGCCTTCATAATAGACATGCCAAGCCTTCAAAACAATGACATCAAGGTATTTCCCTTCTAAAGCTCTCAAACCCTCATTTCCTCTACAATTCGAATATGATTCAAAATCAAATCACTTGCCAACTATTTCAGTAACAAATCTGATACTTTTTTGTTTGACAATAATCAGGTTCAGCTAGAGGATGACAATATAATGACAATAAGTGGAGAATGAACAAGGGAAAAGGAAGACAATGCAAAATTTATCCGTATGGAGCTCATGGTCGGCAAATTTATACGTAAATTTACCTTGCCTAACAACTGCAATATAGAGGCCACTTCTGCCAGCTGCCAAAATGGAGTATTGACTATTACCATTCCAAAGCTTCCACCTCCACAGCCCAACATACCAAAGACTTTTGAAGTTAAAGTTACTTAGCCACCAACCTATCCAAAATATGTTTTTACATTTCCATTATGCAACCATATAAATACAACTACTGTGTTTATTATAAAATAGGTACAATATGTAGTATTTACAAACTGTTTTAAAACTATAAATGGTACATCTTTCATCATTATGTAAGAGCATGTGTCTACAAACATTAAATCTATTAAATGGTACATCTTTCTTCATTATCTACCAACATGTGTTTAATTTTTCAAATGTTTTCTTTTAATAACTTACATACAAATTCTTATGTTACAACTCATATGTCTACACAAAATCCCTAACATTTTACTCCTACAATTGATCCCCTTTCCATCATTTGCCCCTTTCTTTGATGGAACATTTGTGATGGATACGATAATGCGTTCTACTATTCTTAGTTAGATTTTTCAATTTTACTAAGGCTGGTCCATTTACTAATCTAAACATAATAATCAATTGCATCAAATTATTTCCATTTCTACCTTTTGATATAAACAAAAAATATTATCAGTTCCAACCAAAAATTCGGCATACCCAATTGCACACAAAAAGTGCAATAGCTAGTTTATTTAATTTAATTTTTATTTTTATATACATAGAATAAAATACACTCTAACCATTGAGAATAATTGATGGTTAGCTTGAATTTTGATCATACAAGAATATCACTTAATTTTTTTAATTTTAATTTCTATCTAAATGATATCATAATTAGTTTGCAGAAAATTGGAAATAAATTATTTTTCAATCAATTATATATTATTTTTCGTATTAGGTAAGTAATTGTCAACATAGTGTACTGCTTCTAAATTTAATTATGGCACTGCTTTTTATTATTATTTTCCATTTTGGGTGCTCCACTTAAGGTACAAGCCCATGGAAGAGGGCTTGCTAAAATATTCCATGGGTGTTGTTGAGGGTTTTTAGGATTATTTTAGAGTGGTCTTATGAATTTTGTAGTGTAGTTTAAGCTCCTAAATTTATGGAAGCTGGTGGTCTCATGAATTTTAGTATTTTCATATTCAATTCAATAGAGTAAATAAATATAAAATAATAAAAATAATAGTTGGTGTGCATATAAAAACTCCATATGATTGACAAGTGGCAAAAAAAATCCTAAACAAGTGGGCAATTCCTAGCCCCACTCTGATTGTACCTCCTTAAATTTTTGAGCTAAAAAGTAGGGATTGCTATTGTTGAGGAAAAAAATCTATTTAATACTATAGATTTTTTTTTTGCTTCTTGGGACCCCCTACTCCTTCAAAATAGATTTTGAAGCCCCCTCATGAGACCTCACCCTTTGTATCCCAATAGTAAAAATCATTAAAAAAAATCATATTTGAAAAGATAATTTTTAGAAAGGAGTGAGTGGAATAATTAAGGATATTGCATGCATATGCATATGTTTTGGAGAAAAGTACTAAAAATCAAATGAAAAAGGGTAGCTTTAAAGTTTTGGTTTTGTTGTTAAAATTTTTTCATGCACTATAACTTGGTTGGCCATTTCACTCATAGGAGCTACCTCTATTAAGGAAATTTGCATTCTTCTATTCATATGTGTAAATTTTAATTTACCATTTTTAATAAATAATTTTTATATTATCATTTTAAAATAGTGTTACATATATTCACACAAAAAGGTGGGTGGATATAGTCGCATTCCTAGAGTTCAAGTAGGATTAGGGTTCTGAGCTAAATATATTAACACAATAAAACCTGGTTGTTAAGGGGTGAGAGCAAGAGTGGAGAGAAGAGGAGGAGGATCTTAGTCATCTAGTTTGCTCCACACATTAGCAAGCTATGAAGTTTTATGAGAGGGACCCGTCCATCATTATCATCTTTAAAATTATTATCTTCATTAGCAACACAAATAGGAAAAATACCAAGAGTTAGATGAGGAAATTTTAATGCTAATCATCCTGATGATGGATCATGGAGTATGATCCAAAACGTTGATGAAAAAAATCGCACACAGTTTTATCCAGAAATCTAAATTATTAATGATCATGGACTGTGGAAACAAAATGTTATTAAATGAGGAAATTTGTCAAAATTAGGCCAACCTATATTCCCACCACTAAGAAGCAGTGTGGAAGTAGAGTGGTGATCAAGAGTGTAACGCCTTGCCAAGGAACCCAAAGGACAACACTAACTATGCCACATTAATGGAACAAGTTTTTTTTTTAATGAAAGAGCAATAGATTGCATGATATGATAATCTAAACCAAGTCCTCTAAGGTTCCTTGACTGTGCTATGAACAACTATTAATCAAGATAACTAGCATCATTTCATTAACTTTTCAAATGACACACTGTAAGTTCATTTAAAAACTCCACATTAAATGTTTCAACATTATTTACTTGCGTAATATGTCAATTGATAATCAACGTTAAATAAAAACATATCCAACCAACTAACATATGCAAGATACATCACTTTACAATATTCATTACAAGAAGAGTACAACAATATATGTTACATCATTACAATATTACAAAAATGCTTCCCCGAGTACATGTGGGAAAAATACATCAAAGTACAATACGAGATACATCTGATAATACATATACAAAAGGGTTGTCTTCTCGAACTAGAACATGAAATAGAATCCACAAAACAAGAACAATCTCCACACACACAAACATGCAGCGAGAATACCCAACGGAGGAAAAAGCACCAACCTCTTGACCATGTGGAACTGTAAGGTCCACCCCTCATGCTAGGAGATAACACAAGGACCCACATCATATAGATAATCAAGAAGACAACAAGCTAACATAAACAAGTGCTAAACATGACTCCAACACAACACTGCTAACAACACCAACATCACATACAATAGTTGCATCACTTCCATAGGCATACACACAATAGAAGGAGAAAAAAAAACTAGGGAATGCTAGACTACAATAGGGAGGAGTGTCATTACATATCTTGCTATATCTTGGCAGATATTCCTAGGCCCTAGCCCCCATCCTAGGTTATCCTAGCAGCCTCTACTGATCCCTGACCCCCATATGAACTCATGCGAAATTAACTTACCTTTCATGAGGACAAGGTAGTTGATCTTGGCATTCTAGGCCTTCTCATCTCATCTCAAGCCTAAACAAGCACTTGACCCATGAGTGAGACATATCATTATCTTGATTAATGTGAAATCTACCCATCCCCCTAATTTATTATTAAGGTTATAACTGGATTAAGAAACTTACCAATGGGTTATCCTGGAAACCACTTAGGGTTCTGACCCCCATTGAGAGCCACTCCCCCTACTTGCAACTAGTAGACCCTACGCATCAAGCAAGACATTTACCATCTTGCATAATTAACATAATCACATGAATCCATTTACAGTGCAAGGCATTTCCCATCTTGCACTCTTAATATAATCACACGAATCATTACACAATGCAAGGCATTGACCATCTTGCACACTTATCACAATCACAAGAATAAATACATAGTGAAAGACATTGACCATCTTGCACACAACACAAAACATTGCCAAACTACTTCCAAAGTGAAACCATCTTAAGAATCATACATACAAAAATACTCCCTGCTAAGCCTTTAGAAGCCAACTTTAACCATTTTGCACAAATGACTCCCACTTTTAAACAATTACCAAAATCACCTCAATGGACCAAAATCAAACAAAATAATGCAACATGAAACAGTCAATCAAAACAACCAAGAAATACATTGTCACTGTGCATTTCATCTTACTCACTAACTTAACCACTTAATTCACTTAAAAGATCTTTTACCCCAACAATCCATAATGAACTATAATACAATTATTCTAAATAACTAATTACATGGTGAATTTACAATTCAACTAGTAAATAATTATAAAAGAAATCAACATTCATGAATTAACAAAAAGATAATCTAATTCATTTATTCCTTCAATTATCTAACTATAAGTGAATCAATTTTCCATATTTAATTTTCCAATTCATTTATCTACTAAATCAATTACTTCACATAGACATAAAATATTCTTTTACAATAACCATAATATATATATATACATATATATACATACATATATAAATATACACACACACACATATATATATACATATATAAATATACACATATATACATACATATATAAATACACACACATATTTATATAAACATACATATATAAATATACATACACACACACACATACACACACACACACACACACACACACACACATATATAAATCAAATTCCGGATTATAAGACATACATATTTTCATCGAATATTAAACATAAAACATTGAATACCAAGCATATTATACATTCATTGAATACCAAATTAAGTATATCAGATGTAATACCAAACATAATGAATTATCCTATGTTATACGTAGGAAGGGATCACCTAACATAGTATCCAATATAATGTGTAAACACCAAATGCCATACATATAATATATACATCATAGTACATATTATCAAATGTAAAAAAATAGTAAACATTATCGATTTCAACCAAGATACAATGTAGTTTATTAAGCTATGATATATAGATATGCATACTATGATTTGAATGTAGTAAGTAATTCAAACGCCTATCCAAAATTAAATTATATTTATCAAATTCATGGAAACACATTTCAAAGTATTGAATGCCAAACCCAAATGTGACCATCAAAATTAAATTGTAGACTATAGTATGGAAACGCCAAATGCAATATAGATTGCTAGGCATATAATGTATGCTATTTAGAGTATCAAATGCAAATTATAAGGTATATCTATCAACAAAATTCGATGCAGGAGATAAGTCACATATGCAACATCAAAACAAACAAAAAATAGAGACATAACCCCAAAGGCACTATATAATGGCGAGTCCACAGGGGAAGTAGGATAGCCACTGCCGACCAAGGATAGATGGTTGGGCACACTCAATTGCTTGACATGAGACTCCATAGAGAATATGCCTTATGAGTGAGGCAGGTAGGAGGCGCATAGTTTGGAGAGGCATCATAGAAAATTTCAAGCATATGCCAACGTGAAGTCTACTAGATATGCACAAAAATGAATGTGTTTAAAAGGCTTAAGAAACCCTCAAGGAAAGCATTCAACTGGGGAAAAGAATGCAAAGTGTGTACCTTACTATCTAACAGAAGCCCTCTAAGAGATCTTGTCTCATGGCGAAAGATAGCAGAAGGGCACAATTTGAATCCATTGAAAAGACTTTAGAAAACTTTCAAGTAAAGCAATTGGAAAGAGTAAGAAGGCAACATCTCATGGAATGCTATAGTTGCAGAGTATACTTCGAATGAAATTGTTGAAACTTCAATATTACAATCGATAGGAGTAAATTGATGCAATGCTTCCAGGATTAGAAAATACATTTATGGGTTGTTTTTATTCAGGAATTAAAATAACAAGTAAATGTTTCATTTCCAGGTGACATTAAAAATTCAAGCATTCATTTCAGAAACAGAGATAAAATTCAGAAAGACAATAGTTGCAACCTGGATACAGTTGCTTGGTAGAGCTGGAGATTCGATGTTGAGCTCTGAATTCCCAACTTGCAACTCCAATCTCTTCAAATCCCTAATAAATTTTCTAGAATCCCAATTCCCCACAAAATCACAGTATTTGAAATTTTTGTAGACCCAATCACTCTTTTAGCCCCAAAAACCCCCTCCAAAAATCTCCCAGTAGAAGAATATTTATAGGAAGAGGGAGACTTCATTTTCTGGGAAAACCAAGTAACCTTTCCTAATTTAAACTTACTTTTCATTTATTAAATTATTCTTCCTGTAAGCATCCAAATTTGACCACTCCCATATGGTCAAACCTGTCTCCTTTATTCATCTATTCCATCAGTATTAATTAAATGATTTATTTAATTAATATTCCCCCTTTGCCTAAGCTTTCTAAAGTATTTAATTTGATAATTAAATACTTTACCTTTCATCCTTTCCTCTCTAAATTAAATAAATATATCAATTTATTTAATTTAGTCATTTACCTTTTCAAATTTAAATCAATTTTAAATTCACCCTTTTCTCTCTCCTTGTCACATCCTCCATAACCTTTTTCTAATCTGGGTTAGTCTAATTAATCCATGATTAGGATGTGCACACCTTTAACTAGGATTAATGTCACATCCTCCATATTTGGCCACTTGTCCCTAATCCCTCATTAATCTTCTTAATCACCTGTTTGCACAACCTTAATCTAATCACATGTCATCTTTGGCATGTCCTCCAAGTCAACCTTTCATAAGTACTTTCCTTTTTGAGCTTTGAACTCTTCTCCATGCGAATTTAAAATTCATATTTATTCATTCAATGCATTTCTCTTCCCCATGCAAGTTGTTGGGAAATTCTAAATTCTCTCACTTGTCACATCAGTCACATTGGACAAGGGATTCCTTTATAAGGACCTTGTCTTATCCACAAGGTACTTCTCATCATGTGAATTTAAAATTCACATTTATTCTCCCAACCACTTCTCCCTTCCAATCATGTGAATTTAAAATTCATATTTATTCCCCCAACAACTTCTCTCATCCCCATGATGATAAGAGAGGACTTTCTAAAATTCCTCACTTGTCACCATCACCCTCATATGGGGATAATAACTTCCTTTTTAAGGAGATCTTCCCCTAATCCCAAGGTATTTGCAAGTGCCTCCACCTCACATGTCACTTTTCCACATCACATGTCCTCTTGACATCTTATCTTTCACATGGAAAGATGTGATGGCTTGTGAGTCCTCAACTCACCACAACCCTTAATCTTTCCCATGTTGGAACAATATTGAATGTTCAATTCCCTAGAGACTCTTCCCTTAAAATGGAAGATTTTGTCTCTCATGCATTCATTCATCACATTCACAATTTTTCATTCAAGCTCTTACAACTCACAAGCATTCAACATATTCTCATTCAAGCTCTTGCATTCACCATTATTGCACTCTTGAAGCTCATATTACATCCATTTCATACACTCACCAAAATACCCAACTTTATCATTTGAATTCTCATTTCATTCTCACCATTTTGCATAGCATTTTAATCCATTTTCCATCAAGGAGCATACATTCATCAACAATCAAAGGGCCAACCAAGAAGACCACTTGAACAAGGTATAATATGGTTTTTATCTTTATTTTGTTCAAGTCAACTTAGGCTAATCATTGAGGTGTTGAAGTGTTGTTTTCTCCTTTGCATCTTTCTATTTTGCATCATTTAGGATAGTAAAAATAATGCTGCTCACACTTCCCTTCATACAATAATTAATTTTTAATTAATTAAAAGCCCTTTTATTTATCGTATTATTTATTAATTATATCATCCCACTGCAATTTTATTTTAATATACACTAATTATTTATGTAAATTTATTTTTTATATTTATTTATCAAGACATACTCCAATTTTATTTATATTTAATAATCAACTTTATAATTTAGATTTTATAATATTTTATTTATTAAATTAGCATTACATTAATAATTCATTTTTATCATAACTATGATTATATATAAGCATTTATATTCACTTATCAAAAGTACTTATTTAACTTAATAATTTTATTTTAATACAACAATTAATCAAAGGAACTTATCAAACAGTTCTAAGCTAAATAAACCAAACGCCTATCAATACCTGACCACTAAACAAGGTTGAAAAGAAAAACCACAAACAACACTAACTGAGCATACCAACCATACTGACAACACTGATAGGGTATCGTACTAGATGTACTCATCCTCTTTGAGGATGATGGCTAGGGTAGGGGACCAAGTGCTATCTCTGATCAACTAATCCATAGGGTTTTGAGGCGTGCTCAAACCTTCCAATTCAGGTGGAGTCGATGCCTAGTACCTGCAACCTATAGCACAAAAAATGTCTTTGCACACATATATATAATCATCACATACCTAGTGAAAGCAAATCAAAACATTGTAAGATTCTCACAAGTGAGAAACATGACATCCTTCCCTTCACACCTAAATAACATTTAAAAACATCATATAATATATCAAATAACATCTCGCGTAACATCAATAATCATAAACCATTCCAAAATAAGATAACACATTCTATTTCTAGTATATTCATAAACATATCATAATCATAAAGCATTAACACCCTTTAGATCATTTACACATAAAGTCATCAACAAGGGTTAGTATGCTAATATCCTAATACATCATTAACATATAATCATAAAGAAATAACTCTTAGTCTCATAGTAAAATAGACAATAAACATAACCTATATAATCCCAACATTTTAACAAGTCTTGTTGTAGCCTATCATGGTCTCAAGATAGCACAAGTTATAGGTTATAAGAAAGTATGGATTGAGGGGGATTCCCTCAATATCATCAATAATATGAAGAATTGTGATGCCCCTTCATGGACTATTGAATCTTTGATTAGGGATTCTATTGATATTCTTAAATCGTTTGATGAATATTACATTTCTCATATTTTGAGAGAAGGAAACATATTAGCTGATGTCTTCGCTAATCTTGGAGTTAGAGGTGTTAGGGATTGGGGTTTGAACGACCCCCTCCCCATAGAGGCAATTGCAATTATTAATCATGATTTCCAAATTTAAATTGAATGATGATTTATTAAGGCTCGGGGCATGCATGAAAATCTTCATGTGGAAGGTGTTTATGTGGAGGGATGGTAAGCCTAATTTGAATCAAGTTGATTGTACCTTGGTTGATATTCGTAGGGAATGAAACTCTAAGATCATTATTTTCTCCTGCCTAAATTTCATTCTCACATGGATTGTGGGCACTCTTTGTATTTCCTTCTCGAGGTTTCTCCTCATTGTGTTCAAAGTACTCAAGCTTCTTGACTCTGCAAATTCTGAAGAAATGGGAGGTGATTGGAATCATGTGGAGCCTTTTTCTTGTGATGCTATTAAGAAGAAGTTGAAGGTGTGGCAAGTTTTAGAGAAAGGTGGGTTGACTCCGTACTTGGAAAGATTGCATGGTAACAACCTCCAGATGACAACTTTTTTTGCAAAAGCATGGAACAACAAGGTTTTGAAGTTGGGTGGAACAAAGTTTGGTGTGAATGAAATTTTTATAGCCAATATTACTGGGTTGTCGATAGATGGTATGAAAGTGTTTAGAGACAAGAAGGAATCACAAATAGCCATTCAAATTTTTTTTAAAGAGGATGAAGCTCAAGACCTAAAGACGACAAAGAGTGGTGGCTACTAGAGGAGCTCTCTCAAGGTGTTGTGGGGGGATGTGGACAAAGAACTCATGAGACATATCACCCTAGAAGGTAGGTTCTCTGCAGTAAATGCTTACCACTTTATTATGCTCAATCATTTTTTCCATAAAAAAAGAATCTCCTTTCCTTACTGTCTCTTGGCGTCTCTAGACTCTGGTCTCAAGGACCATAAAAGAAACCCCAAAAATTTGGTTCTGCATGTGGGGCTCATTCTTTTAATTTTTGATAATGCTAAATCCTTTGAGGTGTCTAAGCCAATTGCTACCCCTAAGGGTAAGCAATTGAAGCTGGTGGAGGAGTATGATACAGTTTCTAAAGAGGGGCCGATTAGCAAAAAAAGGGAAGAAGAGAAAACTTGTGTAGGAAAAGGAGTCAGAATCTGAGGAGGATGTGGACTATGTCTTGGATTCTCTTGCTTCCATGGAAGTGGTCCCACAACCTCCTATAGTGGGTAAGTCTAAGAAAGGGGTGTCGAGCCCTAATAAGGGTTATGGGACCTATAGTGATGAGGTGGTTGCTAAAATTTTGACTACATGCCTCAAGGAGAAGAATGAATTGGTTGGTGAGGTGTCATCACCGCCCCCTATTTTGGGGACAAAGCAAAAGAAGGAGCTAGAGGTGGGAAGCAAGAAGAAACTAGTTTTAAGTTCTATGAGCCAAGTGCTTGAGAGGAACTCTCCCCTCAAGATGGCGAGAGGACAGGGTGATGTTGATTCCCTGGTTGTGGACCTAGATATACAAAAGAAAGGTAAGGCTATGGATGAGGGAAGACATGGTGCTGTGGATTCCCCAGTTGTGGACTTGGATAGGCAAAAGAAAAGGATGTGGCTGAGGAGATTGCAGACTCCATTCAAAAAATCAAAATGTTGGTTGCTACTAGGAAGGGTAAGGACATCTCTGCCAACCATGACAAGGTAAGCTCCTCTCATGAGGATGATGTTGTGGGTAAGGGGGTTTTCAACTTTGATAGGGAAGACATTTCTAATGTTTTGGGAACTACTAGGGAGGGTTCCATTGTTTTATTCAAAATTTTCAAATGGGTGTTCCATGAACTTAACATGACCAATGTTAAAGTTTGGGGTGCGATGAGTAAAGCTGATGAGTCTTTAGTTCAAAAAAAGATCAATGAACTATTTAACTCTTTGAATATTGTGGCGAAGGAAACATTTAAGATGAAACAAAATCTGGAAGGTAGAGTTCTCTCCCTAGAGGATCAACTGGAGAGGATTTGTGCTTATATGGACAAGGGTGGGGAGGGGATTAAATCTATGGTTAATTTTGAGTTTGTTGTTATTACCTCTCCTTTTAATAGTGCCAATAAATGCAAGAAGATTGTTCATTCTGAAGAGATTGGTTCTGGTGGCAAGTTGATGGAGGAAGAGGTTTTTGCAGATATGGGTGGGGATAAGAATAATGTTTTGATTACTAAGGTGAATGTGGGTGGCCTGGGGCTAGAATGAGGAACAAGACCAAGGCTCAGGTTGTGGATCCTGGAAAAGAACTATCTGATGTCTTGGATGATGGTCAGAAGGCTATGGCGAGCGTTATGGAGGCTACTGATATCTTGAAGAACATGTAGTGCTATTGATTGGGGTCCTCCTTTTTGGTTGATGTTTTTCTATTGGTTCGCTGCATATGGGATGGTATATACTTTATGTATTTTTATTTAGTTTTAGCTGCTCTCTTTTGTAAAGGGTTTTGGGCCCCTTCAAAACCCTTTTTTTACCTCTAATAAAATTTGTTTTAACACGTCTTGAGTGTTACATCATCTAACATAGTAACGTACTATAACAAATATCATTATGAAATGCTTAACCAAAAGCAAGGAGTACCTGAGACATAAAATGAATCCACAAGCATTAGACATAAACATCATAAAAGGGTGAATCATGGAGGGGCAATACAAAGAGGCCACAACCAATCCTGTTGAGCATGATATCTACTTGCAAGAGATTGAAAGGATTGTGAATCAATATATTGATTGCCACATAAAAATTGATTGCATTCTTAAGATGATTTGGGAGTTATAGGAACTTGGAAAAAACACAATGGGCATTACCCTAGTGTTCCAACAAAGCTTGTAAGATAGCAACCTCAAATGGAAATTTATTTACTTGCACTTGAATCTATATAACACATTAAAACATATTATAACTTAAGTGTACAACAAGAAATTATGACCAATAAAACTACAAAAACAATATAATTTCTATCTTTTGAGATGTTAGACAAAATCTCCACCTTGAAAGCACACAAAATATAATTATATTTAGAGCATATTTGAGACCAATCCCCTAATAACATCATATGCCAAGAAAAAGGTTCAATCCTAAAAGGCTTGAAGAAATATGAATCCAAGTCCAAGTATCTTGAGCTTTGGAACAAAACCAAAAAGAGATGCTTGAGAGACTCCTAATAACCACAAAAAGAACATCAATGATCTGAAATCCTTGAGTGATTCAACCTAGAACCAATGAGGAGGCCTTGGAAAAGAATACACTAAAAAAAGTGAGTTATCTTTCATTCAAGCACAAATAATCAAATGGTGTGAAATATATGCCACCGAATTGATAATGGATACTATATAATCCATCTTTGATTCAAAGTAGGCACCATAGACACATGAGGGGAAAACAAAGAATAACCTTTGTGAAACTTATAATTTTAAAATATTGTATTAGGATAACATTTCCAATCTTTCCGCCAAGGTTTGCAAGACCAAATACCAATTTTGTGAACCACATTAGTGGGGATGGCTTAAATTACAACATCAAAGGATTCATGATCTTAATTGGAAAATTTTTATCCTTGGCTTCATTTCAAGATAAAATATTCCAAGTAATTTTAGAAAAGAGATTAAGAATGGTTTTAAAACCTTTTTTGAGAAACCTTAAATCACAAAACCAAGGGGTTTTAGCAAGAGGATTACTTTGACATTACATAAGAGGGGACCACCAAATAGTTTGTTGATTAATAGAAATATCATTACAAAATAATGTCATTCTAGAGAAGCCAAGGCTTCATAGTTTCCCAAGCCTACCAGATACTTTTCATTACAAAATTCCTTTTATCACTTAAAAAATATTTCATTACAATGAGAGTGTGAAGACTAGTCCCCTTCTAGGCTAATCTCCTAGTCAAATGACTAGAAGAAATATAATTCCACACCAAAAATTTCTAAGCCTCATTACCATCTACAAAATGAATAATCTACTTGGTATATGGAACCAAACCTTGATGCTAAGTGGAAATTAAGCTTGAACGACTTGAGATATAATAGTACTCCCAAGCCATTTGATGAAAACCTCGATGATTTTATGAGGAAGCCCAAATAAAACTCCTATTATGATTTTATAGCTTCAAATATGAGGCTTTAGAAGGAACCCAATAAGAAGAATAATAAACACAAGTGGCTATAAGAATCTTAAAGAACAAATATAAAATTTCCATGCCAAAGATAGAGGTTTAGTAACTAGTAAACCAACTTATTTTCAATTCTAACAAGCATAGCTTACCACAAAAAGGTATCAGAGAAGATTGAAAAGAAAAAGGTGGTGCCTAAAATTTTAAAAAGATCACCATACCTATTCTACTTCCAACCAAATGATTTGAGCTAGGGAGGTTTTGGTAAGAAGGACTATCTATAACCTCAGGAGGCTTTTACCATTGAATTGTTGAACATGAGCCTTTGCAAAAGTTTCTAAGAAAAGGAGACTTTATTTAATATTCTTTTTCTCTTCCAAAAGAGTGAGAAAAGACTTGCAAAAAAAAAGGCCATTAATAAGTTGAGTTGAGGAATCAAGTAAATGAATACTTTTACCTAGCCATTGAGAAACTGAATGAGCCAAGAAGTATCCAAACCCTTCAATAACAAGCACATAAAATACTATAGCTAAAGGTAATTCCTAGAGAATAGATTTGAAAAGACCAAGAACACTAGATTGAATGCCATTGATAGTGATACAAGTTGAAGAATCTATAAAGAGAATACAAATTGAATCAATAAATTGAGGATCATATCCCAATTCCTATAGCATTGCAAGGATAGAAGGCCACTCAATGCAATAACAGGCTTTAGATAAATCAATTTTGATGAAAATTTCCTATTGATGAGATCATTGAGCCCATTTTGTAACTTCACAAACTACAATAATGTTATCTAGAATAAATTTGGATTTGATAGAACTAGTTTTCTAAGGTCACCCAATCTAAGGAAGAATATGGTGTAACTTAAGATATGCAAGGGATTTACTAATGATTTTGTAGGAAACATTTAACAAAGTGATCAGCCTCCAATTACATATATATTCTGAATCACTAGATTTCTGTATGAATTTTATATTTCTTTTATTAATAATATTTCCTAAGGAATTGGAATGAAAAGCTTCAAGACATGCTTTATGATGATCCTCCCCAACATAATCCCAAAGGGTCTTATAAAATTCACAAGGAAAACTATCACAACTAGGGGCTTTGGCATTGATTGTTATAAATAAAAGTTAATTAAGTAAATGTAATTAATAAGTATACATTAATTTAGAATCTTTAGTTAGAATTTACTCTTCAAATAAATACCAAAAAAAAAAAATTATCGAGGGTAGGTAGTTCTAATATTGATAATGGAAGAATACTGCATGGGTATTTATTAAATTGCTTTATCACTACCCAAATTTAAATCGTCTTGGATCTAATGACTATCTCAAAATTTGTACAATCTTAGAAAGTATATGGTTTATATTTGAGTGTTATAAGATTGATCTTGAGGAGTGTAGAACTAATCTATGATGCATGAGACTGTTCTATCAAAATGTACACTTGAAAGCATTTTCAAATTGTCCTTTCTATAGTTGAGCTTGTTAATGGTGTCTAGTAACACCATTGAGGAGGTTGCTAACTTAATAGGTGATCATGTTCTATTAGGTCAAGCCCTTTGGTGGGCCAAATTAACGATGTTGACTGATATGGAGAAAATATTTACCAATGTGAAAGTGGCCTATATGTAGATGATATGGATCTAATTATTTGTCCCTTTTTAAATTGACATGTGTTCTAATTAGTCCCCCTCTTTCTTGTATATGAATTAATTACACATAAATTATTTTAAAATACTGTGACATAGAAACATGCCATATAAGATATGTGTTTAGTTAAATTGTAATGACAAGTAAAAAAGGAAAAAAAAATTAAAATTTAAATGATTTGGATTGTTGGATTCTTTCCTACATGTCATGGGATTAAACTTGATTAATCTCCAACTAATAAAAAATGAATCCTAAGACAAAATGATAGTTTCGAGTCAATGAATGTATACATGTAGTAAGTGTGAATGAGGGTATAGGGTGATCCCACAATACTGGTTTACAATTTTTGGCCAAACTAGACATTGAAATATTTTTTTCTAACCAAATCTTCACTTTCAGGTACCTATAGTGGCTAAATTATGAGGAATTTGAAGATGATGCAAACTAGAGTTTTGTGACATTTTGTCTGTAGATTCTAAATATTTTTTTTTTAATTTTTTTTGGAATTATATTGCACTTCTTTTTCCATATCCTTTAAAAACTAGTTTTTTTAAGAAAACATCATTTTTAAGGAGTGACTCACCATATAACGCATAAATTTTTTTCTATGAAGGATAAAATTCTAATTCTTTTGAATTTAGATTTGTAACTCTGATATCTAGTGCTTCCAATTGGTTAGATAGTGTTTTATTAAATATTTTTTCCTTAATCAAATTTTGAAGTCAAACCACTTACAATTCAGACATAGGCGGACTGTATAATGAGTAACTTTTTATGTATCAATTTTTATTTATTTTTTGTTGGATCAAGGACTTCTATATCTGGTACACTCATATTTTTCAATATTTTTTGATAATCTGCTATTTTTCCACATGCGTAGAAAAAACAGCTTGATTTTTGGTGAAAAACCTATGTTTAATAAAACTAAAAACACAAATACATAATAAAACCAAAACATATTAAAATTATATTTTTTGGATAGCTTGTTTCGAGGACTACGTACCATCATCCAGTTGGATATGTGAAGTCTCCTCCATTTTCATCCTCAACACAAGCTTCTAAGGGAAAAATTTGAATGTTTTTATGTGCCAGAGAGTGGGAAGGTGAGAAAAGGGGGTTCACTCGAACCAGGGGGGTTTGAGCGAACCCCTATGGGTTCGCTCAAACCAAGGTTCATTCGAACCCCCTTTCAAAAAGGGTTTCTTTTGGTTTTTTGGTGGGAATGGTGGGAAGTTCATTGAATGGGTTAAGTCGAACACTGGTTCATTCAAACCCTCTTTTGGTTTGTTTGAACCTATTAGTTCGTTTGAACCCCAAAAATAATTTCTTTTTGGAAGGGGGTCATTTTTTTCATCTTTTCCTTCCTCACTCCAATTGTAAACCACTTTTGTGGGTTCACCTTATAGTATTAGTGAGTAAATGATGAATGCATAGAATACTGTGTAAATAGAGTGAAATGAATGTCATCATGGAATAAAACCATGAGGAAGACTTAATATTATAATATACCATTTGTTAATATATTATTATATTAATGATATTCCCATGAAAATAAACACACAAATAAATGAAAAATATCATGGAAATACTAATTTTACTATTACATTATTTTTATATAGTTCATTATGCTAAGTCACTTGCTACACATTTCAATATTAGCTTTTAATGAGTATTTATTTTATATTACTTGTGTATAAAAATATTATATTACACATATTAGAAAAAAAGAGGGTGTAAGAAGCTACACCCCCAAATTCCAAACAAGTGCAAGCCTAATTTGATAAAGTTAAAAGATAAAATAAAGCTACTAAGTGGTGAAATCTCTACCAATAGATTCATGGTCATTGAGTTCTCAACATACATCAATGGGGTTCAAGTCAGATCAAGAGTTAATCATGCCCTCCTAATTTTCTTCCTCAAAGTGCAATTGAGTACCACAAATATGAGAAATTGATGATGTAAAGCAAGGGAACTTCCAAGAGTTTAACCATTTACAAATATCTTATCATTAATCTTCGAAGAGGTTGAAGATAAGTGGGAGGGGAGTGACATCTAGTTGAAGATAAGTGGGAGGGGAGTGACATCTACTAGAAAGTGAATTTAATGTAACTCCCCCCAAGAATTTTTATTGTGTTGATGTCCATGGGAGGTGAGTGGCATCTACTAGAGAGTGAATTTAATGTAACTCTATAAATCATACATAGAGAGTTATCCAAAAGATCAAAAAGTACTTGTAGATGTGCTACATCAAAAAAAAATATATTCTTGCAAGAAAATTAGAATAAATCATAGCCTTACTAAAAGGTAAGAAGTGGATCTCAATACAATAATTAGTGAATATAGAAAAAAATTATCTTTCTAAATTATAAAAAAATGTTTTTCACCCTAAGAATATGCCAAATCTAGATGAATTTAGTAGGAATTCTAAGTCAACCTCCCAATAAAACCATATTCCATGAGAAAGGATTATAAATAAAAGGATCATGAATACAATTCTAAGCTTCTTGAGATATAATATAAAATTGGAAAATGTTTCCAAGAGTCTTTTTATTGTTCATAAAAAGACTTTGCTAAAGAACACAATAAACACAATAAATCTAGTATCAATGGTAGGGCTTTGCTAAAGAACACAATAAACAAAATAGGCATGCTTTAGTTCAAGAATATTCAAGCACACAATATAAAATATGTACTTACACGAGCCCAAAGAAGACTTTAAAAGCCATCTATGGTTCAATTTAGATACCATATGAAGATACATATAAATAAAATCGTAAACCTTGTTGTAATGAACTCAAAACTTCATAATAGAATTACTCATTGAAATAACAAGAAAGTAAATAACTGCATGCTAGTAATGATAAGTAAAAAAAATTGTCTTTCATATATATCATTTGTTTTACATGCTCAATATTAAAATGGAAAACCTACATTCATTACAAAGTATATTTAAATTTGAATTGAAACATTAAAATAAAATAATACTGATAATTTTTTTATTTCATAGTACATATATGCATTGCATTAAAATAACATGTTTACAATTACACCACTATGCATTATAAAGTCTTCCATATATGGAATCCTACATTTATCTCACATGTCTCAATGAAGTCTTCTACAAGAGGGAGAGCATCGCCTGAGTGCTTTACCTCCAACCATAGACCTATGGTCCCCCCCACACCTTCTATTTGGAAGTGGGCCGACCCTTCACAAAGAGTATAGAGAAAGAAAACCAACAAGTTCATTCCATCTGAGTTTTAGTGTTGTGTCTTACATAGCCCAATTTGACTATACAACTCTAGATAATCATCTAACTATCACCAATCTGACTAAATTATGAAATCTGGAACACTATGAACCAACTAAACACAAGCAAAGAATTTTGCATCACTTTGACCTTTTTTTTTAATATAATAGATACTTCCATAGGAAATGTAGGTGTGTGCTCGCACAACTTTAACTTGACTTGGAAATTCCATTCTTCTTATGATTTATCACAAAGTTGACTCATTTGACTATTTATTTAATTTTTTTATAAGGAATTAAGACCAAACATGTAAACCTTTATATGGTCAATGAATGACTAAGGTCATTGAAATATATTCCTGACAAAGAACATTTGTATTGTGTACTCACAATTCATGGATCTTGTCTACTGACACATGTTCATATGTCTTTGCAATCAATTCAAGTGTATAATACTCTCCTATTTTTTTCTAACACAATAATTTTTAGATCTTTTACCAATTATAGTATATTCAGTTAATGATACATTCCTATCATTGACTCACGATTCTACTCTTATCACTAAAAGGTCTTGACAATTCATATTTATACAAATAAGAGTTTAATTCTCCATCAATAAAATAACTTCATTTTAGATATTTTTGGTCTTTCTGTGCTTCCACTTTCATCTTCATTCAAGAAAACATTTAATAATGTTAGGGGAGAGGGGCCCATAGTGGAGCGGGGTCCAATAGTTGGGATAGAAGTAGTCCTTAGTGGGCTCCATAGTGGAGCACCTTAATATCCAATTGCAAAACACTTTTTATCCATAAAGTACATAAACTGACAAATCATGTGATGCCACATTGGCGCACCAATAAAACATGACTTAGTGCACCACTATCGGTCTCACTTATTTTTTTGGCCTTTTTGGATACCTCAACAAAAAGCATTCTGATGTGGCATCATATTTGATGATGTGGCCCTAAAACGAAATATAGAAGCATGTGAGTTGCCAAATAAACTATTGTACAAAATTGGAAGTGATATGAATTTTTCACATAGGATTTTGAGAAACGTGAAGTTAGGGTGATCCACTATGGGCCCCTCTCCCCTAATGAAGGTACAACATGTTATCTATATCTTTTAGCAAAAATAAGCATATATTTACAGATTCTATGCCATATTGAAAACTCAATAAATTGGTTGCTTATAGCCAAAATAACTAGTTTAACCTTCAAGCTTATCATACATATTTACAAATGCATCCAACTAGTTTATACCTGCTTACTTTATATATATATATATATATATATATATATATAGTCAAATTGTTTTTGTTGTATTATTTAAATTCTTTAATACAAAAGAAAATATACTCAACTATGTCATTTTTCTCATGCACATTCTTTATATATAAACTTTCTCTATCCATAAATAGCATTATGTTAATAGAAAATGAGCAAAGAAAAATTAGATAGAGATATCATGCACTTGGAAATTGATTTTTGATCCTCTGCTAACTTCAAACCTCTACCCATAGTCAACAATAAACCTTATCACAGTGAACTCTACTAATACTCACGCCCTTTTCTCAACAAGCTTAGCTCTATTAATAACAATCCAATTTTCGTTCCATACATATGCCTCCTCCATAAGTACCTATGCCCTCCCCTAAGTATAAAATTTGCTCTTAATAATGATGAACTCAATTCATTATATCAATGAAAAGCTATCTATCCACTTCTAGGCACGACTTCTTTGTGTGTTTTATCACAAAATAGACTTCCTCTTAAAACTTGCAACCCATATTAACAATACCACTTTCTCTTTCAAAACATCCTTCACTATTCTCCCACGTCCTCTCCATAAAGATAGGTAGTTAATAATTATTATCACCAAGAATAATGTGCCATCGAACATGGTATGAAGCCTCCACGTGAGGTTTATTGTGAGATTTTATTCCTTTACAATAACATGCATTTAAGGCAAGTTAACTACCGAAAGTAGTTGTGCATACCTTATCAATATTAATGACATTATATATTATATATATTTTTATATATATGTATATATTTGTATTTATAAATATATATTATTTTCTTTTTAATAGTTTTATGTAATAATAAAATAGAAAAGATAAACAAAAATGATGATTAAGACTCAGTAAAATCACCTTACTATCAATGTGAGAAAC
Source organism: Sequoia sempervirens (assembly GCA_007258455.2). Classification (NCBI taxonomy): domain Eukaryota; kingdom Viridiplantae; phylum Streptophyta; class Pinopsida; order Cupressales; family Cupressaceae; genus Sequoia; species Sequoia sempervirens. Next base: position 334,066,954 of record VDFB02105785.1, read on the forward strand.
TAGGTCAAAGATTGAGTACAAAATCGACATAATCATTCGACAAGACCACACAAGACAAAACATACAATTAACTTATCAATAACACATGGGACAAATTACTTGGGTTTGATTCAAAAACCTACTTGAGTTTGTGATTCACTCAAAATAGCTTTTACTCATTTGATCCCAATGTTTATATGATTCTCTTCGGTGATACTCTCCCTCTCCATCTGGGAGGGAAAAATCTACTCTTGCATTCAACTTAGAAAGTCATCACAATGGTTAGTTCGATATTATCCATGATATCATAATTATTAATCAAAATTAATAATCATTACAATTCTTTGATCCTTTAACGAAACAATTGCATTGTATTATAATTTCATCTAAACATAAACTAAAGTAAAATCATTCATTCATGTCTAAAATACATTTTTAATGTAGAAGTTAAAAGTAACTACAAGCCAAAATTTGGGGAGTGACACTTGTGGGGTCTATAGTTGTAAGAATGACATGCCTAGGTACTATTTCTAATCTTTCCACCAAGATTTGAATTTTCTAACCCTAATTTTATGAAGCATATTAGGGATTTTTTGGTATGTCTCCAAAAATTTATTAGATAGCATGTATTTTAATTTATCTTTAGGCCAAGAGGGAAATTCATGGTAATATTAGAAATATCAATTAGAGTCTTTAATCCCTTGTAAAATTTTAAAGCATGAACCTATGGTGCCATAGAAAGGGTTAGTCTTGACAAGAAAGAACACGAGAACACAAAATTGATTGTTTATTGATGTAAAACCACCATAAATTTCATTCCCATCCCGTAAAAGTCATGGATTGATGGATTCCTAGGTTTCCCATTATATTGTAATAACAACTACCATGTATCTAAATAATTTCCTTAATAATTAGAGGAGTGTGGAAACCATGACCCTTCTAAGCCCAATGTCCATAATATACTCCAAAAAGGATACCAATTTTAATCAAGACCTTTCATGCTTAATTTTCTTCAAGGCCTCTAATAGTCCATTTAGCACATAATCTTAATCCTACAAATTTCATTGAGGTAAGCTTAACTATTTTTAATCATTATGTTTGTAGACAATATTAGGTATATTTTGGTAAAAAAGAGTTGTTTTATTTTTAGTTGATGACATTAGTTAAAAATACTCTTGATATTCATGATATAGTGGATGTGGACTTTGCTATGGTAGTTTTATCTTCAATTCATTTGATAGAGGTATGAGTCATATTAGCAAATTTGATATTGTATTTTTGTATTATCGACATATAACATTGTATGTCTATATGACTTTGTCATAAGACTATGTGTATTTCTTGTACTCATATACTATCTTAACAATAATATTGTAATCCTATATGGATTTGTTGTAAATACATATTTTATTACCAATATTTCCTATAATTTCTATAAAATGAGGGCTTAAGTGAGAAGTTTGTTATAAATTTTATGTGACTATTTTTTATATGTATTCTTTTATTTTTCATTATACTCATTTTCATATTTATATTTTTTTGACACACTAAGATCTACTATTTTTACATTTGAGGCAATGATTATAATACTTGTGGATTCACCTAAAATAATTAATTAGCTTCTATTTAAGAAAAAAAGAATGTATAGAAGCTTACAACCATGATCACATGGATCATCATCTCATGAAAAATTACCACCTCATCCACCTTGGTATCTCATTATCATGAAAATAGAATATATAAAAATTACCCCCTCATGCACCTTGATATCCTATGACCATGAACATGTCAATAAAGAATATTACATGACACATATGTATTATAGGAGAATGCACAAATAAAACCAAACCTCTAGTTCATACTTTCAACATGAAACTTGTTAGCATATGTATTAGTGAGCATGCCATCATAATAGGTAATTTAAAATAAAATTTAAAGTTTTCAAACTCACGTAGCTCACAAATGAATACTTGGTTGTAAAATATGTTCTAATGTGAATATCCATTGAGCATGTAATCTAAAATGTCTAACCCATAGTATTCTTCATCGTCAATTAAATAGGATAGTACCTTGTCTAAATCCATAGCTATTTTGTAGCTAAAAACCTCATACTTAGTCATCATACCATTGTCCTCATATCAAAGAATTGTTTTCTTTATTTTAGTAAGGTAAATGTTATTCCTAAGAAAATTCGGAGGCCTAGGTATATCAATATCATAAGCTTTAATTTATTTATATTCACTCAAATATCATAAGTGATACAACTTACTATAATATATGTGTTGGAAACATGAGAATTATGGTGGATGGTTTTGTCATTGATTTCAACCCATTGTAGAATTGATGGTGAATCAATATTCATATAGTCCAAAGTAGATCAAGTGTTTTTCGGAAATTGGCTAAGTCCTAGATTGAGATAGTGTATTATCAATGTAATAGAGGAAAAACCTTGTGGTCCGCATTGTTCTGCTTTGTATTATCTTGTCATGTGGTTTTGAGGTAATAATGCTATGTACTGAATGAGTCCATATCCAAAATTTCAAGGTTTTATATCCTTTGTATTAGAATATATCAATGACAGAGTATCAGACTAAGTTGTGACAGAGTTACAGTTGTAGAGTTCATGTTGGAACGCTCCACATTCCACCATGGATGATCAATGTGTTTTATGGATTTCAAGAAGTGTTTGGAGATGTTAGATGCATGTGCATCTTAAGTTTCAAGTGGTTTGGTGATCCGCATCTCAAGTTTTGGATGAACAGTTGGTTTATTTAGTTGTTGCTTTATCATCTTGTTTGTGTGGTGCCAACCTAAGGGTTTTAGGGTAGTATGAGATTGAATTATGCATAGATCAGAATCATGGGAATATCTATATGTCATTCTAACCTATTTCAATAAAGAACATGCTTTGGTAACTTCCACAAGACAGGTATGCTAGAGTTTTGATCTGATAGATCTTGGGGTCACACATTTCATCCATTTAGGTCGACATAGTTGTTGGTATGAATGATTGTGAAAGATATATATATATAGAGAGAGAGAGAGAGAAAGACACAGAGAGAGAGAGAGAGAGAGAATTCATTCTTGAATATAGAGAGAAGAGAATAATGTGATAGTGGTAATCTTGTACATATACATAAGAGTGGAGGATGAAGTGTGTAAAGTTAGTTTTTTGAGTAGAATGAGGAACTATATTTTCAACATAGAGCATATGCATTATTTATAGTTCAAACTTTGGCAATGAGCCACTTTTGTATGTTCATTTTGTAATTCAAGAAGAAGTGATATTTCTTGGGAAATGAACCCTCCTATTTTCTAGAAATCCAGTCATTTAAGCTGTGATCTATTGTAACCAATTATGATATATAGAGAGTTAATCCTCATCGTGGTTTTTCCATGTAAAACCTGGTGTTCTTCTATTGATGGTTGTGGTGCATCCTTTACTTGTTTCTTTCCATTTGTGCAAGTTTAATGAGATACTTTGTAATGCACTTTTAAGTTATTGAATTTTAGGGAATACTGATTCACCCCCCTTTCAATATTTCAAGTGTTCAAAAATTGGTACTAGAGCAAGGTTCCTTTAATTTTCCTAACAACTGAGGTATATCTTGGAGATTGAACACATGGAAACTATGAAGTATCCTATCCCTTCTGAAGAAATTTTAATGGAGGGATTTAATGAAGTAGATTATGAAGTTGATATGGAAGGAGAACTCATATATTCTCTAATGACCTGGATAAAGAAAAATGTGAGGATAGAGGTCTAAAAGAAAATATTAAAGAAGATGATGACTGTATTATGAAGTTGAGGAATCAAGTAAAGAAAGTTAAAGATCAACTCAAGGAAACAAATGAGAAACTCAAACAATCAAATGAGATAATCTTTAATTTGAAAGTGTAGGTTGAAGAAGAAAAAAGAGTTGAAGACTGCTTGAATGCTAAATTGAAAGACAAGTCTACAAAATTCTCAAAACTTGAAGAAGATATTGTGTCTCCGAGGAAAGATATGGAGAAAGAAAAGAGTCAAGAAGACAAATTAAAGAAGAGCTCCACCTTGCTTGATGATATGATTGCTAGTCAAAAAACTCATAAGGATAAATGAGGATTGAGGTTTGAAAAAGGAGAAAGCTCAAAAGAAAATGAAACTCTAAACAATTTTGAGAAGAAAAATAATGAACAAAGGGAGACTAGAGATAAGAAGAGAAATATTAAACATGTTCAAAACTAGAAGAAATATTTCAAGAAACCTCTCAGACAACCAGATGCACAAAGGTGTACCCATCTTTTAATAGTCACTATTATTCTTGCAATAAATTTGGGCATAGAGTTGTATAATGTAAGCACAAGATGAATTGAATTTTTCAATCATTTTCCTATCAATGTTATACATGCAATGTATTTGGTCATAAGGCTAGTGAATGCATAAGATAGATGATGAATGGTTATGGCATAGTGTCTCAATCATTCCATGGTTACTGTTACTCATGCAATGAGTTTGGGCATAAGGCTTCTAAATGAAAATCTAGAATGGCAAGAAGTAAATTTTCTTTGTAAGGTGTCATATGCTATAAATGTAATAAACTAGGAAACATAGTTGAGTTTTTCCAAGGAAAGAATGTGAAAACCTCAATTTCACTAAATAAGTTGATTTGGTTGAAGAAAAGAAGAAGGTGAACAAGATTTGGAAGAAAAGAGAAGAGAATGATGTGAAGAATGAATTTGTGCCAAATTTTGGAGTAGATGTTTCCTCTGAAAACTAGATAGAAAGCATTGGCTCAAGGGGAGTTTTAACAAAAAACTTTGCAAACCCCTGCCAAAGATGAAATGCTAATGTCTTCAACATATTGATGCATGAATCTTTTGATATGCTTGATCCTTTGATAGAAAATACGGTGAGAAATCTCTTGATGCAAATATTTATGGAGTGTTTAGAAGTGCCTGTGATGATACAAATAAAATTTGATAGTATTTTGACCTAGCTTTTCAATGTTGTATTTAATACACATTTTAGGTCATGGTTAAAGTGTTTATATTTCATTTTTCATATTATAAAGGAATTTTTGTTTGAGCAATCAAAAGAGGAAAGAAGAGAAAACACAATATGAATAAATTCTAGAGTGTTTAATGAAACCCTACTGATGAAATACTACAAGTTATTTATAATATTTTGTAAACCTTAGTTCAAAGAAGGTCACAATGTTTACTCCTCAAGTTGTTGATGTGGTTGAGATGCCAAGGCATAAGTTAAAGAAGCATTTGCACAAATCAATGGAAATAGATAAGGAAGGTGCATTCTCTAGGGTTCCTATAAATGTACTGCATACAAAAGATGTGCAAATTTATATTCATTGAAAGATGGACAAATATAATCATCTAAAGTTGTCAGATTTTAGGGACAAGATGCTAACTAGAGATGATTTCTAGTTGAAACTAGAGTATTCCAGATTGTTAGAGAAGAAGTTGGATGTATGGACAAGGTTTCCAAATTTATGATTTGAAGATGAATGGGTGAAGTTTGTTCTAAGTAGAATACACAATTAATGAATTCATGTGGTTGTACATGTCACATATGTTGCAAGTATGTGCAGTTGGTGTTTCCATTGATGTCAACAAGCTTTGGCGTTTGATAGGTCTAGATAATGGCTTAGTTTCTATTGCTTTTATACTTGTTTTGAGATACTTTTAAACATATTATCGAAATAATGTTTCTACACTATGCTATCCTTTTTATCCATTATGTAGACTTAAACCTTAAATATGATGATGGAATTATGATTATAATATATTAGTATTATATGGTTTATATGATTGAATGTATGGAATGTTGATGGAATTATATGAGTTAATTATGATAATTATCCCCATGTACATGTTTCGCGGCATTAACTTGTTTGTAGCTTAAAAGGAACCATAGCACAACAGTTGCAGAGTGAACTTGTAGCAAAAGGGATGACTGGACACTGAAGCAGGGGCAGCTTTGGGTTAAGTTGAATGTGGTGATAATTGATCAGAGGTAGTTAACGAAGATTGGATGTGCGTTATTATGAATAGTTTAATAAAACACTAAAGAAGAGGTCTCATTCACCTATGGAATTTTGACAAGTGGTTGTTTGATTACATATAGTTTTGTTTTGATAGAGTTCTAGTTCTAATAGGATTTCTCTTTCCTTTTCAGTTATAAGCTGAATAATTCAAATATTAATTCCATGCTCTATTATCTGAGAGTGGAGTTAATGGTTTCAATTAGTTGTTGCTTTCAATAAATATTCCCTTAGTTTGTATATAACTATTGGCTGAATTTGTAGGATAGTTAGTTGGGTTTTATTAGTTTCATGTTACCAATTACCTTTAGTTTTCAAGAAATGAAAAATATTCCAAATGATTGAGTCCAATCTATGGAAAGATGTTCTGTAATATTTTACAATATGCAATGAATGGAGTTAATCTTATGGGTTGCGTAGAATCTATTAGTTAGATTGAGTTCAGTTAAAGTGAGAACAATTAATTGACCATGCCACTCAAGGTATTGTTCTTCACTTCATCTTTTAGTTATTTATTTTTGTTAATAGCTATTATTGGTTTATCATTATTCATGAATCATATGCAAGTCGATCAAAATTCCATTTCTTGCTTATTATGAATGAATGCTTGTGAATATGCATGTAATGGTTATTAGTAACACTCTGGAGGATAGTTTAGCTGAGTCATTAGTTTTTATTAAGTTTTCAGTTAATACAATATCATTTTATTAGCAACAATTCAGTTACAGTCTTTACTGTAGGTACCCGTAGCAACTAGTTTTGGTTCATGTTCTTACTATTTTGCAGTTCTGTGAAATTCCAACAATTAGAATAACTTAACTAGGATAGTTTAGGTAGTTTTAATTCCATGAATCATATATAATTATGCACCATCATAAGCTTACAAGCCTTGGGTTGACAATTTAATGTGGTCTTAAGCAATGTAGAGTGGATTGTTCATCCAGTTCAACCTCTGAATTGAGTAGATTTTACCAAGTTTACAATACATTAGCTTAGACTCTACATTTTTGGTGTTGTAGCTAAGGATGGTGTTATCTTCATAGACTAGTTTTTATATTTTTCATAGTTAATTTCTCTTTTCAAGCATTAGGATTTTTAAATACCATCTTTTTTTAACACCAGACATATACTAACATTGTACATGACCGCTGAATCTAAAGCCATATTTCATGTATGCAGAGGTAGAGAGATTCCTTGGGTAGGTTCCTTCCCTCCACACACTAGGAAGCTATTACATAAATTGGTGACTATAGTACTCAGAATGAAGGTACCACTAAAGAAGAAATTTCCTTCTCACCAACATCTAGCACACATACAAAAGGAACATACCACACCATGGGTGATGCAAAAGATCATGATGTAGACTGAACAACAATTGAGTTTCCTATCACTGACCAACAAAGGGCTATAGTGTTGTAGAACATTCCTCCTTCGGCCTTACTAGTTTTGTATGGGTTAATGACTAAGGACCCAAATACATTCCTCTTTGAATTTGATGTCTTATGCAGAAGCTATCACTATAATTTTGATGCACATAGGTTAAACATTTTCCCTGCCACTCTCAAAGATGCAAATTTGAGATGGTTAATGGGACTAGGTAAAGATGTTGTTCCTGATTGGGACACCATGAAGATATTGTTTTCAGAGAAGTATCTAGACTATTGTAGCATACCTAACATGAGGAAAGATGATAAATTTAGAATGACACAAAAGGATGATGAGCCTTTAGAAGATTATGTTGAAATATTTCAGTTTTCTCTAAAGAAAAACCCTCATAACAAGTTGTCAGAAGAGTCTCTCAAGTTACTCTTTTTGAGGGGAGTTAATGAAGACTACATAGATGCCTTGAACCTCATTGGATAGGGAGATATTTCTCAACTACCATTTTTAGATATTTGTAAGGCCTATAAAAATTATTCTAGGACCTTTGAAAAATGACCAAGAGGAGATAGAACATCAGTTATTGATAAATCATCTACTGGGGTTTCAAAAGTAGAGCTGAGCAATCTATTATCCAACATGAAAGAGGATATAATTAGTCATTTGGAAACTCAGTTGGCTACTCTCCATATTAAGAAAAAGTAGGAGGAAGATGAGGCTATGCTCATTGAATATTTTGCAAGCTGTCAGCAAAGAAAAGAAAATTGTAAATGCAAAAGAGTAACTAGTATCCAACAAGATAAAGTTGAGAAGCCCAATTTCCAACCAATTGAAGAAGATGATGGAAAAATCTTATATATAGAAAAAAGTAGGCCATGGAAGTAGAGACAAGGTATGCCACAAGACCCCCTTAAATTTAATTCATCCTTTCTTATTAGGAATCAAAACTTTTCTGCTTAGAACTCTCATCCCTGTCAAGTAAACCAAAACCAGTGGTAGAACCCTCAACAGTGGCCACAAGCCCAACCAAATTGGAACCAACAAAAAAATTCTTGGCCACAAAAAAAATTTCAGGGATCCAATTACAATCCACAATGGCCAACCTAGTAGAATCAGTGGTTGCCTCAATGGCAGAAAGGTCAGCAATGACAACAACAAAATATGAACTACCAACAACCCATGCTCCCTCCACAACAAAAAAAAGCTCTAATGCCTCTATCAAACCCTACATCCCAACCACCCAAGAAGAAAAAAATACCTACCCAACCTACACCTAACCCTAACACTAAGCCTATTCAGTAGGATTATACTAATGAAGCTATGCAATGCCCCCCTTATGGGGTAGAGGTGAGTGATGTCCACCGTAGATTAGGAAAATAACTTGCTGGACCTTCATCCCCTCAAATACAAAAATGGAGGATGAAGAACTTGCAGTTGAGGCTTCTGATAAATCATCTTTGGAACTTGAGCTAAATCAGGTACACCAAACTACCTCAAATCCCAAGCCACCTTTTCCTGAATGCCTAGCTATACAAAAGCATCAAACATAGGTTGAGACCGATCTTTTAGGACAACTGAAATATGTGAGCATCAAAATCCCACTTATTCAAGCTATCAAAGACATTCCCATCTATACCAAAGTTGTAAGGGATCTATGTCTTAAGAAATTAGACAAGAAAATAAAAGATCCACAGATAGTCCATGTCTTGGGAAATCTTACAGACATCATGTTAGAGAACATTACAGTCCCTAAGTATAATGATCCTCGTAGTCTAGTTGTGGATGTTAAGATTAATGGGACCCTCATTAAGAATACTATGAATATAAAATTCATCAAGCTCCCTTTAGGTTTTGTTTTTCACTAAGTACCAGTCCATGCCTCAAGTAAACATCATCGACCCTTTTTTATAAATGACTGTCAGCCTCTGCAATGTGTCCGCTAGGTGCTCTATGAAGTGATTCTTTTCATTTATCTTCTACTAGCTCTAGCTATGTTTCCACATGTCATTTCCACACACACTTAAAGGTTGCTTCCCCTCACTTTTGACTCTAGCCCCAACTATGTACCACATAGCTTTCATCCGCATATCCTTTGGCGGACCCCACAGTCGGCACCAATGAAAAAGCACGCTTCCACATGTCTTCCTAGTGCAAGCCTTCAATGACGAGGGGGAGGAATGAACCACGAGCTGTGAAATACCGCCACATGTCTCTTTGGTGAGTACTTCAAAGCAAAGGATGGAGTGAATTATGGGTTGTGATATGATGTCGCGTGTTCTAACTGCCTATAGTGGGTGGAGACACTTGTTTGCATGGGACTATGTTAGGACCACTGCCATCATTCATAGGGGATGCACATGGAAGGGGAGTGACCACATGCTATGGTCTAAATATTTTTATGTTACAATAGCCAAGGGGAATCATTGTTACTACATCATTGCTAAGGATACTAGATCTTTTCAGTTATTATTCGTCAAGTGGTGGGAATGCTCGCTATATATACTACTCATCGCTTCTAAAGAGGGGTTTGAAGAAAAAAGTTTCACGAGTTCCAAGAGTTCGAGAATTGTAGAAAATATAAAATTTTGGAGACACCGGGCCTTTTTATTGTTTTTAGATTATTGCAGAAATACTCACAGACTGTGCCATTGTTCAGCCTTTCTATTTTTCTTAAAGCTATTTGATTAACTTTATACTGTGCCATTATTGTTTGAATGGTTCATTTGTAGAAATTCTATAATTTGAATGCAAGTTTGTTGGTTTAGATCATGTCTTTCAACTCCTCTTTTTAGTGAATAAGTATGAAAATTATTTTATGTCATTGAATGTATTGTTCATGCTTCAATCTTTAATTTCTGTCATTCTAGGACATAGAAAATTGTTGAACAGGCCTTTAGATAGTATCTACAAGATAGATTTATCATGCCTTTTATCTAAATTTTGGTGCATTTCCTTAGTTAGATCCTTTATTTTTTATATATGCTTCCTTTTCCCTTTCCAAACCCCAATTATAGAAGAAGTCGACTTCTTAAAAAACCCAGAGGTCACTTAGTTTAGTGCAATAGGTCCCCCATAAACTGAGTTTCCCACAAAGGGTTGTTACCTTGCCAATTTTTGGCATCAACAGTTTTTCCTTTTCTTGGCACGCCCAATGGGACCAAGCTTAAATGAACCTTATTTTAAGGAGGGTGTATGAGCCATCGATCTGTAACTAAATCCAAAACAACAAATAAACTTGGTTTATTAGTGCCACCATTAGGGACAATACAACCCACAACCCAATTAGTGAATGTTTCACTTCCTCCACCCCTTCTGCTAGCCATGTTTCCCATTGCTAATAGAAATTATGTGGCATGGGATGCAAAAAGTCCTCTTGTTGCACCAATAGTTCCTGTTGTTTGGGCCACTATCCTAGTCTCCACCCTAAAAGTTATACCTAAATGCTCAAGAACACCATCTGAACATCTACAAGATGTTGTAGACATATGTCTAGTAGATGATGTTACAAACCAAAATATAGCACTAAGGTTGCTCATTGCCTATTTCAGAGGAAAGGCACTGGATTAGTACCATACACTGTAAGAAAACACTATCAGTACCTAGGATGATCTTGGAGATCCTTTCTATCAAATATTTTTGAATGAGGGAGATCGGTCCTCGCTATATTATCAACTGTTGGTCATAAAGTGGGCCCCGCATGAAGCCATGGATGACTTGAATTCCCAGTTTCATACAAGCTGGAAAAGAATCCAAGTTGATATCCACCTGCCCCCTGATCTGGAATTCATGTTCTACTTGAAATCTATCAATCTCAACATCTCCATGATGATCTAGTCTTTGGGCGGGACCACACTACCAGGTGCCTACAATTTTTCTGTCAAGGAAAAGAACAATTTGATAGATGTCGGGAAGTTGCCACCGCAACCCATAATTCCTATATTTATAGAAATATTGATTCCTACTCAAGAGATGCCTTCTACCAGTGCACTGGATCCTCCTCAATCTATGTACACATATCCAAATGTGCCATAGAATGTTGCTTCTACATCCAACTCTTCAAAGGAAGAGATGAGCGAGTTCAAGGAAATGTTGTGGACTATTGTCAATGAAATAAGTGTCATCAAGTGAAACTAGGTAGTGCCTCCAAAACCAACTTATCAAAATTACCAAAGCAAAAGGATTCTTACCAACATAATCAGTTCCAAGGAGACGCTTGCACAAATCCACTGGCACAAACAACAAATCAAATAGTACTAGTGCCTTCTCTATTGCAGAGTGCTAACCTAAGCTCGAACATAGAGTTAAATGTAGGGAAACACAATTTAATTGATGAAACCAACCCCTGGTGCTTCCCTTGCTGCGATTCACATATGCCTCAAAATTTCCTGTGCGACAACCTACAACAAAAGGTGGCAGAGTAGCACAACCAAAGCGTGACATCAAACCAAGGAGGTTATGTGTATACCTCTTTTCAAATGGACAACACAATGCTCACCGCACAAATGTAGGGGATGTCACTGGAGCAAGAAGTGGACATCGCTCCCGATCATGCACTCTTCTCATGGATGGAAGAAGAAGAGGCAATGTTTGCAAATGATGCATCCACATCAAAAATGCCACAAGTGTAGTCCGATTACAACACCCACTTGAAGAGGAGATTCACCGGTGAACCAGTTGTTCCAAAACTAGTTAGTCTATAGCCTAAAAGTGCTTCTAACTAGACACCTAGTACATCTTCAATGGTGCCACAATGTCCACCATGAAAGGAAATTGTTATAACAATAGCTAAGGAGTAGAAGCTTCCAAATCTACCACCATTCAATGTGGGGGAACAATTGAAAAAATCATCCACTAATGTGTCTTTGTGGGATATCTTAGCCATTCTAAAATAGAAGAAATTACTAAAGAAGGCTCTCTGGGAGGATCTAATCATTGAACCAATGGGGAAATCTCTCAAAGGAAAGGTTGTTGATCAATCATCACCTGCCAAAGTTCTCACAAATAGCACAACAAAAGCCCCTACTGAGGTAAGAGATAAGTTGAAGCCTAAACTCTTCTTCTTAACTCTCATTATAGGGGAGAAATTATTACACAATGCCATGATTGAATCTAGTGCTAGCACCACAAATATGCCAAAACAGATAGCTGAGGGTTTAGGGCTCAACTATGAACCTTTAAAAAGAGGAGTCATGCGGCTCAATGGAAACGAAGTCCAAACTTTTGGTCTCATCAAGAACCTTCCCTTAACTCTATTTGCCCGCCCTAGCATCACAATGCCACAAGATACTATGATCATTGATGTTCCCCCCATGTTCGGCCTCTGTCTATCCCAAGAATTCACTTCAAACGTAGGTGGATACCTGTCTTTGGATTGGTTGCACATGATCCTCAGGACCAAACATGGTGCAAAAATGAAGATAGAATCTAAAGCTCTACATTTGGAACATGTGGTTGATGAAACCATGATCAACTTTGATGCCACTCATACTTCTATCACCAAGCAAAAAATGTATTATGTTGAGCTACTGGAAGATGAAAAAGTGACTGGAGATTGGACCAATCAAGAAGATGTTCTCTTGAGCGAACATATAGACACTGATCCTTTTGACAACTACCATGCTATCGGGTTGGGCACCTATGTCATCTATGATGAAGATCAAGTACTCCCGAAGGTCGTCAAAGAACCCAAGAGCAGACAAGCCTCAGATCTATGGACGCTACACTTCAATGAAGTAAGGTGCAAGAGCCAGAATATGTTTAATATCCCCACACAATGAAAAGAAATTGAGGTTTTTCTACTTCCATTTCGCTTGCTTGAACAATGAAGTTGAATACGAAGGACCAGTGCAAGGTTTAAGCCTTGTAGAGTGAATGGGCATCATGCATCTAATGGTGTTTGGAGATTCTGAACTAGTAGTCAATCAAGTCCAAGGAATTTCTGCAGCCAAGAATGTTCACATGCGATCCTATAGACATCGAGTTTGGGACTTGATTGAGGGCTTTGAAGCCTTCAACATTCAAATGGTGCCTACAGAACAAAATACAGATGCAGATTGCATGGCAACAATCGGATCCCAGTTTGACCTTGCCTCCAACCTCATTCACAACAAACACTTCGTATGAGTGATAGTCTAACTAGCCATTCTAGACAATGACCAAAGTTGGCAAGTGTTCGATAGTGATGAACAAATTGTCTCATTCATCCAACAGTCGGGAGAATTTTCTGACCAGCTCCAACCAAAGATCGCCGAAGCTTATGAAGGACAAATCATTCAGCTAAAATCTAACAAGCTTCCAAAGGGATTGGTCACTCTCAAAAATATTTTTGATTGTGACGATGCAAGAAATGACAAGAGGAAGTTTGTAGCCGACAAAAGTGACTATGCAGATCTTCAGGTCGGAGATGGGAGAAGGCTCAAAGTCAAGAAAGATGTCCCACATCATGATAAAGAAAGGCTCATTGACTTTTGTGAAAAATATGAAGGAGTGGTGGCCTGGTCATACGATGACCTCAAGGGATATGATCCTGATATCATCTAGCATACAATAGAGTTGGCAGAAGACGCAAAAGAAGTCCGCCAAAAACAGAGGCCAGTGAATCCCAAGATTGAAGTGTTAATGGTGCAAGAATTAACAAAGCTAATTGAGCTGCGGATTGTCTTCTCAATCAAGCATAGCACGTGGGTATCCAATCTAGTCCTGGTTTGAAAGAAGAATGAATATATCTGTCTATGTGTGTAATTTTGAGACCTAAATAGAGCATCCCTGAAGGATCATTACCCGGTACCTTCAATGGAGTCAATCCTACAGATAGTGGCAGGATCAAAGATGTTTCCTTGTTAGATGGCTTCTCCAGTTACAATCAGATCCAGGTCAAAAAAGAGGACCAACATAATACAATGTTCACTACCAAGTGGGGAATGTTCACATATGCTAAGATGTGATTCAGCCTCTCAAATGCATGAGCCACCTTCTAGTGGGTAGTGGATATTACTTTCAACGAACTGATCAACATGATTATCTTAATCTATTTGGATGATTTGACAGTGTTCTCCAAGTCCAAGGATGATCATTTTGATCACCTTGAGATGTTTTCTGAGAAATTCCACGAGTTTGATATTTCCCCGAACCCAAAAAAATGTGTTTTCGGAGTATCTCAAGGCAAGCTATTGGGACACATAGTGTCCAAAGAAGGAACTTCAATTGATCTTGAGTGGGTGAAAGAAATCAAAGAGCTTCCCATTTCGATCAACAAGAAATGCGTCCAATATTTCTTGGGAAAGGTAAACTTTGTAAGAAAATTTATTGCTGACTTTGCAGGAATAATTAGGCCAATCACCCTGATGATGAAAAAGGATCAAACATTTAAATGGAAAAAAGAAGCCAAAGAATCCTTTGAGAAAATCAAGGATTCTATTTCCTCCGCTCTCGTGCTGGTCAACCAACACTTATCAAAATAATTCATAATGTATGTATTTAGTAGAAAGTCAAGTACTGCTACTATCTTAACTCAGAAAGATGATGAGGGCAAGGGAGGACACCTAATAGCATTTCACTCCTAGACCCTAAAGGAATATGAGACAAACTACAAAATTGTAGAGAGACAGGCATTTGCAATAGTAAAGGGACTCAAGAAGTTTCACCACCTAATATCTTGCAATAAGGTGATTGTTTATGTTGCACATTCCAATGTATGCGAGTACATCATGGAAGTAGAAATCACTGAGAAAAGAGCCAATTGGATCACCAATATCCCCAAATATGACATTGAGGTCAAGCCTACAAAGACTGTTCGAGGAAGAGGATTGTGTGAATATATTGCACATGATGAAGAAATGGTCGTTGAAGAAGGGAAACTGGAGCTAGTCCTAACAAACAAGTCAAAGTCTGAAGGTTGTTGGCTGGTGGATAGAATAAGGTTTATGCACAAATTAAAATATCCGCTGAGCCTTCCTACTCAGAAGAGAAGATTCTACCACCTAAAGAAAAACATATATGCACTCATTGAAGGGATCCTATTCAAAAGGAACTTCAATGATGTTCTATTGTGGTGTGTTACCATAGAGCAAACAAAAAGGATTCTCAACACTTACCACAACAATTCCATGGGTGGTCATTTCTCTACAAAGACCACCGCCATCAAAATCATGTGCACAGGATACTTCTAGTTGATGTTATTCAATGACTCCTACTCCTTGGTAAAAGCTTGCAAGGAATGCCAGTTCTTCGTAGGAAGAAGAAAGAATTCTACAATGCCTCTTAATCTGATAGTGGTTGATGAGCCATTCGTGCAATGAAGCCTAGAGTTCATCGGAATGATCAACCTATCCTCTAGCGTAAGACACAAGTGGATCTTGAAAACCACTAACTACTTCATGAGGTAGTCTGAAGCTATGCCCTTGAAGAATGTGACAAAGGAAGAGATAGTGGACTTCCTTGAGGAACTAGTGATGAGATTTGGCCTGCCCAAAACCATCATCTCTGACAACGCCAAATCTTTCCTAGGATCTAAGGTATGCCAATTCGCACTTATGCATGACATATTTCTTAAAACATCATTAAACTACTACCCATAGGGGAATGACTTAGCCAAGTCGACAAATAAGAATCTAGTCTGACTCCTCAAAAGGATTCTGTTAGAGCACCAAAGGGAATGGCATAAAAACCTCTGAGCAGTGCTCTAGTCAGACCACATAACTCCTAAGAAAGTCCTCAAGACTTTGCCATATGAGCTAGTATATGGAAAAGAGGCGCTATTTCCTATCTCCATGGAGATTCCAGTGCTGCAATTGCTAAAATATCTTGAGGTGGAACAAAATGACGCAATGGAAGTCTGGCTAGCCAAGTTGCTGGAAGTGCAAGAGAAGAGGGAAAATTCCCTAATAGCTATGACTAACCGCCAACAGGGGGTTAAATAGTGGATTGACAACAAAGCGTCTGACCAAGGTCTAAAGTGTAGAGACTTAGTGCTAAATTTTGATAAAAGGGTTGCAAAGCCAGGTCAACATGAGAAGTTTGACAGCCTTTGGGAGGGCCCGTTCAAAAAAATTCAATGCAAGGAACATAATGCATTTGAGTTAGAAACCATGGAAAAAGAAGCACTGGGAATTTCGGTCAACAAAATTCCTCTTAAATTATTTAATTAATCTTACATATCCTACCGATGTAAATATGTTTATAGTGCTTTTTCCTTTCTTTCCCTTTTGTTTTTGTTGGCCAGTCTTTCTTTTTATTCTATGGTTCACGGTGGAGGAAAAAAGATAACCCATTATTGCAAAGAGTAGGGAAAATAAATTCACAACTCAAAAGATAGAAAGAATCAAACACCCACATGCAAAATTGAATTGAACACATATATGTTGAAAAGGAAAAGATAACCCACATTACAAAATTCAGAAGCAAATAAAACAAGATGATTATATAAAGCTATATTTTCATTATATATATATATGCTTTAGTATTTACATTGCCAAAATGGTTCAAGGGCCATGCTTCTAAAGTATATTGCTATATTCTGCTTCATTTTCATCTATTTTATGGTAAAGTCTTTTTTCAAGCATATATACAAAAAATAGAATGATTGATATGAGTTTTTAAAGAAAAAAGAGAAAAGCAGGGAGGTCTTCAATCCACGGCATGAGCGGTAGCAATGGATGTATCAACAACATTGTCCACAATTTCTTCATCGATGGGGTATCACCAGGAGCAACAACATTATTCATGGGTGCAATGGCCAATGGTGGAGGGAACACCAGGTTCCTGAAATCTGTGTACCAGTCGATATCGTAGAATGACATGACATTGTATGTGTGGAAGAGAAAGTGACAGGAATGAGTGACCCTTTGTCGGTGCTCATCTTGTGACTGGAGGTGAAAGCCACTCAGGAATGGCAGCCACAGTACAACCAAATCCTCTTCAATGAACCTCCTAAGGTCACTTGCGGTTGGAATTCCTCCACCAAATGTAGCATTTTCCACCACCTCTCTAAGGCCGTTCAGGTACTTCTTTGGAAAAAAATCTTTAACTAGATGGATAATCAGTGGCTTGGGAATTCCAACATCAAGCATAGAGGTAACAAAGTGCGAGCACACATCAGTGTTCTCAGTATTTATCCTCGTATTCTAGGCAATCACATCCCAAAACCCATTTCATGGCTATGATAGCCAGTGAGTGCTTATTCTTTGTTATCCTTTTCAAGCGCCTAGTTGAAATCTCGCCTAAAAATGCCATCTAAGACTTGTGAAAAACTAGCCTAATTGGGGTATTCATGATGGCAGGCGCTCTGCAACTATCTTAGAACTATCTATCCAAACTGCCTAAGTCTAGCCTATAAAAATACTATGCATCTACTAATGCTAAACTACTAAGCCAATTACCTATTACCAACTATGCTCAAATCACTAAGTGTGATTTCACCATTGCCTAGGTGCCTATTTATAGAAAAAGCGAGGAAATGAGTGGTAATTTTCTTACCATAAATGTGATGCTAATTAAGTACCAACTTGAAAGCTATGTCAGAACTTGCTCAAATTTCCCACCTAGTTGCATTTGTTGAGTATGTCTTGCTGCGTGCAAAACTAATAAGGGATAATTAATTGGCCTAAGCTAGTGTTAGTAATCAATAGTGTTATGCATGGCCAAATGTTGAGGTGTCATTCTCCAGGTGTTTTGCAAACTCCAAGGATGAGCTCATATCTTTTCTAACACTGATCACATCTTTGGTTTGATCATTCCTTTTGGGATATTAATTTCCAATGCATACAAACGCGTAAGCTGCTAGCAAATCGTCGGCTCAAGTTCCAAGGAAAATTGTGCTGTATAATATGGTTGCTAATTGTAATTATGAGTTCTTGTCATTTCAAAATGGCAAGTGATTCATTTTGCACAAGCCAAATGGTTGGCAGTACATGTCAAATTAAATGCAAAAATACAACTCTTGTCTACCACCTTGAGGAAAAATAGCTAAAAATTGCATACGAAGTGTTTAAACACTTAAAAGGATTTTTCAAATACGCTACTCAGAGTGAAAGAAATTTCTAGTGCACAAGTAAAGCTGAGCTAAAATTGCATAGAATTTCAAGCTAAGCAGAAGCTTCTCACAAAGAAAAATGGTAGAAGTACAAACAAAGGCATAGGGGGAGGCAACATAAAGCTTATTTAAAGCTATGTGAGTAGCACAAGCTGTCAATGTCTTCAATGGAATTTCTTATGCCATGCCTGGTATTCTAGAGAAGCTAAAGTGGGTGAACACACATGAATTGGAGAAGCCCAAATGCTATAGAAACCAGGCCCTAATCTAGGAGGACTGGGATAATATTCATGATTCAAATCTTGTAAAGAACCCTAAGTCTTTGAGGGAAGTGGCCTGTGAAAGAATGAAAGTATCCAAATAGTCGTTGCCAATGGAAGAGAAGATATGGCTCAGCGGGCTCCCACAATATATGGTCTCATCTGTGCACTATTTCCCAGAATTAGTCGATGTAGCCATTGAATGTTTCAACCAAAGCACCAACACTATCGAGGGCTAGACTCTAAGTGTGAATATCAGCCTGGGAGCTATCTAGAATATAATGTGAATCCCTGATCATACCTGTAGAAAGGAAAAAATAGAGACATTCACTCCTGCAAAGGGGGAAAATATATGGAAAGGAAGGGAAAAGAATCTACACTTTTATAAAAAAGAAAACAAAAGGATTGAGGCAGACCACCAGAAGCCACCAAAGTGTAACACGGTGCTTTCGACGCAAACTTGCAAGAGGCCTTTTCAATGTTGGCATTTGTTTGTGGTCTGGACACTGACAAGGAAGTGCATGCATTTCAGTTGGGCCCATGATTCCAATTTTGCAGGAAACTCTCTTTCTTTTGGTATGATTTTATAGAATACCTCGTTGACAAGATGATAGAGAAAATAAAGAATTACCAAGCTCAATGGAAGTTCAGGTTTCCTTCCTTTCTTGCCCATATTTTTTTGCATCAAAACCCTGATTTCTTTGATAAGAGTGTGAAGTTGTGTATTTTTGATGAAAGGAACAGAAGGAAGCCAGTTTCTATCTAGAATCCTCTCCTCTCTTTCAATTTCAACTATTTTGCATTTTTGGATTATTTCTTGACTCCAATTTTGCAAGACTTGCAAGGAGAGGATGGTATTAACCAACTCACTAAGACACAAACTGGGTATATGTAGAACTTCATTCTCAGATGTGAGTGGTTTTTTGGAGAAAAATTCATATTCATCCAGATGCGAGGCTTCACCGAGGAACCATTCTGCCTTTCGACATGTGTTACAAATCGAGTGCTTTCCCTTGAAATGTTCTGACAAGAATGCATTATTGATGTTACCTTCTACAGAGGAAAAGCCAAGAGGAAGGGATTGTTCATCTGTTTGATAAGCTTCAAAACAGTGGCCGTGAAAAAGAAGAAGGTGCCCCTATTGTTGCAAGATAGGCTAGCTCATCTAGGGTTGGTAATGATTTATGAAAAATGGAGTTATAACCCTTTCAATGATCTACCATGTGAGCATATCAAAGTAACTCACAGTTTTCGGCCTTACTGGGAAAAGAGGCGCAGCCCACTGGAGGATGAAGATGAATTATTGGTTGAATTGATCCACATTCCTATAGATGACAACACACCACCATGGAATAATTTCTACTTCATTGTGATAGATTATGATGAGAATCACAGAATAGGAGCTACCCTGTTCAATAAGTTAAGAAAAGAACAAGAGTGGAGTGTGGAAAGGATCAGAGCCTTCTTGGTGTATTTCCAAGAGAAAAAAAAACTTGATGCCTCCTATGCTAGCATGAAGGATGATGAGTAGTTTGATAAGTTGTGGGATGATGAGCATCCTACTTCCAACTCAAGCGCTAGCGGGAGCAATGACTCTGATGAGAAAGAGGAAGACTAGGCAGAAGAGGAAGTCAAGACATCAATGTCCTCCACTCAACAAAGGAGAAAGTCCATAGGGAAGCCTACCTATGTCACTTCAAATGTGTGACTGAATATATCAAGAGCCTTATAGACACTCACCTAGGCCTTGAAAACAACAAAAGTATCTCAACAGCAACAATCAGAGACTATAAAGATGGGGGACTCCCTGCTCGCTAAATGACAACACACAAAAGCTATCATGGGAGAAGGTTCACAAGAACCCGCCACAAGCCAGGAGTTTGAAGTAAGTGAGGAGCCAACAACAAGCAAAGAACCACCATCATCCAGTCAACAGGTAATGTTCGATCCTTTTTTTCTTACTTCTCAATCTTTAGTATCCTCTGTTATCTCCATGGTGCCCCTCACTACAAGTGTGTTATGAAATAACTTGCACAATAGAAGAATATGATATGGAATATGCTACAAATACTTGATAATAACTAAGAATAACAAGCCACTTTAAGGGGGAAAACCTCCAAATATCTCTAATGAGAACACAGTTCACAACTTGATGATGAAACAAGACTCACAACCTCCTATATATACCTATTTATTCCTAGGATATCACCTAGGCCGACTTAGACACCATTATATAAGTCTTAGGCCAACCTAAACAACTAAATAACAATATACTAATGATAATATGAATTAATAGAGAGTTAAGATAGCCACAAGCCAACTATTCATAACCTGATGTACACTAATATTAAGGGCATAGCATGCCCCCCTTCTTCAAAGAAGAATTGTCCTCAATGCTAATCAAGTTTGGATTCTTTTGAATGAACTCCTTGTTCTCCCATGTGGCATCTTCAACTAGTAAATTCTTCCATTGGATGAGATACTCAGTGAGAGTTATATTCCTCAGCTTCTGTGTGCATGTTTGACGAATGCACTTTGGTTCCAAAATGATTCTTCCTTCTTCATCGAGCTTTGGTAGTGTTGTTTGAGTGGGAATATTATGCCCAATTACCTTCCTCAAACAGGAAATGTGAAAAATTGGATGTATCTTTGTTGTTGGTGGCAACTCTAGCTTGTAGGCAACACTATCGATCTTTTGCATGGTTTGGTATGGACCATAATACCTTGGAGACAACTTATTATTCTTTTTTTGTTGCTTTAGTGAGATTTTCTTATAAGGCTGCAATCTCAAGAAGACCCAATCCCTAACTTCAAAACTTCTTTCACTACGATGTTGGTTTGCATGTTGTTTCATTCGATTTTGTGCCATGGATAAATTCTCTTTGAGTCCTTGTTGTTGATGAAGCAAGTGGTATTCTACTGCCTAAACTCTTGGTGACACCTTTATTGATGATGTGATGGAAGGAGGATGATATCTATAAAGTTCAAAAAATGGAGACCATTTTGATGAGCTATGAAAAGAAGTGTTATACCACCATTCTGCAAGTGGTAGCCAATCTACCCATTGAGACTGTTTCTTTGAAGTGAAACAATGTAGACATCCTTCCAAACACTTATTAAAAACCTCAGTTTTCCCATCTGATTGAGGGTGGTATGAAGAGCTATGAGCCAATTGAGTACCCAAACATGAGAATAAATCTTTTCAAAAGTGACTAGTGAAGATAGGGTCATGATCACTAACAATAACCTTAGGTGTACCATGTAGCTTTTGTATATTCTCCAAAAATATTTTACCACTGCACTTGTTGTAAAAGGATGTGATAATGCAATGAAATGTGCATATTTTGTGAGGAAATCAACTACTACCATGATGGCATTATGACCTTTAGATTTGGGAAGCCCTGTGATGAAGTCCATGGATACCTCTTCCCAACACTGGCTAGGAATAGATAAGGGTTGCAAGAGATCTGGTGTCTTAATTATCTCCCCTTTATTCCTTTGAAAAACCAAACATTCAACCACAAATTTTTGAACATCACCTTTTAGCCCTTCCCAAAAAAAATATTGCTTGACTTGTTGATATGTCTTCAAAAATCCTGAATGACCACCTACTAGAGACTCGTGCAACTTTGTGAGAATCTTGTGTTTAAGAGTGGAATTCTTGCAAAGATACAAACACTCTTTATACCAAAGAGTATCTCCCTTCCAACAAAACTTATATGAGCTACTACGATCATTTTTTAATTGTTCGATGAGATTACTTGTCGCAACATCATTTTTCCACTTTGCTTTGGCTTCCTCCACACAATAAGGCTTCATCTTTCTCATCCTTCCTTGAAAGTGCATTTGCTACAATATTTTATTTCCCTTTCTTATATACAATCTCAAAGTCATATCCTAACATCTTAGTGACCCATTTTTGTTGCTCTTCAGAAGATAGTCTTTGTTCCAAAAAATATTTTAGGCTATCATGATCTGTCTTAACCTTGAAGTGTCTACCCAATAGATAAGGCCTCCATTGTTTAACTGCATGGAGGATTTCTAGCATTTCCTTCTCATAAATAGGTTTTAGTTGATTCTTACCCTTTAATTGACAACTCTCAAACACAATTGGTCAACCTTATTGCCTAAGCACTGCTCTTGTACCATTTCCAGAAGCATCACATTCCATAATGAATTCCTTGGTGAAGTCAGGAGTGGCAAGCACTGGAGTTGTACACATAGCCTCATTCAATCTCTTAAATGTTGTATTGGAAAATTCGTTCCAATGAAAAGAATCCTTCTTCAATAGAGTGGTGAGAGGTGCTGCTATATGACCATAATTCTTCACAAATATTCTATAGTACCTTGTCAATCCCAAGAAACCCCTCAGTTTCTTAATGGTTTTTGGAATAGGCCAATCCATGATAGCCTTAATTTTGTTAGGTTCCACCTTCACTCCTTCATGTTAAACTATGTGTCCCAAATACTTCACCTCCTTAAGACCAAAAGCACACTTGGATGGCTTAGCATAGATTTTATGATCTCCAAGTATTTGTAATGCTTGATCCACATGTTGCAAATGTTCTTCCTAAGTCTTGCTATAAATCAATATATCATCAAAGAATACTAACACAAACTTTCTCAAGAACTTCTTAAAAATGGAATTCATAAAAATTTGGAATGTAGATGGTGCATTGGTAAGACCAAATGGCATCACCAAAAATTCATAATGACCCTCATGAGTCTAAAATTCTTTCTTACAAATATCTTCCTCCTTAATATGAATTTGGTGATAACCAGATCTAAGATCTAACTTGGTAAAATACATAGCTCCATTCAATTCATCTAGAAAATCATCAATGACTAGAATAGGAAACTTATCTTTAATGGTATACATGTTGAGCACTCTATAATCTGGACACATTCGCCAAGTATCATCCTTCTTACATACCATCACCATAGGCGAGGAGTAAGCACTTTGGCTATGCCTGATAATTCCTGCCTCTAGCATCTCCTCAACAATTTTTTCTATCTCACTTTTTTGTATGTGTGGATACCTATAAGGGCTGATGTTTAGTGGTTAGCTCCCTGGAACTAACTATATGGCATGATCATGATCCCTCTTAGGAGGAAGTCCTTTAGGCATATCTCCAAGAACAACTAAGTGACGATCAATTATAGCTTGCAAATCTGGATGAGTAGGAGCATTAGATTGAGAGACTTCTAATGAACATAGCTGGGCCACAAATCCATCCACTCCTTTCATAAGAAAATTTTTCATTTGATGAGAGCTTACCATTTGTGGGGATTTTTCCTTCAACCTCCTTAGCTCTACTACTCTTCCTTCTGATTGAAATGTCATGAATAGTTCTTGGAAGTTCATCTCAATCATTCCCAATGTAGTAAGCCATTGTACTCCCAAAACAATATCTGTTGCACCCATGGATATCACATACATTGGGGTATCAAGTTGATAATCTCCCATGGATAATTTAATGCTATGACACTTCCCTGAACAATTAACTATACCACCATGATCAATTAAAACATAAAACTCTGGATTTGGATATATAAAACAATTTAGACGAGTAACTAACTTTTTGTTGATGAAATTATGAGTACTACCTGAGTCGATCAACACTATTACCTTTTGCTTCTTTAAGAACCCCGCCACCTCGAGAGTTTTTGGAGCACTGAAACCTAAGAATGCATGACAAGAAATGATTGGTTGAGAATCATGTGATTCCTCATTTGACCCCCTTTCATCCTCTAGTATGGGTTGCTCCTCTTCTTCCTCGCTTGGACCTTCAATATAGAACAATTTATTTTCATTGCATTTATGTCCTCGACTGTATTTGCTATCACAATTGAAACACAACCCTTTTCTCTTTTCTCCTCAATTTTTTGTGGAGTCAACCTAGTAGGTTCTGTTGAATATCCTTTCTCTCTTGTCACATTAGCCCCTTGCTTCTTAGGACTCAAATACTTCTCCTCTACCCTGCATGCTAAGATAAAAGACTCATTTATGGAGCTAGGGCTAAACATGCATACCTCATGTTGAATGTGATCCTTGAGACCCCCCAAGAATAAATAATTCAATTTTTCTTCTGTAATTGTATCCACTCTTAAGGATAGATTTTGGAATTGTTGAATACAATCCTTAACTGATCCTGTTTGTTGAAGTTTAGCCAGTTGGCTAGAGAAGTTTTCTGTCACGCTATTGCTATATTGTGCTTGGAGTTCCTCTGTAAAAATTGACCATGATGCGGTGAGCCCCTTTTTCCTTTGATGAGTGCAAATCCAATGATACCAAATGAATTGATCTAGTTCTAGATATAGGGAAGCCATCGTGACCCTTTTTCCATTTGGGATTTGGTGTACTTTAAAAAAAATCTCCATTTGGTTTATCCATGTTAGAGGATCCTTTCCATCGAACTTGCGCATATCCACCTTTGGAAATAAATTCCTAGATTCCATAGGAGTACTAAAGCTTCTGTCAATGTTAGCTAACCTAGAATTTTCACCTTGGTCACTTGAGAACTCCTTTCTTGGTTCAACCATGTAGGTGCTTAACATGTTTCGTATGTCCGATATATCTCCTCTTAAGTCACACATATCTATCTTCATTAAGGAAATTTATTCCTTGACCTTACTAATTTCCTCATTAGGAGTAATATCCTCTATTGTTACCCCATCCTTATCAAGAGTCTTCCCCAGAGTGACAACATTCTTTTTGCCCCTTGTTGTAGGCCCTGTCATGATGGGAACCACTAATTTTGAAATAAATCACACAAATGAAGCTTAAGTTCTCTAAAAAATTTATTGTAACTTACTAGGGCCAAAATAACTCTCACCTAGAAAAATCTCCAATAAATAAGCAAATTTGTAGCATGGAGAGTGATAATTGTGAAAAAAATAATTTTTCAATAACTTTCTTATTTATGCTCTAATTCCTCCAAATTTTTTACTGTAATATCCTTTAGTATTTCTTTAAAAACACAATAAAAATTAGACTCCAAATCGAGAAGATGTGAGAGATATGTAGATTCCAACAAAATTATTTAGAAACCATAATTCTACAATAATTTGATTAATTATGCTCCAATTATTCTGAAATATGGACTTTAGCTTCTTTAATATGTTCTTCAAAAACCCTTTAAAAATTTAAAAAAAAAAATCCAAAATTTGAAAGATATGCTCTTCCCAAAATCGGCTCCAAAATTGAGAAAAAACCTTGCCTCTACGGTGCCAAGATCATGCTTTGATACCACTTGTTATGAAATAAATTGCACAATAGAAGAATATGAATTGGAATATGCTGAAAATACTTAATAATAACTAAGAATAGCAAGCCACTTCGAGGGGGAAAACTTCCAAATATCTCTAATGAGAACACACTTCACAACTTGATGATAGAACAAGACTCACAACCTCCTATATATACCTATTTATTCCTAGGATATCATCTAGGCCGACTTAGACACCACTATATAAGTCTTAGGCTGACCTAAACAACAAAATAACAATATACTAATGATAATATGACTTAATAGAGAGTTAAGATAGCCACAAGCCGACTATTCATAACCCGATGTACACTAATATTAAGGACGTAGCAAAGTGTTGGCCTTACCTTTTCCATCACTACTACAATGGTAGCGGAGGGTTTCTCCCAACTCACCTAGATAGGGACATTTATCTTAACACCTCTGTGAACCTTGAAACTAGCCAGTGTTTCCAAATCTCTCCTCGCCTCTCTTTCTGCAAGCCCAACCACCATTGATACCCCTATTGCCGTTGTTGCCTCAAGTCCAACCCACCATGCCCAGCAAACAAAATCTACAATGAATGCCCCATCACCGTAGCTACCAATGAGCCCTTCCACTGGTTTGCAAACTAAACTTTGGCATGTTCCTTATTTCTCCCTGAAGACTGTTAATCTCGCACTGAAGAAAATGCAAGGTCCGCTACACTTACGTTCCCTTTTTCCCTACCTCCTAGTCAACCTATTGTAGGCGGGCTAGTTCAATCGCCAGTCCAATTCATAGCCCAAGGAGAAGCCACAAAGGAAGCATGAGCCCTCAGGATCCACAAGTGAAAAGTGAAAGATGACAAAAGGGAGGCAGATCCAAAGGTATATACTGTGTACAATGAGGCACAAGAAACACTGAATTTTGCAACCATGTTCTGAATATGGTAAAACCGCAAGGGGAGATGTTTCTGAATGATTACAACATGTATGTCATGGGACTTGATCTATGGGTAGCTAGATCACAAGACAAGGTAGAGCTCATGGAGGAAATACAAC
The DNA here is from genome assembly GCA_007258455.2 of Sequoia sempervirens. NCBI lineage: Eukaryota > Viridiplantae > Streptophyta > Pinopsida > Cupressales > Cupressaceae > Sequoia > Sequoia sempervirens. The sequence goes on from VDFB02105785.1 coordinate 334,093,933, forward strand.
ACGTGGTGATGACAAACTTCCTCCAGTCTGACCACTAGCTAAAGAAAAGTGAGGAGTAGCTGAAGCTTGTGAAGGAAAGGGCCAGTTTCCTAGAGACGAGGAAAAAATTGTTGGAAACATAAGTTGTGTGTTTATCAGAGAAAGCGCAGGAAATAGAGTTGGAGCGAAATAAACTCTAGGAGGAACTCACAAAGTCCCAATCCATTGATCCCACCCTAATCAATGAGTTGCAGATGAAGAAACGAGAATATTAGAGCCAATTGGCCTTGGTAGAGCAGAGTCTACAACAAAAGGATGAAGAGCTAGCATTTCAGCATGCTCAACATGAGAAAAAGATGCAAGAGAGAGGATTATTTTGAGGCTCGAAAGGCCCAATTGGAAAAGGAGCTTCAAGAGACGAAGTCATCTCTTGACACAGAGTTGGCAAACCACAATCTGGCTGAGGAAAACTAGTCCAAAGAGCTAAGAAACATCGAGAGAAGACTTGCATCCACAAATAGTAGAATTTTAGAACTGACAGAGGATGTTGCCTCGAGGGATGCAGAGATTTCCCTTCTAAGGAATGCTCCCTAGGCCCCTGCTGCTCAGTCAAACCTCATCCCAATAGCTCAACAACTATATATTTCATACTAGGAAAAGGTTAAGGCCTTCTACCTTACACTATAGCCAACACTCTGATATATGTCAAAGGAAACAAGCTTGAGCTAGGAGGTCTGGGAAGCCATTGAGCAGTTTCCACAATTCATCACGGAAAGGGTCCTTGAAGCAAAAAAAATGCTAAATAAGCTATACATGGTCTCTGATGAAAATTTAGCAAAGGCAGGGATTGAGAATTGAAATGTTGCTACTAAGACAGGGAACAAATTTATCCATTTCCACTCATCCATCCTGCATACTAACACCTACACAACTACCTTGAACCGTGTTACCCCAAAATTTGATCTTACAATTTTTCAAATTTTTAGTACATCATATACCCTCCGGAGCCTACAAAATCACAAAGACCATTAATTTTGCAAATCTGAAAGAGCTGATGTGAAATACTTTTGTGAGCTTGACCATTACCTCACTTCACCTTGTCTGCCTAGTTTTTATGCCAAAATATCTTACCAGTTGCAAAATTTTAAACTTAACATTTTCCCATAGCCAAGTTGCAAATGAGGCCAAAATTTAAATTCTGTGGTTGGAGATTAAATTTTTTTTGGGTTCTGCTCTATGGTGTTTAATCATTCGGGTGACCAAATTTCAAGCAAAATGGAGCTATTATGTAGAATATATTATGATTTTCGTCTCTCAGCCCAAGCACCGTTTCATGGTTTGAACTTCACATTTATATGGAGTTAAATTATTATCGGGGATAACTTTAAAGTTTGGTGGTTTTGAAAGTTCAATGAACTTTATTAAAGTCAAATGTTTTCTTTTCAAAAGTATTTTTATAAAGTTGGGGTAGTTGAAATGTTCTATTATTGGAGGTTTTGTGAATTTTAAAACTCCTAACTCTAAGGTTCAAATGTTCTAAAATTTCCCGATGTTCCTACTTCTTTGTTATTGGGCAACTCATGAGTTATAAAACTCTAAGTACCACCAATGGGCCAACAAATGTTATGAGGAAGTCATAACCAACATAGAAGTCTTCACATATTCTTCAGCTGCAGTGGAGGTGAAGTTGTCCAACACTTTGATTTAATAACTTGCCTCACAACAAAGCTTTTTACTTGCCATAGCTTTTGATGCCAATGGATCAAAATCAAACCATGCTTCTATCAATGCAATTGTAATAAATTCACGCAATTGAAATTGCTTTGCTACTAGCGTTTCTGATGAATATACTTGTGTTCAAAATTATCAATGATCTAGGCAGTGGAAAAGGTACTCAGTGTGCAAAGAACTCCATCTTCTAAGTGGTCATTTCATCTCTTCAACATAGAAACCTAATATTGAATCCAGTGGGTCTTATATGATTCAATGTTCATCCTGAAAGCAATGCATTTAGTTAAATATAGGGCACTAAAATATTTGGAGCACATAAAAGAAAATTCTAATGCATTTACAAGCTGCCTTCTATTCCTTGGGTCTTTCTCATCCCAAGTTAGAAAACTTAAGATGAAAAGATGCCATTTGGGATTCAAAAAATGAGGAAGCATGGTGTTCTACCAGATTCATACTCTTATAACATTTTGATAACAACTTGTATTGCCATGTCAAATTTGGATAAAATGGAGCAAGTGATGGATGAGAGTATTGGCTATATATTGCCAAAATAATTACTATTGCAAATTTCTAAGAGAATGCCTACAAATTTAGATAAATTGTGGTCATTTGTCAAAGGTAGACATCCATTTGTTGAATGTAGTATTGATGTTGTATTCAAAATTATTAAACAAGCCAGGTTAATAGGGATGAAGGTTATGGATATTGCTTCAAAACCACCATTCCAAGTTCTTGTGGAAAAAATAGATGAAAGGATGCCACAAATTAATGATCAGCCTTTAATGGTACTGCTGATACAACTACAAAAAACATTGTCACATTCTCAAGCCCATGATGATAATTTTTTATCAATTGACAGGTATTTCAGTTTTAACCATTGGTAGATATTTTCTCTTAGTGGATGTAGTTTACAAGGAAACTAGTTGGAGCCACATTAAAATTAAAAAAAATGAAATGCCAAAGTCACTATGTCTCGAAATAAATATGAAAAGCTATCAAGAAATAGTTACTTCTAGGAAGATGAAAAAAGGAAATTTTCTTTTCTTTTCAAGAAGCGGTTGGGGAAATAGAAGAGTTTGATCGGGGTGGAATATAAATTTTACTTTTCTCATTGGAAGGGGGAATATTTTTCACAATTCTTCGGAAGCACTTGGAGACTCAGGAGAAACTTTTCTTGTCAATATTGTAAGGGGAAACAGGGGAGAGATAGGTAGTTTTATTTTCTTTTCAATCACAGTTTGTTGTACAGGAGTGTTGAGTCTTTTAATTTCCAATGAACTTTGGGTCTTCGAAATTACTTTCCAGTATTAATTCTATTATGTCAAGCTATATGTGTAATTATTTTTGAAGCTTTGAATTCAAAATAATTCATCTGTTAAAGGGGGAATTTTTTGCTCATTATTTTCCTAGTTTTTATTTGTGGGTATCAGATAGATAAACTTTGTGTTGTTTATTTGCATCCACTTCATTTCAAATTAATCTTTCATACATATAGTTGTTAGAAACACCTTTCCTGCTTTCTAGTCAAAATATACCATGTTCTAATTCATTGCATATCATAAAAAGGGAGTTGTACCTTTCCAAAATTCAAAGGAGGATCATTGATCTGATGATGATCTCTTTAACAGTCATCGCCATTTGTTCTTCCTTCTAGGCATGTTAAGTCATTTTATGTATTTATCATTGAAGGACAAATCTGTATGCTAACAAATCAGACTATGGATAGCATGTAGGAAAATTTCTCCCAGCTAACTGAGATGGGCATGTCATCCCTATTTATTGAAGATGAGTCAGTCGCCATAGCTGAGCAAATTGCAAAAACAATTAAAGAGAAGGGGAAAGACCCAACTGCTTTCTAGAGTTTCAACCAGCCTCCTATTGCAACAAACATTGAAGGTGGCATTCATCTGGTTGTGTAGATACTTTTCCAATGCAAGGTAGGGGCCAGTTTTCCTAAGGTGCTACCTTAAAAAGAAATGCTTGATCTAAGTGGAGCATAGGAGAATCTGTGTGATATATCGAGACCATCTGAGGCTAACTGGTTGCCTCTATAGGTCAAAATTTCTAAGCTCTAAATCTGTCATCCTATGGATGACACTCTGGTTTGTGAGCCAGAGAAAATTTTGGGTTCCTCGTTCCTCAAGCGAAATGCCCCTGGTAGTTGGAAAAAGCTGTGAAAATAAAATTCATCAAGCTCCCTTTGAGTTTTGTTTCTTGCTAAGTACTTGCCCCTACCTCAAGTAAACATCATCAGCCCTTTTTGATAAATGACTGCCAACCTCTGCCACGTGTTTGGTAGGCACTCTCCAAATGGATTCTTTCCTTTGCTCTACTACTAGCTCCCGCTATGTATCCACGTGTCATCGCCACACATGCTTTAAGGTTGCTTCCCCTCACTTTTGACTTGGGCCCTGACTGTGTGCCATCTATCCTTCATCTGCATATCCTTTGGCAGACCCCACAATTGGTGCCAATGAAAAATCACACTTCCACGTGTCTTTCTAGCGCAAGCCTTCAACGACAAGGGGGAGGAATGAACCACGGGCTGCAAAATATTGCCATGCGTCTCTTCAGCGAGTACTTCTTCAAAGAAAAGGATGGAGAAAACTATGGGTTGTGATATGATGTCGTGTGTTCTAACAGCCTATACTGGGTGTCGACACTTGTTTGCATGAGACTATGCCAAGACCACTGATATCATTTGTAGGAGATGCACCTAGAAGGGGAGCGACCACATGCTATGGCCCAAATATTTTTCCATTACAATGACCAAGGGGAATAATTGCTACTACATCAACGCTCAGGATACTAGATCTTTTCAATTACTGCTCACTAGGCGGTGGGAATACTCACTATATATATACTGATCTTCACTTCTGAAGAGGGGTTCAAAGAAAAAAGTTTGACAAGTTCCAAGAGTTTGAGAATTGTAGAAAATATAGAATTTTAGAGACACTAGGCATTTTTATTGTTATTAGATTATTGCAGAAATATTCACGGACTGTGCCATTGTTCGGCCTTTCTGTTTTTCTTAAAGCTATTTGATTAACTTTATACTATGTCATTATTGTTTGAATGGTTCATTTTTAGAACTTCTATAATTTTAATGTAAGTTTGCTAGTTTAGATAATGTATTTTGACTCCTCTTTTCAGTGAATAAGTGTGAAAATTATTTTATGTCATTGAATGTATTGTTCATGCTTCAATCTTTAATTTTTGTCATTCTAGGATAGAAAATTGTTGAACAGGCCCTTAAATCATACCCAAAAGATAGATTTATAATGCCTTTTATCTAAATTTTGGTGCATCGCCTTAGTTAGATCATTTATTTTTATATCTTCTTCCTTTTCCCTTTCCAAAACCCAATTAGAAAAGAAGCCAACTTCTTTAAAAACCTAGAGGTCACTCAGTTTAGCGCAATACATCCCCCATAAACTGAGTTTCCCACAAAGGGCTATTACCTTGCCAATTTTTGGCATCAACAAATACTTTGATAGATTTGGGGGTAGCCATTAATGTCATGACAAAATAAATAATGCAGTTGCTTTAGTTGATAGGTCCACGGTCAAGCCTGAGGGGATTATTGAAGACCTAGTTATTGCATTAGAACCTTGGGAATACCTTGTTGACTTCATAGTATTACAACCCAAAGTGAACCTTATTGGTTACCCACTCATCCTAGGTAGGCCTTGGTTAGCTACAACCAATGAATTTATAGGTTGTAGGTCTGATAAAATGATAATATCCAATGGGATAGTTACAAATAACTTAGTTCTTTATCCACTAGCCCAACCATATGCAGACCTGGAACACACCATTTGGCCAAATTTGGGTGAGGAGGAAGAGGATAACTATTCTCCATAGACATTGATGATCATAGAACGCACCCCCTTCTTGGATGACCAAGATGAAGATGAAATCATTGCTCACATAATCCAAAATGACTCTAGAAAAATCCCACAACAATAGGACTACCTCATATGCCTACAAGATCCCTTGCAAAGTATCATACCTGCCAATTCTATAGAAGAGATATCATAGCTATTTCATTCGTTACTACCTCAACACTGTTTTCCCATTATACCAAGCCTTGATCTCTCATCAGTTTAGGAGTCATCAAAGGAGTTGGAAATCATTCCAGGAAAGAAGCTAAATATCAATAATTCCTTGATAGAAGAACAAAAACATTCCTTGCAATCAGTGCTACACGAACACTCATGGGATTACCATGATATGAAGGGCATAGATCTTGATTTATGCATGAATAGGATTTATATTAATGATGGTTATAGACCCATTCGAAAACCATAAAGGCGTATGAATCATGCTCTCAGGCAGATAGTGAAAGTTGAGCTATAAAAGCTCCTTGATGTAGGTTTTATCTATCTGATCTCAGATAGTGAATGGGTCTCACCTTTGATAATTGTTCCCAAGAAAAGCAGGAAATGGATAGTTTGTGTAGACTACATGGAATTAAATACAACCACTAGGAAAGATCATTTTCCTTTTCCCTTCATCGATCAGGTACTTGACTCACTAGTTGGGAAGAAGTACTTCTCATTTTTTGATGGTTTAAGTGGTTATAACTAGATTAAAATTGCTCAAGAGGACTAGGAAAATACTACATTTACATGCCCTTGGGGCACTTATGCTTACTTTGTTCTTCCCTTTGGCTTATGCAATGCTTCAACTACCTTTCAAAGAGTAGTACTCAACATATTTTCTAATTATGCACATGACTACATGGAAATATACATGGATGACTTCACAACTTATGGTGAAAGTTATGAGGAAGCTCTCAATAGCTTGGAAATAGTGCTAAAGAGGTGTAAGGAACACAACCTGTCACTCAACAACGAGAAGTGTTTTATGATGATGAAACATGGAATTGTGTTGGGACACTTTATATCTAGTGAAGGAATTCAGGTTAACCCACACAAGATAGAGATAATATCTACTTTACCTATTCCTCAACAATAGTAGAGTATCAAGAGCTTCCTTGGTCATGTAGGATACTATAGGTGGTTTATCAAAGGTTTTAGTAAAATTACTACACCACTATTTGTTTTGTTGAGTAAGGACATTGAATTTGAATGGACCTCCAAGTAACACTCCTTTGAAGAACTAAAGAAAGCTTTGACTCAAGCACTAGTATTGAGAGGGCCTAATTGGACTCTCCCATTTCACACACATGTTGATGCTTCAGATTTTGTAATTGGAGAAATCTTGGGTCAAAAGGATGGAAACAAGGAGTATGCAATTTATTACATCAGCAAGAATATTCAAGGAGTAGAGTTAAACTATACTATAATAGAAAAAGAGATGCTTGTTGTGGTCTATGCTATTAATAAATTCACACATTATATTACTGGCTATCCAGTCTTCATACATAAAAATCACATAGCAATTAGGTATTTGATGAACAAGCCAATAGTTGGAGGGAGATTGGTAAGACGACTACTTCTCTTACAAGAGTTTGACATTACCATAGTAGATAAACCTAGTAAAGAAAATGTAGTGGCAGATTTCCTATCAAGATTTCCAACATAATCAACTGAAGGAGTGGTGGATGATTCATTGCTAGATGAACACTTGTTTTCTTTGCAAGTACAATTACCCTGGTGTGTATATATTGCTAATTATTTAGTCACATAGAAAATTCCACTACATTTTTCACCATGGTATAAAATATAGTTGGTTCATAAATATTTTTCATACTCATGGATGTCTGGTTATTTGTTTTATACAGGGCTTGATAACATCATGAGAAGATGCATCAGTTAAGATGAGATCTTTGACATCATGAAAGCATGTCACAATGAGCCAATTTTAAGATCTTCACAACTGGCTATTATTGGTCTACTTTGCATAAAGATGTTAAATACACTAGAAGCTATGATAGGTTTCAAAGAAGGGGAAGGCCAACAAAGAGTGACAAGATGCCCTTACAACCTTAGCTAACATTGGCACCTTTTGACAAATGGAGTTTAGACTTCATTGGGCCAATCTTTCCTACATCAAACAACAAGGAATATATCCTTGTTTGCACTGACTACTTGACAAAATGGGTGGAAGTTAAGGCCCTATAGTTTTCTAGAGAGGGTAATGTGGCTAAGTTATTATATGAAGATAATTTTACTAGGTATGGAGTACCTAGAGAAATAGTCACTGATCAAGGCCCCCAATTTACTTCTGATCTAATTGCCAAGTTGGTTGAAGAATACAAAATTAGACACAAGAAATCAACATTCTATCATCCACAGGCTAATGGTCAAGTGGAGGTCACTAATAGGGAGATTGAAAGAATTCTCACCAAGATAGTGTAGTTGCATAGGAAAGATTGGGTTTCAAGGTTACCTGAAGTAGCCTTGGTATATAGAACTGCATGGAAAACAACCACTGGGTTTACACCCTATGAGTTAGTCTATGGAAAGACAATAGGACCCTTCATATTGAATTTGAGTACAAAAACTGAGGAAAATAGTAGAGTTGGGAATAGATTTAACAAAAGCACAAAAGGAAAGGCTTCATTCTTTAAATGGGTTGGATGAAATAAGAATGGAATCAATACATCATAAAAAAGTAGTACAACAATAGCAGATGAAGTGGCATGATCAGTACATTAAAACCAAATAGTTCACTATAGGAGAGTGGGCCCTATTATATGATTAATGGTATAAATATTTCAAGGGAAAATTATAGTCCAGATGGATGGGCACGTATGAGATTAGCAAGGTTTACCCTAATGGGGTAGTACAATTACACAATAGTATAATTACACATCATTGATGTAGTCTGGTTTTCCCTTCTTGTTAATAGACATAGACTAAAGTTATACAAGAAACCATTACAAAAGGATGACTTCATCTTTTCATTGATCCAACAATATGGTGCTCTCAATGAACCTGGTACAAAATTTGATACACAGAGTCCCACTTCAGTACTACGAGACATACCTAGCACTTCTGGTGGCCTAGAGATTGAGTTACACAACTCAATCCTTGAGCTTCCTTGGCACTAAATTTTCATGTTTTTTTTTCTCACGAGCACACACTGCATGTCATAATAATTTTAAAAATATCTTCAAAGGGACCTGTTATCAACATTCATAAGGGTCTTGGATCTCGAAGGGACCTATAGCTTCACATTGTCAATGTTTAAAATGGGACCTAACATTGTAGGTGCTTGTAGCAACGTCTGGAAGCCTTGACACATATTCAACTCATTTCATGTCATATTTATTTCCATTCCATTCACATTCATTTCAAATATATTTCCATATAATATCCATCATTTCATGAAAAATAAATTGGTATAATTCTTTTATTACCCGCTCTCATTTCAACTACTTAAGTTGTCAAATTGCCAACTTATACTCCTCATTTTCGTCCCATCATATCCACTTGCCACCCACTATTCATTATCTTGTAGTTAATATGTGCCACATCAAATCAACAAAAAAAAATACTTTTAGTTTCCATGTGTGAAAGATGGTTGCTTCTAGATGGCAGTACTTAAGGTATGTTGTTATGATTAACTTAGTTTTCATTAAACTTTCATACACTTTTTCATTTAATTCCATGCATGTTAAATATTATATATGTAATTTTCCTCATTATAAATTTACACCACCTCCAAATCATCAACGTGAAGTGAGGTCACTTCACTAATTAAGTTGGGGGGAGGGTACACCTTACTCGGTCTTTTCGCTAGTCTTTTATTTTTTCTGCTATTTCCACTACCATTCTCAAAAAATTTAAAACTTGAAACCGTGAGAGCTTACAAGAACTTCAACTTAGTTTAGACTAGTGTTGAATTTATAAGGGAATTTGCAGTTACAGTATGGTATAGTAGTAAAGATATGAAGAAACAAAGGTTTTGAAGTGGTAGAGTAGTTTAAAGGTGGTGGGAAGATTGAATTGAATTTTTGGAGCTAAATTTGGTATATTGAGCAAATAAGGAAAAAAGGATGGGAGGAGATATTATAACAAGAGAGCTAGCGGCTCACCAATAGATTTTGGATGATGCAACAATCCTACCTATCTTCACCAGGGTTGGATGGCTTGATTACTTTATGAAGTTGATGAAATTTAGTGATGATTTAACAAGAAGATTTGTAGAAACTATTCAATACAATGAAGCTATTGTAAAGGGAATTTCTGTAGATGCTGCTAAAACTACCAAGGATAGGAACAAAATTCATAGATCGATTTGATGTAGATATAGCTCAAGAAGAATTCTACATACAAGGAGAGGAACTGGATTCCTCATCACAAGGTACGAAAAGGAATTCTCTTTGCTAGTTGTTGGAAAGATGTGCCTCTTGTATTATTATATATATTACATGTGATGGAAGTCAAAACCTTTTTTATATGGACCATTTCAAATTGTAAAGTCATCTTAGGCACAATAGGATAGTAAATGTACCAAATTATCTTTACAACTTGTTGGAATGAATGGCCTCTGAATACTAGAAAAGGAAAAGTGACACTTCTCTCTCTCACCACTGCTTAGTTACCTTATTGATAAAAAGGAGTTTACAAATCCAATACCCACAAGTGAGGTGGGAGGATTTCAGGGAAGAAGAATTCAAAGACATTAATAGTTTTCTAGAAGCACCTGTAGTGCCTAGGGATGCAGAAATCCAAAATGAACCCCAAAATGAGCCTGAAGAGGAAAACCCTCATGTTTCACCTGTGGCCTCACCTACATGTAGCCAAGGTGAGCATGAAGGACTTGCAAGACCAGAGTTTATGCCACCCATAAATGAGGAATTACCTTCTTCCTCTAAGTCACAAAAATCCAAAGGTCTCTTCCATGTTGACCCAAAGCCTTTTCCTTTATCTTTACTTTGTCTTGTGTTTTCCTTTTGGGAATGATGCAAGGTGTCAAGACATTAAGGTCTCTTCCATGTTGACCCAAAAAAAATTTCTTTGTTTTTTCTCTCTTTGTGTCATTCTTCTTTTTCCATGAGTATTTAGGGAATGGTGATAGTTCTGAGCTCTATAAAAACATTGTAGCAAAGACATACTAACCTTGAATACATGGATCCCTTGTGTGATTTTATAGGGACAAGTATTTTTCATTGGCATTATTCTTTTACAAATCATGCTTCATTGTGTAGTCTTATTACTTCTTTTGATGTTGTTTTCTCTTTATGGTGACATTGGATGTGATTTCCTTCAAGAGTGTGATCTCTCTTAGCATATTATATTCCTCTTAGTGGCTTGATGCGACAGACTGCATCCCCTAAGTTGTGAATCTTCTATTCTTTGATTGGTCCTCTCTTAGAGACATTAGGCATGATGTTACCTAAGTTAAGACCTTATATGAACTAAGTGAAACTCCTTTGAATGTACATTACAGTATTTTTCATTTATATCTTTTATATGGCCACCTTTCATAACACACTTTTCTTGCCTATGGTTCCATCTTGTTTGTTCATGGGTGTCAAGCATACAAAGCTTGGCTTGCCTCATGGAGCTCAAAGTTCATTGTTGTGTGGTGCCTTATCAAAGTTATCATGAGGTATAACTTTGGTATGGTTACTGTATGGGAGCCAAACTTGGGTGTGAATTTCCCATAGCCACTTGCTTGTCTATGTGAATCCATAACACCACATGTGTATGCATCTCACTGGAGGCTAAACTAGTGGATACTGTATTCCACTAGCCATTGTGAGCATGTGTTGGTTTGCATAGTGGACATCGAGTTCCACTTGTAAACATTTCTCTTTAGAAAAACAACCTAGATCTAGTCCACAACATATCCTCTCTTTTTTTTTTACTTTCTTTGTCTTCCACAGTGTATGCTTGTTCCTTGATGTTGCTCCTTATATCATTTTCATGTGTTTCCTCTTGCACCTATGTCAGTCCACTATAGGATCTTGATCCTAGGGGGGCTTGGCCATCTCCTTTGATCTTTTTCATCCTATGTCATCCCCATCAGTACACTTGGACCCCTCTTGATGTGAGTTTGTCTACTTTAGTGTGAGTTTGAAGCAGGTTCATCCTCTCACTAAAGTGGGGGCTAAATGTAATCGTGAAAAATATATCCCCTTACATTTTCGCACTTGTTTAGGCCTTCCTATTAAATTGAGCATAATGTTGCCTTGATTTAGTGTTGTAATGTGTTTAACACATTCACATTAGGTCTTATGCCCTTATAATACAAATGAACTTAGTTGTGCCTTATTTAGGGTGTTGTAATGTGTTTAACACATTCACATTAGGTCGTGTGCCCTTATAAAATAAATGAGCTTAGATGTGCCTTATTTAGGGTGTTGTAAAGATTACCTCTACACTTTCACACTAATCTAGGGTTTCATTAATAAATTAGGCTTCTTTATGCCTTATTTGGCCTCATTTTGCATCCACAAGCCTTAATTAATGCATCTTTCTAAGGGTAATCCTATCATAATTCATGTGTTTTTAGATTGTATGGACTAGATTTAGTGATCTGGGACTCATATTCCACCTTGGCCATATGGGTCCCACCTAAGTTTCAGGGCCACGATCTTGATTTCACATCAATCTAAGCCTTTCTTGAAAAATGTGTCCCAAAGCTTAGCTTAATAGGACTCATACACCACCTTGGGCATATGAGTCCTGTGTGGATTAAACCTAAATTAAATTCAAATTCTTGGTGGGATTTTATTCTCTTAGATCTAATGTTGGCTTGTAGTGTTGTAATTTTTGAAAATTCGGCATAAACTAGTATAAATACAAGGTTATTTCACTCATTTTTCACCTATCAAGTTGAACAAGCATCCTTATAGAAAAATTGAGTTTACAAGAGCATATAAGTGTTTACAAGAGAATTCAAGTTCATTCAAGATTCAATTATCAAGTGTTTTAGAGCATTATTCAAGTAGCAAGGATCATGTCAAAGTCATCATGCATCATGTTTGTTTCTGAGATAACGTTTGTGATGTAGGGTTTCATGATTCAAGCAAGCATTTGAGTTAAGATTCATATCATTCAAGTAAGAGTCAAGATCTACATCCATTGGATCCATCTCATACATGTTTGCAACACTTTATTCTTAGGGTTTGGTGAGTTGCAACATATCATTTTGTTCATTCATCATTCATCCTTTCCATTTCATTTCATTTCAAGGTTTGATTACCAAAATGGGGTTTGACCAAGGAAACCCCATTTCTACTAACAAAACAATAATTTTCCCTCTCTTTATTGTGTGGTTTGTAGAACTAAGTTGAAGAAACATTGGGGAACAAGATTGTAGGAAAGTTGTCAAGTTTGCAAAGTTGACATCTTGTTTACAAGATCTCTAAAAGGCATTTACAAAGCATAATTCAACATTTTAGATTCAAAAATCAGGTTGAGAAGATAGAGCAAAGATTGAAGATCAGATTCATATCTTGATCCTTTGAAAAATCCAAGAAGGATTGATATGCCACTTCTAGCATATGATTCCCAATACAGTGGATTTTCTAGATTTTAGGAGTTCCAGAGTTGTCACTGCTAGATTTTTGTTCTTGTCCAGAATCCCTAATCTGGGACTAAATCACCTAGCCTGGTGTATGAGTCCCAATGTGCATTAAGTTTAAAATTTTCAGCATTTCAGGTCTTCGTTCAAGCTTCCATAGGTTTCCAGGTGCCCCTCTATACTTTTCAAGTTTACTGTTCTATTTTTCATTCATTTCTAGATCATTTATTCAAGTCTTGTATATCATTAGGTTTTATTATTAGGCTTTTCATGTTACTTGTCTTTCCAATCCCTAGCTTGGTGGTAAACCCTCTTTTTAGTCCTTAATTACACCCTAGGATGCCTTATTGCAAGCTCTCTTTCCTCCACTTCATCCCTAGATTGAGATCTCTAAGATTTCCTTGAATGTAATAAGAGTGAAATAGGAACGCTATCCTTGTTCTTCATCTTCTAGAAGGTGGGGCACCCTATTTTCATTTTTACAATGAGCATGATGGTGTATGGCATTGTAATTTATGTCAACCCATTATAGAATTGATGGTGTATCAGTATGAATATAGTTCAGAGTAGACCAAGTTTCTTGGGAAATTAGTTGTCCCAGACTGAGATAGTGTATTTTTAATGTAACAAAGGAACATTATTGTGGTCTGGATTGTTCCACTTTGTATTATATTGTCATGGGCTTTTGAGGTAATAAATGTATGTATTGAAGAATTCCATATCCAAATTTTCAATGTTTTATTCCCTCCATAGCAGAAGATATTAATGATAGAGTATCAGAAAAAGTTGTGACAGAGGTATAGTTACAAAGTTCATATTGGAATGCTCTACATTTCATCATGGATGATCGTTTTGTTTTGAATAATTTTGAGTTTCAATTGGTTTGGTGATTCCTGCATCAAGTTTTGGATGAACAGTTGGTTTATTCAATTGTTTCTTTATGAGTTTGTTTGTGTGGTGCCAATTTAAGGGTTTTCGGGTTGTGTAGGATTGAATTGTGTATGGAGTAGAATCATGGGAGTATAGATAGGTCATGCCAACCTATTTTTATGAAGAAAATACTTTGGTTACTTTCACAAGGCATGTATGTCAGATTTTTGAGCTGATAGGTTTTAAGGTCACACTTTTCATCCATTTAGGGCAACCTAGTTGTTGGTATGAATGATTGCACAAGATATATATGTATAGAGAAGGAAAATTCATTTGTGAATGTAGAGAGAAGAGAATAATGTGATAGTGTTAATCTCATGCATGTGCATAAGCATGGAAGATGAAGTGTGTAAAGTCAATTTTTTGAGCAAAATAAGTAACTGTATTTTAAGCATAGAGTAGATGTATTGTTTATAGTTCAAACTCTGGCAGTGAGCCACTTTTTTTTATGTTCATTTTGTAATTTAGGAAGAAGTGATCTTGCTTGGGTGGTGATCCCTCTTATTTTCTAGACAATGATTCCTTTAAGTTGTGATCTATTAATTCTAGTTATGATATATAGTGAGTTAATCCTCATTGTGGTTTTTCCCTTTCAAGGGTTTTCCATGTAAAATATGGTGTTCTTCTGTTGATGGTTATGGTGTATGCTTTACTTGTTTCTTTCCATTTCTACATAAGTTTAATGAGATGATTTGTAATTGATGCAAGAGAATCCTTGGTTGAAAAGCAATCTTGTGTCAACCAAAAACATTTCTTTTCTTTCATTTCAGTCTATTTCTATCCCAACAGTTTCTTTCACATTTTATTGCATTGCCATTTTCAGCTCATAGAGAAGGATATAGCATCTACATGATGTCATCTACAACATATCCATATTTTAGTTGATTTGCATTTATTTGCAGAAATTTATCACTCTAAAAATTTCACTATCAATTCTCTAGCATAGCATAAGGCCAACCTGGTCTAGACTTGTGGTACAAAACTATTCTAGAGCATGTGGAGCTTAATAGAACATCATACATATCTTTTGGCTCCAAGGGGAACTTTCTTGGAGACTGGAAATACATTTCATTCATCGATGAGTTATATTTTCATGTTTGAGGCCAACCTACACACTTGATCATTCATTTGGGTTGTAAAACCTTGAGGCTGATGGAGATCATAATTAGAGCTCAATATTCATATTTAAGATCATTTATAATTAGTTGGAAGTTAGTTCAATAGTTAATCAAGTAGAAAATTTGTAGTTGTTCATAATTCAACCTAGCCTTCTACGCTCTAGAGTGTAATAAGGCCTTGTGCTAGCTATAATGTTTGTAATGCTCTTGTGGCAAGCCTATGAGCCCTATTTATTTTGCATATGATGCATGTAATATTGGAAGTTACTAAATCAACGATAATATATGTGTGCTGAGGATTTTCTTATTTTATTTCCATTGTGTTGAAATTTGAGCTACATGGTTGGATAGTCCTTTCCAAACCCTCCATCTGTGATTGTACCAAGTGGTATCAGAGTGAGTTTGCAAATCCTTATTGGATTTCATTGTGGTGAATAGATCATCGACCTGAGGTAGACTACATGTGTTTTGAACCAATCACTGGCTATGAGGTAGTTGAAACCCTTGTAGCCAAATCATTGAATTGAGGTAGTGCACCAAATCCAAGGAGAGAGATGCCACCAAGGAGAGTGCCTGCTATGGAAAATGTTGTTGGAAGAATAGATGAAATGTTAGAGATTCAATGAGAGAAAAGAGAGTCTAATTATATGTTGTAGAAGAAGATAGAAGAAGAGTTCTAAACCTTAGACATGTAGATCAAAGCCATGATGGTGAGTTGGATCATCTTGTGAATCAAAATGAAGAAGCTAGATGATGAAGAAGAAGATTCAGATCAAGTAAAGATGTTAAAAGTTATTTCTAATATTGGTAAGAGACCTATAATTGAAATTCAAAATTACAGGGTAAATTTAAACCCTAAGGAATTGTTTGATTCGATCAATGGTATGGAAGAATAATTTGAATACAAAGAAATCAAAGATCCAAAAAGATAGATTTGCAAAAACTAAGTTGAAAGGACATGTTACTATATGGTAGAAAGAAGTTCAATTGGATAAGAGTAGAAGAGGAAAGGATAAAATCATAAAGTGGGATAGGATGGAAAAAAAGTTGAAGAATCAATTCATACCTACTAATTATGAGCTTGAATTGTTGAAAATATTATAGAACTTGAGGCAAAAGGAGAGATCTGTGAAGGAGTATACTAAAGAATTCTACAAGATGATCATCAGAGTTGGACATAGTGAAGCAAGAAAAGAAAATTTTGTGTGGTACATCAATGGACTAAGAACAAACATTTAAGAAGAATTGAGTCTGGTGAAGATGACATTAGTTGAAGAAGTATATAAATTTATGCTAAAGGTAGAAGACAAGCTAAACAATAAGTTTGAACAAAGAAAAAGAAGTACAAGAGGAATATTTTGAAGGAGTGGATCACAATCCAAAGAGAGAAGACCTTATGTAGAGAAAAACAATGATGGGAAACCCTACCATAGTGAAGGAAAGGACAATAATTCATACCACAAAGGAAGAGAAGACATAAATTTATACCATAGTGACAAAGGAGGTCATAGTTCCTACCATAAAGATGGATATAGGAGAGATGAAGGAAGATCTAAAAAGATACCATCTAAAGGAACCTATTTCAAGTGTGGAGGTGGAGGACATAGAGAATTTGAATGTCATCAAGTATTGATAGGAGAATTGAGCATACTAGAAGAATAACTTATGTGGATGAAGAACCTGTTGGATCTCCTAGTTCAGCTAGGAAACTAAATGGAGGTGAGTCATTAGTAATGAGAAGAGATTTGATGCATGAAGAAGTGACAAAGGAACCACAATAAAGAAATAATTTGTTTAAAACAAGATGGAAGTCTAGAGGAAAGGTATGTAGAGTTATTATTGATAGTGGTAGTACAAATAATCTACATTCAGAAGAGATGGTAACCAACATGAATTTGAAAATATTGAAACATCCAAAGCCCTAAAACATAACATGGATTCAAGATGAACATAAGATCTTAGTGAGTGAATAGTATTTGGTGAAATTTTATATAGGATTATATCACAGTGAAGTATTGTGTGATATTATACCCATGGATGCATGTCATTTAATGTTAGGAAGACCATGCCAATAGGATAGGAAATAAATTCATTATGGAAGAAGAAACACCTATACTATGACTTCAAATGGAAAGAGAATTAAATTGATACATTTGGAGGAAGAGGATAAAAAGGAAGTTTGTAGTACTACTAGACTATGTTTGGTATATGGAAGGAAGTTTTTGTAAGGATTGAGGAATGAGAACATGTGTTTTGCATTGATTCCAAAGTATAGTGATTCAAAGAGATAATTTTGATACATGGGATGAAGATCCACCATAGATAGAAGTATCAAAACTATTGACAAAGTATGAAGATATTATACTAGAGAATGTACTAGATGCACTTCCATTGTTCTGGAGCATCAAACATCATATAGATCTAATACTGGGAGCAAGTTTGTCAAAAAAAGAAGCACATAGGATGACACATGCAGAAAATGAAGAGTTGAACAAACAAATACAAGAGTTATTGAAGAAGGGATTGATCAGAGAGAGCTTAAGCTCATGTCTAGTACCTATTTGTTGTGTTATGAAGGCCAATCAGATTCAGATGGGAAGATCTTCACCCATATTTTATTTAAATTTTTTATAGTTATTAAATATTTATGTTGCACTTGTATTTAAAAGAGCGGTTACAAAAAAGTAGTAAATGCTAGAAGTGATTGGTTACAATTATATAAAATAAAATTCAAAGATAGCTGAAAATATTAAATGTAGCTTCCCAAAAAAATGTGTTATTGGGTGCATGAGTAAAAACCAATGGCCACACTTCATTTTTAATTAATGGGACATGTGTGGGAGTATATAAAAACACTCGGATCATAGTTTTGTGTGCAACAGGTCATGAAAAACACTAGCAGAAATTTATAGTTTTGTGGTTGGAAAAATGCAGGAAGTGTCACAGATACACACAATAAAGGCTGTGTAAAAAGAATAGTGGTAAAACATGGAGAAAAATGTTCCTGCAATTTGCAGTGGTTGTTGCAAGCTTTTTAAAATTTATTTATTGGAAGCTTAATATATATTGGACCCTCTTGTTGGTAGATGTAGCTCAGTTTTGGGTGAACCATGTTAAATCTTTGTGTTATCTTATTGCTGCTATAATTTTTTGTGTATTTTATTTCTCCATTTTACTAATCAAATCTACATCTAACTAATAGAAATATTTCTTCTAACCCTAACATTATTGCACTGACACAAAGAAAGATGGAGAGTGGAGAATGTGTACAGAATCGAGAGAAATCAATATGATCACTATCAAGTATAGATTCACATGGCCATGGATGGATGACATTATAGACTACTTGGGTGGAGCAAAGTATTTCACAAAGATTGACTTAAAAAATGGGTATCATCATATTAGAATCAGAGAAGGGGATGAATGAAATATTTCATTTAAGACTAATGAAGGACTATATGTGTGGTTAGTGTTGATTTTTGGATTAACCAATATACCTAGAACATTCATGAGGTTGATGAATGAGGTACTAAAGTAGTTCTCGCCTGTAAGTTTGTCATTGTTTATTTGGATGATATTCTAATTTTCAATAAGACAAAAGAAGAACATTTGTGTCACATCAAACAAGTATTGTAGAGGTTGAGAGAAGAGAAGTTGTTGATAAACATCAAGAAGTGTAGCCTTATGAAGATAGAGTTGGTGTATTTGGGTTTTGTCATTTTTTTTTTAAGGATTAAAGATGGCCCCTAAGAAGGTTAGAGAAATTTTTGAGTGGCATACACTAGTGAACATTAGAGAGGAAACATGATTCCATGGACTAGCAAGTTTTTTCCAAAAAATGATCAGGAGCTTTAGTAGCATTTGCACACCCATGATATAAACAATGAGAGGAGATAGGAAAGACTTTAAGTGGACATTTGGAGCACAAAGGATTTTTGAATTATTGAAGCAAAAGGTGATAGAGATACTAGTATTAGCATTTCCTTATTTTGACAAATTATTTCAAGTTGATTGTGATGCCAGTGGGAATGCAATAGGAGCAGTATTGAGCCAAGAAGGGAGACTAATAGCTTACTTCTGTGAGAAATTGAATGATTCCAAAAGGAGATATTCAATTTATGATCATGAATTATATTCCATAGTTCAAGCCTTGAAGAAGTGTAGACATTATTTGTTTCCTAAGGAGTTTGTGTTGTACACTTGTAGACACTTAAAAATGTCCTGAATGATATCATGCACTCGAATCATGTATACTAACATCATTTCCTTGTAAAATCCATCCTCTTCTCACTTAATTAATTAAAATTTCCTAGCTATTTAATTAATTGCATCATTTGCATCGATTAACCTAATTAATCTAATTGATTTAATTCACCCCCTTTCATGCTAACATTTTGTCTTATTAAATTAAATACATAAAGTTATTTAATTCAAATCCCTGAGTATTCTTATTTAATTAAATAACCCTAAGTTATTTAATTAAATATCATCCCACTTTCCCCCTTTTCATTAAATCACTTTATTTAATGTATATCATGAAATTCCCCTAATTTGCATAATTAAAACCTTATTTAATTATCAAATTACCTAATTCATCTAATTCCCCCCACTTGCAATGGAATATTCTAAAGGAATATTCCTCCTTTGCACATTCCTCCAAAAGGGTTATTCCCATGGAATATTCCTTCCCCTTTTGCATATTAAAACTTTTTTTTAATTTGATAAATATCTATTTCCATCACCCATGAGAATATTCCAAAGAGCATTCTCTTTCTTCACTCATTTGAAGAAAAAGAATATTCTCCTTTGTAACAAACCTACAAAAATTCATGTGCAAGTTAACTTACAAGACTTCTTGTGCAAGTTAAAAGTGTGTTTGTTTGAAAGAATATGAGCCTTTGATTCTTTCCTTGATCCATGTGATCATTGATTCTCATCCATTAATGAGAATCCATGATCCATGTTTCATTCTTCCTTCCTTTTTGACCATTGATTAACCTTTTAATCTCAAACCTTAATTTCTCATTTGTGCTCCTATAAATAGGTCACTATTTGGATACAGATGGATCCATCTTTTAACATCAAACTTATGCTCTTAAAATCATTTGCAGTTGCACTCACATTTAGCATCTTTTTAGTTTAATTCACTTGCATATTATCTTAGCTTCCATTAATGGCTTCCATGGTAACATAAATGCATTCATTTAGCTTATTTGATAATTAGGGTTTGAATCTTTTAGTTTAAAATACATTTAGATTAGCTTTGCACTCATATATCTTGATCATATTAGCATAAATCATGTTAAAATAGCTTGCATCATTTGCATTTAGCTTTAAATCATGTTTCATCCCATATCCTTCATTAGTTTCGTCAATTCTCTTCAATATAATTAATCAAAACAAGCTCATTTATCCATGGGATTGGGAAAGGGTCGCCATTCCACGTCAATGTGACACCACTCTCCCAATAGGATAAATTTCAATCGATTAGAATAGATTTTTTTGAAGCTTTCATAGTTTAATTTTTAATGGATTCTTAGTTTAGTGTTTATTGAATGATCTTGTTGGGATTGACATTTAGTGGCTTCATTACACTTTGTATCCTCATGGATCAAGTGTATTCAACCCATAATAAACCATCAATCATGTTTTGGTGCTAGAAGGAGGGCTTTACTAACTTTTTTTGATGAATTTCTCTTAAGTTTCTGTAAGTTGCAGGTTTTTGGGATAGAGCAGCACTTTTGGAAGCTACAACAACACTATTTTTCACCAGAGTGGTGCTATTCTTCACTAGAGCGATACCATTGCAAAGTCATCACAAAAATTGAAAAAGTGTCACAATAATTACATGGGAATCACAATGATTGAAAAAAGCATCACAATAATTGAAATAAGTGCCACAATTTACAAAGGAATTGCTATATTTATATAGTGATGCTATCGATTTTTTGCTTATACAATCTATCTTAAAATGGTCATATCTTGGTCATGTGGAGGTATTTTCAAAGCTTTTTTAAAAAAAATGGGGTAGAATTTCATGCTCTACGCAATGGTATAGTTTTTATTAAATTTTGGTGGAGCTAAATTTTCCATTTTTTGCACCTAAAGTCAAATCACATTACAACTTGGTCTTGGTTGTAGGGTTTTATTGCTTACTCGTTTATCTAGCCGAGGTAACATCTTTTTTTTTAATATATTTCATCTAACATTTAGAACAAAGATTTCAGGTTTGAAGAGGAGCATGGAGCATTTAATTGAAGAAAAATGCATTTAAAACTTATTGTAACAAGTGTTTTTACACTTATGGGGCAATTATAACCCATTTATGATGTTTTTTATTTCATGTTTTTGGACCAAACTAGATTTATTTTGGGATTTAAAATGAATGTTCAATTTGGTTAAAACTGAACCCTCACATCATTTTTCTTGTTGTTTTAAAATTGAACAAAACAATCAAACACTTCCATTTGGTGCTTAAAATGAACTCATCTTTCTTTACAAGGTTAAAATGAATGAGTTCTTGCTTTGTTGTGATAGACTTGTAGTGTGTATCCATTGCCATTGCACTTTGTGTGATCTTGGGTGATGAGAAACACTCAATTGTACTTCATTAATTGTGTGCACTTGTAGTATGTATCCTCTCCCCTTGCGCTTCGTGTGATCTTGTATGAAGAGAAATGCTTAAGTATAATTTTATGCTTTGTGTCACCCTTAAGAGAGGACTTACTATGAGACACACTTTATAATGAGAAACTCATAGGCAAGTTCTTGCAAGCACATTTACCGGTGGGCTATATTAAAGGTTATGAAATCATGAGAAAGTACCTTCAATCTTGGACTATATAACATACTACACCTAGTACTATGCCTTAAGTGGAATGAGAATGGTAGTAAGAGCATTAAGTGGAAAAGCGAGTGTGTATACGACTGGGTGTTCTCGGCTTGTTGTCAATAAGAACCTTGTTTAAATAGTGGACAACTTTTCCATCCAAATATTATATCAAAGTAGTGCATTAGAATTTATTTCCAAGAAGTTACTTGCCATGTCTGATTTTGGTTAAAGTGTAGAGGTTAAGACTTCATTCTTAACATACCTCTACACTCTTTCCTCAATTGCATGTACAAATGTCTCTTCTACTACAAAGAGCATGAGGTAGGCCTATTAAAAAAAATGTACCATTTGAGCTAGAAATGTTATTGCTTATGAGTCAATTTAACTCTTGCTTGATTCCAAAACAATTGCAAACAAACATCAACAAGTCTTTCAAAATTTCAAACCCTTCGGTTTAAGTATGGATACCCTTCAAAAAAACCTCGATATTGATGCTTTTCCTAAGAACTTATTCTTAGAGACTTCTAAATATTTTGGTTTACATCTCAATACATACTTTCCAAAGTTAACCTAGGTAACTATGCCCTTAACTTCATCCTTTTCACAAAATGGAATTTTTGGAATTGATGATGTTTTTGACATAGACATTTAGTTTGAACTTAATCAAGAGAAGTTTTTTTGGTAAAAAGAAACTCATTAACCAAGATAAATTGACAAATTAAACCCCACATGACCATTTGGCGTCTAATCACTCTGGTTGAAAACCTAACCTTACGCCCGCTACCATACAAGGAAGACATTGCAAAACATTGAGTCCAAATTTTATTATCAAAATCATTGGGTCCTATTTCCAAAAATCATTTGAGTTTTATTTTTCCAAAATCATTGAGTCCTTAGGGTTTTATCACTTTAGAGCTATAGCATATTTCTCACTACCTTGATGTTGGAAAATAAATGTTCATTCTAGGTCAACATTGGGTCAAACATTTCATCCACTCCTTTAGCAAATCTCATACTTCACTTCACCAAACTTTGCAAATTTTTTGAATACACCCACACTTTGGACTTAAACATCTATCAAACCAACTCCCAACTTAGCTACTTTATATGTGAAATTAATCCTTTTCCATGCATTTCATTAAGTTAGTTATCATCTTCGAACTAGTTTATCTTGAAGGTCACAATTCTACCCTAAAGATTCACAAGTTCATAAACATCCTTTATCCAAACATAAAAACATCAAACCTAAGTCAAAAGTGTTGTCCCAAAATGTTTGCAAAGATCACTTCCCACATCATCCACCTTTTCATCCCCCATTATCACCATTACTCGAAAATGACTTACAATGTCCCTTCTACCTAAATTTGAGTCAACTAGATAGTTCAAACATTACAAATCTCAACACAACTCTCCCATAGGTGACCCTAAATGTATAGTAAAGAAAAGATCACAACACAAGAGAATCATGGAGAAAACCAAAGTCTCATCTACCATTAGTGATACCAACCCTCAAGAATTGGATCCAAGGAGCCAATCTACCCCCTCACAACAACCAAAAAATCCATTGAGGTATGAGGTAGAAGATGTCACAAACAACCCACTTGAGCTTACTAAGGAAAAACTCCTTGAGTATAAACAAGATCATCAAACCTTAGAAAATTTGGCTCTGACTTTTCTCACACAAAACTTCACACAAGGCTTAGCGCAATCTATGAATCAACCAACTCCATCCCTTGTGCCAAGTCAACCCTTAACATCTAGTCTTGCAACTAGGCTAGGAACCAACCATGGTATCACTTCATGTCTATGAAATATACAACTGTGGGTATTCACAACATGACCATTCCATTAACCACCAACCTTCCCCAAAACACAAGTTGGACACGAAAATTTGGAGAACCACTTACATTCCATGATACTACAACAACCTCAACATTTCAAGCACAACCATATTCATCCATCAATAGAAATACCCCAAGTGTGCCTAATGTTACACAAGGTAATGTGGACCAAGTGTCTCAAGTAGGAAAACAAGGGACAATTAACACTCTCATGCAAATTCAACCCTTGGCAAGTGGTTCCAACAAAAAAATTGACAAATTGAGACAAGTAGTTACCCAAGCTACTCAAGTCAATCTATCATCCACATCAAACCCATCTATCATTGACCCAAATAAAAGCAACCCCTTGATCATGAGCCCCATCAACCAAGATAATACCTTGACTACATCCAAAACACAAGGAAATCCTGAAGACATCAGTCAAGGAAACCTTTTCAATCAATGGACTCAAAGTCCTAATGTGTCATTACCATCACAATATATAATGGAATCATCATCTTTCCCCATGGTCTCTCTCACCTTGAAAAATCAAATGGGGCCTCAAACTTACATTCCTCCATCTCAATCCACCATCTTATGAGAAATGTTAAACCAAGGGAACCCCCAACCTCTCATCAACAACCCACAACCCACTCAAAACATCAACACCCAAAATCCATCACAGATGTCTCAATAGCCAACTGATCCTACATTGCAAGCACATGCATTAGCTTTATAGAAAACAAAAAAGGCTTATTAGCAAGCCATCCAACAACAACAACAACAAAAAGTATCCTTAGTAGCACAACAGTAGTAGCAGCAACAACAAGCAGCCTTAGCAGCACAAAAAGCATCCCTAGCAACACAACAACAACAACAAAAACAACAAGAAACCTTAGTAGCACAACAATAGCAGAAACAACATCAAGAAGCCTTAGTAGCACAACATCAAGTAGCATTAGCAGCACAACAACAACAACAACAAGTAGCCTTAGTATCCCAACAACAACAACAAGCATTACTAGCTCATCAATATGCCCAACAACAACAAGGTTCCTACTATAATCCACAATAGAACATCATCAATACCAACACATTAGGAACATATACATCGACACCACAATCACCTTCGCAATATCCTACACCCCCATACACACCATACAACACCTCATCATATCAAAATCCTGCATACAACCCATTTGTCATCCCACAATATGCAATGTATGTTCCTGCACCAAACCTGCAAGACAATATAACATCACAACTTAAGGCATTATCACAAGAAATGTAGGATCTTCGGATGGGCAAGATGAAGAATCCCCATACACAACAAAACCTATGTCCATATCCATTCAATCAAAACATCACAATGGTACCTTTCCCTCTAGGTTTTGAGGTCCCCAAATTTGATAAATACAAAGGGAGAGGAAATCCTATGGACCATGTCAAAAAATTTAATGTTATGTGTATGGAGGTCACCTATAATGACTCCTATTTGATGCGCTTCTTCCCATGAAGTTTAATAGGTCCTGCCATGTGTTGGTTTTCACAGTTACCTCCAGGAATCAAAATATTCCAAGAAATCACTGATAAATTATAGATCACTTCTCCTTTAATATTGACATGGATGTGAGCTTGGAAGAGTTATACACACTCAAGCAGAACAAAGGATAATCCTTCACTAATTTCCTACAAGGGTGGAGTCAAAAAGCTAGTAAGAGCAAGTGAACTATCCCCAATGAACAATAAGTGGGGATTATCATAGCAAATGTTAATCTCGATCTATCCTTCCACTTGAAGATGCGGTGCATTACTACCTATAATGAGCTTGTCCCTAGGGCCTTCTAAATCGAGCGAGCCCTAAACTCATAGGAAACACACAAGTGTATAAAGACAACCACCCATCAACTAGTTTTAACGACAATCCCGGATATTTGTCCAAGAACAAGAATGTTACTAGTGATGGTGTTGTTGATTCAAAGTGGGTCTTAACTGCTCCTAGACAAGAAAACTCCCAAACCATAAAAACACAACATGTGGCACAAATAACAAATAGTTCTTTTAAGAAACAATTCACTCCCTTAGCACAATTCAAACTATCAAGCAGCACAATTCAAACCTCGTAGCTATAGAGATGATCATTTTTGTGAATTTCACCAATACAAAGGTCATACCACACACAAAATTGTTTTAGAATCAAACATCTAATAGAAGATCTTATTGAATGAGGAGACATTGATATCAATCAAAAATTTGGGAATAGAAATCTAAAAATTTACACAAACCCTATGCCTGATCATACAAGAGGAAAAGGTTTAGGAAGGCCTTAACCTCAAAAAACATAAACAATACCCATGATACCACGGTGGGACATATTTATTTATCACAATATGAGGAATCAGACACACATTAAGATACTATTTTAAAACAAAGTCAAAAACCATCAACAGTGTTTAGCAATATTTTATACCATAAAGACATCAAGTGGATATCATATTGTGATATCCCTCCCACATATGACTCCATGATTGGGCATGTTGAAGAAATTTTGAAAGAGAAATAAATATCCCTTATTGCACCAATACCTACCAATTGTTGCAAAGAGTCTTTTTCCAATGGTCTATCATCCACCCAAGGGTCATGTCAAGAGGAGGCTCTTGAGGATAACGAAAGATACTTCAAATCAAGTCAAGATCAAGAACCTGTATCCCCATAATTTTATCAAGAGCTAAGAGACATCTTCCAAACCATTTTAAACTCCAAACATGTCCCCGATATCACCCCTGAGATGTTTCTTTCTGATAGATATATAGATGTTCTTCTTCCAAAACTAGAGTCTCCCACTCTCGGTATTCCTGCACAAGAGCAATCAACAGTCAATATTTTTGATTCTTGCAGTGGTTGTGCATCATCGACATCTTTTGAGTCAACATTAACATCTTTTGAAGTAGTATTAATATATAATGATGTCATAGAATAAGAGAAAACAATTCATATTCCCAAACAATAGGAACCCATAGCACTATCATGTGTTCATGATAAGTCATATTTAGTGGCTATGGATCAAACGATACATTATCAAGGAAAAGGATTAGGTATTGATAATACCTTCACAACATCGGGGGAAATCTTGTCTACAATAAACATCAACATATGGGGCACGAAGAATCCTTATGATGAAAATATTGTCAACACTACAACTAGCCATATAATGAGTTGGAATTCACCCATCATCTCATACACAAACTAGGACCAACGTAAAAAAGAAGAAAGCCTATCTAAGCAGGGAAAAGATCATCAAATAAAATGAAGCAATAAAGAAAAATGGACAAGGAAAATACAAATGGATACCAAAGAAAAATAAAGAAAATCATCCCTCTAAAACTCCATTAGTCAAAGAAACTATGGTGCAAAATCTAAAAGGGAAATGTATCCATCAAAAGAGTCCTCAAATACAAAAGTAGTCTTCTCAAGCAAGGAACAGAGTATATTTAGTGGTTGGTCCTAATTCCATGAAAACCTCTATTCCCACCCATCATTGCTCATCTTCCCAAGTTTAGAGAGTCAAAAGTTCCAAACCATCAACCAATACATCTCATATTCCTTCATACATGTCATCTTCCACTCCATTCATGATATCCAATTCTCGCATTGACAGTGTGTTGGTAGCTACTCTTCATCATAAGGATTTTGAAGGCACTTTATCATGATGTGCGCACATAGACAAGGTTAATTCTAATATCCACAAGGTTGATCAGAGTTCTTCAAGGTTGCACCCAAGTGCTCATATCTTAGTAAAGCAACTTCTTCAAGTAGGATATCGCTAGAACATTATGAAAATGACCACTATATTAGTTCCACCAGGTGGTTCAACATGAGGGTAAAATTTTCAAAAAAAAAATCAAAAAATCAAGAAAATAGTAAAAATAAAAATCATCCTCCAGTGAAAACCACTATGGTGGCACTTTGGGAAAGTACTATAATGAAAACCTAGCAAACAGGCATCATGTGTAGAATCAAGCATCTCATCCTTGTCATGATAAATCCAATTTTCCCTCCATCCATCCAATATAGATTCATCCATATATCCCACTTTATCTTGATCTTAACAAAGATTCGACGTATAATTCAACTCTACTCATGGAAAACTTTTGACAGGCTCTTTAGCATTTTATCTCGTGAAGTCCCATAGCCCATATCTAGCATGATAAAACTCTATTCAAAATCTTTGCATATACATTACATATCTTGGTTATCCATTACAATATGAAGAATTGTTAGACACTGGGGGCAGGTTATTAAACTCTTGATCCATGTTGTTTCTCACAATGACATTGAAATCTTGATCTAGGTATCATTTTCCTCAAAATCTCATTGAAAATCCCAAAAACATTCATCAAAATCCAAAAAGATTTGCAAAATCTTGTACAACTAAAATCCAAAAATGTTTGAAAATTGTAAAGTCAAAATCCAAAACATCCAGAAAACATCAAAATCCCTAAAAAGGTCAAAACATCAAAAATCCAAAAATAGAACCTTGTCAGACTATGAGTCTTTGAGCTTGAACGTGGTCAGTCTTTTAGGAGTCTATCATAATAAACTAACAACTCGTTAATTGTTCATCTTCAATAAGTTATGTCGGTCAAACTACGAGTCTCTGAGCTTGAACGTAGGCAAGGCCATCATTGGTGTGCCCCCGAGACACCCTAGGTCAATCCTTTAGGAGTCTGTCATAATAAACTAGCAATCCATCAATTGTTCATATCTCATCATCAATAAGTCAAGTTGGTCGAACTATTTGGTCTCTGCGTGTATAATGTAGGCAAGGCTCATCTTTGATAAACCCTCGAGGCCCCTAGGATATTCTTTTAGGTTAGGTTCTTGGTCGAAACTTAAAAAATCCCTAAACATTCAAATATCAAAAAATCCTTAAACATTAAAAATCTCAGAAAACCCCAAAATATTTGGAAAACTTAGAAAAACACAAAATTGAAAACTTAGGAAAACCCCAAAACATTTGAAAATCAGAAAAACAAAAAAATATTAAAAAACCTTGGAAAACCATAAACAACCTCAAAATAATCAAAAACCAAAACATCCACATAAACTTTCAAAAAGATCATAAACATCTTCAAAAACACAAAAAACATTCAAATATTCCAGAACATCCAAAACCATCCATCCTATTTGGCTTTTACCCACAATAAACTTCACCCATAATAAATTAATCATCATCTCCAACCTTTGGAAAAACAAATAGAAAGCAAGTATTGCAAGTCGTAAAGTGAGAACCCAAGTGTCAAAATCTAAAGTCTAGGTCATAGGTAAATGAGTTAGTAAAGTTTGTATCAATGGCTTATAATAAACCTTATCCTAATCAAAACACTTGATATACATGTCCTAGGATGCATCCTTCCTACGATGAACATCAGTATTAGAAATCACCTTAGCTAAATATAAACTAGCAAGAGATATAGATAACACTAATTTTTTTTCTTTGATCTTTTCTTCTAATTTATCTTACTGGCCTATCCTAAGGGCCTCTCGATGATGTCTATAAAAATGATTTAGAGAGAAATGAATGGGGAATTGATCATTATCTTTCATTTTTTGTGCTTGTGGGTATTCTTGTAAAATACTCTTGGTGCATACTTGCTTAGTTGTGTAGGGAAGTTGTTTGGAGTACATTGTTGACTATTTTGTATGATTTGGTCCAATATATTCTAAGCTTCTAATTTACATTCCAACGATTTTTTCATATGTCAAGGTGTGAACAAGAACTATCCTATCTATTTGCAGAGTCAAAGTCCATTACACTAGATACAACACCATCCTAGTTATCAATACCTTGATGCATTGTGTATATGTGTTATATCAAAAATAAGGAATGAAAAAAAATCCCAATCCCAAGATATGAGCAAATCATCATCATCATACATATCTCATCACCATCTCTAATAAAGTCTTAGTGGATCAATGACTTGTTGGAACTTATCAATCTCAAAATCAATGGTCAATCCATTCATTTTATTCTTCTTATTCTTTTATCTTTACTAACAATTCTATCCAAGTATCGAATATGTGTGATATATCAAAATATAAATGAGGCTACCCATAGCTGATGACTATCTATACATCCTGAAATATGTCTACATCAATATCTGAGATAGCATACAAGAAATCCCTCTCCCATTGGAGAAAAGTGGGGCATCTATATCATCTTTAGCTCAACAATCTGAAAAGTTGTAGCTCTTTGATTCAAAAGCAACCTAAAATCTCAAGCATCTCAAGCATAAGTCTAATTTTTACCTATTGTGAGCCTGATTGAAACACTTTATCCATTGATTGATCTCTCAAGGGGGAAACCAACCATATTTCAATCATATCAATATCAAAGCATCTAACAGACTTTGTTCCTAGCCTTTCTAGCAAATCTTGATCAAATCATGAAATCAATCATCATTGGGATATATCTTTCCCTACCAATCCTTTTTGTTATTCAACATAATCCTTGCATTTTTTTGGATCCTCAACAATGTCATCAATTAGATCAATCAGATCAATCAACTTTAGCTTTGCTATCAACATCTCAAAGAGATCATCGATATCCATTTCTATATTGTCATTGGCATCAAAATTAACATTGAAATTAGAATCAATCTTTGAACCAATGCAACGAGTACATTGCTTCAAAGAGGGGAAAATGTTGACACTTAAAAGTGTCTTAAATGATATGCACTCAAATCAAGTATACTAAAATCATTTCCTCCTAAAACCCATCATCTTTTTGCTTAATTAATTAATTTTTCCTAGCTATTTAATTAATTGCATCGTTTGCATCTATTAACCTAATTTATCTAATTGGGTTAACTCACCCCCTTTCATGCTAACATTTTATCTTATTAAATTAAATACATTAAGTTATTTAATTTAAATCCCTTAGTCTTCTTAATTAACTAAATAACCCTAAATTATTTAATTAAATATCATCCCACTTTCCCTCTTTTCATTAAATCGCTTTATTTATTGAAAATATCATGAAATTCCCCTAATTTGCATAATTAAAGCCTTATTTAATTATCAAATTACCTAATTCATCCAATTCCCCTCACTTGCAAGGGAATATTCCTCTTTTGCACATTCCTTCAAAAGGAGTATTCCCATGGAATATTTATTCCCCTTTTGCACATTAAAACTTTGTTTAATTTGATAAATATCTATTTCCCTCACCCATGAGAATATTCCAAAGAATATTCTCTTTCTTCACTCATTTGAAGAAAAGGAATATTCTCCTTTGTAACAAACCTGCAAAACTTCATGTGCAAGTTAACTTACAAGACTTCTTATGCAAGTTAAAAGTGTGTTTGTTTGAAAGAATATGAGCCTTTGATTCTTTCCTTGATCCATGTGATCATTGATTCTCATCTATTGATGAGAATCCATGATCCATGTTTCATTCTTCCTTCCTTTTTGACCATTGATTAACCTTTTAATCTCAACCCTTCATTTCTCATTTGTGCTCCTATAAATAGGTCACTATTTGGAGACAAGTGGATCCATCTTTTCACATCAGACATATGATGTTAAAATAATTTTTAGTTGCACTCACATTTAGCATCTTTCTGCTTAATTCACTTGCATATTAGCTTAGCTTCCATTAATGGCTTCGATGGTAACATAGATGCATTCATTTAGCTTATTTGGTAATTAGGGTTTGAATCTTTTAGTTTTAAATTCATTTAGATTAGTTGTGCACTCATACATCTTGATCATATTAGCATAAATCATGTTAAAATAGCTTGCATCATGTTTCATCCCATATCCTTCATCGGTTTTGTCGATTCTCTTCAATAGAATCAATCAGAACAAGCTCATTTATCCATGAGATTAGGAAAGGGTCCCCATTCCACATCAATGCGACACCACTCCCCCAATAGGATAAGTTTCAATGGATTAGAATAGGTGTTTTTGAAGATTTCATAGTTTAATATGTTAAGTTTTAATGGATTCCTAGTTTAGTGTCTATTGATTGATCTTATTGGAATAGGAATTTAGTGGCTTCATTATGCTTTGTATCCTCATGGATCAAGTGTATTCAACCCATAATAATCTGCCAGTCAAAACACTAATCATCAAGCCTTGCAGTATTTGAATTATCAGGGAAAGTTGAACTAGAGACATATATGAGATGGGTTGCTCATTCTTGTAGAGATATACATTTTTGTTGAAGCATAGGAGTGGAAAGTAAAATAAAGGTGTAGATGCATTGAGTAGAAGAAGGAATTTTTTGAGAAGAATGAATATAGAATTATTGGGGTTTGAATAATTGAAACTAGTTGTGTATTTCAATAAGTTAAATGAGGGAGAAACTAATTAAGGAGAAACATAGTGGAGGACTAGCAGGACATTTTTGGGTAGATAAGACAATAGCTTGGGTGAGTGAACCTTATTTTTGGTTGTAGATAAATAATGATGTCAAGAAGTTTGTTCAAAGTTGCAAAACTTGTCAAGTAGAAAAGGGAGTAGTCAAAATACATGATTGTAGAAACCTTTGATAGTATCAAAGAGACCTTGGGAAAATATAACCATGGATTTCATATTGGAAATACCAAGAACATAGGGAGGATGTGATTTTTTAATGATCTAGTGGTGGAAAAAATTTCTAAGATGGAACATTTCATTCCTTGCAAAAATACCAATGATGTTGTGCATGTTGCTGACCTATTTTTTAAGGATATTGTGAGATTGCATGGATTACCAAATAGTATAGTTTCAGACAGGGACACAAATTTCATTGGATACTTTTGGAAGACATTATGGAAGATGATAAAGATAGATTTTAAGTTCAATTCATCATATCACCCACAAACTGATGGAAAAATATAAGTGGTGAAAAAGAGTTCGAGTAATGTATTGAAATGTTTAGTTGGAGATAAGGTAGGAAATTAGGATATAGTTCTTACTGTAAGTAGAGTTTGCATATAATAATTTAGTAAATTGGAGTATAGGGAAGACACCATTTGAGATTGTGAGAGGAGCACATCTAAGAGGAGTTGTGGAGCTCAGAGACATCAATACGGAGGATAAGAGGAGTGCAGAAGCAGAAGAGTTTGCAAGATTCATGGAAACATTGCATAATTAGGTCCAAAAGCACTTAGAGGACATGAACAGTAAGTATAAGGAGAAGGTCGATGAGAAAATGAGACATAAGGAAAAAAAATTTGGAGATGACGTTATGGTATGTATTAGGAAGGAAAGGTTTCCAGTAGGTACATATGATAAGCTAAATATGAGGAATATTAGACCATGTAAGATTCTCAAGAAGTTTGACTCTAGAAATACATATGAAGTGAAGTTACCAGAGACACTTGATATATCACCTATTTTCAATGTTGTAGAAATTTATGTGTATCATGAAGGATAATTAAGTGGTAGTAGCACATAAGTTGGATTGGAGGAGTAGTTACCACATCAACCATCAAAGAAAATTGAGCAGATATTGGATACCAAAATAGGGAGGAGCAATAGGAACAAGCAGTACAATGAATACCTGGTAAAGTGGAAAGGAAGACAAGTAGAGGATTCATCATGGATTTCTTAGGCTAAAGGTGGACCAATTTGGTTTTCCCCTAGCCTTTGGAAATTGAGGGACTCATTTTTCTTCCAACCTTGGGTGTCTGATGTAGGAGCATCCTTGGTTGAAAATCAATCTTGTATCAACCAAAAACATTTATTTTCTTTCATTTCAGCCTATTGTTGTCTTGGTAGTTTCTTCTACATTTTATCACATTGTCATTTTTCATCTCATAGAGAAAAATAGAGCATCTACACAAGTTCATCTACAACATATCTATATTTCAGTTGATTTTCATTCATTTATAAAAAGTTATCGCTCTTAGAATTTTACTATCAATTCTCTGGTAGAGCATTTAGGGCCAAACTAGTCTAGACTTATGGTGTGGACCTATTTTAGAGCATGCAGAGCTTAATTGATCATCACACATGTATTTTAGGTACAAGGGGAACATTCTTGGAGATCTATAATATATTTCATTCAACAAAGAGTCATCTTTTCATTTTTCAGGTTGATGTACACAATTGATCATTCATTTGGGTTGTAAACCCTTGAGGCTAATGTGGATCATAATTAGAGCTTAAAATTCATATTTAAGACTAATTGTAATAATTTGGAAGTTAGCTTAGTAGTTAATCAAGTAGGTCCTTAGTAGTAGTTTGCAATTCAACCTATCCTTCTAGGTTGTGGAGCGTAATAAGGCCTTATGCCAGTTGTAGTATTTGTAATTCCCTTGTGGCAAGCATGTGAGCCCTAGTTATTCTACATATGAGGCATATGATGCATGTAATATTGTAAGTTACTGAATCAATGATAATATATGTTTGTTGAGAATTTTTTGTATTATTTCTACAATGTTGAACTCTAAGCTACATGGTTGGATAGTCATTTCTAGACCCTCCATCCATGATTACACCAGTAATACACTTTTAAGTTATTGAATTTCAAGGAATATTTATTCACTGCCTTTTCAATATTCTAGGTGTTCAACAATTGGTATTAGATCAAGGTTCTTTCATTTTCATTACTGAGGTAAATCTTGGAGATTGAACACATGGCAATTAGGACATATCCTACCCCTTCATAATAACTTATAATGGAAGGATTTACTGAAGTATACTGTGAAGTTGATATGGAAGGAGAACTCATATCTACTCTTGATGACTTGGATAAAGAAAAATACAAGAATAGAAATCTAAAAGAAAATCCCAAGGAAGTTGATGAGTGTATCAAAAATTTGAGGAATCAGTTACAGATCAACTCAAGGAAACAAATGAGAAACTCAAACAATAAAATACGAAAATCACTAATCTAAAAGTGTAGGTTGAAGAAGGAAAAATAGTTGAAGACTACTTGAATGCCGAATTGAAAGAAAATTCTACAAAATGCTCAAAACTTGAAGAAGAGATCGTGTCTCTTAGGAAAGATTTGGAGAAAGAAAAGAGTTGAGAAGAAAAATTCAAGAAGAGCTCCACCTTGCTAGTAAAAAAACTCATAAGTACTGTGATATCCAAATGTTTTACCAATTCTAAACAACTAAAATGCAATGGAAAAACACAAAGAAACATCTCAACATTAACCTAAGAAATTTGTTAATGCAAAGAGAAAAAGTGTTAGATGATGACAAATGGTTATACCTTCTCTTTCCAGCAGAAACTCCTTGGTTGGCCCTTGATTTTAGATTACTTTTTATGCTCCTTTGATGGCTTTTGATGTGGCTAAATGAAAGATTTAACTATATGCTTGGATGCAAATGCAAATAGATGAAATTGATGGCTAGATGAGTGCACAAAATGACAGCATTTAGTTGCAAAATGGCTAAGTGCTCCCCCAAATGCCTTAGAGGAGGGGGTATTTATAGGAGAATTTGAATTCTCTAGAGAATTCAATGGTTGAGATTTATCCAACAAGGCCAAGATGAAGGGCCAAGATGAGCTGAGAGCTCACAAGCCCTCACATTTTGACATGTGAAATGTGAGATGGCTAAGGGTGAGATGATGTGTAGGTAATGTGGAAGGAGAGTACATGATGTGGAGGAAGGACATGTACCTTGGAAGTACATTGGGAGATGAGAAGATTCCTTGGAGGAATAAATATGAATTAAAAATTCACATGCTTGGGAGAATCTAGTGGATAAAAGAGGGTCTCCAAAAAGGTGGGAGTTTGTCACATGTGACTTGATGTGACAAGTCAAAGATTCTAGAAGATAAATGGGAAAAGGGGATTCTAGAAGGAATAAAAATGAATTAAAAATTCACATGTGGAAGAGACGAGCCTTGGATGAATAAAAAGGAATTAAAAATTCCTTGGGGATGGGGAGAGTTGACCAAGGTACTAATTAGGTTTAACTAAGTAGTAATTATAAGATAATTAGGGGTTAATGAGGATTAGAAGCCAACTTGCAAAATTTGGAGGATGTGACACATCCTAATCAAGGGTTAGGCATGTGCACATTCTTAATGAAGAGATTAGGAGATGGATTAGGATTAGATGAAAATGACATGTGAGGAATTAAATAAATGTAATATTTATTTAATTCATTTGATGAAAAGGGGATTAAGGAAGGTAAGGTATTTAATTATTAATTAAATACCTTAGGGATTTGGCAGAATTAAGGATATTAATTAAATAATAGTAATATTACTTAATTAACTCGGATAAGAGGATGTTTAGATGAAAAGTGATAAATTTGGATAAATTAAGTATCCAAATTTGGATGTCTACAAGTAAAAATGAGGATTTGGGTTTGAAAAAGGAGAAAGCTCAAAAGAAAATCAAACTCCAAACAATATTGAGAAGAATAATAATAAACAATGGGAGATTAGAGATAAAAAGAGTAATATTATATGTTCAGAACCAAAAGAAAGATTTCAAGAGACCTCCTCTCAAACAACCAGCTACTCAAAGGTACCCATATTTTAATTTTCACTATTATTCTTGCAATAAATTTGGGCATGGAGATGTAGAATGTAAAAGTAACAAGAATTAGAATTTTCAATCATTTTTCAGTCAATGTTATGCATTCAATAGATTTGGTCATAAGGATAGTGAATGCAGAAGGAAAATTATGAACGGTTATGGAATGGTGTCTCAATCATTCTATGGTTACTATTACTCATGCAATGGGTATGGGCATAAGGATTCTGAATGCAAATCTAAAATGGCAAGAAGTAAATTTTCTCTCCAAGGTGTCATATGCTATAATTGTAATAAACCAGGACACATAGTTGAGTTTTGTAGAGGAAATAATGGGAAACCCCTTGTTTCACCAAAGAAGATTGATTTGGTTGAAGAAAATAAGAAGATGAACAAGATTTCAAAAAAAAAAATGAGAATGATGAGAAGAATAAATCTGTTCCAATTTTTGGTGCAGACGTTTCCTCTGAAAACTAGATAAAAAGCATTGGCTCAGGGGGAGTTTTAACAAAAAAAATTCTAGACCCCTGCCAAAGATGAGATGTTGATGTATTTAGAATACTGGTGCATGAATAGGTTGATATGCTTGATCCTTTGATAGAATATATAGTGAGAAATCTATTGATGCAAAGATTTGTGGAGTGTTTAAAAGTGCCTATGATGATAAAAAGAAAGTTCGATAGTATTTTGACCTAACTTTTCACCGCTACATTTAATGCACATTTTAGGTCATGAGTAAAGTTTTTATATTTAATTTTTCATATTCTAAAGGAATTTTTTTGAGCAATCGAGAGAGGAGAGTAGAGAAAATACAATCTAAAGAAATTAGATAAAGTGTTAAATGAAACCCTACTGGTGAAATACTGCAAGGTATTTGCAATCTATTGCAAACCCTAGTTCAGAGATGTTCATAATGTTTACTCCTCAGGTTGGTAATGTGGCTAAGAGGCTAAGGCCTAAGTTTAAGAATCACCCACACAAATTAATAGAAACAGATAAAGAAGGTGCATTCTCTAGGGTTCCTATAAATTTGTTGCATGCAAAAGATGTGTGAATTTATATTCATTCGAATATGGATGAATATAATCATATAAAGCTATTTGATTTTAGGGACAAGACGTAAAATGGAGAATTTTTCTATTTGAAACTAGATTATGCCAGCTTGTCAGAGAAGTTAGATGTATGGATAGAGTTTCCCAATTTTTGTTTTGAAGATGAATGGGTGAAGTTTTTTATAAGTAGAATACACAATGAATTCACATAGTTTTACATGTCGCATATGATTAACAAAGAAGAAATAATGGTTGTTACCGGTTTGAGCTCCATAGGACCTATCTTGGAAATGAAGGTTGTAAAGAATGAATTGGTGATGAAGATTATCAGATCCAAACTTGACAAGCATTCCCTAACAATGGATGATATCAAAGATCCAACAATTAAATATGCCTCAAAGATGATTTCTTACAAGATATTCTACACAAAAAGAGAAGGATTTGCTACTACCATTGAGATTCACATTGCACATCAAATGGTGAAAGAAGGAAAAGAATTTGATCTATGTGAGCTCTTGTGATTATAGTTGTAAAATTTACAAAGGAAAAAGGAGAAAAGGTACCCTTTCAGGTATGGTAATCTCATTATTTGCTTAATGTTTTACTTTCTCAATGATTTTCCTGGAGTAAAGAATGTAGTATGACAAGATAATATCCTAGTAGCTATTCAAATTAGAGATCATTTGAGGAGAATTTTGGATAATAAGTCTTGTGAATAAATGTTGTGGAGATTCTTCAAAACTTTTCAAGCACAAATGCAAGAAAGAAAGAATTTTAGATAAATTTGTGAAAAAGTATAAGAATGAAATAACATTTATGGTTAGTAGAGATAACTGCTACATGGAAGCAGTTGAACGAAGAACTCTTTGGGCTCTAAATCTACCTTATGAGGCAGTTGAATCTGACTAGATTGGCCTTGAAAAGGTTGTATTGAGCAATACTAGAGATCCAAAAATTGGTAAGTGTGAACTAGAAATCTAGACCTACTCTAAACGATGCAAAAAAAGATGCAAAAGAGAAAGGAAACAAACACTAACACCTTGAGATTAGCCTAGTTGGATATAAAAAAAAAAAGATAACAAACAATAGATTTACCTTGTCTTGAATCGATCCTTTGGTTGGCCTTATATTGTTGATTATGTGTGCTCCTTCGATGGCAAGACATGATGAAAATGGATGCAAAACAATATATGCAAGATGAGGATTCAAATGAGAAAAGTGGGTAGTTTGATGGATGTAAGAGATGGCTACAATGGAAGCTTGAAGATGTGCAATAATGGAGGATGAAATTTTAGTGCTTGAAGAGCTTGAAAATTGTTAATGAGATAGATTAAAAATGAGAAAGTGTTGTGTTGTGAATGCAAGTGTGTTGAATGAAAGTGATAATGAATGGGAATGAAAGAAAATTATTTCATTTTATGGAGAGGAACACTAAAAATAATGGATGGTTGAGATCTTGCCACCATGGGAAATATGTAGGGCTGAGGTGAGTTGAGGACTCACAAGCCCTCACATCTTTCCATGTGGCAGATGATGTGTCACAAGGACACATGAGGTGGAGAGGGTAAAAAT
The DNA here is from genome assembly GCA_007258455.2 of Sequoia sempervirens. Lineage (NCBI taxonomy): Eukaryota > Viridiplantae > Streptophyta > Pinopsida > Cupressales > Cupressaceae > Sequoia > Sequoia sempervirens. Next base: position 334,132,905 of record VDFB02105785.1, read on the forward strand.
GATGTGGAGGTACTTACAAGTACCTTGGAAAAAGGGTGATGTGACCTCTCAATGATCGCATGGGGAAGAGGAGAATTTTGGATGAATGAAAGTAAATTTAAAATTCACATGATTGGGAGATCTTGTGGATAAGACAAGGTTCCCAAAAGGAGAGGTGAGAATTACCAATGACTGTGGATGATGGATTGGGATAGCATGGTTCTATGACTTCATGATGTGGAGTGGGGGATTTCTTCATTGTCATAAGTCCTTGGAGAACTTTTGGAGTGAGAAACTTGCATACTCTAGGCTTAGATGGCGAGGTAGGAGTGGATGAAGGATTATGGATTGGAGGGGATTAGGACTATGGATTGGTGGATTAGGATTAGATTGAGGAACAAGATTGGATGAAAGACTAGAAGTAGATGGAGGATTAGGATTGGATGGAGGGTTAAGGTAGGGATATTGGAATGGTGAATTAGGATATGAGGACATGAATGGTGGATTAAGACAAGAGGATGCAGTTGGTGGATTTTAGTAAGAATATTGTGGGGAGGATTAGGATGGGAAGATTGAGATGGTGGATTGAGATAGGGAGACATGGATGTTGGATTAGGATAGGAAGATGCGGATGTTGGATTATGGTAAGTTGATGGGGGTATAGGATTAAGATAAAAAGGTGTGGATGTGGGATTAGGATAGGTTGATTGGTATGAAGGATTAGGATAATCAGACATGGATGGGGGATTGTAATAGGAGTATTGGGATGGTAGATTAGGATAAGAGGATGCAAGTGTTTGATAAGAGGATGATGTAGGTGAAGGATATGATGAATATGCGAACGAGGAAGATAGTGAATATTCCTTGTCAAAGGTAGCATAAGGAGCATGATTAGGCATGGATGAAGACATAATAGGATAACTTGAAGGGGTGATTGGATTATGGAAAGTGGGTGGAGAAAGCTTACTAGCGATGATAACATCAAGGGGATCTATGTTGTATACTTCTTGATCAACAAGAATCTCATTATCGCCGTCAATGTAATTAGGGTTTCCATTGACTACTATTGATGGAGGATAAGGATTCATGATGATGAAAGGAGAAATAGGATGGATCAAATATTTTGGGTGGAAACAAACTAAAGCTCAAATCAGGATTTAGAACAAGCTCAGATTGGGATTAGATTATAGCTCATATTAGGATGATGCGATGATGCGATGAGATTGGTTCTGATGATTAGATTTGATTATCAAAGGATGACTACAACACTGAATCTACTTTGAGATGGAATTAGATTGATTGGTGATCAGATAGAGATGTGATTGGATTGGATTGGATAAGATTGAATGATGGATCAGATAGGATGATGAAAGGGATTCTAAACTAAGTTTAGAGATTACCCTATGTGACTTAGGATACTGATTGATCGGATTACATGATAAATGGATGATTGCAGCACCAAATCCACCTTGACATTGAAAGTGGATTGATTGCGCCAACGATGATGATTAACTTAGGATGAATAATAATCCTAAGTAGATTTGGATGATGATGATCAGATTCAAACACCTAGGTCAACTTAGATAATAACCTGAAACAAAGTTTAGAGGATTTGGATGGGGAAAACGATGAGGGATACCTAACCTAGAGATGCTCTTGGATGATGTACCTATGTGATTCAGATGCGTAGACGAATGATTGAATCGGGGAAAAGGATGATCACATTAGACAAAGGACTACTTGAAACAAGTAAATGACTACTTGGAATGAATGAACGACTCTCGGAACAAGGAGTCAAAAAGTCAGAATGGATGAAATATTACTCGGAACGAGTAAACAAATGATCGAGATGAGTGAACGACTACTCAGAACGAGTAAATGACTACTAAGAATGGATGAAAAACTCTCAGAACGAGGAGATGAAAGCTTAGAATGATTGAATGATTACTCAGAACAAGTAAACGAGTGCTCAAAATGGATGAATGATTCTCATAACTAGAAGACAAAGGTTCAAAATGGATAAATCTTTACTCAAAATGAGTAAATGAGTGATTGGAATAGATGAACAACTCTCGGAATGGGAAGATGAAAGTTTTAAATGATTGAATGATTACTTAGAATGAGTAAATGATTGATCAAAATGGCTATATGAGAGCTTGGAATGATAAAAGTAGGTTTGAGATGGATTTACATTTACTCAGAACGAGTGAATAGATGATCAAAATGGGTGAACAACTACTCAGAATGAGTAAAAAATTACTCAGAATGGATGAACGAGTACTCAGAACACGTAAACAAGTGCTTGAAATGGATGAATGATTCTTGGAATGAGAAGATGAAGGTTCATAATGGATGAATGTTTACTTAGAATGAGTAAATGAGTGATTGGAATAGATGAATGACTCTTGGAGTGAGAAGATGAATGTTCAGAATAAATGAACGATTGGTCAGAAAAAAGAAAATGATTGCTCGAAAGGGATGAACGATTGGTCAAAATAAGTAAACAAACACTCAAAATGGTAGACAGAATCTTGGAACAAGGAGATAGTTGCTCAGAATAGATGAATTATTACTTGGAATGAGTGAACAGATGATTAGAATGAATGAACGATTGCTTGGATGGAGAGAACGAATGTTCAGAATGGATGAATGAAAGCTTGAAACGAGTAAACAATCGCTCGAAATGGATGAAAAAATGCCTAGATGGGGAGAATGAATCTCTGAATGGATGAAAGGATGTTCGTAATGGGGAGATGGGTGCTCGAAACGTAGTGAATAATGGTCAAAATTTGAAGAAGGGTGCCCAAAATGACCGATTTGCCTAAGTTAGGTTAAGTTCACCCAACTAGGGTAGGTGATGAAAAGATAAATAAGACGAATTTGAAGGTGCAAGGAGGGATCTTAATATTTGTTTTGATGTCCAAAGATCTTGGATACAGACAAACTAAAGCTCAGATTAGGATTTTGGTTAAGCTCAGATTGGGGTTAGATTAAAGCTCATATTAAGATTAGATTAAAGCACAGATTAGGATTGGATTGAAGCTCATATTAGGATTGGATTGAAGCTCAGATTAGGATTGGATTGAAGCTTAGATTAGGATGATTGGAGGATGTGATGGGATTGATTCTACACCAAGTTCAAGGGTTTTAACTAGAGGATGTAAGGCGCTGACAATCAGATTTTTCCAGATTTGGCAGTTTTACAAAATTATCAAATTTTGCCATTTTAGGAAACTTCACAGGCATACCTTTGAGAGTCCAATTTTTTCCAAAAGCCTACCCAAAACTAAGATAGGATGAATTTCCAACTAATATCCCAAATTTGAGACATGCATTCCGAGTTATTAATGAAAATGATTTTTCAAAAATAGAAAAAAAATGCTAAATTACGATTTTGAGGGTCAAGATGAAAGTTTGAGGCCTCGAAAATGTGTCAAAATGGGGTCCAATTGATGCAAGGTAGGTTGAAAATCCACATGCCACCTCATAATGCAACCACCCATAAAATTTCAGCCCAAACGGACACCCAAGTCAAAAGTTATGGCCTCTGAAAGTTTCTACATAAAAATCAAAACCCCTAAAACAAAGTCTAGATGATTGGCATGGATGATTTGATGATAGATATGGACTCTAATGATGTTATAAGAAGCACCTATGTGATTTGGTAGATGAAATGATGAATTAAAAAAAAGTGTTGATGACGAGCAAACGAGTGCTCGAAATGATTGAACGAAGGGTGAAAATAGTTGTCTAGAGGGCAGGTATGCCCTTTTGGAGGGCAGGTACACCCTTTCAAAGGGAAGGTCTGCCATTTTAGAGGGAAGGTACACCCAAGAATATTCGGTGAAAGATAGGTGGTGAACGGATGCTCAAAATAGGTGGACGGGTGTTCGGATCAAGGAGACGACTATTCAGATCAAGGGGATGAATACTCAGAATGAGGAGATGAATGTTTGGGATGGGGAATGGATGCTCAAAATGAGGAGACAAATACTCAAAACAAGGAGGTGGATGATCAAACTAAGGAGACTATCCTTTGGAATGAGTGAACGGGTGATAGAAATGACTGAACGAAGAGTGACAATGATCATTTTGAGTGTAAGTTCGCCCAAGTTAGGGTAGGTACACCCAAGGAGTCAAGTTTTCCCATTGGTGAAAGGTAGAAGAAGGGTGATCGGTTCAGGTAAATAGGTGCTCTAAATGAGAGGATGAGTGTTTGGATCAAGGAGATGAATTATTGGGGTGGGGAGTGGATACTTGGAATGGAGGGACGAATGCTCAAAACGTACAAATGAGTATTCAAAATGAGCAAATGAGTGCTCAAAATATCCAAATGGGTGCTCGAAATGGCTGAACAGACGATGAAAAAGGTCGTTTGGAGGGTAGGTACGCCCCTTTAGAAGGCAGGTATGCCCAAGGATAAGGGAAAGTTTGCATGTTTAGTGAAAAATAGGTAGAAATAGATGCTCAAATCAAGTAAACAGGCGCTCGGAACGAGGGGGTGACAACTCGAAATGAGGGGATGATTGTTAAATATGATGAAAGGATGTTCAGAATGGGGGGACGGTTTCTCATAATTTGCAAACGAGTACTCAAAACGAGCAAACGAGTGCTCAAAACGGCTAAATGAATGATGAAAAAGGTTGTCTGGAAGGTGAAAAAGGTTGTTTAGAGGGAAAGTACACTCTAGTTAGGGTAGGTACGCCCCTCTACAAGGCAAGTACACCCCTCTATAGGGAAAGTATGCCCCTTTGTGGGGTAGGTTTTCCCAAAGACAGGGCATGTTCGCCCAACCTAAGAAATAAGTTGTTTGACTGAATAAAAGGAAAAACTAACTATTTGGAGGGCAGGTTCGCCCCTCTATAGGGAAAGTACGCCCCTCTATAGTAAACCTGGACTTGACTTGGATGAAAATGACTATGGAAAAGGACCAAACAACAAGAAATAAGCAAAAGCTGACTTGACTAAACAGATATGCACTGGTTTAGCACAAGGAAGACAACTCAAACAACACAAGCCTAAGATTAGTAATGAGGGGTATGGCATACACAATCCTTAATCTAAGATGAACAAGGCGTCTAGGGAGTCCTTGATATATTCTTGGTACGTGAGGCACAACCATGAACACCAGCCCATCACAGGCATAAGTCAGGAACCCCAGCGAGATACTGAAGGGCTCAGATCAACTCTTCACATCTATCTAGGTATCACCCTAGCTTCGACGCTCCACCAAAAATGACATGACTAGATTGGGGTACAACTTTAGCTCTCCCCCCTTTCTATACCACGCCAATATGCATGGTTGGGATTGTCCCTTGGGGTGAAGAAATCCCCAAGCAAGTCTTGCTAAAAAAAGAACACTACATGTCTTCAACTTGATGGAACTTCATATTTTTGCTCCTTAAGTTCCATTCTTGCCTGCCTGACATTACTAGTCTTTCATGGTGTCAAAATTTTCCTTGGGTTTGGGGTTTTAGCTTTTTCTTCATGCTAAACCCCAATTTTTACTTTATGCTTGGGGTGGGATCTATTTCGCTATTACTTTTTTGAGGGGTTTTAAAACATCTTATGTCTTATCATTTCGTCTAGGCTGGGTCCCTTTGGTCTCAAATATTTTATTTCCTCCACTAGGTTTTATTTTTCCTAAGTCTTGGATGACCCCTTGCTTCATCGTTTTAAAACAACTTATGTTGTTGTTTACCATCTATCTAGTGATGCCCCCCTCGTCCTTTTAATGGATGTTTTATTTTGCAGAGGGATCGATTTCACGCTACCATTGATCAATTTCCTTCAAATATCAATGGTTGCCCGCCATCGCATGATCGGGAATTGCAAGATCTTTATTGATTGCGATATCACGGGTGGGCACCACGTGTCCTTTATGAGGGATCAAATTTATTCTACCATTTATCATCTACTGTTTGATCTCAGTCGTTCCTCGCCATCTCGCGATGGCCCCACCACAATGCTTTCGTTGATCGCGATATCATGGGTAAGCGCCACGTGTCCTATCTGGAAAGGCTGAAGGGGATAAAGTTTGAGTGATCATCAATCAAATATTGTCAAGATCAAAGGTCGCCCGCCATTGCATGATCATAATTTGCAAGGTTTTTACTAATTGCGATATCGCGGGCGACTGCCACATGTCTCATCTAGTGGAGCTGAAGGAAATATAGGGGAACATTAATTTGGCCTTAAACACATTAAAAGGAGGGTTACTAAAGTGCTCTTAAGGTGTACATGTTTTAAATTGATAGATCTCTTATAATCTTGGTGGGAAAGTTGCTCGATGGTTGATGATAAGGCTGGTGACTGTGTTGAAGGAACGAGATCACCAATGTTCAAGATCTATGGTTGCTCACCATCGCATGATCCGAAGTTGTAGGATCTTTACCGATTGCGATATCGCAGGCGACTACCACATGGATTTCCTTCGCGGCGTATGGTATGGTGGGCCCCTTATTTCCATGCTATCGGTCGTGTTAGCCTCCTTTGAAGATGGTTGTTTGATGATTTGATCTAACTGAAGGATCAACGACTAGAAACTAATCGGTGGTAAATCAGATGTTGTAGTTACAACAGTTTCCAGTCTTGCTTCGATAGCAGTCTTGGTGCAAAATTTTCATGATGTCTGTTGCTGCATCAACTTTCTTGGTGTACATGATGAACTTAAATATTCTCCAAGGTGATGGCTACTGTAATAGATTTTGGAATATCACCAGGTGCTTCATTCGACCGGTGACATGTGTACTTTCTGGCCCGATGCTTGTTTGCTCCTTCATTCTCTATAAGAAGGATTTCAAGGCCAGAAGTATGGTTAGCAAGTTAGATAATTTTGGGTCGAGTCTAGGTGAAGTTGCAGAGCAAATTGTAAAGTCCGATGGTTTTAGAGAGAAATGCAATTTAGGTTCTGGGTCATTCTGTAACAGGTTTTGAGTTCATGGGGATTTAATGTTCTATAACAGTACTAGCATTTGAGTTGAAATGATAAATTCAAGCTCATGTCTCTCCATTGTACATGCATATCTGAACTTTGAATAAAATAACTAAGGGTTGTTTCATTCATCTCACTTTTGTGGTGTGTATGATTCTATTTTAGTTTTAATTCAAAGAATTAATTAAAATGCTTGAATGGGATCATAGGTGGATATGTTCTATATAAGGATTTGGTAAGTAGTATTGGGTTAGAATGCATATTGATGAGATTGTATATGTTATGTGTTAAATCTGTCATATACCTTTAGATGTTTATGAATTTGACTCCTGCCCAATGGATTTATGGCACTGATCTAAGTTGTAATTACCCGTGTGATTCAGTATTTGTTTGTCTTCGCCTAGAGCTTGCTACAAATTGTAAATAAATGAATATCTTATACTGTGGATTGTGTTGTAATTATCTCATGCTCCAAATAGTTGATATTACTGATAAATAGCCAATTTATTTCAATATTATCCTATTATGTTGAGCTATTAAGTGAGATTATCTGCTATTGTTAATGTCATTTATAATAATGGTGTAGAGGTTTTAAACACATTAAGGGATCACCCTCCCGGGTCTTGTAGAGCCCGAAGTGTAGGAGATTTTTTAAAGTCTTCGTTAGTTGGTCCAGGTCCTTCGAGCTACCCTTGATTGGAATTGGAAATTCTATAGGTAGATTAGAAGACAAACCTAGTTACATTTTTAAAAAAAAAGAAACCAACAAAATGGCGACTCTACTGGGGAATTAGTTTTAATATTTCCTGTCAATGTGTCGGTTGTCCATTTTGCATAAAATTTTCATAGTATTTCTATGATTTGAAGGTTGAGCCTCTAGTTCTGTGTTAGGTTTGTCCACTTCTTCTATCTTCATAAGCATTAAGAGTTTTGTTGTAAGGCACTTTTGTGTGTTGTCAGTACGAGGTTCCAAAGGTTTTTATATTCTACCATGTGTCTTTGGGTATTTGTTAGTCCCAAGCTAATTGGGTGGTGACTCTAAAGTCTCCGAACCAGTGTGCATTTTATTTTGAATGGTTTATTATAAGTGGAAGGAACTTTTAGACTAGTACGAGGAATGAAGAACACCAGGTCATTCATGAAGAATCATCCAAAACAAAAATTGGAAGGTGAGCTTCCCAAAATGAAGAAGAGGGACTGGATAAAGAAAAAACTAGAATCTAGTAATGTTGCTCCCACATCATAGAACCTTGTACACCAAGGTACAAGTTCACCTTTACACCCTATTCTTGAAAATCTTGAAGAGGTGTCTAGAAATTCAGATTTAGATAGTGGTGGATTTTTTGATGCATTATTTAATACACCGGTTCAAGAAGATATGACATGTCAAAATAAAGGGCCTGTTAGTGTCAAAATATGTTGAAAAGAGAAGACACAGGAGTAGAAGTTGAAGCCATCACAGAGAATGCACCAGTGATGTGCCTCCTCCTACTGAAAATGATGTAAACCCTTTATTGTTTGAATATGTACTGGAAGAGGTCAATTTAATAGATCTAGATGATACATCGAGTTCTAATGTGACTTTACTTAACCCTAATGATGTTTTTGGAGACATTAATTCCTTCAAGTGGGAAATCTAAGAGCAAGCTGAGCTTAGGGTGAAAAGAGAAAAAGAAAGGGAAATAGAGTTGAGGAATGTTGTGATTGAAAGGGATAGGTTGATGAGACAGTTGGCAACAATGAAGCTCCTGAACCAAGAAGAGCCTAAACCAGGTGTTGAGAGTCCGGTTGTACAGAAGATTGCTAAGAAGGAAACAAAGCATGTGTCTAAAGAAAACCCAGTAGGCCACATTGATGTCTAATCCAAACCTGCTGCCCCAAAGCCCTCAAACTATGTTAAGTCTCAACTGAGTAATACAAACCTTAAGCCTGCCAAGGACAAAGGAAAGCAAAAGGTTGAGGCGATTAAAATAAATGAGAAAGTGACTCCCCATTCCACTCAACAAGATCTCTAGCCACATGTGTCATTTCAAGTAGAATCTGCCTTAGAAAAGGCTAAAAGGGAGAGTGAAACTCTAGCAGAAGAGTTGGAGAGAATAGAGATTGAGGTTGCAAATGCAGAAATGAAGAGGAAAATAAGTTTCCTAAAACTAATGAGTGTGGATGAGGTTGCACAAGCTACAACCGCATCAAATCACCAGGATTCCTTAAATAATAATCCTAAAATTACTCCAAATCCTGCTACAAATAATTCTGGCCTAAAGATTCATGCAACTGGGTTTGTAAATCCAATTCAGGATGGTCATAGAATACAAGATGTAGGGTCTGGTGTTGATTCTAAGGTGAATGAAGGATTATTTCAATGATGACCTATACAGTTGGAAAGGTATAGGCCATTATTCTTTGATGGTATCCCTAGTTATCCAAATCCCATCCCTATTGACTTGAGAGAAAAGATGAGTAAGTTTTCTAGCAATAATGTTGTGATGGCAGAGGAACACTTAAAAGGTTTCATGGATATGTTAAATGATTATGAGGTATAACATGAAGATGTTGTAATGAAATTGTTTGTACAATCTCCAGTAGTGGATGCAAAGGATTGGTATAGAGGTCTATTAATGCTAGTATTGGTTCATGGGATGAGTTTGAAAAGTGTTTCAAGGAGCAGTATGGTGATAAAAATAATGCTAGTTTCATGTTAAATGAGTTTAATAACATCAAGAATTCATCGAATGAGCCTGTGACAAAGTTTAATTTAAGATTTTAGAAAGCAATGTATAAGTTGTTTCAGATTTTGAGGCTTGATGAAAATGTTTGCTTAACTACATATTTCAATGCTTTTGATGCTAAAATGGCATATCTCCTCAGAGATAAATACCCTCAGACTATGAGGGATGCATTTAGGGTGGCTATAAATATTGAAAGTAATAGAAGACTTCTGGGAAGTATGGTAGGAGAGAAGAACCTACACTTTTAAAAAATCCTAAGAATAAGACTGAGAAGGTTCCGACTGCAAAGCCTAAAGATGATGAAAAGTGGGAAAAGGTTTACAGTACTTTGAAAAACATAAAGAAAACTGTTGCTAAGCAAGAGAAAGGTATAGGAAATGAAAGGCAGTCCTATAATAAAAATGATAGGCAGCCCAGATTTTAAAATTATCCTTATAATACAAGTTGGAAAGATGGAAAACCAATCTTGCTTAGCCAAAAGCCTAAAAATGATCAGCATATGCCAGACCCCTTGCAGAAACATTCAGTGAATCTAGTGCCAGATAGACCATGGTGTGAAGTGTGTGAACATCCACATGATCAAAATTACTGTGGTGTTGCTCAATTGCTTGTTGCTGAGGAAGTAGAAGAGGATGCTCATGAGCAGACATCAGAATATGAGCAGGATGATGTAGATGTTTGTATGGCTAGATCATACATTGATGAGGCAGAATGTTCTTCTGATGATGAAATATAGGAAGCTAATGTGGATAATCAGAGGCAGAGAAGTGAGATGTATCACCAACAGGTCTTTTTTGATGAGGAAGGTGATTTTGATCATAATGCTTGCAATATGGAGCAGGTTGAAGATTCAATGTCCTTAAGGAGACCTTCAAAAGAAGAGATTGCAAGATTCACTAAGGAAATGGCTGCTCAAATGACAAGTTCACTTCAATTGAGAAGTAGAACTGTGGGTGGTGAGTAGGGTAAACCTGCTAGTTTGTTTATTAAAGAGAAAAAGGATAAAAACAAAGGTATTAAGGTTGACAACAAAAAGGATATTGTAAAAATCAAAGAAGTTAAGAGTGATAAGGTTTGGGCTAAAAAGAACGAAGCCCCAAAGCCTCAAGAAGGTGTGACTTCATCACTGCTGAAGACCAAGGTGATTACAAAGTTAGTTGAACTTGCTGTAGAGGATACGAAGCAAAAGAAGCTAGGAGGAAGTAATCAACCAAAGAGAAAGGAAAATGATGAAAGTATGCTGTCTAATTTGCCTAAATATACACCTGTGGATATGTTTCATGTTCTTTCTCAGGTTAAAGTAAATGTACCTTTGCTAGAAATGATGAGAATAAATGAACATAAAGAAAAGACAATAGCCTTGATTACTGATGTTGTTGGTAATAAGACTAAACAAGGAAGTGGTAAAGAAGCAAAGGATAAAGAGAAAGAAAAGGAGGTGGATGGAATTGTGTCATAACTTTCCCTTGTGTATTTAGGAAATTCTATTAACATGTGACTTGAAAATATAACTCCTTTTTTCTTAAGTGTGGATATAAATGGGAAAACTTTAAGGAACTATATGATATATTCATGGGCATCAAATAATGTTATGCCAGTCAAAATAATGGAGGCAATGGGCTTGACAGTAGATACTGCTCAAGGTAAATGTTATGATATGGAATCAAGAGAAGTGCCAGTTATTGGAACTATCAGACCATTCCCTTATAAATTGACTCAATACCCTGACAAGGATTTAGTCATGACCGTATTAGTTGCAGACATCCCACCTCATTTGGAATTTTCTTGTCAAGAAAATGGAGTGCATCAATGAGGGATAATATGCAATGTGATTTGTCATTTTTTACTTTCTCCATTGATGGTACGGATGTCAAAATTGAAAGAGAATCAAAAGTACCTCATATGATTGAGCATGGCCCGATTGAGAATATGACATGTTTTATTGATAGTGGTATAGATGAATTTAGGGTTGAGGAATTCCCTAACAATTGTGATAAGCCTACTGCATTGATTGATACAAAAATAAAATGATTGTTAGAATTTGATGACTTGTGGACTATGTATTTTGATGGTGCAAGTTCAAAAGAAGGGTCTAGTGGAGGTTTCCTGTTACGATCACCAAGTGGAAAGACATTCAGGTTCTCTTTCACTCTATTATTTGAATGCAAAAATAATGTGGTAGAGTATGAAGCCTTGTTATTAGGGTTGAGATTGGCTGAAAAACATGGGATCAAGAAGCTCAAGGAAATTGGGGATTCGTAGCTTGTGGTCTCCCAAGTTAGATCCAAATATGTATCAAAGAAAGAGGTTGAAATAGTATAGGAGTGTTGTTTGGGATGAATTAGAGAGCTTTGATTCATTTGGCATAGGATGGATGGAGAGAGGTCAAAATAAGGTGGCTGATTTATTAGCCAACATTGCATTAAAACCAGATGATATGACTTATGTTGGTATTTCAAAGGTTGAAGTGCAAACTAGGCCATCTATCCCTAATAACATAAAAAATATTAAAGTTTTTGAATTGTCTGGGAGAGTATGAAAATCAGGAAATCGACTTTGGATCTTTAGTTGAAAATGTTGATGGTAAGGATACTATATTTGGAAATGAGGTCATTCAATTAAAGACAAACACAATTCCCAAGGGTCTAGTTGTACTAGATAGAGTGTTTGATAATTAGGATAAGACAAAGGCTAATCATATTTTTTCTCATCCTGATGACTTGGAAGAGATAAATCTTGGAATAGAAGCATCCCCAAAGAATGTGTATATTGGAAAGAAAATGTCCCCAAAGGTGAGAAGGATACTAATTGACTTATTAAGGAAGTTTAGGTATGTGTTTGCATGGTCCTATGATGACCTTAAGGAATACAGGGAGGATCTTTTCCAACATGAGATTCCTTTGCATGATGATGCCAAGCCATTCAGACAAAAGCAAAGGCCTATCAATCCCACCTTGGCCCCCAAAATGCAAGAAGAATTAATGAAACTACGGGATGCAGGAATCATCAAGCCAATCAAAAATTCATCCTGGGTATCAAATTTGGTACCAGTAAGGAAGAAAAATGGAGACATCAGGTTATGTGTAGATTTCAAAAATTTGAATGTGTCTTCATTAAAAGACAATTATCCATTACCCAATATGGAAGCCATGTTGCAATGAGTGACAGGCTATGAATTAATGTCTATGATGGATGGTTTTTCTGGTTATAACCAGCTTATGGTCAAAGAGTCTGAGTAGTTTAAGACAACTTTCACCACACCATGGGGAACATATGTTTATGTAAGAATTCCATTTGGTCTAACAAATGCAGGGGCTACTTTTCAAAGAGCCATGGATGTGGCGTTCTAAGATTTCATTAACTTATTTTTGGTGATCTACTAGGATGACTTGACAACATATTCTAAAAAGGAAGAGGATCATTGTGAGCATCTGGAGAAGATATGCATTAGAGTCTTGGAGTATGTTATTTCTTTGAATCCAAAGAAATGTGTGTTTGGAGTACTAGAAGGAAAATTATTGGGACATATTGTTTCCAAGGATGGAGTAAAAATTGATCTAGGGAGGGTAATTGCAATTGATAAAGTTCCACAACCCTGAAATGTCAAAGGAATACAATCTTTCTTTGGAAAAATAAATTTCTTGAGGAGGTTTGTGACAAATTTTGCTGAGATAGTTTGCCCTATTTCCAAAATGCTCAAGAAAGGAGCCAAAGTTGAATGGGATGAGGAGTCTGTGTAGGATTTCCAAGCCATTAAGCAAGCAATAAAGGAGGCTCCTATGTTGAGAACCCTTAATTTTTCCAAAGATTTACAGATTTTCTCATTTGCTTCTTTCCACACAATTGCAGTTGTGTTGTTGCAAAAGAATGCAGAAGGTTTTGAATAGCCTGTGGCCTTTTTCAGCAAATCTCTACAAGCTGCGGAGTTTAAGTGCGATATAAATGAAAAATAGGCATATGCATTGGTAAAAGAAATAAAATCTTTTAGGACTTATTTGATGGGAGCTACTATAATTACATATGTACCTAGTGTTGTTAAGGACATTTTCACATAGTAGGAAGTGTCAGGAAGGTGTAGGTGGATAAATAGGATCCAGGAATTCAATATTGAGGTCCAAATTACCAAACTAGTGAGAGGACAAGGATTGGCCAATCTCATGGCCCAAATTAATCTAGAAGAAAATCAAATAAATTTTCTAGAAGAGGAGAATAGATCACATACATGTGATATGGAGCATTCAGAATGGTATAGAGATGTGATATATTATTTGCAAAAAATGAAATGTCCTGACAACTTGAGTGAAAATGAGAAAAGGACATTGAAGTTACATGTTATCAAATATGTTATTGTAGATGGAAATCTATGGTGGAGAAATGGAGAAGGTGTCAAGTTGAAGTGTGTTGACCAAGATCAAGCAAAATAACTTCTAAGTGAGATGCATGGTGGAGTTTGTGGTGGAAATTATATGGCTAAAAAAACTACACATAAGATAATGAGGGCTGGATTTTGGTGGCCTACAGTTTTTAAGGACGCACACCAAATAGTGAAGACATGTGATACTTGTCAACGCTTCTCTAATAAGTTAAAGTTTTCTGGTAACTTGCCTCTAAAACCAGTTATAGTACAAGCTCCATTCCAGCAATGGGGTATTGATTTTGTAGGAGAGATAGCATGTAAATATAGTGGAGGCCACTCATGGATATTGATGGCCACTGATTATTTCACCAAGTGGGTGGAAGCAATTCCAACAAAGAAAGCCACTAGTAAAGTGGTAATTGACTTCCTGATGAGCAACATATTGACTAGAATTGGATGTCTAGAGAGGATTGTGTCAGACAACACAATGTGTTTTAGATCTGAGGAATACATAGAATTTTGCGAGAAGAATGGCATCCAAATTTATTATTCATCACCATACCACCCACAGGGAAATGGACAGGCAGAATCAAGCAATAAAATCTTGATGAAAATCATTAAAAGAATCCTGGATCAGAATAAAAGGGATTGAGATTCTAAGCTGAGATTAGCAGTCTAGGTAGACAAGGTAACTGTGAAGAAGGCAATAGGTTGTGCCCCATTTGACTTGGTTTATGGGATAAATGCCAAGTTTCCCCAAAATAACTTAATGGAAATGTACAAGTTTTTCCAAATGTATGATAATGAAATTGATGATGAGATGCAATTGAGAGTGGAAGCTCTTATAGAATTAGATGAAACCAGGAGGGAAGCACAAAAGAGAAATGCAAAGTTGCAGTTGCAAGTAAAGAATTTGTATGACAAGAGGACAACTGCAAGGAGTTTCAAAGATGGAGATTTGGTTTTAATGTGGAATGCCAGACTAGAAGATAAAGGGAAACATGGTAAATTTGATGCAATCTGGTTGGGTCCATTTTTGATAAATGGTAAGTGGGGTGAAGATTCATACTTCCTCCAAGATATGATAGGGGATATTCTCTAACTGCCAGTTCATGGACAGTTCTTGAAGTTATACTTCACTTGAAGCATTCTTTTCCATGAACAGTAACTTAGGTTTGTATATTTTGTATATATCCTATACATAGTTGGGTTGTTTTGTCTGAACAATCCCTTTTTGGTCGTCTCTATATCTTGCTCTGCTCCACCTGAGATTTTGAATTCTCACTTCATTCCAATGGAATGAATGTCCCCAACTGGAGCCACTAATGGAACTTCATATTTTTTCTCCTTGTGTTCCATTCCTGCCCGCCTAGTGTTACTGGTCTTTCATGGTGTCAAAATTTTCCTTGGGTTTGGAGTTTTAGCTTTGTCTTCATGTTAAACCTTAATGTCTACTTTATGCCTAGGGTGGGGTTTATTTTGCTGTTAATTTTTTGAGGGGTTTTAAAACATCTTATGTCTTATCGTTCTGTCTAGGCTGGGTCCCTTTGGTCTCAAATATTTTATTTCCTCCACTGGGTTTTATTTTTCCTAAGTCTTGGATGACCCAGTGCTCCATCATTTTAAAACAACTTATGTTGTTGTTTACCATCTGCCTAGTGATGCCCCCCTCGTCCTTTTAATGGATGTTTTATTTTGTAGAAGGATCAGTTTCGCGCTACCGTTGATTAATTGCCTTCAGATATCAATGGTTGCCCGCAATCACGTGATTGGGAATTCCAAGATCTTTATTCATCGTGATATCACAGGCAGGCGCCATGTGTCTTTTTTGAGGGATCAAATTTTCCCTACCGTTGATCATCTACCATTTGATCTCAGATGTTCCCCGCCATCCCGCGATGGCCCCACCACAATGCTTTGGTTGATCACGATATCACGGGTAGGCGCCACGTGTCCTATTTGGAAAGCTTGAAGGGGATAAAGTTTGAGTGACCATCGATCAAATATTCTCAAGATCAAAGGTCGCCCGCCATCGCATGATCATAAGTTGCAAGGTTTTTACTGATCGCGATATCGCGAGCGACTGCCACATGTCTCATTTGGTGGAGCCGAAGGAAATACCGTGGAACATTAATCTGGCCTTAAAAAAATTAAAAGGCGGGTTACTAAAGTGCTCTTAAGGTGTACGTGTTTTAAATTGACAGATCTATTATAATCTTGGTGGGAAAGCTGCTCGATGCTTGATGATAAGGCTGGCGACTGTGTTGAAGGAACGAGATCACCGATGTTCAAGATCTACGATTTCTTGCCATCGCGTGATCCGAAGTTGCAGGATCTTTACCGATTGCGATATCGCAGGTGACCACCACATGGATTTCCTTCGCGACGTATGGTATGGTGGGCCCTTTATTTCCATGTTGGCGATTGTGTTAGCTTCCTTTGAAGATGGTCATTCGATGATTTGATCTAACTGAAGTATCAACGACTAGAAACTAATGGGTGGTAAATCAGATGTTGTAGTTACAACAGTTTCCAGTCTTGTAACAGATTTTGGAATATCACCAGGTGCTTCATTTGGCCGGTGAAATGTGTACTTTTTGGCCTGATGCTTTTTTTCTCCTTCATTCTCTATAAGAAGGATTTCAAGTCCAGAAGTATGGGTTAGCAAGTTAGATAATTTTGGGTCGAATCTAGGTGAAGTTGCAGAGCAAATTGTAAAGTCTGATGGTTTTAGAGAGAAATGCAATTTAGGTGTTGGGTCATTCTGTAACAGGTTTTGAGTTCATGGGGATTTAATGTTGTATAACAGTACTAGCATTTGAGTTGAAATGATAAATTCAAGCTCATGTCTCTCCATTGTACATGCATATCTGAACTTTGAATAAAATAACTAAGGGTTGTTTCATTCATCTCACTGTTGTGGTGTGTATGATTCTATTTTAGCTTTAATTCAAAGAATTAATTAAAATGCTTGAATGGGATCATAGGTGGATATGTTCTGTATAAGAATTTGGTAAGTAGTACTGGGTTAGAATGCATATTGATGAGATTGTAAAGCAATGTCATTAAGGATTTCATATGTTATGTGTTAAATTTGTCATATACCTTTAGATGTTTATGAATTTGACTCTTGCCCAATGGATTTATGGCACTGATCTAAGTTGTAATTACCCGTATGATTCAGTATTTGTTTGTGTTCACCTAGAGTTTGCTAAAAATTGCAAATAAATGAATATCTTATATTATGGATTGTGTTGTAATTATCCCATGCTCCAAATAGTTGATATTCCTCATAAACAGCCAATTTATTTCAGTATTATCCTATTATGTTGAGCTATTAAGTGAGATTATCTGCTATTGTTAATGTCATTTATAATAATGGTGTAGAGGTTGTAAACACATTAAGGGATCACCCTCCTGGGTCTTGCAAAGCCTGAAGTGTAGGAGGATTTTTAAAGTCCTTGTCAGTTGGTCCAGGTCCTTCGAGTTGCCCTTGATTGGAATTGGCAATTCCATAGGTAGATTAGAAGACAAACTTGGTTACATTGTTAAAAAAGAAGAAACCAACACAACTAGTCCCCAGGCTCACACAAAGTGCAAGGGGAAAGCGTGAATGAAGTAGTGCCCCCTTGGGTGACATAATGAACTAGAAAACATGACAATAAATAGTTTGAATCCCCCCTAATTAGACTATATGCCTAGATTAATCAACAAAAATGATAAGGGAAACGATAAACAACTAGATAAAACAAACATCCTGCAAGAAAACATTAGTTGTTTTGATCTTCATTCTTTGACCAAGATGAAATAAGCTACACAAATGTTAGCAACAAGATAGAAAAATTCACAAATAGATGATGTTAGAGTGTTAGAGTCTCAAAACAATGAAAACGGAAGCCAAAACAGAGCTAAAATGACTGTTTTTACCTCACAAAAGGCTCTGTCTAGAAAATTTCGCCCCTTTATTGGTTAGTTACACCCCTCTATAGGGTAGGTATGCCCCTCCTAGGGCAAGTACACCCCTCTGCAAAAAATAGTGAGCAAATAAACTAAAAAAGAGCTAAAAACAACAGTTTTACCTTACAAAAAGCTCTGTTTAGGGAAGGTCTGCCCCTATGTAGGGAAAGTACACCCCTCTAGGGTAGGTACACCCCTCTATAAGGGAAAGTGCACCCTTTTGCATAAAATAGTTAGAAAAAAGCCTAAAAAAGAGCTGAAAACAATAGTTAGAAAGCTCTATCTAGGGCAGGTACACCCTTCTACAGGGGCAGGTCTGCCCCTCTACAAGGGAAGGTTTTCCCCTCCTAGGTAGGTATGCCCCTCTGCAAGTGAAAGTACGTTCCTCTACAACCTGAACCTACAAAAATGAAACAACAACAAACGTAAAAGATAGGGACCCGTTTGTGGGTCCCACCGGGCGTGCCAAAAATGTGAACCAGTGATCTAGACCTGCTCTAAAAGATGCAAAACAAGATTCAAAAGAGAAAGGAAAATAATATTAACACCTCGAGATTAGCCTAGTTGGATTAAAAAAAAAAAAGATAACAAACAACAGATTCTCCTTGTCTTGAATCGATCCTCTAGTTGGCCCTGGATTGTTGATTATGTGTGCTCCTTCGATGGCAAGATGTGATGAAAATGGATGCAAAACGATCTGTACAAGATGAGGATTCAAATGAGAAAAGTGGGTAGTTTAATGGATGTAAGAGATGGCTACAATGGAAGCTTGAAGATGTGCAATAATGGAGGATGAAAGTTGAGTGCTTGAAGAGCTTGAAAATTGTTAATGAGATAGATTAAAAATGAGAAAGTGTTGTGTTTTGAATGCAAGTGTGTTGAATGAAAGTGATAATGAATGAGAATAAAAGAAAATTCTTTCATTTTATGGAGAGGAACCCAAAAAAGAATGGACGGTTGAAATCTTGCCACCATGGGAAAGATGTAGGGTTGAGGTGAGTTGAGGACTCACAATCCCTCACATCTTTCCATGTGGCAGATGATGTGTCACAAAGACACATGAGATGGAGAGGATACAAATGATGTGGAGGTACTTGCAAGTACCTTGGAAAAGGGGTGATGTGACCTCTCAATGATCACATTGGGAAGAGGAGAATTTTGGATGAATAAAAGTGAATTTAAAATTCACATGATTGGGAGATCTTGTGGATAAGACAAGGTTCCCAAAAGGAAAGGTGAGAAGCACCTTGGATAAGACAAGGTGCTTAAAAAGCTAAGTACTTACCCATATGTGACTGATGTGACAAATCAAATATTCTAGAAGACTTTGGCACATATGAGTGATGTGACAAGTCAAAGTTTCTAGAACTTGCATGGGGAAGAAAAGATTCCTTGGAGGAATAAAATTGAATTAAAAATTCACATGATTGGGAGATCTTGTGGATAGTACAAGGTTCCCAAAAGGAGAGGTGAGAAGTACCTTGGATAAGACAAGGTGCATAAAAAGGTAAGTACTTACCCACATGTGACTGATGTAACAAGTCAAATATTCTAGAAGACTTTGGCACATGTGAGTGATGTGACAAGTAAAAGGTTCTAGAACTTGCATGGGGAAGAGAAAATTTCTTGGAAGAATAAAAGTGAATTAAAAACTCACATGGGGAAGACAAAAAGGAATTAAAATTCCTTGGGGATGGGGAGAGTTGACCAAGGTACTGATTAGGCTTAACTGATCAATAATTAGAAGATAATTAGTGGTTAAGGAAATGATTAAGAGCCAACTTGCAAAATTTGGAGGATGTGACACATCCTAATCAAGGATTAGGCATGTGCACATTCCTAATGATGAGATTAGAGGGTTGATTAAGATTAAGAAAAAGATGTGACATGTGAGGAATTAAATAAATGTCATATTTATTTAATTCATTTGATGAGAAGGAAAGTAAAAGGGTAAGGTATTTAATTATTAACTAAATACCGTAGGGATTTGGAAGAATTAAGTGATATTAATTAGATAATAGAAATATTACCTAATTAACACGAATAAGAGGATGTTTAGACGAAGAGAGATAAATTTGGACAAACACAAGTGTCCAAATTTAGGTGTCTACAGTAGGTTTGGTACATATGAAGAAATAAAAAAGAAAGAGAACCTAGAAAAGAAAGAAGGATATTCAAGAAAATGTTGGACAGATGAAATCTAGGTTGGAAAGCGATTTTGGTACTCCTATGAACCTTGTAGTAGATTCTAAAGGCACATTTGTTCCTCTGTAGAAAATATTAAGATAAAGAAGGTCAGACAGGACCTCAGTCTCCACACTTACTATTTCAAAGTCATCCAAAACAATACAAATAGGTGGCTTTCAGAAGTTAGGCAACTCTAGCATCCTTGAGCAACAAAAGAATCCAAAGAGAAGAAAGAAAGAAAGAGAAAAACGGGGAAAGTATATCAGTTCATAAGAAGAAGGATATGAAGAAGAAGAAGTAAAATTGGTCTGCAAAAGGAAATCAAAATTCTATCAGATAGATACTTGTGAAAAAATGGGAAAGGAGAAAGAGAAGACTCCTATGGTCCATGAGTGTAGTCCCATGAAGCTTTATGCACTGTTCAAATGCTATAGCAATGTTTGGAATTATGAAGGATACAACTAAATTGTATTAAAATGAAAATAATGCAAATAAGACAATAATTAAAGAGGCCATTATTAAATATATGGTGATATTTAATGTTTGCATAGGTGAGATAGTGGATTAGTTGTCAGATGAGCTAAAAGAAATATTAAGTGCAAGAAGACAAGAGACAGTTGCAGAAGAATCAAAGATGAAATATTTTTCCTTAGAGAAGGTTGTCTCCTCATTATCTCATGAGCAAAAAGTTAAATTGTCTCAGTTGCAAGTCCAAGAATTCAGGATAAAACATAGAGTAAATACTCTTATGGGAAAAGATAAGGATGATATAGAGAAGCTCAAGGAAGAAACAATAAAATCAATTAAAAGACTTCTTAAAGAATTGGAAGCCTCTTTGTGTGATGAAGATGAAATGTAGCAAGACCCATCCCTCCCAAGAAGCAATGAGCTAGTCAAAGAGAACCATGAGCATGATCAAGATGAGATGATGATAGATAACACCCCTTTGGATTGGAAAATAACTGTCGAGTAGAGAAAAGAAGATGATCAAGAAGTCCTGGAGAAGATAGAAACTCAAAAGGAACAAACTATATCTCCAAAAATTGAAAATATTGTAGAAAAGTATTCTGAAAGATAAGAGAAGGAGAAGAATGATAGACATACAAAAGAAAGCATAAAAATAGGACATGAATCCTTCACAGCCTCCAAAGATTCATTCAAATATCTTCTAGATATGCAAATGTAGTTCCAACCAATGGTGTTTGTACAACTACTACATATTAAAATGCAATAAGGTTAAGTGGACATGGACAAGATCTCTCCCATCCATAAGTTGCAGCTTGGTGATGTTTCCCATGCCTCTAGGAGAGGAGATACTACAAACTCGCTAGAAAGGAACAGAGTTAGTTCATGAGGTTGTCACATTTTTACAAGAAATCCTTCCTAGATAATCCATTGATACTCCATTGACAAGTGTACAATAGTTGAAGTTACTATTGGATGTTGTGGTGTGTTGTTGATATGTGGTTGTCATTGATGTCAACACTATTAGCATTGTTGCATTAGAATTTGTATATGTTGAGGATATTGAGAAAATTGTAATAAGAAGTGCTACAGGTTGTCAGTGGTGAAGTGAAGTTCAGTCTGTTGGTGTGATCAGTACATTGTTGATCTGAGGTTGTGGTTTAAAGGGTTTCTTGCTGAGTATATCTAGTTTATCCATGTCAAGTTTAAGAGATCTGCATGAATATTTGTATTCGAACAATTTTTTTGTTACTTTAGTTTGTGTTCTTGAATGAAGATCATGTGATTTCTATAAGTTCAGTTGTTGTGGATGCTTCTCTGGTGTTTCATGATGTTTGTGGATGTTTCTAGTTCATGCTCTATCTGTGTTGCACATCTGCATTGATCGTCGTGCTTGTGATCTGATATTTTCTCTTGCATGTTCATGTTTTTCATCTTCATGGCCGACTAGGTGTTGAAGCGTGTT
The DNA here is from genome assembly GCA_007258455.2 of Sequoia sempervirens. NCBI lineage: Eukaryota > Viridiplantae > Streptophyta > Pinopsida > Cupressales > Cupressaceae > Sequoia > Sequoia sempervirens. The sequence goes on from VDFB02105785.1 coordinate 334,154,978, forward strand.
GTGGATCTTCAAGGTGTAATTAATTGAAGTGGTTCGTGTTTGAAGATGTTTTTTTCGATATTCACTTTGTTGTGGCCAACCTTGGTTGATTCGCATGAATAATCTTTATTGATTTGGGCTAACTGTTTATATTATTTTTATTATTTTGTTAAGGCTGACTTATAGTGATGTAATTTTTTGTTGTGGATATATAAGAGCGATTGTTTTAATCATTTGGATGTATGAGAGTGAAAAAGTGTGCGAAGCGTATGATTCCTATGTGCAAATAATGTTAAGATCATTCGAAGGAAGAGCAGAGAGTGAAGAAGAGTGAATAAGAGTGAAGAATTGTTCATTAGCTTAACTGGAACTGTAATTAGGCATTAGCAGATGCTATTTTCTCAATTCAAAGTTTGATGGATTTAATCAAAACTTTTTTGTAAGATAGTGTTTCTTCCTTTGGGTAGTAAGCCTATTTGTATTTGAGTAGTGAGCTCTAGGCAGTGTGCCTGAATGCATGTGCATTCCCCATTCATATTTTCTTATACTTTTAACAGGGTATAATCTTGTGGACTGATCTCCATTGTGGTTTTTCCCCTAATAGGGTTCCCACATAAAATTATTGGTGTTATGTGTGATTCCGATGTGTTGTTCATTTATGCTTTCATGATTAATGATCAAATCTAAGAATAAGGTTAATAAGTTGAATAAGTTTTGAAATTCGGTGACAACTGACTCACCCCCCCTCTCAGTTGTTTTCCCTTGAGTTTCCAACAATTGGTATCAAAGCTAAGTTCCTTGGAAGAAGTTTAACAATTTGAGGTCATCCGGGATGGTGACTTATAAGAAGCATAGTCCTAGATTTGATGGAACAAATTATTCTTTGTGGAAGACTCGAATGGAGTGCCATCTGAGATGCATTGGTGAACCCTACTAGAGAATTACAAAATATATATATGTTATTCCACATAACTGTCCTACTACTTCTACTAAGATTAGGGATGTTGAGTATAATATTAGGGCTAAGGAGGCCTTGTTGAGTTCTTTGACTAATACTAAGATGACAAATGTGATGGATCTGAAGACTGCTTATGAGATATCAAAAAATTTGGAGACCTTGTATGAAGGAGATGCTAATGTGAAGATTGCTAAGCTACAAAGTCTAAAAGGGAAGTATGAAAATTTTAAAATGGCTGATGATGCAAATGTTACTAATTTCATGCAAAGAGTGAATGAACTTGTATGTGGTATCAGATGTGTTGGTGGACAGATAGATGAATCTGAGATTGTTGCTAAAGTGCTTAGATCCTTGCCTACTTCTTACAAAGTTAAGGCTAGTGCTATTAAAGAGCTCTGAACTATGACAAATGTTACTAGAGATATGTTGATTGGTAAGTTGACTACTTTTGAGTTGAGTGAATTTGGTGATGCCCTTCCTAAGGTTGAATCTTCATTCAAGGCTACTACTTCTGGAAGAGATAAACAGATATATGATCTGGGTGAAAGTTCATCAAGAAAGACATTCAAGTATGAGGATGGAATGAAATTGTTGGATGGAGAAGAAAGAGAGCTAGAAGAACTTGAAGCATTGATTGTGAAAAGAGAAGCCAAAGGACAAGGAAAGTATAAAGGAAATTTTTCTATTAAATTTTTCTCTTGCAATAAGATAGGTCATTTTGCATCACGGTGTCCTGAGAGAGTTTCCAAGCCAAGATTTAACAAGCAAAAATTTCAAAAGAAGTGTTACTATGTTGTTGATGAAGGTGTGACAGATGATGAGTCTGATAAAGGAAATGCAAGTGAAGATGAATTTGTATTTATTGCTATCAAGGAAAATAACCTTGTGTCTACTAAATCTGCTAGTTGTACAAATGTGGAGAAAGCCCTAGTTGTTTGAGTTGAAGAGAAAGATGAATGGGTAATTGAAAGTGGTTGTTCTCATCATATGACAAGAGATAAAAATAATTTTGTGAATTTGGAAAAATATGATGGTGTTGTGAGATTTGGTGATAATATAGCTGGTGTGATCTATGGAAGAGGTTGCATTTCTCTTGATGGTAAGCATAATACTGATGATGTCTTGTATGTTGAAGGTTTGAAGCATAATCTTTTGAGTGTTGGAAAAATGGTTGATAAGGGATACAATCTTCAGTTCATGGATGGCAAGTGCAAGATATTGGGAAATTTTGGAAATGTGATTGCATCAGGTACAAAAATAAAAGGTAATATTTTCCACGTAAGTGATGCTAGTAAAAGTTGTTTGATTGGTCAAGTTGATGAAAGTTGGTTGTGGCATAGGAGAATGTGTCATGTTAACTTTGATAATATTGTGAAGATAAGTTCCACTAAGGTTGTGAGAGATCTTCCTAAGCTGATAAAACCTACTAATGCCATATGCAAAGAATGTCAGTTAGGAAAGCAAACAAGAATTTCATTTTAGAGTAAACAACAAAATTCAAATGGATTGTTGGATCTTATGCATATTGATTTGTGTGGTCCTGCTAGAACTAGAAGTTTACAAGGATGTAGATACTTCATGTTGCTTATTGATGACTACTCAAGAATGATGTGGGCTACTTTCTTAAGGGAGAATTCAGAAGCTCTGGAAAAGTTCAAAATATTTAAAGCTATGGTTGAGACAAAGACAGGTCTGGAGATTAAATTTATGAGATTGGATAGAGATGGTGAATTCACTTCCAGTGAGTTTAATTCTTTTTGTGAAGAGCATGGAATAAAGAGACAATTATCTGCACCGCAGACCCCTCAAAAAAATGGAGTTGTGGAAAGGAAGAATAGAATAATTCTAGATGCTTCTAGAACCATGATATTGGAAGGAAACGACATACCTCATATCTATTGGAGAGAAGCCATGAGTATTATTGTGTACAGACTTAATCGGGTACAAATCAAAGGTGATACTGGTAAGACATCTTTTGATCTATGGACTGATCAAAAGCCTACTATTAGATAGTTCAAGATCTTTGGAAGCAATTTTTATATCAAAATAGATGAAGATATAGGAAAGTTTGATGCTAGGAGTGATGAAGGAATATTTTTGGGATATGCTACTAAGAGTAAAGCCTATTGGTATTATAATAAAAGATTGAAGAAGATGGTTGAAAGTGAAAATGTTAAGGTTGATGAAGACTTTGGTACACTATCAAGAACCTGTGGATACGATTCTGATGATTAGAATGGTTGTATAAACAAAGGTCAAACTTCAAGTCAAGTGAAAATTATTCTAGTGAATCAAGAAGATCAAGAAGAAGAAGAAACTGGTGAAAGAACATAAGAGAGACCAGAAGAGCCTGAAGTTGAAGAACATTCTAAGAAGACTCTGAGGTATGCAAGATTGAATCATTTAGAGAATCAGATCATAGGTGATAAGAACAAAGGTGTATAGACTAGGAGAAATATTGCAGAAGAATATTTCTTGATTTCAAAGACTAGGCCTACTAATGTGAATGAAGCATGAAAAGATGAACATTGGGTTGAAGCAATGAAAGAGGAACTACAACAAATTGAAAAGAATGATACATGGATTCTTGTTCCTAGACCTAAGGATAACAATGTAATTGGAACTAAATGGGTCTTTAGAAACAAACTAAATGAGCAAGGTGAAGTGGTTAGAAACAAAGCAAGATTGGTATGTAAGGGATATTCACAAATGGAAGGTATTGGTTTTGAAGAAACCTTTTCCCCTATTGCTAGAATTGAAGTTGTGAGGTTGGTTCTTGCTTATGTTTCTTACAAAGACTACAAAGTTTATCAGATGGATGTCAAATCTACTTTTCTAAATGGTGAATTGGAAGAAGAGGTGTATGTTGAGCAACCAGATGGATTTCAATTAACTGATTAGGGAGATATGGTTTGTCGGTTGAAGAAAGCATTGTATGGAATCAAGCAAGACCCTAGAGCTTGGTATGCTAGATTGGATAAGTACTTAGTGAAGCTTGGATTTAACAAAGGTATTGCTGATAGTAATCTATATTTCAAGAATGATGAAAAAGATTTGATTGTGGAAGTTTTTGTTGATGATATCATATTTGGAGGAGATGATAGCTTGTGTATGAAGTTTGAAAATGAGATGCAGAATGAATTTGAGATGCCAATGATTGGAGAGATGAAATTTTTCTTGGGAAAGAAGTCGATTTCATGGTTAAGCAAAATGCAGAATGTTATTTCTTTGTCTATTGTTGAGGCTAAATACATTTTTGCTACTAATAATTGTACTTAAGTGTTGTGGATGAAGCAAATGGTGAAGGATGTCAAAGTTGTGTATGATGAGCCTATTGTTATAATCTATGATAACTCAAGTGCCATTAACATTTCTAAGAATTTGGTGCTGCATTCCAAGACCAAGCATATATCTATTAAGTTTCACTTTTTGAGAGAGAAGGTAAGTAAAAAGGAAGTCAGATTGGAGTATATGCCTACTAAGGAGCATATTTAAGACATAATTACTAATCTGTTTCCTAAGGATAATTTTGAGTATCTTAGAAGGACGTTAGGGGTGATTAACCCTCCTAATTAGAACTAAGGATGCATTAGTTTGCATCAATTTGTGTACTTCATGATCATATTTTGATCTATGTTGTGGTGCCTGCTACTCAGGGGGAGTAGTCAGATGTTCAGTTGTTCAAGTGTTCAAGTATGTGGTTCAGAGCTTGCATAGAAGAGATCTTTGACATTGATGTCAAAGGGGGAGAAGAGCAATGTGAAAAATATTTTTGGGGAAAAGAGCAAAGTGAAAATATTTCTAGAAGAGAAGAGTTGAGGAGAAGAGTCAGAACCTAAGGGGGAGTAAGTGTAGTTGTGTTGATGGTATTTTTCACATCATGTGTTGCCATCAATGCAAAATGGGGATATTTTTGGATTTTGTGGTGTGTGTTGATATGTGGTTGTCATTGATGTCAACACTATTAGCATTATTATATTAGAAGTTGTATATGTCAAGGATATTGAGAAAATTGTAATAAGAAGTGCTACAGGTTGTCAGTGGTGAAGTGATGTTCATTCTATCGATGTGATCAGTACGTTGCTGATGTGAGGTTATGGTTTAAAGGGTTTCTTTCTAAGTATATCTAGTTTATCCACGTCATGTTTTAGAGATCCACGTGAAGATTGTTCAAGTTATGAAGATTTTGACAGTTTTTTTGTTACTTCAGTTTGTGTTCTTGAATGAAGATCATGTGATTTCTATAAGTTAAGTTGTTGTAGAAGCTTCTCTAGTGTTTCATGATGTTTTTGGATGTTTCTAGTTTATGCTCTGTCTTTGCTGCATGTCTGCATTGATCGTCGTGCTCGTGATCCGATATTTTCTCTTGTGTGTTCATGTTTTTCATGTTCATGGACGACTAGGTGTTGAAGCGTGTTGTGGATCTTTGAGGTGTAATTAATTGAAGTGGTTTGTGTTTGAGGATGTTGTTTTCGGTCTTCACTATGTTGTGGCCAACCTTGGTTGATTCGCATGAATAATCTTTATTGATTTGGGCCGACTGTTTATATTCTTTTTATTATTTCATTGAGGTCGACTTATAGCGATGTAATTTCTTGTTGTGGATATATAAGAGTGATTATTTTAATCATTTGGATGTATGAGAGTGCATAATTGTGTGAAGTGTATGAATCTTGTGTGTAAATAATGTTTAGACCATTTGAAGGTAGAGTAGAGAGTAAAGAAGAGTGAAGAAGAGTGAAGAAGAGTGAAGAAGAGTGAATAATTGTTCATGAGCTTAACCGGAACTGTAATCAAGCATTAACAAATGTTATTTTCTCAGTTCAAAGTTTTATGGATTTAATCAGAACCTTTCTGTAAGATAGTGTGTCTTCCTTTGGGCAGTAAGCCTATTTGTATTTGAGTAGTGAGCTCTAGGAATTTTTCCTGAATGCATGTACATTCCCCATTCATATTTTCTTATACTTTTAACAGGGTATAATCTTGTGGACTGATCTCCACCATGGTTTTTCCCCTAATAGAGTTTCCACATAAAAATATTGGTGTTATGTGTGATTTTGATGTTTTGTTCATTTATGCTTTCATGATTAATGATTAGATCTGAGAATAAGGTTAATAAGTTGAATAAGTTTTGAAATTCGGTGACAACTGATTCACCCCCCCTCTCAGTTGTCTACCCTTGAGTTTCCAACAATTACTACTAGATTCTTTTAAGGAGTTCTTTACAAGTCTGGAAGAGAAGATAGAGAAGGAAGTAGTAAAGAGATTGAATGATAAGAGACTAACTAATTCCTTAGATAAATGTGCTATTGCACATACCAAGTTGCAAGGAAACTTGGAGGAAGCTCAAAATATTTTGGAGGAATCCAAACTATTGTTCCAATTTTGTTTGAAATGGCCATTTTCTACAAAAATTATAAAGGATCAGATGGACCCAATTGAGTCCCAAATTGCTTAGGCCTTAGGTGTGTATGATCCATTGAATGATGGGGATGGAGCAACTAGAGTGATCATTGAAAATCTACACAATCAATTCTTTTTGCTACAAGTATAAAATGATAAAATTATAATATAGTACAATCAGCTATGAAATACGGTAATTCTAAGGCTTACATCTTTAACTAAAGCTTTGGCCAATGCAGAAAAATTTGTGCAAAATTCAATATTTCCTAGCTCTCCAAAAGAATAACTCTATGAAAACTAGAGCTACATGCTTGATTTTGGTTTATGGTGGAAACTTGCTTTTAAAGGGATGAAACAATTTGCAAAAGTTGATTTATGATGGCATTGTTGTTTGCATTTTGAGATGAAGGTGAATATGGTGGAGGTGTATATGTGTTTGAGGGACAAGTGAATGGAGTTCTTATGGGAGGTAAGGTGGTAGGAGATATGGCGTGCGATGCCACAAAGGTACTAGGAATGTTAGTGGAAATACCCAAGGTAGGAATGACATTACTAGTAGGTTGCATCATTGTTGTAACTTGAGGGTTGTTATAGGTAGGAATAGAGGCAATGGTTGTTGGAGGGGGATTTGGGTTCCTCCTTGAATTTGGACATTGTTCAAAGGTAAAGCACAAATATTTGTGCAGGTGGGATGTTTTCCAAAAATCTGAGCTAGGTTACACACAAGTTCAACTCCTTCTTCACTTTCAATCATGCGATGTATGTTATCTATGGTAGGGATAGAAGTTGTTGAAATGTTTTTAGTACTCAGTTGATTTTGTAGGTTTTCTAAGTCTTCATGAATTTGGATTATTTTTTCTTGAAGAATACTAGCAACCATTGTTTCAACACTTGTCACACTACTTGAAGGAAAAGAGTTGTTAAGGGTATGGTCCATACCTAGTGAACTAGTGCCAACACTAGTAGTGAAAGAGCTAGATAACCCAAGATCCATGATTATTGCGCTATCATAGGATGAAATGAGTCTCAAACTTCATCTCACTATAGTATTAGCAATAGGACACCAAGTTTAAAAGCTCATGCAAGGGGTAATAAATGAATGCAAGATAAATGCTATTCTCTAATTCTTATTCAAATGAAATTAAACTAAGTACAATGAAATGAATGAAACAAAAACTCTACAAACTGAAACATAAATGTAATAACAGCCAATTGAAACACAAAAACAAAGTTTTTAATGTTGGAAAATACAATTTAAAATCTGAAATAGGGCTAAATCATCTAGAGGGGTGTATGAGTCCCAGTTAGGGTTTTGCACAAATTTTGTAAAATTCTGATTGAATTTTAGGTTCTCTAGTTTGAATGATGTCTAGACTAAATGAAATTACATATTTTAAGTGAGATTCAATGATGCAAGATGAAAAAATGCAACCTATATGCACTTTCACTAATGCAAAAATTTAGAAACCCTAGATGCAAATTAACTAATGCAAGACATAATGCAAAGCTAATGTAAACTAGATCTAGGACTATGATGCAATCCAAATTAGAAATAAAGGTGTTCTAAAGGATAGGTTCACCAAAATGAAACCTTGGAAATAGGGTTCCACCTTTTAGAATATGGAACTTGGGTTTAGGACCTATTCCACTCCAATTCATTCAAGGATACCTTAGATAACTCAATACAAGGATAGAAATGAGGGAAAGAGATCTACGATAAGAGTGTCCTAGGGTGATTGAAAACTAAAAGGTGGTTCATGACCAAGCTAGGGCTTGGAAAGACAATAAATGAAAATGATATGCAATACTTAAGTAAATAACCTAAAAATGAATACAAATAAAAATAGTAAACTAAGAAAGTAAAGAGGTGCACTTGGAAACCAGAAGAAGCTTGAATGAAGGTCTGAAATCCTAAAAAATACTAATTTTAATGCACACTAGGACTCATACACTAGTAGGGGAAATTTAGTCCCAGTTTTGGGTTTCGGGCCAAAACTAGAATCTGGAACTGCTGAATCAAGATCTATAGAAAATGTCTAAAAATAGGTATACTAGGACTCATATGCCACAAGTGGTGATTTATTCCTAGTATCAGGGTTGCTTTGGAACTCTGATATCCTCTAATGCTTTGTTGTGACTTCCCTCCTATCAAATCTCTAGTTTTGAAACACTGAATTCTGCTTTGTTAGTGACTTTCTGTGATCTTGCAAACAAGGTGACAACTTTGACAACTTGACAACTTTTCTCCAATCTTGGTAATCAAACCTTGAAATGAAATCAAATACAATGAAGGAATGATGATGAACAAATATGCTATGTTTCAACTCACCAAAACCTTGAAAAAAGGCTACAAACTTGTATGTGATGGCTAGCGTGAATGTGAATCTTGATTCTTGCTTGTATGTGAACCGAAAAGAAAATAGGGTGTGGGAAATGCCACTATTCTCCTTCGGTCATTCAATAATTTCCTAGGATACCAAATTGGATTGGCTATCAACCTCAAAGGTGAGTCAATTCTCAACAAGAAAGACATAGGAGGGGGTTCTTTAAGCTTTGAGGGGTTCACCACCAAGCAAAAGCTTGGAAAAGACAATTTAACATTCAACTCACAAAACCTAGTAATGCAAGCTAAATGACAAGAGAAAATGATGAAATTATGCAATAGAAAGTTATGCTATGTGTACCTGGGAAGTTTAGAAATGTGATGAGGATTCCAAAAATGCAAAAATGTTGTCAAAATATACTAGGGAGGACTAATACATCCTTACTATTTTCTTAGTCCCGCTGCTATTTTTTGGGGAAGATGCAGAATATTCGAATATCAGAATCAGATCTGAAAGAATCTCTGAAAAATACCTTTGAGAGGACTAAGACACCCTAGGTGGTGACTTATTCCTATCTACAATTTCTAAAATCTCTGAATGTGGTCATGAGGCTCAAGGTCCGCACTTCCTTCTACTAAGATCTTGGGTCCTAAAACTTCTAGATCTGGCCTATAGGTGAGTTTCCGTGAAGATGAAAACCTTGCAATGAAATTTTGCAACTTTACACTTCAAATGATATTCAAGTCATCAACCTAAATCTACAATCACAAACATGAAAGAGAGGAAAAACTTGTTGATTGTTAGTAAATGGGGGTTTTCCTTGGTCAAACCCCTTGTTGGTAATTAAACCTTGGAATCAAATAGACTAATGAAGTGAAATGATGAATGAACAACATGAAATGTTACAACTCACCAAACCCTTGTTATGAAATCTGAAAAACTTGTGTGAAGTGGCTAGCTTGAATGTAGATCTTGAATCAAAGAAATGCTTGATAGATCTTGACTTGAATTGCTTGCTTGAATCAAAACCCTACATCACAAGTGTTAGCTCAAAAACACACATGATGCAAGAATATCCTTGACATGGTGCTTGAATCTTGATGATGGATCCCAATGCTTGAACTGCTCTTGAATGCTCTTGATCTCATAAACTTGCCTTAGGAATGAATGCTTGAATGCTTGTTATATTAGGATTGAGAATGAATGAAAGGAACCTTGTATTTATACTTATTGATGCTTAATATCTCGAAATTACACCACAACAAGATGACACATGAATTCATTAATTAAAGGAGGCTAAATCCTACCAAGATTTGAAATTAAATCATGAAAAATACCTTAGGGGGGACTAAGACACACTAGGTGGTGTATTAGTCCTGAGGCATGAAGCTTGGGGCACAAACTACAAAAAGGGGCCCATTTAAGGTACCTTTGAAATCAAGGTCCCAAGACCTTTGGGGCACAAAGACACCCTAGGTGGCATCTTAGTCCTGACGCAAAATCAAGGACACAACCAGAATCATTAAATTATCATTTCCCCTTTGAAGTATGTCAGGATTAGCCATAAAAATATATAATTTATTAGGCTTGTGGATGCAAAATAGGACCAATTAAGACATAAATAGGGATAAACAAAGCAAGGTGGGCCCAAACAAGTGTGAAAATGCAAGGGTATGCATTTTCCTACACTACAATTAGCCCCCACTTTAGTGAGAGGAGGAACTTGCTTCAAACTCGCACTAAAGTAGCCAACCACACAATCAAGAGGGGTTGAAATGTATAAATGCTAGTAATATAGGATGACAATAACCAAGAGGGTGGCCAAGCCCCTAGGATCAAGATCCTATGGAAAATGAACATAAGCACAAAGGAACACACATGTGGATGAAATATGAAGCCATAACCAGATCACAAACATACACCATCAAAGATAGAAAAGGAAAAAAAAATAAAAAATAAAAAATGCAACGGATCAAGCTTCAACTAGCCATCCAATGCATTGTGGACCGGGTCTAGGATTTTTTTCCAAGAGAGGTTTACAAGTGGAACGCGTTGTCCACTATGCAAACAAAACACATGCTCACAAGGGTTAGTGAAGCTAGTTGTCCACTAGGTGAGCCCCAAGAGGTTCATATCAAAGTCATACCCCCATGACTATGATAAGGACAAAAGAAAAATGCACATTCACAAGGGCTAGTGAAGCTAGTTGTTCACTAGGTGAGCCCTAGGGAACCATATCAAAGCCATACCTCCATGACTTTAATAAGGTAGAAAAAGAAAATTCACGCTCACAAGGGCTAGTGAAGCTAGTTGTTCACTAGGTGAGCCCCGAGGAACCATATCAAAGCCATGCCTACATGACTTTAATAAGGTACAAAAATGCAACACAACAAGCAAGAGGGATGTTTGAAGGGATTTTTCTTTGTTCATGTGAGGTATTAATCTTAGGGGACATTGTTCCTAATGTCTCCAAGAGAGGACCAATCAAAGGATAAAAGATTTGTAACTTAGGGAATTTAGTGCATCGCATCACCACTAAGAGCAATGTAATATGCTAAGATAGATCAAGCTCTTGAAGGAAATTACTCCTAATGTCACCACAAAGAGAATAACACATCACATGAAGTAATAAAATCACATCAAGGAACATGGGAAAAAAAATACCAAGATAATGCTAATGTATGCCCCTAGTTTAAATAAATTGATAAACACCATGTGAGCAATTACTTTAAAGTAGAAAAACATGAGAAAGGAAAAGGAAAAGAGGGCCAGTATTTGTCTTTGTTGCAATGATATTAGAGATCTCGAAACTATCATCGTTCCCCAAATATACATAGAATTGGAAGAATGACACAAAGAGAGAAAAAACAAAATGTAAAACCTTTTGGGTCAACATGGAAGAGACATAGGGTGTCTTGATGCCTTGCATCATCCCCAAAAGGAGAAAAAAAGACAAGAATTAAAGGAAAAGATAAGATAAAGACAAATGAAAAGGAAAAAGATCTTATGACATATAGAGGAATGAAGGTACAAATAGAGGAATGCACATAGAGAGGAAGCATCAAACAAAACATCACGAGGGATCACATTACACACATGCAATCAACCAAATGAAAAACTCAAAAAGGAAAGCAAGAGGACTAGTAAAGGCGTAGGTGATTCAACCTAAAGTAGGTCATCTACCTCCCAATCTCAGTCATGTATAAGTAGAAGGTATACAACGAGACTAAGAGACAATGACAAATGCATTACCAAGGAAAAACTATCTACTTCTTTCCCACACTGAGTGCAAGACAATAATGAGCTAAGGTAGGTGATGGGAAAGATTATGTAATAGTGAGAATAGAGTATTATTCAACTATTACATGACAAGAAGGCTGAAGGAAATGCTATTTGATCATTGGATAACAATTATCTTTATCAAAGTGATAATTACTCAATATGGTTTTAAATGCCCGACACTCATCAGTACTATGTCCAAGAGTTTTGTGGTATCAACAATGTGGAACATTTGTGTCTTTAGGATATAGTATGAGCCTATCTTTCTCTGGTGGCAAAAGTATAAGTCCTTGGTTGAGAAGGATTTGTAATTTTCTTTCACTTTCAGGTGGCAAACAAGGGGGTTATAGTTTTTGTAATTTGTAAGGTATTTTGTGTTTACTAGATTCACCAACATCTCAAATTGAACATGGAGGAGGAGGATCTAAGGTGACCCTATTACCCTTGTCATTGTTTTGAGTTATTGGTTGTTTTTTAGGAAGAATGAAATTCATATCTGGAGGAGAGTCTAAGATTATTGTACCATCGCTATGAAGCCTTGGGTATTCTCTAGGAGGTCTTATGTTGTGAGGGGGGTCTTGATATCCTAATCCCTTGAAGTGTTTTCATTAGTTGGTATTTGCTTGAGGACCTAATGAATGTTATGTTTGCTTATTGTATCACATCCTTGTTTACTCAAGATTGTGAATCCTTTTCCATATGTTTCTTCTAGATTGATTGCAGTGTTTGTTACTTTGTTATCATAAAATGGTTGAGTATTTACTTACAATGTAGAATAACTAGGTTCACCTATTGTAGTGAACTTAGGTTCAACTTTTGTCTTGGTTTCAGGATGTAAGTAACCAAACATCTCAAGAGGTGGTATTGTAGGGGGATTTGGTTGTTTCATGGATGGATAAAAGGATGCATTAGCTTCAAGGTTAAGAAAATCATTTAGGAACTTATTCATGTTGTCATCATCTTATCCAATGATGTCAACATCATGAGGAGGGAATGCATTAGGAGTTGAAGGAGCATAAGTGAGTTCAATTTTGTTAGGGTCATTTCTGAAAGCATAGCTTGACACATCTACCAAAGATTTCAACGACATCCAAAGCTTTCCGAAGCACATATCCATGATGCAATATTGAACAAGTACACTTGAAATGAAGGAAATTGAAATAAAAACAATTCTACTAACTGTAGCAGAAGCAACAAATAGAAGCATAGAGAAGAAATTTCAAACCCCAAAAAACTGGAAAGTCAAAGTCAATAGGGACTAAGATGCCAGTAAGGGCATCTTGGTCCTACTAGTGATATTTTGAGGTTCTAGGAACTAGAACATAAAGCAAACAACAGAGATAGGATTTTGAGCCAAAAACCCACAGAGGGACTAAGACACTAGGAAAGGCGTTTTTGTTCTAGTAGAGGTTTTTATCAAAAAAGCAACAAATTTTGAGTTGTTAACAGTGTTCCTGAGTTGCCTACCCAAGGACCTGATGTTTAGAAACATAAAGTTGTGCAAATGAATGCAAGAAAAAGTAACTAATGGAAAGCAATTGGATGCAAAGTTGAATGCATTTTTTTCAATTTTGAATGCAATAACAATGTTCCTAAATGCAATTAGGATGATTGACAATGCACTTTTAAGTTTTTCAATGAGATGAAATGATGCAAGAAAGAAAAAATGTAACCTATATTCCCTTTCACTAATTCAAATGTGAGAAACCCTAGATGCACTTTCACTAATGCAAGATGCAATGCAAGAATGAATGCAACCTAGATCTAGGGCTTCAATGAACTCCAAATCAGAAAATGAATGCTCTAAAATTTCAGGTTCACCAAAATGAATTGGAAAGAAAATAGGGTGTGGGAAATTCCACTATTCCCCTTCGGTCATTAAATAAAATCCTAGGATCCCAAATTGGATTGACTATCAACCTCAAAGGTGAATCAATTCTCAACAAGGAAGACCTAGGAGGGGGTTCTTTAAGCTTTGAGGGGTTCACCACCAAGCAAATGCTTGGAAAAGACAATTTAACATTCAACTCACAAAACCTAGTAACACAAGCTAAATGAGGAGAGAAAATGATGAAATTATGAAACAAAAAGTTAGGGTATGTGTACCTAGGAAGTCTCAAAATGTGATGAGGATTTTGAAAATGCAAAAATGCTATCAAATATATGCTAGGGAGGACTAAGACGCCCTTACTGTTGTCTTAGTCTCACCCTAGGTGGTGTCTTAGTCCCGAGGCATGAAGCTTGGGGCACATACTCCAAAAAGGGGCCCATTTAAGGTGCCTTTGAAATCAGGGTCCCAAGACCTTTGGGGGACAAAGATGCCCTAGGTGGTGTCTTAGTCCCGACCCAAAAATAAGGGACACATAGCCAGAATCACTAAATTATCATTTCCCCTTTGAAGTATGTCGGGATTAGCCATAAAAAGATGTAATTTATTAGGCTTGTGAATGCAAAACAGGACCAATTAAGACATATGAATAGGAATAAACAAAACAAGGCAAGCCCAAACAAGAGTGAAAATGCAAGGATATGCATTTTCCTACACTACATTATGTTATAGATCTTGACTTGAATGCTTGCTTGAATCATGAAAACCTACATCACAAATGTTAGCTCAAAAATAAACATGATGCATGATGACTTTGACATGATGCTTGAATTTTGAATAATGCTTGATAATCACTCTTGAATGCTCTTGAATTCTTTTTTATTTCTAGAATGCTTAGATCACTTGTGCTCATTAAAGTTTCTAGGAGAAAATATGTGAAATAACCTTGTATTTATACTTGTTTATGCTAAATTTCCCAAAATTACAATACTAAAAGCCGACATTAGATCTAGGAGAATAAAATCCCCCCAAGAATTTGAATTTAAATTAGGTCTAAGCTAAGCGATATTCATACACCAGTTGTGGCATATAAGTCCTAGTAGGCTAAGCTTGGGACACATTTTTCAAGAAAGGTTTAATTTTATGCTAAATTCAAATCTAGGCCCTGAAACCTAGGTGGGACCCATACGCCTAAGGTGGCTTATGAGTCCCAAATCACTAAATATGGGTCATACAATCCAAAATCACTGAATTATGATTGGTTACTTGATATATGTTAGGATTATCCTCAGAAAGATGTATTAATTAAGGCTTGTGGATGCAAAATAGGACCAAATAAGGAATATAGAAGCCCAATTTTAGCAGGGAGGGCCCAAACAAGTGTGAAAATGTAAAGGGACAAATTTCCTACACTACACAATCTACTGATAAAGCAACATGAATTTTTCCCAAAATTACCTTGTGAACTTTATTGATATAGCAATTGTTTACCAAAGGTGGAGATTTTTGTTTGGGTTGCAATACAAGGTAAAGTATTAACTATTGATATTCAAGAAAATGGGATATTGTGGCCCATCTAAATGTGTTTTATGTAAACAAGACGAAGAATGTGACGACCACCTCTTTTTAAATTACCCTTTCACATCAAGATGCTAGAGTTGGTTGTGTGCCAAACTGCATTGGGCTTCTGCCCTCCCCAAAGATATATTGAGTTTGTTCAAAGGTTGGCCCATCCTCAACAAAAATGCATTATTCGTTGGTCTATGGTGGGTGTGCTCGTCACTACTTCTCTGGGAAATCTGGAAAGAAAGGAATCATCATATTTTTCAAAATTTTGAAATGCCTTTTCTCTCCTTTATTAATAAGGTGGAGGAAAGTATTGTGGAAGTTATTAACTCAAGGATTGCAGCTTCCAATGGGAAAAATGCTAACTTCACAATCTGGGATGCAATAATGAGAAAAAAATGGAATGAGTTGAAGGTTCCTTCTTTTGTGGGCAATGGTGGGTCAACAACTCAAGTGATCAGGAAAAATGTGAAATGACAACCCCCCAAAAAAGGCTAGTACAAGCTTAATTTTGATGGGGATTTTAGAGGAAACCCCAGCTGCTCAGGTGTGGGTTGTATAGTCAATGATTAGGGTGGTAAAGTCATAGGAAAATTAGTAAAATCGTTGCTTATTGGCACTAACAATGTGGCAGGAATGTATACTACTTCCCTTGAGATTAAATTATGTGCAGAGCTTAAATTGACAAAGATCATGGTTGAAGGACACTTGGTTGTAATCATCAATTCCCTTTAGTCTGGGCAATTGACAAATTGGAAACTAGGTGGGATTTCAGAGAATACTATGAAGATACTTAAGAGCTTCAAGAATTATACTATTAATCACATCTATCATGAAGGTAATTAGGAAGTGGACATTCTCTCTAACCTAGGCGCTGATGGGATAACGATGAAAGAAGTTTTTGACATTGTTTGGTTTAGTCTAAAAAGGAAAAGTATGGGTGGTTGGGTAGGTAACTCTCCAAAAATAGAGTTGTGGAGAGTTAGAGGTGATGGCTTGGGCCTCTCGTGTCATTTTTTCACACAGACTACATAATTCTTAGCTAGCAGGGGGTTGTGGGCAGATTCGTTGAGTGTTCACATGGTAAATATGGTACAACCACATTGAAATCATGGTGTGTTAAGTGTAATTGTTGGTCAGTCTTTTCATGCTAATGGTTCACATGCTTGCAACCCAAATATTTATTAAGAATCCTTTTTCAACCATTGTGGTTTTCATTTAATGATGAAAAATAGCTCATTACATATGCCAAAGGTAAGTGGCGAACTGGCACCCTGACATTGCCTTGGGTTTCACAGAACAAACAAAGTGTTAAATTTAGCCACATTGGCTCCCTTTTCTCATGGCGATGTTCATAATCCAAGTTTCTACCAATGGACTAGTTTATGGAGGCATGGACATTCTAATTCAGCTGTTGATTAGCAAATGTCAAATTTCCTTTTGGGGCCTTATGATGTCGCTTAGGATGAAGCACATCATTCACCATCTAGATTTCCTCACATTCGCAGTGGTGAAATTTATCGCTGGGAAAGGATTCATGGAAGGAAGTGAAGGTTAAAAACTAGATACTAATATCACTTCTAGAGTGTTGGAAGGGCTTCTCGATGTGAATGTCTCTAAACAAGAAGTGAAAGTTCTAATGTAGAGGTTATTCAAAATGTATCTTCTAGTGGGGTTGGAGGAGGCACTGGTTGTGGCCACGCTTGGAGTTGGAATCCCTCGGTCACGCGACCTGGGTCTTTTGGAGGGTCCGGGTGAAACAGTCAAATACTACTCTTTTCTTTTGGATCTCCAAGGTCTGGAACTAATAGAGGATCGAAGGATGATGACCGTCGAGGTTGAATTCCTCAAGAAAAAATACCACCTCTCGGTTGTGCAGAATGCTACATGGAGAGATGAGTTTAGGGTTTTTCTCAACATAATCTATAGTGAAATTGGTAAATGTTTTTGTCATCAGATGTTTTGGTATTTCCAGGATTAGTATATGTTTTACTGTCATAATAGTCTATATGGCTTGTCCCTATAAAGCCAATTTTGGCATGACCCTACGTGGTCACTCTAGTTCATATCAAAGGGAAATTTGGGTTTGGGGTTGTACGCTGGGCTAGCTTCTTGTTCAAATCCTTTGCCTCTATGGCCTCAAGACTTTATTGTAAAGTTTTTTGTAGTATTAATATAAATCTTATCTTTACCTATCAAAAAAAAGTTATGCAATGTTTGAAGTTTTAAATTTGGTACCATATAATTGATCTCTACATGAATGTACTCTTGCATAAAGTGATCTATTATGAAAATTTTGATGACAAAATGTATATTCACTCTCAAATATTTGTTAATTTTATTATAAAAATATTATTAATAATACACATTTTCCCAATTACATAGCACATGCAAGGTTTATGTGGGCTTTCAAGATTAGAAATTTGTCTCAACTGAAAACTCTTGGGATGTCGTAAATTTATGTAAACTCTGTCAAATATATTTTGTGTTTAATAAAGGAAGGAAAATTTGTGGAGGTGTAAGATACAAATTCAACTATTTATGATGGACGTGTATATGTTATGCTTCATATTCATAAATTGTATCATTTAAGACCTTCAGTATGATTTACATCAGTCAGCAACATTAAATCTTGTATCTTTTTTCTTCATTGATAATAGATTAAAAGTGGCTTATCCCTTCCAATCTGGAGCTTCCGGTCAAAATAAATAGTGATTGTTATCATTTTGATGTTCCTTGACATTTTAGTTAGCCAATATACTTTTCTATGCGAACCCACCAATAATTCAGTCATTGGAATTTGTTTCATGTTTGGAATTTGTCTCATGTTGACAAAACAACCACCAATTTTGAGAAAAAAATCTTTATTTTTTTTGTTTTTGTGAGTAGAATGCCTTCGAAACTCCCTTGAGTGGAATGAGTTTGCAACTTAATTGTGACACATGGTGACTTTTCCTTTCTAAATTCTTTGTCAAACCTCATACTTTGAATAAAAAATCAATACAATTAATATTGATTAGGTAATGAAAGCACGCCTCGACCAACAATATCACAACTACGTCAGCCCACGTCATTTGCATATCGCATAAAATCTCAAACGAAGTTTCCGACTGCTATGGGAGAATATTGGCAGTCTTCAAACATGGTGCTCCACTTCCACTCTCAACAAAAATATAAATAAATAGAGTTCCGTGTTTGAAAAGTTCTATTTTTAAAAGGAGTGGTTTGAATAATTAAGGAGATATATGTAGACTTTAATGTTTTAAACATCTTTTTATATTTGAGGAAAAATAAATTATATTAAATAAATAAATTTAGGTTAGGTATGGAAATACAATAATAAGTTATCATTATTTGATATTATTTCATTATAGTTGATTTTTGAAAATAAATATGTAGAAATTAAATAAAAGGATTAAAATTAGTTTGAAATAAATAATGAAAGATTATGGTAGATCTGATATTAATTGCTTAGTTACTATTCAAATTTTTATGTCTTATATTTGATGACTATCTCAAAATTTGGATATCTTAGAAAAGTCTAGGTGTAGGTCTGAGTGTTGTAGGCTCAATCGTGACTAGTGTAAAATTACTATGTGACATGTGGGGTTGATTTGTCAACATGTGCACATGAAAAATTGTTTTCCTTTGCCTTCCCTATAGTTGAACTTGTCAAGTGGTGCCTAGTAGCACCGTTGAACAAATTTCTAGCTTGATAGGTGAGCATGTTTTGCTTGGTCAAGCCCTTTGGCAAGTTATTGAAAATGGGTGATATTGAGGACAATATTCATCAACATGCAAATGATCTATATGTAGATGATATCGATTCAATTATTTTTCCCTTTAAAAATGGATATGTGTTCCAATTATTCTACCTCTTTCTTGTATATAAATAAATAGCACATTGACTGTTTTTGAATACCTTGACATAGCAACATATAAAACAAAACATGTGTAAGTTGACTAATAATGACAAGTAGAAAGGAGTACCGATTTTTTGGTTCATTCCTACATGTTATGGGATTAAACTAGGTTAATATTGAGTCACTTGGAAATGAGCCCTAAATATAAAATGATAATTTCAAGTCAAGGAATGAATATATGGGATTATGAATGAGGGTATACTAATGGTGAGTAGATGATGAATGTAAAGAAAATGATGTAAATAGAGTAAAACATAAGTGACTAGGAATCAAACCATGGGTCAAACCTAACAAAAGAATATACTAGTTGTTGATATTGTTATATAATTCATTGTGTTAAGTGACTTATTACACATATTATTTATTCAACATTATTTTTTCAATGAAATATTGTTTTATATTAATTTTATAAAAAAAATATTTTACACATATTCACAAAAACCTTGGTGGAAGAAGCAACACACCGAAAGCTCAAATGTGATCAAGCCAAAACTAATAAACCAAACAAACAAAAAATGTAGCTAAATAGAAATATTTATACCACTAAGGGGTGGAGGGTTTCAATTTCATCTAATTTTCCCCATACATCAACAAGGTAGGGAATATAAAAACTTCTCCATGATCAATCCATTTCCTAATCATAAGAATTTAACTAGTCAAGTTTAGTTTTTTTTTTATTAAGAGGGGTAAAGGCTTTTGACCTAAAGCTATGAACCAGTGAAGTCACAAATGGGGGACCTCATCCCCAATATAAATTCTCAACAATTACACCCCAATTTGGGGTTTGAACCTTGATGGCAAGAATAAAAACATGACAATTTAACCATCACACCATGCCACTATTGGTAGTCGAGTTTAGTTCATAAATATTGTTTGTAACATTGATTTTTTTCCACTAAATACTGAAGGCCTTTTATTTAAAAAATCTAACCATTTTATAGCTTGATTGATATTTGTGTGCATGGAAAATTATGCAATTTTGGTCAATTCAAGCACCTAAATCAATCAAACACAACAACCAAACAAACACTTGGAAATTAGGTGTTAGGAAATCTAATAAACATAAAGGCAATTACATATTTCATGTTAAATCATGTAGTTGCATTCAAGATGGTTGTTCCCTTTGATTAATTTGATGTGTGCTCTTCAATTTTGTAGCATAATCTTGTATTCCAAAGTGTGTTGATTTTGCATGGGTTGAAGGTGAATTAATATATTATTAAAGATGGAGAGATCAAGGGCTAAGATTGAGAGGAATCACTCAAGCCATGAGATTGTGCCAAGTGGCACAATGTGGTGACTCGAGAAGACCTTGGTACTTGTGGAGGTACTATGGAGTATGCGGAAGATCTTACCATAAAGGAAAGGTATGTCACACACTCCAAAGGGGAGGGGGATGAAAGGAATAGATAAATTTTCAATTCCTTTAGTGTATTTAGGGTGTACTTTTGGGACAAGGACCCATGTGGGGTTTTCTCCTAAAAGAGGAAAGCCTTTAAAGCTAGGACATAAGGTGGGTTAGTAATAAATGAAAGGGGGTTTTAACTCCTTTCATAATCATGGATTAGGAATGTGCACATTTTTAGGGGTGAGATTAGGAGGGTGATTAGGATTAGGATTAAAGGGAAAGTGGGAGTTGTTGGAGGATATGACACACAAGGATAAAATTAAATAAATAAAATATAGTTGGTATGAGTTTTCCACAATCCATGAGATTGTAATGCTAGCTTTAGATAAACTTGTGTATGTTTTTCTTTCAACGTTTTGAATAAAACTCAATGATCCATCATTGGGAAGAGGAAATAAATAAAATTTATATGTATTTAGTTTATGAGAAGAAGGGCTAATGTAGGATCTAGGTATGTAAAAATAATTATTTATCTTAGGTAATGACTTAGGGAGATAGCTAAAAAATAAAGAATATTTAAATAAAATAATGATATTTAATTAATATGTGTGATTGAGAACAAATGAACTAGGGATGAATTAACCAAATGTAATGGTAAATTTTATGTATCTACGTTTTTCACCTCTTTGAAATGGTGTTAAAATGATGTTATTTCATAGAAATGATAAGATATAGGTTAAGTATTGGCATGGTGTGATGGTTTATAGGTGGCATTATTGTTCTTGCCACCAAGGTTCAAACCCCGTTGGGTGGTATTGTTGAATGGTTGTATCTGGTTCATAGCTCGGTCAAAAGCGATGAAAAAAAAAGATATAGGTGACATGATAAAGTAGTGGGTAAAAAATTCCTTGATGCGGGGAGAATATAAGAAGGGGGTAGATATAGACGATGCCCCCTTGAGAGAGTAGGTGGGAAAAAGGGACCAAATATCCTATTGAAAGATGAAAATGGTAAGAAGGGTAGAAAATAATTCAAAAATGAGGTTGAGAGAAAAAGAAATAAGGAAAATGGGGTTAGGATGAAGAAAATGTGGGAAAAAGGAGGGCTTAAAGGTAAATAAATAGGCCATGGAGGGTAAAAAGTTCTCATTTTTACCATTTGCAATAGTGAAATTGAGAGCTTAGAGTCAAGAGATGATGTAGATTCCATGTGGAGAACATCATAAGGAGTAGGTAAGTGAAATATTCGAGCCAATTTTTTTCGTTTTCAAATTCAAATTACAATCAATGCACCCGTTAAGGTTAGAAGATAAACCAAAACGTGTTGAAGCAACTCTAACCAGAATGTACACCAGGATCCCGATGTGGGCAAGGTGTGAGCATTGGTCGAGGATCTAAATCAAATTGCTTATGCTGTAACTCTAACCAAGAATGGCGCCGATGATGGCGAGCATATGGTCAGAGGATCTTCTACTCTAAGTGCTGAAAGGGAACTCGACACCAAGTATGTGCTACCCAATCCAGAATGGAGTGAGGGGCGACCATATGGCGGAGTGATTACAAATAACAATGCTTGAAAAGAAATGCTGAAAGCTGAAAATACTCAACACCCAGAATGTGCTTGCTAACCCAGAATGGGAAAGTAGCTACCATAGGGCGGAGATGTAACTATTACAAAATACTTCAAATGAAAGTGAGCATTACAGGACAGAATTGAACAAGACTGAAAATGACTGCCAGTACTACTGTCAGTTTACAGAAATAAGAGTCATTCGTCTGCCATGAGCATGGAAATATGAAAGCTTATCATTACATCACAAAGAACTCTTCTTAGCTTGGTTAGAAATGCCAAACCAATAAACTTTTCAATGATCAAAATACAATTCTGTTTTTTCTGCCAAATCTGCACTTTTTGAATTAAAACCAGCAGTCTATATGATTCATTCATATGCTCATATCTCCCTCTAATCTCATCCAATTAACTTGAAACAAAATGCAACATTCCCTAATGATGATGGCGCCTAAACTCAGACACTGAAAACTGAGCAAACAGCAAGATATTATTTATGCACGGAATTCTATGCAAGCAAATGGTACGGCTTCATGAAGAGGGGCGATCTGCTCTAATAAATCACAGCCATCTCTAAAAATTCTGTAAATTAGAGGAAAGGGGCGCCTAGACCTAGCAATGAGAATGGGCTAATACCCATAACAATATTTTTGATGTTTTTTGACTTATGATTAAAAACATGAATCTGCTGTATCAAATAATGCAATATGCTGAAAACCACTAATATGCCAATCAGATCTAACAATGCAATAAGCTGAATACAATGCACAAACTAAATGCAACTCACAAAATAGACTGAATCACCACTAGTTGTTGTCTTGCAAACAAGAAGCGATGCCCGAGCTAGGAGGCCTTCATTCCTCGAAGCAGTTCCAGAGCCAAACCGGCAGCATAACGATACTGTAGACCAAAGATGCCAAATGATGATCAAAGTCTTCCTTTTATAATTTCTCGTTGACTTCTCAAAACCCTAACTCCTCTTCAAGACAAAAACCCTAATCTCTTTCAAAGGTGGCGTCCATTTCCTTCAAGCTCAATATTGACTTTTAATTAAAATCAATACTTTAATAAATGCATCCACTTAATAGCTTGTTTTGACTTTGGGTAAAATATAAAATATAAGATAATCTTTAATGAAGGCGCCACCCTCAAAAAGACCACTTTTCAAAACAACATAAAGTCAATAGATTAGGCCAAGGGGTCAACGTTCGAATATAATATTAAAACGTGACTTTTAATTACATATATCAACTTATCTCTCCAATTGTGCCCTGAAGCCAATAATGACCAAGTCAACTGACCAAACTGAAGTAGGAAGTCAACCATGCTGAAACAACAAAAACTGCCAGAAATAGAATTTACTAAAAATAGTAAATTCCTGAAGATGCTCAATGTCGAGATGACATACCAGCTAAGCTCTTTGAAAACCAGAAAAATCGCCATTGAATCCACCAACTTTGAGCAAAGACATCCTTAAAAATAGGAAACCCTAATTTTCCTTTTGACTAGCGTCTGGTCGAAATAGGCCAACAGTCAACTGAAAGGGGGCTTGAGATGGGGACATTATAGTAAGGTCCTACATTTGGCCATAAAGGCGTCCATGGGTAAGTCACTTTTGGCCCTCGTATTGTACTTATTTTTAGGTTTGTTGGGATAAAAAATAAGGTAGAAACAAGGTCGCTCAAGGGGAAAACCACATTTGGGCAACCTCGTAGCCAGGTGGGATGTCCTTGTCAAATGGGGTGTTCGAGTAAGGGGTTGGGAAGGCCTCGTGATAAATGGGGAACCCTAGTAAGTAACCAGGGTGGCCTTGTCAGACAAGGTAGCCTAGTAAGGGGGTCGGGTGGATTTAAGGGAAACAAGGTGGCCTCATTAAACGAGGTAGCCTAGTAGGAAGATGGGGTAACCTTGTTGAAAATGGGACATCCTGGTAAGTGAATGAGTTAGGGAGATAAAATTATAAGATAGGGAGGTTAAGGAAGGGGACAAGAGGGTTTGTGAGATTAACGAGAGGGTTTGAGGATGGTGATTCGATGATAAGAAGGTTTGGGAGGGTGATGAGAGGATTTGTGGATGGTGACAAGAGGATTTGAGACGGTTTTGTGGATGGTGATGAGAGGATTTGGGGATGGTGACAAGAGGAATTGAGAGGGTTTGTGGATAGTGATGAGAGGATTTGGGGATGGTGACAATAGGGTTTGATCTCGGGTGATGAGAGGGTTTGAGATGGTTTGGAGATGAGAGGGTTTGCGGATGTGTTAGGCTATGTGATAAACAAGTAGGACAAGAAAAAGGTAGAATGGGTAACTTGGTGTTTAGGTGAAATTGATTAGGTGGAGGTTATGATGTGCAGTAGGATTTAGAGGCATTGAAGACTCGAGAGCAATGATCAGGGGTGTTGTGATTGATGGATCAATCGGCTGAGGTAGAGAGAGTGACCTTATAGGCCACCAAATTAGAGTATGTGGCATGAATATCATCAATCATGCACACAAGGCAATGTTAATGGTATTAGTAGAGTGATGATGTACATAAATATGAGTACTTTCCATCTCTTGATAATATATATGACAATGACCTTAGAGGATGCATGAAGGATTTTTTGGGTGCCATTTAGGATCCAATTGGTGTATATGTCTAGGACAAGCATTACAAAGGTTTTTCTTGAGTTACCTACTGAGGAGGGTGATGGCACTACACCTAGATAGTTGTAGGGGGGTGGTTCTGGCATTTCCCTTAGTGATGGTGGTTCTTGTCAGCGATATTTTATTACTAGAAAGACTAGGTGAACTTTCCATATTGATTTGGAAAAGTGTGTGGAAAAGATGGTGGAGAGTCATAAATGGTTTACATGGGGAGCTTGTATGTTAGCACACCTATACAAATATTTGCACACAATTATATTCAAGGATGGATGGAGTTTGGGGCATTATTACTCTTTTACATGTATAAGCATGGGAGCACATTGTCATGCTCCAAAAAGTAAAGTGGCAAATGCTTTGGCTATTTCAACTATAAATTTAGAACTTTGGAAAAAGGAGAAGTTGAAACATGTTTTAGTTGTATTAGTATCATGCCCAATAGTTCTTAATGTTGCCACTTTTCTAGTATTCAATGATTATTAATATATTTTAGATATCATGACCAATTTAAAAGTCTTTAAAGCATAATTCAATGATGAAGATGAGCGTTTTGAAGCTCAAGAGTATGAAATAGATAGTAAAGTGCTAAGTTTAAATATAATTTCCATTAAATCAAAGATATGATTTCTTTAGAAAAATTATTTGATTTAAATCTTCATAAAAATGGTGATCATTCTATCAAGAAAGGGGATAAACATTCTATGAAATATAATCTTGGTATGTTTCTCGAGAAATCTAAAATGTTAATGTTGGGATAGATAGTGAAAATGAAGGGGTAGAAGTGATAGTGAAATTGAGTATTTAATCCCTCCACCATTAACCATACTTTCCATTTACAACCAAATTCAAAGGTCTTTAGGAAAAGAAGTCACTATTAATCCTATCTGAGAGCTTACCATACGCACACACACACACACACACAAAAGTCTTATAATTATCATTAGCTAGGATAATTTTCCTAGTTTACCATTTCAGTTGGGTGACTAGTTTAGTTATAATATGAAAAAATAATAGAGAAATAAGGTTTTGTGTGGAATTTCATGATTTGAAAAAAGCCTAAAAAAGACAATTATCACTCTAAAGAGTTTGAATTTTATGTACTTCATCCCTCACAAGAAATATAAGCCACTTTAGTCTTTTTTTATGTTAAATAATATTGAATGATTTTATTCAATTCTCATAGATTGAATGAAATATTTTACAAAATAATATTCTTATTTATTTTTTATACTTCTTTTCTAAAATATTTCAATACAATTGTATAAGATTAATTTTATTTAATGATTAATAAATGTAATTTGAATAAAATACATATATTATGATCTAATTAATCAAAAAAATCCCTACAAAATTCAAAATTCAAAAAAACACTTCAAAAATATTAATTAAAAAAAAGACTCTTCTCAATAAAACAAAATTCTTTCAATTATCATTGGGAGCCAAACACACTCCACCTTTTAGTTTTTGTCACAACCATGTGAGTAGTATTTACTTTTCTGTTTCGAACCTTTCTACATTGTTTATTGACGTAAATGTTGAAAGGTAGCGAGCCAAGCCAATGGAAACACATTCGACATTGAAAACTCAAACCTCTCGTACGGACACGAGTATTCAGTGGTCAAAAGGGGCTTCCACTTTACTTCAATCGAAGAAAAGACGGGTCAGTCATATTTAAGATCGGCGTAGAATAACACGGGCTCGGTTTTTCTAAGCTCGACTGGACTGCACTTCACTAATAGAGGTTTCATTAGTGAAGGAGCAACGGCGTCCTCGTCCCAGATGTCTGCGATTTCGCCCCCATTTCATGCTCATCAATGACTGAGCTTGCTTTAGAAGCATGGCTCTTTCTAATACTTACAAAACCAGGCTTTGTAGGATTGGGCAAAGTCGCTGAATTGCTACAAATCATCGTAATAACATTCGACATAGCTGGACGAGATGTTGCATTAGCTTGAACACATAGAAGTCCAACATGAATGCATCTTAATGCCTGCTCCCTAGGGCAAGTTTCCAATACTGTTGAATCCACCATGTTCCCAACATTTCCTTCTTTGTACAGTCTCCATGTCTGCGTCACACCATAGTCAATTCACTTAGTTTTGGGCTAAATAAAATATCAGCAACGGTGAATTGAATGTTGGGAAATTGAGTTTCGTACCCATTCTATTAAGCTTTGCATTTCGTGAGCTAAATTGAGGTCTGTGTTTTTTCTTCCGCTCACAATCTCAAGCAGTAGCACGCCAAAGCTATAAACGTCGGCTGTAACTGACAGCTTCCCTCGCATTGCATACTCCGGAGCCATGTAACCGCTGGACCACATCAAAATTCAGTCGTTTATAAACTTAACTCCGATCAATTTGAATCTGAAATAATACACAGTTACATAACGATCCTTACCATTTGTATGCTACTCTTGTTTGGGTATGTGACTTATCTTCAGGAAATAGTCTGGCTAGGGCAAAGTCAGCTATCTTTGGATTGAGCTTGTCATCAAGTAAAATGTTCCTTGCTTTAATATCTTTATGAATAATTTTCACCTGCGAATCGTCGTGGAGATAGAGAAGGCCACGAGCAATTCCAAGTATCATGTTATAACGCTTTTGCCAATCTAACTGTTTACGCTTCTCTGGATCTGTAAGTCCAATTCTAACTCTTTCGTCATCTCTTTAAGCAACGCTGAAATTCTAAAGAGCAAATAAGGGTTCAACTGTAACTTACCAAAAAGAAAGGTGTCAAGGCTCTTGTTGGGGAAATACTCATAAACAAGCAACCTTTCATCTCC
This sequence comes from Sequoia sempervirens, assembly GCA_007258455.2. Lineage (NCBI taxonomy): Eukaryota > Viridiplantae > Streptophyta > Pinopsida > Cupressales > Cupressaceae > Sequoia > Sequoia sempervirens. The sequence continues at coordinate 334,182,579 of VDFB02105785.1, forward strand.
CTCAGCGCAACATCCTAACAGCTTCACAAGATTTCGGTGCTGAAAATTGGCCACAAGCTTCACTTCGTTCATAAACTCTCCCTTACCTTGTGTAGACTTTGCCGACAGTTTTTTCACTGCTATTTCCTTTCCGTCTCTAGTTGTTCCCTGAAACATAAAAACAGAATATGAGTTAGCAATGTCTCTTTTAACAGGATTATTGATCCATAGGAACAGAGTTAATTCAGATCTAGTATATCACCTTGTAAACCGCACCGAAATCGCCCTCTCCAAGCTTTTTATTTTCATGGAAGTTTTCCGTGGCTTCCGTCAATGCTTCTAAGCTGAATATAAAAATTTTCCCCTGTATAAGTAACTCGGATTCAGGAGAAAATCCATTTTGCTCTGTAGCATTACAAAATAGGTTAAGGTTAGCGGATTAAATGTTACACTAAAACCTAATAAAAAAAAAACTAAAAGCTAGAGATAAAAATCAGAAGGAACACCTTTATTGTGGGCAGCTAGAGTTACAGGCCTCCCGAACAAAGAAGACTTCAATCTTGTTCTCACAGCAATGAGACAAATGAGTAACGCGAAAACCATAACTCCCACAAGCCCCATTATTATGGGTAATGTTTTTGAGGACTCCTCTGCGGACCAAATCTTTATTGTTACTTAATGAATTGAAGAGATGGGTATCCTTTTCAACTTCTACCCAAGGCAAATCTATCAAAAACATATACAAGAGAATAACTGAATTTGTGTGGGAAGTAGCCTTACCAGATCTGTGGACTAATGGCGGAGTACTAGGTGTGGATGTCGATGATGCCTCTCTCAAGTCAAAAAATGGGTATATCTCATATCTCACTGTGCAGCTTCCTGACATAGCGTGAGCTCCTTGTCTTGAAGAACAGCACTGTTTCAACGCTTGCCTTGCGTGAAACAAACAGGATCTACAGTCCATGATGGATAAATCTCTCCAGCACTGAACTAGCCCGTATACCTTATCCGAAGTTGAGTATTTGGCCGATCCAATAGCAAATCCTTTATTTGCAGGGTCATAAGCTTTATCAGACAGATTCCGCAGGAGACTAGAGGTCGTAGATTCGAAACCCTGCATATTGCTTTCGATATTCTTCACGTTCTCTAGGAGATACATGGAGGTATCTAGTGTGGAAACGAAATTGAAGTTGTCATAGTGCAGATAGCAGTAATCCATCCATATTTGTCCACCAATTTCATTACCGCAAAGTTCTTGAAGAGCATTATTTGCATTTCGTGAGCAATTTGAACACTTTTCTGTCGATGTATTCCCAATACACTGGAGCAGACCGTAGACCTTGTTCGAAAACTGGCCATGGGTAGAAGTGTTAAACCCTGAACTTTGAGGTGTATTGCGAAACAGATCGTTGATAACGTTTTTCAGGTTAGAAGAATATATACTCCCGTCTGTGTAAGTTGAGGCATTATTACAGGTAGACCATCTGTAATCACATACGGCTGAAGGAAAAATCAGCAGAAAGAGCAAAGGAAGAAAACCTGTTCCTCCCCAAAGATCGCGAAGTAAAGAATTGAACCTCATCTCAGTGTTCACCAAAGCCTCAAACGTAACTACTCATTTACAGACCAGATGCCCATAATTGGCGGAATTTTACCAATTTACAAGGCATTCCCATGGACTCTGAGAGAGGGAAAACTGCCAGTTGTAGGTATGAATCCGCAGTCAAGATATTTTTTTGTTTTATTGTCACGACGACCGACTTAGGTTTTGAACAATTGACTTTGATTGGAGTCGTTTAATATAAAACCAATTTATCTACCAAGCGGACCCATCACTGAATGGCTTTTTTTCTATGGCACTTCCCTTTCTTAAATTGTGGGGCTTGTGACAACTTGTCTAACAGTACATCTAGTCATTAGAAAGCTAAAAGCACACGAGATTTTGAAAAGGACTTGGAAAAATATCATTTTGTAAGTGTCTATATTATTTATAAAATAATAGTGTATATACAATAAGGATGGGTAGAAAAGTCACATCTTAAAATTAAAAAAAATAAAATCTAAATAATAATAGTAAATTATTATGCAGCAAGAGTTAAAGTACTAGTAGGAGGGTTTTTGGTCATTGAGTTTATTTCAAACATCAACTAGATTTGAAGTACCAATAGGATGTTCTCAACAAACATTACCATTAGAACTTTCTCGTCTTTGACTAGGAGCTAAGTGTCACAAATATGCAAAATAATAAGATCAAGATGAGGAAATATGTCAAACTTTGACTAGCCACCAAATCCACAACCAAGAGCTTATGGCAAGCAAAGTGGTGATGGATGAGCTAATACAATCCTCTTTGAGACAAGCCCTTGGTTCTATAAATTACATGGTCTCATATTTTTATGATGAATTTTTTCAAAAATAAATGCATTGGAATAAATGAATTTTCATACAATTTTGAATACAAAAAGAATAAGAAATGAGAAATGGAAATGCTATGTAAAGATGTTGAAAGACAAAAATTCAAGGATTGAAAATGATTAGCAAAGTTTTTGATAGAGTAGACATAGAAAATAAATCAAAAAATAAAAGATGAATCCAAGAAACCTAAATTAGAACTTAAGGAGATCATTTTTCTTTGTGAACTCTAATATCTATCATTGAATTTTTTTTTTTTTTATGTTATAAGGATTCTCCATCTACACCCTCATTTTTTATTGCTCTCCCTAACCACAACTTGAGCTAATTTGATGGAGTTCAAGGTGAAGAGAAGGGAGAAAGATAGGCAATCAGGATTAGTTGTGTTTTCCAAATTGTTTGACATGGGATATGAGATTGCATGGTTGTCCATGATAAGAGTGATATGTTTGACAATGTAGTTGAGGGTCTAGAATAAGTCAACATAATCAAGAGGTGCCATATTAGATATGTAGTATGTTCCTTTCTAGGCTTTTATTAGAAATGTACTTGTACATAGCCATCATATGGTCATTGTCGTAACACCAACCCAATAGAGGCACTAGGTGTATGCAATTGATTATTTTAATCTTTAAAATGAATGAATGTATTTTCCTTGTTTGGAGTTATTTAGGCACATTCTTCATGCCACATACCTTTCTTCATTTGGGAGGATATTTTGTTAATGATTTCAAATCAACTATTCATGTGCTTGAATTGAACATTTCCTTCTTGAGGTCTTTGTATTTGAACTCTCATTGATGATCCAAGAGGTTGTTAAATGAATCTACAACGATTGTGGCTTCTACCTAGGGTTTTTTTATTCTTGGTTAATATTATGGTCATGCCAATAGTTAGTATGAATAGGGTCATCACGAATGTGGAAATCATAATGACTGAAGTTTTGGCTTATATTCATCAAGTACCAATTTTAATATATTTATTCTTAACATAAACTTAGGAACTCACAACCTATGGATATGATGTCAATTTTTTGGAGATGAGGCATTTAAGCACAATGTTCCTCAACCATTTCAAGCCATGTGTATCCTTCAAGTCCATGGTCTTCAACATTAAGTTTTCTAAAATGTTATCATTTTCAATTTTATCTTACATGACAAGTATTTTTTCTTGTTTTGATATAATTTTACTTAAACATCATTCGATTAAATGATTAAATAATTAATAACAATTTTACACCTCATTCACTTATAAGAATAATAAGTAACTATTCTATTTTTATTAAAACCAAAATTTGCCTTTAACTATATGAAAAATATTTAAAAATAACTCATTTTTAAAAAGAAATTACCATGTCATTTGAAGTGTCTATGCCTCTCGATATTCACAATTGAGAATGCTCTTTTCCAACACTCACAAAGGAGGAAAAAGACTTAAAAAAAAAAATCAAACAAAACGCCACATATAATAATAATAAAAAAACTTTCCCTATTATCATAAAATAACCATTAAGAGCATGGATTTGTTCCATTGAAATGGAAGACCATGTAAAAATAGCACAAAAATATTCTAAGCCTTTGTTACTTCATCCATGTGTCTATGTTGTAACCGCCTTTGAGATTGATGTTTTTCCCTTCAAGAGATGTGAATATCGTTGAATACATTTATTGCTAAGTGGTTTCCGTTAGGATAATCTCTCTTTCTGCTATAAAACTTAGCTAACATCATCTCATTATTCATGTTTTCCATTGGTGAAGGAATGAAGTAATCCCAACCAAACACATTTCATGGCTCTCAACTGGTTTATCTGTGTTAGAAGATAGGAAATATGAAAGGCTCTGTTTCAACATCAATATAAATATTTTAGAATAGTGTATTATAAATGTGTGAATAAATAATGAATATGAGAATGGAGCAAATAAGCAAGTAAATGTATATGTCTATAGAGTTTCTCATGATTCAAATCTAATATAAGATTATAACACTTATTAATATGTAATTGTATTGAAAAAAAAAAGAAACGACATGAATTTATAAATTTAATCATTTATCATAAGACTTTCCCTCTATAAAATGGTGGACCTTCTTCTATGTTTTGAAGAAAATAAATTGATGGTCTCTCAATTATCCTAGTCTCAAGCTTGTAATTAATTATTAAAAAGAATGAATAAAATTACATTTAGTAGAAGTGGAAAGTGTAAGAGCTGAAGATATTAGCTCAACACCCAAGACCACTTGCAAAAACAAAGAAAACCTTCTACAAGAGGATATGCAAGAAAATGAGCTTGCTTAATATGAAGACCTATCAAATGATGAGGTATGAAGTATGTTACAAATGAGTACAACCGCCTTCCTTATATAGGAAAGGTTGAAATGTAGTAATGAATATGATATTGACAAATGTCATAATCCTATGACATGAGAAAACTAACAAACTAATCACCTAGGAAATGATGCTTTAGCTAGATAAGATAAGTTCTAGAAAATCCAACTAAGACTTCTAGAAAGAATCTTATGTCGTAAGTAAACTTATGCAAGTGTAATTAAATAATTAATTACACCAACACACACCCCCCCATAAGTGTAACTTAGGGAGAAGATTATTATGCAAATGATGCAAAGATGCAAAGATGGGTCTTGGCTACTAGGCCATGTTAGGTACCCATGTAAAAATGCAATGCAATCTCTCACAACCGGAGAAAATGAGAAAATCCAGTGGGACAAAACTCCTCTCCAAAAGAGAGAAAAAAATTAAAAGAAACAAATCATGTGAGGAAGGATGGAGGACTCCATGATACCCCCTAAGTACACCATCCATCACACACACACACACAGACATATATATTACAAGAGCCCCCCATAGGAGGGAAAGAGAGAGACTATGTAGCCCCCCCACAATGTGTGATTTCTTGCAAGAATGGTAAGTGTCTAAAGACAAAACGTGATCCAATGTTGACAAACAATTTGTATCCCTTTTGGAAGAAACAAAACCATGTACAAATGTAGGTATGCTTCCCATTCTGGATAGGAATTGAAACAAAGAAGTATGAAGATGCATGATGATGATGGTGTCTCTAAAGTTTGTTCATGTGTCTCCTTTTCCATTGAAGATGAAGATGCCACAATCCAATTAGGTACATACACAATCAAAGAAGAAGGTGACAAATCATAACTATGTGGAAACTGATGTTGAACAAGATCAAAAGACCATGATGGTTTGATAATAGTTGTGCAATGGTTGTCATCAAACATGAGAGATATCCCCTCAAGAGTGTCCTCCAAATCTGAAATGTGAGACTCCACAAACAAGGATGCAATGTTCGATAGATAGGAATCCCAATCAAGAAGACAATGGGATACTTGTTGTAATGAATCACTGGACATACTCAATGAATCACCAACATGAGATGAATGGTCCCACTGAACAAAAGTGGTAGGAGTCTCAATCAATGACTTTGCACAATGAATCACTAAAAGTGAAGGTACATCAACTATCTCTAAAGGAGAAGGAGAATTTGAAGAACCATTTTCAACCTCTTAAGAAGATTCAAAGCACTCCAAACAATCAAACTTTTGCATAGTATCGCCATCATAGGGTATCTTGTCTAAAGAATGAAGGGGCACATGATATTCTGAAACTGAATCATTTGGGAATGGTGGAATATTAGGATCACCATATATCTCCCAAATCTTAGTCCAAAGAGTATGAGGACAATCACAATGATCAATACCTTTCAAAATATCATCATCAACATGCATTGCAATGACCCCTAAAACATTATATCTGTTGCGACTCTAAGCAAATTTTTGAATACCTTGACTTGGATGGGGAACAATACCATACAAATGTGGCAACAATTCAAGAGATTGGAGATTATCTATGATTCCATCTAGATCCATTGTTTATAGTTTCCCTTTTGCAACATAATCAGAGAAGGATAATATGCACACCCCATAATAAACCATGAAAAATCTCCACAGTTACAAAGACATTGACCTTCAATATGAATTAGAAACTCCCAAAGATGATAATTTACAACTGAAAATAAACTCCCCTCCACAAACATAACTTCTTCAGGAGTCAAGATGTCCAAGTTATGAAGCAAAAATCAAATATGCAAATATCTGAATATCTCACACTTGGGGTTGAAACTGAAAAAAGTACATGAACCAAATCAAAGAGCTCCTCAATACCTTCCAAATGCAATTTGAATCACCAAAATCAGAGAACTGGTCGAAAGGTATGAGCTCAGAGGTCCAAAGGGGTGATCTCTAACTTTAGTTGTGAATAAATTGTACCCAGGTAGAAAAATTTTTCAAAAAGACCTGCACCACTGCGAAGTACTCGGAGAGAGCTTTTCGCTGATATCTTGTTTGTAGAATTTGGAGATCGTGGTGAAAATTTGTGCAAAAATGAAAAAAAGGCCTATATGAGGCACTTTGGAGCCAAATCAAGTACACTGCCAAACTAATTTGGCACAAGAATTTAGCTTTAGGGGCTAAAAAATCGGTTTTCCATGTGATCGTGGGCAATCAATGCAAAAATAATATTATACTCTGACACTACTTGTTGGCTTATACAAATTTTTTAATACAAGGGAATTTTTTTTATATATACAACAAACGTTATAAAATCTGTGAATCATATTTGAAATGTGTAGATTATTAAAAAAAATCCTTCAAAATGAATGCATGTACCAGATAAGTACGCCGAGCAAACTATGGTACCTACTGATGGACAACGGTCAGGCAACAATGAATTCCGATGTCTGTTGTATGTGCGGCAGTTAATGGTGAAACCGGTGGAGGAAGAACCACGCCGACTGAAGGTACCCCAAAATATGTCGGTTGAGTTGAGCACGGATTTGGCCGAGCGAACAACGATGATGCCAACCAAGTACTGTGACAAGGTGATGCCGATGTGACAAATGAAGCCCTCAAACCTTTAAAAAACCTTCATATTTTAACTTCAAGCCGACAATAGAAATGAGACCAGTGGTGTGAAGTCAAACGATGGACAGTGAGAGGAGAAACGATCGGAAAAAGCACAGTTTGGCTGGAGTAGGCATGGGCTGGAATCTTCAACAAGGTCGGTGGGAGATGTGGTGGTTGGGGAAAGAAATCGACAGTTGGTAGAACCCTACAAGCAACTGAAAAAACCGTACATAGCCCGTCCAACGTAGGTACAGTCCACAGGAAATTCGATGTCGAGAATAGTATGCCAAAGGAGGAGCTCAGGTACTCAATAATGATAGTGGTAATGAATGCTCGTCAAGGCTGCAGACCAATGAAAGAAGGGACGATGCCGACGGGCAAATGGGAGCACAGGCCAGTACAACAAATGGGCTGAGATCCATGGTGGACGACATGGAAGAAATAATGGCTGGCGGTCATGTCGGTTAAGGCTAACAATTTACAATACAAGCCCTACAGAGAAAATCTTGCCCATGGAGAAATATTTGATTGCCAAGACAATATAATATGATGCCAAAAAAAATATTTATCCCCCACAAAAATTTAAATGAAGCCCCATACAAATATAATGTGCAAAAGATAGTTTTTAAATTATTTTTTCTACAAATGAAAATAAATCGTACCTTGTACCCGGGGGCCATACGACCACCCTGGGTAATTTTTTTTGCTTCACAAACAGTTGAAGGCAAAGTAGGGTGAATTATATATCAATTTTCGTCTCTCGGGCTCTCTGGAATTGATGGCGAGGTTGTATCTGCATGAAAATGCACCTGAATCTCTGCAACCTTCAGATCTTGCAAATCTTCAAACCTCCACAACTTTGGCTAGAAATGCCAAATTTAGGCATTGAAACAAAAGTCAATTCTGACTTTATCAACTACCCTAAACTCGAACATGAGCTCATATTTCCTCCAACACGAGCCAAAAGTAACATGCCATGAAAGCCCACCTATGGAAAGACAACCTCAAATCAAGATCTCTCGCTAGCAATAGTTCCACCCTCAAATATGATAAGGGTTTGCAAGATGTGGCTCTGATACCATGTAAGAGCTGAAGATATTAGTTTAACACCCAAGACCACTTGCAAAAACAAAGAAAACCTTCTACAAGAGGATATGCAAGAAAATGAGCTTGCTTGATATTAAGACCTATCAAATGATGAGGTATGAAGTATGTTACAAATGTGTACAATCACCTTCCTTATATAGGCAAGGTTGAAATGCAGTAATGAACATGATGTTGACAAATGTCATAATCCTATGACATGAGACAAGTAACAAACTAATCACCTAGGAAATGATGCATTAGCTAGATAAGATAAGTTCTAGAAAAGCCAACTAAGACTTCTAGAAAAAATATTATGTCCTAAGTAAACAAGTATGTAAGTGTAACTAAATAATTAATTACACCAACAATAAGAAATGACATTAATTTATAAATTTAATCATTTATCATAAGACTTTCCCTCTATAAAATGGTGGACCACCTTCTATGTTTTGAAGAAAATAAATTAATGGTCTCTCAATTATCCTGGAAGAATTAATAAAATTACATTTAGTAGAAGTGGCAAGTAGGTCTAACACATCCACCCTTTCCATTCCCATCACTCTATCATAATAGTGAATGGGTCAAAGGAAATATGGAGAATATAATTTAAACAGCTAGAAACCTAAAAAAACTTACCTCCTCAACCTTGTGGATGTTATGGTGACATTATATGTGCTTGAATTGACTCAATTGGATCAAAAATACACTTTCACTATTATTCACTCACATTTGGCTACTAGAGAGAAAGGGGGTTGGATTCAAATGAGTTTGACCTTTGATTTTTCTTTTCTTTTTATGACAAACAAAATGTGAGTGTGTTATAATGCACTCACATTATGTCTTAGATGCAACAAAAAGTAGTTGTGGCCTTTTTGGTCCCCTATCTTTATGCACACGTCCTAGATCATTTGTTGAATATAATACATATAATTTGATTCCTTTGAAAAAAATTCTTGTTTGATTCCTCTTGAAAATAGCTTTTGTGCTTGATTTCACTTGAAAATGCTTCCTATGATTTAATATTTTTAAAAATTGAATATAATATGACTCACCAAGAGATTGTAAGAGATGCCTACATGAAAAAAACTACAAAAATCATTGTTGGGCTATACGTATAAAATAATAAGTTATATAAATTCAATGATAGTATGTGTTTCTTAAGATAAGAAAATAATGTATATATTAGAAATGGGTAACTATTTTAAAATAAGTATGCATTATAAAATGGGTACCCATTTTAAAATTGGTACTCATTTTCATTTTACAATGCATACCATTAAAAACATTACACATTTTATGAATTTTAAAATTACATCCTGTCCTTTTGGTTTGGTCTTAGGCTTGGAAACCCAACCCTGAGCATTGGACTTGTATGTGCAACATGTTAATAGCGAGAGTAAACATTGATTTTAACAATATGGCTTGTGACTTTCTTTTCAAAAAAATTGGACTAAATTGAAATCCATTATAAATGACAATGTCTAGTTTTCAAATATGTAATTTTTTTATGATTGGACATATTTCCCTATTTATTAATTATTTTTTAAGAAAAGTGGTTCATAAACTTCAAATGACATACATTAATATTTTCTTAATAAATTTTGAATTTTATATCAAGAATCTTCTAGTAGGTTTAGGTCCACAAACATCAATTCAAGAATGCACTAAGATTAAATTGACACTCACTTGATTAAATATGCACTCATGAAAGTGAACCAAAATGAACAAACAATCAATTTATAAAATCAACAATCTTCATTTAAGTCAACATTACAAATCTAAAACATTGATAAATTAATAAATGATAGTATCATCTTTCCATCATCACTTACCAAACTAAATATTACTTTTACATATTTCAATATAATTTAACGTTTATTTCAATATCATCTTTTTAATTTAAATTATTTAGTTATAATTTAGTTAACTACATATAAGGGCTTTTTCCTTCGACACTACTATATAAATTGAACACTATGTTGGCCCTACGAAACCAATCACATGCTTTGTTCATCCAAGAAGGTGTCGGTTGCTTTAGAGAATTTTACCTCGCTCTTTCAGCTAAAAATTATGGTTTACAAAATGAGTTGGCTTGCACTCTACGTTTCCGAAGGACTATGGTGAGAAAGAAACCACAAAAGAGCTAGCAAAGGATTTTTTTAGGGATGAGTTACAGTGGACGGGAGTCATTCAACAAGAAAACAGTATTGGAGAATGGGTGAAAGATGGCAAGAGTAGGCATGTAAGGGTCACTTTGGTGAACATTGAAGATAAGAATAAGCTACTCAGGAACAAGAAGTTCCTAAAAGGTACTCAAATTTACCTTGATGATGATGCAGAAGCATCCGGGTCCACAGGCGATCCTGCATCGCTCAAAAATATTTTTCATCTAATTTTCATTTCGGTGTGTGTTTTGGTGTTTTCAAGAATCTCTCTACAAAAGAACTTATAAATTTGGTCAAAATTGTGAGATTCTAGTTTTGCCAAATTGTTACAGTTTTGAGGCTTCACAGGCAGTTTTCAAAAATTTATTCCCAAAAATATATAAGAGCTAGAGCAGAATATTTTTGCAAGGATATTCTTTGAGGTACCATGAAAACTATGCAAAAAGAATTGGAGTAAAATATTTTACGGTTTGAGATATTTTAATGCCGAAAGTTTGTTAAAAAAAATGTGTCGACAATTTATGGGAAATTTAATTTCTCAAGTTTTATGAAGTTTGGAGGAAAATAGCTTGGTGGAGACCTTAGAGATGTTATTTTATGCATCTTGGCAAGTTTTTATGCAAAATAAGCTTCTGAGCAAGAGTTATGCATAAAGGTGGTTTTCCAACACCTTAGCACACAGTCAAAATTGCATATTTAGAATTTTTTTCCAAACAGCATATGCATCCTCACAAGATAATGTTTGGTGGATTTTTTTTAATTTCATATTCATCTTGAGAAGCAAATTCAAAATTCAAAATGGGCAGTGGTGGAGGATTTTAAATTATTGGTGTAATTTCACCTTTTCTCCATGTAATGACTCCGAGTAAAACAAGAAATGATAATTATTTATTTCAGCTGTTACAAAGACAAATTTAGAGCTGAAAACATGGATATCATCATTAATTTGAAGACCCAGGGGTATGGATTGGTAAGAGGCAGGTATTTTTGACCATATTTATTAAAAAATCTATGTTTAGACTTCCATTTTGGAAGGCATTTTCAGAAAAACGTGAGAGCAAGTTTGGATACCAAACATAGAAGATTCCACAGAGATTTGAATTATTTAAATGTATATTTTATTGAGAGAGTGGGATGCAACTTTGGGGGGAGCATTTAATTGCCATTTAATTCATGTTTCAAAAAGTTTTTTTTTAAAAGGGGGAGAGAGGGAGTGTTGGAGAGGCTGCTGCATGGGAGTATGGTGGAGATGAGGACAGCATGAATGTTTTGGGATGGAAGATTTTAAAATCTTGCAAGAAGCAAGATGCAGACTGAGTTTGAGGACAAGTGAGAGAGAATGGCCATGGAGAGCCAAACTTTGTTAAAAAAAAATATTTTGCTGATCATATTATTGAATAAATATTGTAATTGTTGCAACATGGTTGCACATTATTTTCATAATTGAATGCAGTAATTTTATTTGTTCAAATTCTATGGTTTGTGAGTTTGTGGATGGGTGTGTGTTCTTTGCATTAGATGAGGACTTAACGATAGTACAACAAGTTGAAACGCGTAAAGAATGGGAAAAAGTAAAGGCTGCAAGGAATGAAGGAAAATGGGATTGGTTACAAAATGGAAAAGCTCAAATTAGTGACAGAATTATGCACCAAAAATAGGAATTCGGCCCCCCCCAGGATCAATTGTCAATGGTAAGTTGGAATTGTAGAGGTTACCCATGGAGAAGAGGACCTAGTTTAGGGCCCATTGTAGAAGGAAAGGACATCATCATTCTTAGGGAAACGTATGAGCACAATGGCTACAAGATCCCATATTTTGAGGTTTATAAAAAAGCTTCCATTTGGAATGGGAGAATGGATAGTGGCAAAGGGCACGGTGGTGTTGCAGTCCTAATCAAAGAAACATGGTGCAATAACATTCAAATCAAGAAAGAAGACCCAAACAAACAATATGCATGGTTTAAAATAACAAAAAATCAGACTATCATAAGGGTGGCAACTTGCTATTTTGCTCCAAAAGACTCCAAATCTTACAAGAATAGGAAACTTGACCGCGGGGATCCTTTTGTTGCGCTAAAAAAAGACATTTCAGTCTATGAGGGCATGGGAGAGGTTATCTTAATAGGGGATTTTAATGTAAGGACAAAAAACATATATAAGCTCTTAATTTAAAAAGCAAGGACAAGGAGAAATTTGATCTGCTATGGCTAGAGGAAGAGGACCAACATCTTTGGGAAAGGAACTCCCAAGATAGGAAGAACATTGTCACACATTACGGGGTTGAGTTGTTGGGGCTATGCAGTTTATTCAACTTGGTCATTTGCAATGGTATGAGGGCATGGCCGAATTTGGGAAACATCACCTACAAAACTTACAATGGGAAAAGTGTGGTTGATTATATCATTTGCTCGCATATTTACACATCAAAGATAAAGGAGCTAGTGATTGGAAAGTATCCTTTAGAGTTGAAATCAGACCATAATCCAATTTATGTTAATCTAAACACCCACATTGTTACGCACCAAGGTGGGAAAATTCATTTCAGCAAAGAGAAAGCGCCTCCACAAGGTAGAATCATCTTGAACCAAGACAATCATGAAGTCTTCAAAGCCGCCCTCAAAAGGCTTTTCAGGGATTATGAAAAGAAATCAGCCAACATGAGACATCACGTGCTATAAACAAGAGTATGTTGATTCCTATTGTTCACAAGGCTTTGGATGAGTGTAGGAGGGCGGGGCCGAAGAGGACAATTACAACTACTTTCCTAGCAAACCCATGGTTCAATGAAGAGTGCAAGATAACAAAAAGAAAGCTTTGTGAGGGTGGAAGGACCACAATAAACAACAAAGATTATGAAAAGTTGATACAAAACACAAAAATAAAAGTATGTGATCACAAGGTTGGAGCTGATTGCCTTTGGAAAGAACAACCCTAGAAAATTCTAGAAGGAGCTACAACAAAAAAGAAAACAAGTGGAAAACAATATCACAATCTCTCAATGGTTAGAATATGCAAAGTTATTGTATGAGCGGGAACAAGATAAACATAGACCTCCAACAATCAAGGAAACCACTGAACTTTTCACCATTGAAGATATAAATCAAGGCATAAAAAGGTTGGCTGGGGGAAAAGCTCAAGATATTGATGGGCTGCAAGCATAATTTTTAAAATGGGGTGTTGAGATCCTTGCTCCTTGCATCAAGGGCATCTTTAACAGGGTGATCCAAGAGGGTTTTCTAGAAGGGTGAACTACTAGTGTTGTTATTCCCTTATACAAAAGTGGGGACACCAATAACCCATCAAACTACCTCTCTATTATGATTGATTTGTTTCTTGGAAAACTTCTTGGAAGCACAATTGAGCACAAAATTAGTAGTTGGGTTGAGAAAGAGGGCAAAAGAGCTAGGGGTCAGGTTAGTTTTAGATCGAAACACTCCACTATTGATCATGACATTACCCTTAGATTTTTGATTGAAAAAATATGGAACGTGCATTGGGATGAGGCCTTTTGCTGCTTTGTAGAATTTAAAAAAGCCTTTAACATGGTGCCACGTGACAAGTTGTGAAATCAAATGGAGCAACTGGGGGTCCCAAAGGTGCTTAGGGTGGCTGTTCATAGGTTGTATGAGAAAGTCAGAGCTAAAATTAGAACTAGTGAAGGTATGTCTGAGTGCTTTGGCAGTGACATTGGGGTCAAACAAGGCTGCCTGCTTTCCCCAATGTTATTTGGGCTTTACATTGACAAGTTGGAAGAGTGGATAGAAAAAGTTGGTGGGGAAGGTATTTGGTTGGCCAATTATGTAATAAAATTGCTCTTGTATGCTGATGATCTCATTATGATTGCTAAAACAACTCTTGAGCTAAATGTTTTTTGAAAGCTCTTGAATCCTTTTGTAAGGAGGTCGGGATGCAAGTGAATACTAGTAAAACTAAAATAATGATTTTCTCTCTGCAAAGGGAAAGGCAACAACTTAGTTTTATCTTTGAAGGAAAACCACTGGAAATCGTGGATGAATACAAATACCTTGGGTTGGATTTTCACCACAAGCTCAGTTGGGAAACTTGCAGAGAAAAAATAATTCAAGGGGGTTGGAAGGCACTTTACTCTCTTCAAAACAGGTGTACAAATGTTGAATTATGGGATTGGAAAACCAAAAGAACTTTGTTTGGCTTACTTGTGACCCCGGTGGTTCTATATGGGTGTGAAATTTGGGGTAGCAACATGTCAGATCATAAATGGAGGCAAGTGGAGAGAATTCAAAATCACCTAATTGTTAGCAGCCTTAAACTCAAAACTGCAATACCCTATGAGATTTTATTGGTAGAGACAAACACCTACCCCTTGGAAGCTTCAACAATGATTAGGTTACAAAGTTACTTGCAGAAGGTCCAAAATATGGAGGACCATCGTTAGCCAAAGCTAATTGTAGAAGAAAAGTTGGATAGAAGAAAAAATACATGGATGAAACAAAACAAAAAATGGATGGACAAGTGGGGTGTGAATATGCATGATTGTCTAAGTACAAATGAAGAAATAAAAAAATATGTGAATCAAAAATTCAAAAATGCTATATGAACAAAGCAACCAGGGCGAAAAAAAGATTATTATATCAAAGAATTTAATCCCAAGGGTGACCATAAAGAAAAGGCATATATAGGAGCAAATATTAAATGGAGAGCAAAGATGTTAATAGCTCAACTTCGGACTAGCTCACATCGTCTTAGATGTGAAACTGGCAAGTGGATGGTTCCTAAAGAGGAGTGGGAAAAAATAATATGCCGTTTTTGCGACACAGGATTAGTGGAGACAAAATGACACTTTGTTATGGAGTGCTTAGTGTATAAAGATATTCAGGCCAGTTATGAGGACACATTACAAGTTGATAATTTAAATACCTTGTTTGAGGACGAAAGGTTGGTCAAATCGGCAAACTACGTCATTAAAATTCACTGTCGTAGGGCTGACCTCAAATGAAGATCTCGATCTGTTTAGGGTCTTTTCTATTTACTGACAGTCCTGTGTTGTTCCCGGGTCCCTCAGACTGCTGTGGCCTCGTGAACATTATTAAAATATTTCATTCATTCATTCAAGCAATAGACAAAAGGTTTATGCTTCTATACGGGAAATATTATTTATTAACACAAAAAGTCCAACTCACGAGCGGGTGAGCCGGATTGCGCTCTACTTTTCCGAACAACAGACAAAAGGTTAACGCCTCTGTACGGGAAAATATTATTTATTAACACAACAGTCCGACTCACGACCCGATATTCTAACATTGTTCTCTCGCATTAGCCTGCACGAGTCGCTATATTAAAAGGCTATAAAAAGTAGCCAGCAAGGCTGCCTTCCAGATGTTTTAAAACTCTACCTAGGGTTCACTTGAGTGACGGAGGCGTCATTTACAGATGACGCCGTCGTCTCAGATGTCCCCGTTTCATGATCCTCGACCCCTGATCCTGACCTTAACTGCACTCCTGATTTTGGGCCATAGCTTTTGCTCATGTTTATGAATGCAGGCTTTTTGGGATTTGGTAGTCTGACCGAACCGCTGGATAGCATCACAATAACATACGACATAGTTGGACGAAGTGTCGCATCCGCTTGTACGCACAAAAGCCCAACTTGAATATATCTCAACGCTTTCTCCTCTGGACATGTTTCTGCTACAGTTGAATCCACCATATTCGAAACATCTTCTCCTTTGTATACTCTCCATGCCTGCATCACATATCATCAGTTCACTGCATCTTGGCTGTTTGGCTTTGAAAAGCATTATGAAGATATTAATTGCTTACCCATTCTAACAGGTTTTCCATTTCGTAGGGAATAGTGATATCACTATTTTTTCTTCCACTCAGAATCTCAAGCAGTAGCACTCCGAAACTGTAAACGTCTGCTTTAACTGACAGCTGCCCTTGCATTGCATACTCCGGAGCCATGTAACCGCTGCAATATCAACACATTAATTGACAAAATCACCAAACAAACCTACAAATCCTTGGCGATCAGTGATATAAATCTAAGTACTCAGCACAGCATCATGATTGTGAGTGTCCTTACTATGTGCCTGCAACTTTTGTATCGACATGCGTTTCATCTGCAGCAAATAATCTAGCCAGACCAAAGTCAGCAATCTTGGCATTGACTTTGTCATCAAGTAAAATGTTGTTTGCTTTAATATCTCTGTGAATAATTTTCAACTGTGAATCCTCGTGAAGATAGAGAAGGCCTCGGGCGATTCCAATTATAATCTTATAACGCTTTTCCCAACTTAACTCTTTGCGCTTTACTGGATCTGTAATCCCAATTCTTTTACTTCTGTTATATATTATTTTCTTTAAAGTAAAAAGTCTCTACAGATTTATAAACAGCGGTTGCCTTATAACTTACCGAAAAGAAAAGTGTCCAAGCTCTTGTTGGGAAAGTATTCATAAACAAGCAACCTTTCGCCTGCCTCAGCGCAACACCCCAACAGCTTCACAAGATTTCGGTGCTGAACATTGGCCAGCAGCTTTACTTCATTCATAAATTCTCTCGTTCCTTGCGTAGATCTTGCAGACAGTTTTTTCACTGCTATTTCCTTTCCGTCTGTAGTTGTTCCCTGAAACATCACAACAGATTTAGAGCTGTATATGCTTCTTTGAAAGGACTCTTGTTGTTTAAGGATTGGAATACAATCTCACCTTGTAGACGGCACCAAACCCTCCCACTCCAAGCTTTTTACTCTCATCAAAATTTTGTGTCGATTCTGCAAGTTCTTCTAAGCTGAACACAAAATGTTTCTCCTCTATAATTAATCTGGCTTCAGAGGACTGCCCCTGCCTCTCTGTAGACAAGTGGGTAAGCATAGAGGATTAAATGTTGCATTTTAACTAGAAAAAGAGAATTTTAAATAACGAAGAAATGAATTTGAAGGAGCACCTTCGTTGTGGGTAGGTAGAGTTATTGGTCTCCCATAAATGGCAGATGCCACCCTTTTTCTCATTGCAATCAGACAAATAACTAACAACAAAATCAGGGTTCCCACAAGCCCCAATACTAGGGGTAATGTTATTGAGGTCTTTCCTGCAGAGTAGATCTTCATGGTTATTGATTGAAACTGTAGTACTCAGGATCCCTTACACTATCTATAAAAATCTATCAAACAAATTGAAGAGTATAACAGAAGACAAATCAAAATTTGCATATTATTTGAAATCGTCTGAAAAGTTAATTATGTTACCAGAACTATGGCCTTTTGTTGGAGATCCCTCAGGTGACATCGAGTCTGCTGAGCCATAAAAGGGGTATATCTCATATCTTATTTTGCAGTTTGTACCCAGAAGCTGAGCTCCATTCTTCGTTAAGCAACACTTTTCTCCTTCTTGCCTCGCAGAGATCAAACACTTTTTGCAATTTTCTATGTCCACAACTCTCCAACACTGGACTAAACCGTAGACTTTTCCGGAGCTGGTGTAGTTGGCTGATCCTACAGCGAAACCCTTATTTGCAGGCTCGTAAGCTTTCTCAGACAAATTCTTCAGAAGATTAATTACTGCAGCCTTGTAATCCTCTAAATTGCTAGTGATATCATTTTCGTTGGGAAGGGAGGATGCGCCGATACTTGCTTCCGAGAAGAAATCATAATTATCATAACGCAAGAAACAGTCGTCCATCCATACTTGCCCACCTATGCCATTGCCGCACTGTTCACTAACAGTTTTATATGCATTCTTCGAACAGTCCGAACACCTCTCCGCTGATATATTCCCGACACACTGTAAAAGGCCATAGACCACGTTGGGAGATTGACCGTATGAAGAGTTAGTAAACCCCGGACTGTCGGATGTATTACGAAACATATCATTGAGAACGTTGTTCAAGTTTTTGGAATACGTGCCGCCATAAGGATAAGTTGTATCATTGTCGCAACTTGAATATCGGCATTCACATATAACCCAAGCAGAACTCACATACAGCAAAACAAGAATGGAAAAGTAAGAGTCACACCTCATCTTCTTCTTTGTTAACTGGGAAGATTCCTGCAATTACATCAAAGTTTGATCTGCAAAGCCTCAATTGAGGGGGAGTTTGATTTATGCAAGTTTTTTTGTTTTAGGGTCGACCATCCGAGGCGGCTGTAGACTTTATCCACTCCCCCAAAAGTCAGGGGTCGGTGAGCGACTTAAGATAAGGGAAAGTGGCAGCTGCAGTTGTAAATTTCGATGGGTGGATTGCTTAAGTAAGGGAGAGGGGCCTATAGTGGGTCACCCTAACTTCACATTTCTCAAAGTCTTTTGTGAAAATTTCAAATCATTCCTAAATTTGTACAGCAGTTTATTTGGCATGTTCCCTATTTATAAAAAATGGTTTCAAGGTCTCATCATCAAATATGATGCCACATCAACGTACTTTTTGTCAAGGTATCCAAAACGGTCCAAAAAAAAGGTAAGACTAATGGTGGGTCACTAAGACATGTATTATTGGTGCGCTGATGGGCATCACATGATTTGTCAATTTGTGTACTTTAAGGATAAAAGTGTTCTGCAATTGGATATTAAGTGTAAGTTTATGGATATTAAACCTAACCAATATGGGGCCCACTTAGGCCTACTTCTATACCCACCATTGGACCCCTACCCACTATGGGCCCCATTCCCTTAATAAAGGCGCTTCTAAGATGGAAACTATGCACATTCGTGTAGTATTGACCTTAATTTTTTTTATTTTTTTTTATCTAAAGAATTAGAATCATAATAATATCTCCATAGTCCATTTGAACAAATTATGATGCTTCTAATAAAATTGAAAGAAGTTTTGGACCGGAAAATTTATTACAAGAGACCTTGCCAAACTCTATCCTATGCTGCTCACAAAAGAGCATGCCATGTCAAAAAAGTTTTATATCGGATTTGTTTTGATTTTGAAGATCTAGTATGACTAAAGTGACGTTTCAGGTTTTAAACGCTTGCATTTGGTTTTTCAAGTTGTCAAAGTTCAAACCCCTTTTGAAAATGTGGATTTGGTATTTAAATAAGTTGAAAAATAAGTTTTGTATTTGTGGGAACAAATTTTTATTTTTAGCTCACAAGAGACATGAATATCTTCAAGGAGTATCACTTTTATCAGAGTTCGTGTAAGGTTGTTTTAGATGTTCTACAGTGAGTTGGCTAGTAGAAACATATCATTTGGTCAACATATTAGATGGTCAAATAATTGTACATCACAATTCAAGAATTCACAAATGTACTATTGGTTGAGTAGGATGCATAAGACTATCGGTTTTCCATATATGTGAAAAATTTTAGAGGTTGAGCATGGAAAGGGGGAGCATGAGGGTATAAGAGAATGTATTAAAAGAGCCTTGACACAAGAAGAGTTGAAATACAAAGATAATGCAACATTGACAAATGTAGCATCTATCATCGAATGGTATAATTCTAAAATGGGTTCAGGTAATGAAGGTAATTCTATAGTTTGTAGATTTTTTTGGTTGGTAGATGATACTAACATTGCAAAACATGAAGATTGTTGTACATTGACAAGATTGAGTGAGCTACACTCTTTTAGAAGCTCAAATGTAGGTTCATGGTGTATTTAGACGATTAAAATGGCGTTCTTGTATTCTCCATGTACAAATGGTCCTTGGGATGAATATTAATCAAAATATTGGGTTGATGAATTGTGTATAAAAGGTCTAAGCCCACTTGAGATGTATTGAATCCCAACGACACTACAAATCACAAAGATGGAATCATTGATTGACTTTGAACACATATCAAATGTAGTTTAAATACGTAATATCTTCATGCATAGTTTAAGAAAATTTAATATTTTGTTTTGTTTTGTAGTTTTTTTGTAATGTTGACTAAGTTCATCTAATTTGATGCACATACCAATGCATGACATGTTTATTTAGTTATTATAGATGAAGAAGATGAAGAAGTAACAACTTATTACTTGATTAGTGTTGAGGAAAAAAAGAAATTGGAGACACCTCTTATAGATGGAGAATACATCGAGTATCATATAGGGTCAGTGGTTGTTACTGGAACATGACCTAGAAGGTACCCAATTAAAAAGTCTGATGTGTGGTTTTTTGAGGATTTTGACATGCATTGAAAGATTCTTTATTACTCTAACCTTGTTGTGTCATCAAATGTTTATTTGATAAAATATGGGGGTATACCATTGAACAAGAACTTATGGAAGGTTTGTGATTATGACCATGAGGCAATACTTGACACAATAAAGAGTAGAGCATATTTGTATGGTTCCTTGGATTGATTATAAGTGAAAAAAATTGTAAAGTCAAGATGGTTTGTATATTTGTATATCGATTATTTTTTTTCCTTCTCTACAATCATATATCTTATGACATACTTATGTGCAATAATCTTGTTTAAATGTGTATGATTATTTTTATATGTACATAAATGGTCTACATGACCTTGTCATTCAATGAATTTAGATACATTTTAATGGGTTGTCCAAATAGATATGTTATCCTTAGTTCTAGATCTAGGAATATTTTTATCATTACTGGTGCAGGAGCACCAGGCAAAGGATTATTTTGTTTTTGAGTTCTTTAATTTTGTGGTGCTATCATAAGGTCATGTTGACCATTATTTTAGGTGATTAGGGTTGTTTTTGGTCTTTGAAAAAGAGGGTGTCAAGTTTCCAATGAGTTTAGAGGCTCACTTTGCTAAATAGTGAAAAATTGTTAAATGTCTGAAAACACAGCGGGTTTTACAAAAAGATATTTTTAGGTCATTTAAGCCTCGACCCAAGAGCCTAAATTGTTGGGAAGTCATATTTAAGGCATTCCACGACCTTTTTGGTGGGTTAGAAGTTCTTTGTACGGACTATTTTTCCAGAAATTAAAGAAAACAACTTTCTTGTCTTATTTTCTGTGTTTTTCTGTTCTTGTTTGCAAGACAGCAGTTAAATGAATTAAAAGAGGCATTTTGTAAGTTTTTTTAGCATGTAGAGAAGCCTCTGGAAGTTCTGTTAAGGCACATTTGATAGCTGTTTCATCATTTTCACACATTCTTGTAAATTTTGTGTTTTTCCCTTATTTGCTGTTTTGACTGGAACTGTGTAAAAATGGAGTTCTAGGCTACATTCCCTCTGTACCTGGAAGTATGGAATTGTTGGGAACGTGGTCAGGCTCCATATTTGTACATATTTTATTGGTAGGTGTTAGGTTTTCTTTGGTTGCAGGAGTTATGAGAAAAGTCTTGCCCTAGGCGAGCCTGTGAAGAGCCCAGCTAGGAAAGGCTGCAGAACAACATTGATAACTTGCAGGGGAGAAAATATTTTCAAAATATTATTTTTGGAGAATTTAGGGGAAGGTCTTGGCCACGTGTGGTACCAAGGAGGAGATCCCAGCAATCCGTTTAGGAGGAGAACTTTTCACCAGTCCTAAAACTGGTTCTAGACAATTAAAAACCCTAGTTTTCTGGGTAGTGTTTGCATGAGGGCAAAGAACGGCTTGGATAGAGCCAAGACCCTAGAAATCTTGAAGCTGTAGACAAGGGAAACAAATTTCCTAAGCCAAGAACCACGTTTCTTTGGTGGGTTTAGGAGGGAAAAGCAATTTACCCTTGTTCAGAGACCAAATAGTGGCTCAAGAGCAAAACCTTTGGAATAGGCTTCATGCAAGTGTTGGTAAGATGGAGTCTAAGTGAAGTTCCAGAAACCCTAGGAGGTTGTTTTGGAGTTTTGGAAAACATTCCCTCACCCCTGCAAGATTCATTCATGTATTGAGGGAGGATTAGTCTTTTGGATGGATAAAAGGCTAAGAAGGAAAGGAGTCATAGCACCAAGATTTGGCTTGGTAGTTGCAAACTTGACAAGATAGTGAGGTTGGCAGGAGAACCAGGGGAACTTAGAAAAGATAGAGTTCCTATAGGTTAGGGTGGAACAGAAATTTCACCAAGGAGGTCTATGTCAAGGCCTAGCACAGGAAACTGTGACTGTTTCCTGCAGCATCTGAAAACAGTGTAACTGATTCCTGCAGCTTCCAGGAATCTGTGATTGCTTCCTGTAGCCTCCCTATCAGATTGGTATCAGAGCAAGCAAAAGATTTGGGAAAGTAGCAGCTTATATGTCAGAGGAAGTTGAGTCAAGTGAACCACCCAAGATGGTGACAAATGTACAGTTAGCCAAGATGGTTGAAGAGCAAGAAGAGGATAACAAATCTCTAAAGGAAAGGATAGAGCAGCTTGAAGCAGCAC
Source organism: Sequoia sempervirens (assembly GCA_007258455.2). Classification (NCBI taxonomy): domain Eukaryota; kingdom Viridiplantae; phylum Streptophyta; class Pinopsida; order Cupressales; family Cupressaceae; genus Sequoia; species Sequoia sempervirens. The sequence goes on from VDFB02105785.1 coordinate 334,205,377, forward strand.
TGAACCAGGTGAAACTGGAAAGCAAAGTGCCAAAAGAAGAAGAGGTTGCAGAGGAGGACAAAGTCCCTGAACCTGACCCCGTTTTGGAGGAGGAGCCTTTCTTGAAGGCATTGAAAGCATTGAGTGGAAAAGGACTTGAGGGCATACCACTGTTTAGTGGAAAGATGGATCCTGATTTGGTCATGGATTGGATAGAAGGCATGGAGAATCACTTTGAGTGTGATGGAGTAACTGAAGCACAGAAGGTGAAGGTAGCTAAATCAAGGTTGAGAGGATCAGCTTTGACATGGTGGAAGTTTGTTCAGACTGAAAGGGAAAAAGAAGGTAAGCAGCCCATTTCAACTTGGAAAGGAATGGTTGCTAAGGTAAAGGAAGCATATATGCCAGATGACTATGAGATTCAGTTGCACAAGAAGAGGAAAATTCTAAGGCAGAAAGACCAAGATGTCAACACCTATACTGAAGAGTTCCAGAAGCTTTGTTTAAGATCTAATGTGGCAGAAGATGAGAGCCTAAAAGTGGCTAGGTACCTCAATGGTTTGAAGTGGAACATCCAAGAAGAGATGACTCTTTTGAGTCCTAAAACAGTACACCAATGTTATCAGTTGGCTATCAAGATTGAAGAAAGGAACAAGAGGAAGCATGATCAGTCTTCTAAAGGCAGAGGCAAAGGCAGAGATCAAAGAGGACAGCGTGGTGGTTACCAAGGAAGAGGTAATGATCAAAGAACCCAAGGTGAATCCAAGCTTGCTGAGCATGGAGGTGAAACATCTTCAAGAGGAGGATTTAATAGAGGAAGAGGACCTCAAGGAGGTTCAAACAGAGGAAGAGGAGCAGGCAGAAGTAACTCTTACTTTGCCACCATGAAATGTTATCACTGTAATCAGCTAGGTCATCCAGCTTATAGGTGCCCAGAGAAAGCTTCATCTAGCAATGAGAAAAGAGTAGCTTACGCACAAGAGGACACCATGAGTGTCAAATCACCTGAGATCAGTCAAATAGAATTAGAAGTAGGTGAAAATCTGATGTTTAATAGAGTGCTGATCAGACAACCGGTCAAGGAAGAACCCAAGCAAAGGAGAGCTTTGTTTAGAGCAAGGTGCAAGATATTGGGAAAGGTATGCAAGGTCATTGTAGATTCTGGTTCTACAGATAATATCATCTCTAAGGAGGTAGTAACAAAGCTAAAATTGGAGAAAGTACCCCATAATAACCCCTACAAGGTCACATGGCTGAATAAAGGGCAGACTGTTTTGGTGAATGAGCAGGTCACAGTAGAATTTTCAATTGGAGGCTATAAAGACAAGCTGGTTTGTGATGTATTACCCATGGATGCATGTCATCTACTACTGGGCAGACCTTGGCAATATGACAGAAGTGTTGTTTATGATGGGAAAGCAAACACCATTTCATTCAAGAAGGATGGAAGAACCTTCAAACTGCAGTCATTGATTGAGGAAGATGAAGGACAATCAAAGGTACCCAACATTATGTTGAGTAGTGGCAAGGAGTTCCTTAAGGACCTACACCAAGGGAATGAAGGATATGTAGTCATGATGCAGTCCAAAGAAGAGGAAAAGGCTGAAAGGACAGTGTTACCAGCAGCAGTCCAAAACTTGCTTGACAAATACAAGAGCATAGTGAGTGATGGAACACCATCCACTCTACCACCCAAGAGAGCAATAAGTCATCAAATTGACTTCATACCTGGAGCCTCATTGCCTAACAAAGCAGCATACAAACTGACCCCTGAGCAGAACAAAGAGGTGGCTAGGCAAGTGGAAGAATTGTTGAATCAAGGATTGATTCAAAAGAGCATCAGCCCATGTGCAGTCCCAGTTGTTTTGGCAACAAAAAAAGGAGGTAAGTGGAGATTATGCACTAATTCTAGAGCAATTAATAGAACCACAATTAGGTATAGGTTTCCTATTCCTAGAATTGAAGACTTGATGGATTGTCTTGGAGGTGCAAAATTCTTCACCAAGCTAGATCTTAAGAGCGGGTATCATCAAATCAGAATTAAGGAGGGTGATGAATGGAAGACAGCTTTTAAGACAAATGATGGCTTGTATGAGTGGAAAGTGATGCCATTTGGCCTCTCAAATGCCCCTAGCACGTTCATGAGACTAATGAATGAGGTGCTTAAGGATTTTACAGGGATCTTTGTAGTAGTCTATCTTGATGACATACTGATTTTCAGTAAGACAGCAGAAGAACATTTGAAGCATGTGGAGATGGTACTTAAAAGGCTGCAAGAAGAACAATTGGCCATTAATCTTGAGAAGTGTGAGTTCTTCAAACAAGAGCTTGTGTATCTAGGCTTTGTAGTATCCCAAGGAACGTTGAAGATGGATCCAAGCAAGGTGGAAGCCATCCTAAACTGGCCCACACCAACCACAGCAACAGAGGTAAGGAGTTTTCATGGTTTAGCTCAATTTTATAGAAAATTCATAAGGAATTTCAGTGGTATATGTGCACCAGTCCTAGATACTATTAAAGGTGGTCTGAAAACAAAGTTTAAGTGGACACAAGAAGCTGATAAAGGTTTTGAAAAACTGAAACAAGAGGTGGCAACCCAACCTATTCTGTTGTTGCCTAGTTTTGACAAGTTGTTCACAGTTGAGTGTGATGCAAGTGGAGTAGCTGTAGGAGGAGTACTTAGTCAAGAAGGTAGGACTGTAGCCTTCTTTAGTGAAAATCTCAATGAAGCCAAGCAAAAGTACTCTACCTATGATCTAGAATTATATGCTTTAGTGCAGTCCCTTAGGAAGTGGAGGCATTATTTGTTACCTAAAGAGTTTGTGGTTTTTACGGATAACCAGGCACTTAGTTACATCAACACCCAAGAGAAGCTGAGTAATAGACATTTGAAATGGATGGAATACATCCAAGCTTTCACTTTTACCATCAAGCACAAAAAGGGACAAATGAATAAGGTTGCAGATGCATTAAGTAGAAGGTTGCTGACAGTCCAAGAGATACAGCTGAAAAGCATTGGATTGGAGAGTTTTAAAGATCTCTATGGTGAGGATGAAGACTTTTCAGAAGCCTACAAGGTATGTTCTAATTTTGAGAATCATTTTCATAGTCAATTTGCTGAGTATACACTACAAAATGGACTGTTATTTAAGGGTAATCAGTTATGTGTTCCAAGAGGATCAATGAGAGAAAATTTGATTCAAGAAAAACATAATGGTAGTCTTAGTGGGCATTTTGGTATTAATAAAACTTTAGAGCTAGTTCAAAGATTCTATTACTGGCCTAAGTTAGCAAGAGATGTCAGAAAGTATGTGGAACAGTGTGTTGTTTGCATGAAAGCTAAAGGGGGAGCTAGCAATGCAGGTTTGTATTAACCTTTACCCATTCCAAACAGACCATGGGAGTGTGTGAGCATGGATTTTGTGGTAGGTCTTCCTAAGACCAAGACTAGTTTTGACAGTATTTATGTTGTGGTAGATAGATTTAGTAAGATGAGTCATTTTATTCCATGCAAGACTACACATGATGCAAGTTACATAGCCCATCTTTTCTTCAGGGAAGTTGTAAGAATCCATGGATTGCCATTGAGCATTGTATCAGACAGGGATGTGAAGTTCATGAGTCATTTTTGGAAAACTCTATGGAGCAGATTGGGAACAAATCTATCTTTTGGATCAGCTTACCATCCTCAGACCGATGGTCAAACAGAGGTGGTTAACAGAGTGCTAGGTAATCTTTTAAGGTGTCTAACCAAAGAATATGGACAGACATGGGATATGGTAATTTCTCAAGCTGAATATGCCTATAATGACAGTGTCAATAGAACTACAGGGAAAAGTCCTTTTGAGGTTGTGTATGGGATGCACCCAAGAGGTATTTGTGAACTCAGAGACCTTGGATCAATGGAGAATAGGAGTGGACATGCTGAAGACTTCACTCAGACCATGAAGGAGATTCATGAGCAGGTCAAGAAGACGGTTACTGCAGCAACTCAAAAGTTGAAGGAGAATGTTGATTTGTCAAGGAAGGATGTACAATTTGCAGTTGGGGACTATGTTATGGTCCACCTCCACAAATTTAGATTGCAGAAGGGCATGGAAACCAAGTTACAGATGAAAAGAGTGGGTCCATGCAAGGTATTGGCCAAATATGGCAAGAATGCATACAAGGTGGAGTTACCAGCAGACTTGGGAATCTCTCCAGTTTTCAATGTTGCTGATTTGATCAAATATAAAGGGACAGCCAAGGATCTGGATCAGGATAGTTAGGAGGTCTACAAAGATATCAGCAAAATGTCCATACCAATTCTAGACAAGCTGCAAGCAGAAAAGATCTTGGAGTCAAGAGTGAAAAAGACTACAAGGCACAAGGTGTACATGGAGCATCTTGTTAAATGGAAGGATAAGCATGAATCTGAAGCTACCTAGGTAGAAGAAGCAGATTTTAAGAAGCAAGGCATTGATATGTCTCTGATCTCTCCCAAACTTCCTTAGTTGTTTGTGCTGAGAGGGGGAGAATGGTGCAGGAGCACCAGGCAAAGGATTATTTTGTTTTTGAGTTCTTTAATTTTGTGGTGCTATCATAAGGTCATGTTGACCATTATTTTAGGTGCTTAGGGTTGTTTTTGGTCTTTGGAAAAGAGGGTGTCAAGTTTCCAATGAGTTTAGAGGCTCACTTTGCTAAATAGTGAAAAATTGTTAAATGTCTGAAAACACAGCGGGTTTTACAAAAAGGCATTTTTAGGTCATTTAAGCCTCGACCCATGAACCTAAATTATTGGGAAGGAATATTTAAGGCATTCCACGACCTTTTTGGTGGGTTATAAGTTCTTTGTACGGACTGTTTTTCCAGAAATTAAAGAAAACAACTTTCTTGTCTTATTTTCTGTGTTTTTCTGTTCTTGTTTGCAAGACAGCAGTTAAATGAATTAAAAGAGGCATTTTGTAAGTTTTTTTAGCATGTAGAGAAGCCTCTAGAAGTTCTGTTAAGGCACATTTGATAGCTATTTCATCATTTTCACACATTCTTGTAAATTCTGTGTTTTTCCCTTATTTGCTGTTTTGACTAGAACTGTGTAAAAATGGAGTTCTAGGCTGCATTCCCTCTGTACCTGGAAGTATGGAATTGTTGGGAACGTGGTCAGGCTCCATATCTGTACATATTTTAGTGGTAGGTGTTAGGTTTTCTTTGGTTGCAGGAGTTATGAGAAAAGTCTTGCCCTAGGCGAGCCAGTGAAGAGCCCGGCTAGGAAAGGCTGCAGAACAGCATTGATAACTTGCAGGGGAGAAAAGATTTTCAAAAAATTCTTTTTGGAGAATTTAGGGGAAGGTCTTGGCCACGTGTGGTACCAAGGAGGAGAGCCCAGCAATCCGTTTAGGAGGAGAACTTTTCACCAGTCCTAAAACTGGTTCTGGACAGTTAAAAACCCTAGATTTCTGGGTAGTGTTTGCATGAGGGCAAAGAACAGCTTGGACAGAGCCAAGACCCTAGAAATCTTGAAGCTGTAGACAAGGGAAACACATTTCCTAAGCCAAGAACCACGTTTTTTTGGTGGGTTTAGGAGGGAAAAGTAATTTACCCCTGTTCAGAGACCAAATAGTGGCTCAAGGCTAAACCTATGGAATAGGCTTCATGCAAGTGTTGGTAGGTTGGAGTCTAAGTGAAGTTCCAGAAACCCTAGGAGGTTGTTTTGGAGTTTTGAAAAACATTCCCTCACCTCTGCAAGATTCATTCATGTATTGAGGGAGGATTAGTCTTTTGGATGGATAAAAGGCTAAGAAAGAAAGGAGTCATAGCACCAAGATTTGGCTTGGTAGTTGCAAACTTGACAAGATAGTGAGGTTGGCAGGAGAACCAGGGGAACTTAGAAAAGATAGAGTTCCTATAGGGTAGGGTGGAACAGAAATTTCACCAAGGAGGTCTATGTCAAGGCCTAGCACAGAAATCGCGGATCAAGCTCTCGCAAAGATCCTAAAACAATGTAACTGATTCCCTCGCAGCCTTCCGTGAATCAGGATTGCT
>VDFB02105785.1:334224629-334240017 GCA_007258455.2 Sequoia sempervirens
GACGCTATTGCTATATTGTGCTTGGAGTTCCTCTGTAAAAATTGACCATGAGACGGTGAGCCCCTTTTTACCTCAATGAGTGCAAAGACAATGATACCAAATGAATTGATCTGGTTCTAAATATAAGGAAGCCATCGTGACCTTTTGTCCATTTGGGATTTGGTGTACTTCAAAAAAATTCTCCATTTGGTTTATCCATGTTAGAGGATCCTTACTATCAAACTTGCGCATATCCACCTTTGGAAATAAATTCCTAGATCCCATAGGAGTACTAAAGCTTGTGTTAGTAGTGGCTGACCTAGAATTCTCACCTTGGTCACTTGAGAACTCCTTTCTTGATCCAGCTATGTAGGTGCTTAACATGTTTCGCATTTCCGACATATCTCCTCTTAGGTCACACATATCCATCTTAATTGAGGAAATTTCTTCCTTGACCTTATTGAGTTCTTCATTATGAGGAATATCCTCGATTGTTTCACCATCCTTATCAGGAGTCTTCCCCGGAGTGATAGCATTCTTTTTACCCCTTGTTGCAGGCCCTGTCATGATGGAAACCACTAATGTTGAAATAAATCACACAAATGAAACTTAAATTATCTAAATTTTTTACTGTAATCTCCTTTAGTATGTCTTCAAAAACCCAATAAAAATCGGACTCCAATTCAACAAGATGTGCGAGATATGTAGATTCCAAAAAAATAGTGTAGAAACCCTAATTCTGCAATAATTCGCTTAATTCTTCTCCAATTCTTCTAAAATATGGACTGTAGCTTCTTCAATATTTTATTCAAAAACCCTTTAAAAATCAGAAAAAAATTCGATAAATTCTGAAAGATATGCTCTTCTCAAAATCGCCTCCAAAATTGAGAAAAACCTTGCCTCTATGGTGCCAAGATCATGCTCTGATACCACTTGTTATGAAATAACTTGCACAATAGAATAATATGATAAGAAATATGCTGCAAATACTTGATAATAACTGAGAATAGCAAGCCACTTCGAGGGGGCCAAACCTCCAATTATCTCTAATGAGAACACACTTCACAACTTGATGATGAAATAAGACTCACAACCTCCTATATATACCTATTTATGCCAAGGATATCACCTAGGCCGACTTAGAGACACCTATATAAGACTTAGGCCGACCTAAACAACTAAATAACAATATACTAATGATAATATGACTTAATAGAGAGTTAAGATAGCCACAAGCCGACTATTCATAACCCGATGTACAATAATATTAAGGGCGTAGCATTGGGATGGATATTTCTTCATGGTATTGATTTAATGTCATGATTATGGTCTCCCATTAGAGGTACAACATTGGATTCTTGAAGTAATTGTTGATAGTGTTGAATAATCTCTTGAATTTTTGGTTGATCTTGAGTTATCATATTTTGTGCTTCTATAAATGTAATTGTGACTCTATATTATAACAACATTTCTTGAATAATTTCTCCATCCTATGAGAGCTAATGATTTCATATGGTGGTGATTTAATTACCAAAAGATAATACATTTTCCCATGTGTCCTAAAAGACATGGATAAGTCTTGAAAATTGAAAGAGATTTTTCCTAATTATTTAAGCCATTGCACACCCAAAACTATATCCACTCCCCAAATAGGTATAAAAAATATTTTTGAATCTAGTTGATAGTTTCCCAATGAGAGTTGTATTTGATGACATTTACCACCATAAGATAGTTGTTTCCCATGAGCTATCATGACTTGAAAATTAGAGACTGGATAAAAAACAACTGAGCTCATTAGTTGATATTATATCAATAAAGTTATGTGTACCACTAGTATCTACTAACACTTTCACATGTTTTTTTTTTTTTTTTATATTACCAATTACTATGAGTGTTTTTGGTGCATTTATTCCATTCAATGCATGCAAGGAGATAGTAGTGCTCTCTTTTTCTTTGGAATCCTCATTCTTAAGTTTTATGTTTGATTATTTTGTTGTTCTCCCTCTTCATCCTAATACTTTTTCTCACTCCTAAAACACTTATGAATCCTTGACCATTTTCTATCACAATTCCAACATAGACATTTTTCTCTTTTCTCAATCTCTTGTTGAGGAGAGAGCTTATAATTAATTTATCTTAGGTAACTAAATAATTTGTCCATGTTTTTACTAGTAGAATTAGTCACATTTTTATCAATTATTTTATTGATTTCACCTTTGGTGGTGTTTTGTTTATGAACATGCAATGATTTTTGCATAGCTTTCCTAACTGTATAAGGTTCTAATAAGCGAGCATCATGTTGAATTTAATACTTAAGACCATTGATGTATAATTGTAGCCTTTGGTAAGGTCTCACCTCAGGTTTTTTAAGTGCCAATCTAAAATTCCCAACATTATATTCAAATAAAGACCTTAATTGCTTTAGATTTTTTAGTTGGGTAGAATAACTTTCAATGCATGAATTCTCATAAAAGGTTGCTAGTTCTTTACTAAATTCTTTCCAACTAAACAATTGTCCTTGTCTATCACTCATCTTCCATTTGTACCATTGGTAAGGTCCTAATTCTAAATATAATAAAGCTATGTCAACCTTGGTATAATTTGGTATATTGTGAAGCTCAAATTGTTGCTCTATAAGGTGTATCCATGAAATTAAATTTCTACCATCAAATTTATGAATGTTTATTCTTGGTAGGTATAAATTTTAATCTCGAAAAGGTTCTCTTATCCCTTGATTTGGTTTATTAGGGATGTGCTCAATTTGGCTGTTCCTTTGAGATTTTATTTCTGATAATAATTTCTTAAAAAATCTATCTAAACCCTCATTTAAAGATTTTGTAAATGGCTCAAACAGTTCATCTTTAATGAAATGTATCATTATTTCATATCCTTGGGGAACTCTTTCCTCAATTTTAGATGGTGTAAAATAAAATGGATCATTATATTTTGTATGTGTATAAATATCTTCTAATCCTAAAGATGACATGGATTTAATTTTATTTTAAGCTTTATGAAGGTAGGAAAGTATTATTAAATGCACATAAGACAACTAAGAGGGGGAGTGAATCAGTTGTACATTAAAAAATCCAAAACCCTCATAAACACTAAATCCAAAACAACTTAATTAACCCTTAATCTGTTAGAATGATTTAGCATGAAAGAAAATAACATAAACTAAAACACATCAACACCATGCACAATAGAAAATTAGATTTACGTGCAAAACCCAAGAAGGGAAAAATCATGGTGAGGATTAGCTTACAATATAAAGTAATTGCAACACTGAATACAAAGGGCTCACTATCAAAGGTATTACTACCCAAAAGAAGGGCTTATTTCCAAATTATGAAAAAAGAAGAAAGAAGAATGTTACAATGAGAAATCCATCTCAATGCAACAAAAATTTCCACCATAGCATCACCAACACATTCATAGTCCTAAAGATTGTAGACACCTTCTGCTCACTGCTTCCAATGGTCTAACTCATTAAGCTCAAACTACATTTCACAAATTTTCACCTGACAACTCTACAATTCACATCAAATAATTCACTACTCAATTCTCCATCAAATCAACCCTTATTTATACCTTCTTCAACCTTAAAAACATCCTCCAAGATCATCTATGCACCTCAACTATGTAAATTTAAATTAGGTTGGCACCAAAAAATTCCTATAGTGGAAAGGAATGAAGATGGACCACACCACATCCTAACTTAGTCCTAAATACATTCATACATGCCACACCATGCTTCCACAATCACATAAGTGAATCCATAATTAGTGTAAACACCCAAGGTTGACTAAACCTATGCAAATGCCATTAACATTTAAGTACAAGCTTCCTCAAATCCAAAGATGAATCATGGATCACACACAACACTTGAATAAAATCTATAATATTCTACAAATAGCCTAAAATATAACAAATTCATTTGTACCAACTTTCACTTGAAGAATGTACACACCCATGGGTGCAAAAAGATGGGGAGCCAAATTGTGGCCAAAATTTTAAATTTTTTTTGAAAGGCTATAACACGAGCATGTTATAGCATGAGCACGTTATAATGAGCTCATGTTATGGCTTGGTGTGACCGAGCCTATAATGTGCTCATGTTATAGCTTATTACAACAATAAAAAAGTAAACCACATCATTTCATTTTCATTGTGTTTTTTGTTGCCCACGACCAACAAACCCTACATTTTCACACTCGTGTTTTGGAAAGAGAAAAAGTTACAATTTCTTCATTGAATTGTTGTAATTTATTGCTAGGATGTCACCACATCGACAGGGAGGTCAAATAAATAAGCATTGTTTTTTTTTGTGAATTTATTGTTAAATAGGTAATTTTAGGTTATTTTTTATATTCATTTCTTTAATTTGTAGGAGATGTTAATCAACCTCAAAACCCTCCTCAAAATCCTCAAAATCCTCAAAAACCACAACAAAAAACTCCTCCAATTCCTCAACATCCTCCTAGTACTCAACAAAATTTAATGGGGGTAATTGAAAACAATAAAAAATAGATTGAGTTAATCATGAGGTTGAATGATCTTGTAAGTTCAACCGTGGAAAGAAGAACACTTGTGAGTTCACTTAAAGACATGTTAACACATGTAGATGAAATCAACAAACAATTAAGTGGTTGGTCATATAGGAGGCAGGCATGGATGCATTTTTATGCAGATAAATTACCATATAAAGAAGTAAAAGATGAAAAAATTATAAAATATGATTTGTTCTCCCTATTCATTGACCCACACACAAATCAAAATCTTGACCTTAATGCCAAAAGGTTTCCTATCCATTGGTGCCACCACCAAGGGATTAGGAATAATTTTTGGGATAGGTGGTACATGGTTTTTGACCATCCACCATGCAACAACTGCAAAGTCCTCCAATATTTCTTGAGGAAACTCTATTGTGAGTTCATCCTCAACAAAATCCCCAACTATTTTGATATGAAGGACTTTTAGGGGAGAGGTGGAGGGTCGACACAGGATAGACCAAGTGCATAATAAGATCCTCAATGGTAAGCTAGATGATCTCTCTAAAAAGAAGAAAATAGGGGGGTCTCTCTTTTGCTTCTAGGGTTTTGAACCTAAAAGGAGAGAGGCTATTTCCTACCTTTCACTCAAGAACAAAACCTTGAGATTTCAATGCAAAGGAGATTGAAATATGGAAAAGTGATTGTCCTAGGGGTTGAATGAGATCTAATGAGGGGTTCACCACCAAGTTCAAACTTGAAAAATACAATGACATGGAAGATGAAATACAAAACCTAGTTTGATGTAATGCTTCACTATTTATGACTTGGAAATGCAAACAAAGCATAACAGAAAACTGTAAAATGGAAAGTGTGCATATGGAATTTGGAGAGAGAAGGAATGGAGCTTTGAAATCCTGAAATTGTTGCTTTTTAGGTCTAGTGGGACTCATTTACCATTCTAGGCGAATTAGTCCTAGATCAAATTTTTTGTACAAGAATAGGTTTCTTGGAAAAGGGTATCCGAAACTACAAAAATCTTAAAATTGACCCAAAATGGGACTCATTCACCAATCTTGGTGAATGAGTCCACTTAGGGTTTTCTAAAACTTGAAGGCCTAAATCTGGTCTTTAATGTCTAGTCTTCCTATTCCTCTTGATTTTTGAATCTTAAACTGCCAATTTCGGGCTTGTAGGTGACTTTTTGTGAAGATGATGACCTAGTGAATGGGGAGACAACTCCAACAACCTTGTAACCTATTCTTCAATTATTTTCAAGTCTTCAAAGCACCTAGATCTACAATCACACAAAGAAAGAGAGAAAAAATGTTGATTGTTAGGGAATAGGAGTTTTCCTTGGTTAAACCCCTTTTAGGTAATTAAACCAAATGATGAAATGAGATAATGAAGCATGAAATAATACAATTAGAACCATTCCATGATGATGGATCTTGAATTTCTACAACAATTGATGAAGAATCTTGCTCTTGAGTGCCTTATAAATGATCTTGAATGCTATCTTAATGACCTTGGGCAAACTTGAAATGCTTAACTCTTGCTTGCTTGACTTGAAAACTTGAATACATATGTTGCTTGGATGAAATGAGGATTTGAAAGCTTGATTATATAGGCAATGCACTCACATGACTGTTAATTTGATCCCCAAGGCTGACCTAGGAGAAATTCAAACTTAAAACCCAAATTTTCTCACTCAAACCTCAAAAATAGCTCAAATGGGACTCATTCGCCCAAAGTGGCGAATGGGTCCCATAGGGGCTATTTTTCTAGCTAGGATGTCAGGGAGTGAAGAAATTAAGCTTATATGTTGATCTAGTCAGGCTTTTTATTAAATTATGCCTTGGGATGCATAATATGGGGTCATAGGGGCCTATTAATGATGATATTAAGGTTATAAATGTAAGAGGGCCCAAAATCCAATGTGAAAGTGTAAATAAATACACTTTACAACACTAAATTAAGAAAAAAATTGGGTCTATTTAGCTTAGAAGGGCCCTAGATCCCATGTAAATGTGTAGAACATATTACAACACTAGATTAGGTCCACATTAGTTTACAAGCCTCCCAATTTAATGTGAATATGTAAATAAATATATTTTACAACATTAAATTAAGGTAGAGTTAAGTTAATTTAGCTTAAAAAGGGGCCCAAGACCTAATGTGTGTTGGCCCCATAGTTGCCATTGCACCAAAAGATTGACCTCCTAATGCTTGATACAACTTCCAGAGTTAATAGATCCAAAGGAGGTGGTTAGTCCATGTCACAAATATTAAGGGGAGTGTTGACCAATTGCCAACAATCTCCCCCTCAACATTACCCGAGGGGATTCGAACCTAACACCTTTGGCTCTAATACCAATTATTGGCCTCACAGTTGTCGTTGCACCAAAAGATCGACCTATTAATGCCTGATACAATTGCTAGAGTTAAGGAATCCATGGGAAGTGGTTAGTCCATGTCATAAATTCTTAGGGGAGTGTTGACCAGATATAAACAATGTGGATGTGCAAAACACCTCACAACACTAGATTAGGGTGAGATTAAGTCCAACTTATCATTAATTATTCTGAAATCAATAAAGGGATACTTTTTTCTAGACTACATTTAGTCCCTCTTTAGTGAGAGGATGAACTTGCTTCAAAATCACACTAAAGTAGACATTCAAGAGGGGTCCAAGTGTACCAATGTAGATGAAAAAGGATGACAAAGATCAAGGCAATGGTCAAGCCCCCAGGATCCAAGATCCTAAGTCAAACCAACATGAGCACAAAAGGACACACATAAGGTGTATAATATGCAACAAAACAAGATACACAATCATGCAATGCCAAGAACTAAAAGAAAAGAAAAATGAGGTGGATCAAAGACGCATTCACTCTGAGGCCATAAAACATTAGGTCGTTGTGGGATGAGTTGTCCCAATGAATTGGTTTAGCGAAAAATTCATGCTAATGTGTTGGCTTCCCACTATATAATGAGAAAGTCATGCCAGTGTGTCAGATTCCCATCATACTAGTTAACCATACCAAAGTTATCCTCCTGATAAAATTGATAAGGTACCACACTGAAAATTCTTTTGAATTTCATGTAAAAATTTTGTTGAAGGGGATTTTGCTTTGTTTGTGTAAGGTCTTCTTCTTAGGGAGCATTGTGCCTAATATCTCCAAGAGAGGACAAGTCAAGGTGTCAAATCATTTCCCATGGGATGCCTCATTCACATCATGCCATGTTAGTAGATCATACACTCTTGGACTACATCAAACCTAATGACACCACCAAGAAGGGGACACATCACAAGAAAAAAGAAAAATCACTCCATTAAATTTTCTAAAAGATGCCATCTATGTATGCCCCCACTTTAAAGCAGTTGCTACACCATCACTGTGAGCAATTACATTAAAGTAGCCAATGATAAATGCTAACATGAAAAAATATATGGGATCCAACTTGGAAAGCCCTATGCCAAGTCATATGTTTCCAAATGTAGCTACATCATGGATTAGTATGTCACATGTGAGCCAACTTAAGGCCATGTCGTCCACATCTCAAGCTTTCTCTTATATGTACATGAAAGGTGATCAAATATCCAAAAGATACAATGACAAGTGAAATATTGGGATAAGGCTTCCTAACCCCCTTTCCCCCACTTAGTGTAGGACAAGGGTGAGCCCAAAATGGATGATGATATGCCACTCCTTGCGATGAATGTAGAACATGCAATAGTGAGTATGTTATGATCCTACAACTATTACATGGTAAGGAGCATCAACTAATGTTATTTATTTTGATGAATAAACAAATTTTCTTCTTGATACATATTTAATGAGATATCTATCATTTTAGGATTTACCAAGGTTAAAGTTGTCTTGGAAGAATTGTTTGTGATAGTGTTGACATTGAATGAAGGATTTTTTTTTGAGGGACAATAACCAAGATCATTAGTCATTTCTTGCATTTTAGGCTTTATAGGGACATGAATACCTTGTTCTATAGCACCACATCCTTTCCCAAGTTTCTTCATAAGTCTTCCAGGTTCGAGGTTGGGCTTGATTGGATACACTTTTTTATATGTGTGAGCAATGTCATTGCAACTTGGTTGGTGTGAAACATTATCATTATTGAGTTTCCTTTTAGATGGTTCCAAGATGAGCATAGGTTGTTGTGAGGGTGGATGAATGATAAGTTGAGGGTTAGGTGGGTTGATAATTAGAGGACTTGAAGGAGCTCTAATGTTCATAACTTCAATACTCTTGTCCTTTTTTCATGATCTCTTAGTGAAGGGGAGTCTAATGTTCCTCCGTTTTCTGCGTCTAAGGAAGACACATTGCTATTACTTGAAAAAAGTTTGATAATGTTATTGTTTTATTGCACCATGGTACTGTCCTTGGTAGGAGAGTTTTTAGGAGAACTACAAACTAAATGTTCTTGACATTCAAAGGTTGGTTCTTCAAAAATGACTTCATTGCAAGTAAGGGAATGATCCATGGTTGTATTGTCTTGCTTGTCAATGATGGTGTTTCCTTGTTCAATAATGTATTCCTTGTGATTCTCATCAATGGGATCTTGTAACACCATAATATCTTCTTCACCAATAGGAGAGATATTAGGAGAGGGGGAAATTTAATTATTGTCCATAATTTCATCCTTTATCGCAAAGATCTCATTCTCTTGTGCCATAATATCTATCCTAGTAGGAGAGCTTTTAGGAAAGTGACAAACAATAGGTTCATCACATTTCAAGATTAGATTTTGTGAAGTAGCTTCATCACACATAAGGGAGGCATCAAGACAAGAGCAACTATAAGTTTCATGATTACCAATGATTGAAATTTTTGTCCAAATAGGTCTTCCCAAATAGTGGGGGCATCATGGAAGGGAGGAATAAGATTATCATGAGTGTCAATAAGGATATCTTATAATACTAAAATATATTCTTCATGTCTAGAGTAGATATTAGGAGAAGGAAAGGTTTGATTGTCATGATTATCTACATTTACATCCCTATGTCCTATGATGTCTTCCCAAGGGGGAGGAGGAGGAGGAAGACAAGAAGACTTTCATGATATTCAATGATTGTACCTTCTTTCACCAAGATACCTTCATCACCAATGGGAGAGATATTAGGAGAAAAATGATTATGATTATCATGATTATCAATGCTTGCATCCTCTTGTGTCAAATCTTTAGTGGATGATCTAGGAGAGATGAAGTCATCAAGGACTTTATCTAACATTGCAAAGTCATCACTACTAAAGGGTTTGAATGATATGTTTTCTCTAAGGTTAACCATTTTTTTGTTTGTTTCTTTTGATGTTTTTAGTGTTTTGTTTCTATTTTCTAATGACTGTTGAATGTAATTTAATCAAAGTGAACTAGGAACTAGTGCTGAAAATGGAAAGTGCAAGAATCTAATTCTATCCATAATTGCCATGAATGTGAATTATGATACTTCTAATGATTTGAATGTAATAGAAAGTAATCAAATTGAAACAAAAAATCAGTAATAGCAAACAAAAGCTTAAAAAATAGAAATCTAACTCTGTAAACAACAATGCAAATTTTGCACTGTGACTGATTCATCCAAGGTGGTGAATGAGTCCTAGTAGGGTTTTTTTTAGATTTTTCAGATATTTTTGGTTGATTTTTATGTTTTCTATGCTATATGGCCTAGATCTAGGATGCAAATGCAAAATTTTAATGATTTTTAATGAAATTGAGTGCAATAATGCAAGATAAATGAGCTTTTCACTAATGCAAAATTTGAAACCCTAGAATGCAAATTAACCAATGCAAAACCTAATGCAAAACCTAATGCAATGTTAATGCAATCTAAATCTAGGATGAAAAAACCAGAATTTCAATGTCCTAAATGCAAGTTAACCAAAATGAAAAGAATAAAATATGGGTCCTCTTTTGCTTCTAGGGTTTTGGACCTAAAAGGAGAGAGGCTATTTCCTACCTTTCACTCAAGAACAAACCCTTGAGATTTGAATGCAAAGGATATTGAAATCTAGCAAAGGGATTGTCCTAGGGGCTAAATGAGATCTAATGAGGGGTTCACCACCAAGTTAAAACTTGGAAAAGACAATGACATGCAAGATGAAATGCAAAACCTAATTTGATGCAATGCTTCACTAAATGACTTGGAAATGCAAACAAAGCTGGACAAAAAACTGTAAAACTAAAAGTGTGCACTTGGAATCTAGAGAGAGAAGGAATGGAGCTCTAAAATCTTGAAATTACTGCTTCTAAGGCCTGGCGGGACTCATTTTCCATTCTGGGCGAATAAGTCCCAGATCAGAGTTTTTGTACAAGAACATGTTTCTCAGAAAAGGGTATTTGAAACTGCAAAAATCTCAAAATTGACTCAAAATGGGACTCATTCACCAATCTTGGAGAATGATTCCACTTAGGGTTTTCTAAACTTGAAGGTTTGAATCTAGTCTTTAATGTCTGCTCTTCCTGTTCCTCTTGATTTTTGAATCTGAAGTTGCCAATTTTGGGCCTGTAGGTGACTTTTTGTGAAGATGATGACCTAGAAAATGGGGAGACAACTCCAAAAACCTTGTAACATATTCTTCAATGATCTTCAAGTCTTCAAAGCACCTAGATTTACAATCACACAAAGAAAGAGAGAAAAAGTGTTGATTGTTAGGGAATAGGAATTTGCCTTGGTCAAACCCCTTTTAGGTAATTAAACCAAATGATGAAATAAGATAATGAAGCATGAAATAATGCAATTAGAACCTTTCCATGATGATGGATCTTGAATTGGTGCAATAATTGATGAAGAATTTTGCTCTTGAATGTTATCTTAATGACCTTGTGCAAACTTGAAATGCTTAACTCTTGCTTGCTTGACTTGAAAACTTGAATACATATGTTTCTTGAATGAAATGAGGATTTGAAAGCTTTATTCTATAGGAAATGCACTTACGTGACCGTTAATTTGATCCCCAAGGCTGACCTAGGAGAAATTCAAACTTAAAACCTAGTTTTTCTCACTCAAACCTCAAAAATAGCTCAAATGGGACTCATTCGCCATCCTGGGAAAATGAGTCCCACCTGGATGGTACTCATTTTCCCAAAGTGGCAAATGGGTCCCACAGGGGCTATTTTGCTAGCTAGGATGTCGAGGAGTGAAGAAATTAAGCTTATATGTTGATCTAGTTGGGTTTTTGATTAAATTATGCCTTGGGATGCACAATATGGGGTCATAGGGGCATATTAATGATGATATTAAGGTTATAAATGTAAGAATGCTCAAAATCCAATGTGAATGTGTAAATAAATACACTTTACAACACTAAATTAAGGCAAAATTGGGTCTATTTAGCTTAGAAGGGCCTAAAATCCCATGTGAATGTGTAGAACACATTACAACACTAGATTAATTCTACATTAGTTTACAATCCTCCCAAATTTAATGTGAAGATGTAAATAAATACATTTTACAACATTAAATTAAGGTAGAGTTAATCTAATTTAGCTTAAAAAGGGGCCCAAGACCTAATGTGGATGTGTAAAACACCTCACAACACTAGAATAGGGTGACATTAAGTCCAATTATCATTAATTATTCCCAAATCAAGCAAGGGACACTTTTTCCTACACTATACTCTCACTAGGTTGGCTCGTGAGAACATTGTTATCCCTTTCATTGTGGAGGAGAGTGTCGAGGTGGACACTTTACAACCTATCAACTCTTTGAACTAGAGTATCATCCAACATGCCAGTCTTGTAGTACAACGCTTTCTAGGGGAGACTTTGAGGGGTAGGCTTCCACCCCATTCTTGTTAAGTTTGCAGGTCAACTTGTACATATGACCCCACAAACACTCAGGAGGCTAGTGTGTAGGATATGTCTGTAGCTATGAAGATGGTGATGGTAGATGACACTTTGAATGAGGCTTTGGGCATCGATTCTTAGGTAAATGTTAGCATGCTCATTTAATTTAATTTAATTTATTAAATTTCATTTTTGAAATACAAGATTAACTAATTTAAAGTGTTGATACTGGATACACCGACCCTCCACCTGTTTATTAATCTATGCATCTATCATTGAGCTATGTAACTAGTAAAAAATTATAAATATTACATCTGAATAGCATTGTTATATGAATGGTATTCTAATATCTGAGGTTTCATGGGAACACCTCCCAATGCCAGTGGAGTTGAACAAACCTTCACATAGGTAATAGAATAAAGAGTTTAACTAATGAATTGTACTTAATAGATTTGTGTAGTTTATATTCATATCATTGATTGCATTACATTTCACATCTTTCAAACTCAAGGCATTACTTCACATTGTCTAACTAATAACTAGATGTTGATAGATGAAAAAAATTCAGTTACAATATATAGTTGTTTATAAAGTCAACATAAGAAGTGATGCAATTAATTCACATAGCATAAGTAATAACTAGGAGCAGCTACCAACTACATTTGCTTGTCATGGCATTCCATGAGACCACTTTTTATTTAGGAATTTTTTCAAATAGTTCACTACCTTGTCTATGCTATGGATGCTTGGAAAAGTATATGAAAGAATAATAGTAAGCAATAACATAGACAAAAAATGAGTTTGAAAAAATTCCTCAAAGAAATGTGATCTCATGGTGATGTCCATCACCATGAGACCTAGTTTCTTTGAGGAAATTTTCAAACAGCTCACTGCCTTTTCTATTATACCACATTTTCCATACATGTCTACCAAATCATTTTATCAAACTACTCACTTCCTTGTTGCTATGGCTAAAATCCTAAAATAGGTGCTTTCCAACAAACCATGGATGCTTGAAAAAAATCTATCAAAGAATAATAGTAAGCAATAGCATAGATAAGGCATTGAGTAGTTAAAAAATGCCTCAAAGAAATGTGGTCCCATGGTAATGGAATGCCATTCTATCACCATGAGGCTGCATTTCTTTGAGGTATTTTTTCAAATAGTTCACTGCCTTTTCTGTGCTACCACATTTTCCATACATGTATACCAATTTTTTTTATCAAACTACTCATTTCCTTGATACTATGTCTAAAAGCCTAAAATAGGTGCTTTCTAATAAACTATGGATGCTTGGAAAAAAACTATCAAAACATAATAGTAAGAAATATCATAGACAAGGCAGTGAGTAGTTTGAAAAACTGTTTGAAGAAATGTGGTTTCATGGTGATGGAATGCCATTCCATCACCACGAGACCACATATCTTTGAGGATTTTTTCAAACAACTCACTGCCTTTTCTATACTACCACATTTTCCATATATTTCTACCAAATAATTTTATCAAACTACTCACTTCCTTTCTGCTATGGCTAAACGCCTAAAATAGGCGCTTTCCAATAAACTATGGATTCTTGGAAAAATCTATCAAAGCATAATAGTAAGCAATAGCATAGAGAAGGCATGAGTAGTTTGAAAAACTACCTTGAAGAAATGTGGTCTCATGGTAATGGAATTCCATTCCATCACCATGAGACCACATTTCTTTGAGGCATTTTTTCAAACAACTCATCACCTTTTCTATGCTACTACATTTTCCATACATGTCTACCAAAGCATTTTTTCAAACTACTCACTTCCTTGCTGCTATGGCTAAAAACCTAAAAAAGGTGCTTTCCAATAAACTATGGATGCTTGCAAAAAATATACCAAAGCATAATAGTAAGAAATAACATAGACAAGGTAGTGGGGTATGTGCAAGATCATCATGGAAAAAAAGGCCCTTAAGTGGCAATTAAAATTCATAAAAATTAGAGTTAGGAAACTTGACGTAAAAATTTGAATAAGTTATCGATATTATTTCAAAAATATGTAAGAATAGAATCTTTGGAAAATTGAATGTAGTTTCTAAACTACTAGGTTGATTTAATAAAAAAAAATCTGGCTGAGTGAAAATTTGAAATTTCAATGGAGTGATATAATTCGAGGAAAAAAATAAATGGGTGTTTGTTTGTAAACACCTAACCACAATAAAATGAGAATATTTTTATCAGGTTTTTAGATACAAGTAGAGGGACTCATGTATGTGATGCATGTTTTGTGTAATTTTTTCCAAGTAAATAATTAATTATGGTTTTATTACAAATTTTAATAAATGTAAAAGCTTCATTATGTCACGACCACCTTAAACTGGGTCAAAACTTCATGAAATTCATTTTTTTTAAATCCTATAGTATGTGAAGCATAGAATGTGACACATGTTTTTGATTAAAAAAATGTGATACCGTTTGAAATCTATAGATGTTTTTCAATCATCCTATCAATAAGGACTTTAGTCATAATTCTAATAGAAAATGAATAATAATTATTTATTAAATTCAAAGTAAAGCATAATGTATATTGATGGAAAGCTGAGAAGCTCCTTTACAAACCCTTTTTGTTTCATCAATTTTGGGTAAAAAAAAGTTGTCAGCCACATGGGTGAAGTCTAGAAAAGCAAGGTAAGTAGTTAAACACATTTTTTGTGTTGACTTCTTAGGATTGGCATGTCCAAACCAAATTCTAAAGCAAGCCCGAGGCTAATCCCTAGGCATTAGATTTTGTGTTAGAGATATCAGATATACAATTCAAATTAGATGTTTGATTCATCTGATATGAATCCGATATCTGATTTGTTTTAAATATGAGTTAAAAAAATGTTATACAATTTATAATATATGATTTAAAAAATGCAATAAAGATTTTATAGTTTATTTTAATATATCTAGTTTAGAATATACAATATAGTTTATAATTTAATATATAATATACAATTTATGATAATCTCTTATGAAATTATGTATTTAATAGAAAATATATTATATTATTATGTATAATATTTAAATATTATTTCTATATTTTAGTTAATGTATAAATATTTAAATATATATATATATTACTAATATATAAAATATTTAA
>VDFB02105785.1:334908342-334925735 GCA_007258455.2 Sequoia sempervirens
TCACTTACATATCACCATTTGGCCCATCATGATCCTGCATATACCCTATATAGTTTCCCTATAAGATGAAAAGAAGAAAGAAAAAAAAAAGAGAAGAAAAATAAATTCAATGTAGACTAAAATGCGAGCGCGTTATAACGCTCTCGTGTTTTGTCAATGCATTCAAATAACGTGCAAGCATGTTATAATGTGCTCGATTTATATCTTGCTTTGGGAATCTCCAAGCCTTGGGCTTGGTATTTTCCTTGGAATACCAACCCAAAGGTTTTGAGGGCCTTCCCAATGACCAAAGATGTGTTTTTGCAAATTCTACAATATTTTACATAATTGGGCTCATGCTCACCACTAGGATTGCATGTGTATCAATGTCAAACAAATCAAACACCTAGGTAATGTTAGACTTTCTCTTAGCTATCCAACAATATAATTTTTTTTACTTTTTGATAATGTTAAGCCTTTCATCCATAATTTATTTTGTTTGTGTCTCTTTTTTGACAAAAAGAAGTGTTTGGTGTTTTATTTGTTATAAATTAACTGTTGATCAAAATTTTAAATAAATTACACATTTAAAAACTAGACTCCATTCTACAAATATTAAAAAAAAATTTCAATCAATTTCCAAAATTTGTAGCAGTAGCACGACCAAAATTAAGTTTTTTAGGAAATGTCCTCTTTGAAAATTATTAAAAAAAAAATTCATTAAAAAATTATCAAAAAATCATGCATCAACTACATATATTGTTAGCTAATTCCGAAGTGATTTTGAAAAATACTAAAAAAGTTCATTGTAAGCATATGTTCCCACAAAGTTGCTATGTTATGTTTTTCTGTAAACAACAACACCAATTTTTGTGAGTTCCTCTTTTGAACCCCTTAATCTCAACCATTTTCAAAATAAATTGGTAGTTTAGAAAGTAGACTTAGGGCACTACGATCCTCATTTTAGTTGAATCTCAAAATTTTGAGTGTACCTATCCTCAATTTCACATCTAAGATCAATATTTCCTAATTTCAGAAAAAACTGGCCACTTAAGCCCCGTTTTTGGACCCCCATCTTTTTGCACTTACCCACTAAAAATAGTATTGTTCTATTATAAACATTGTATGCTTGACATAAAACAACATTGTTTTGTAACTTTTTAGTTGGAAGCAACTTAGTTTTGTAACTGTTTTAGTTGGAAACAACATAGTTTCGTACCTATTTAGTTGGAAACAACATAGTTTGTAACTATTTAGTTATAACCCACGTTATTTTGTTAAAAATGGTATGTGATTATTTGTGAAAAACATTATTTTGTTATGAACTATGATTATTTAGCTGTAAACATAAATCAGTAAACATATGAATTAAATTAGAATAGTTTGTTATCATATAATGGTTGAAACAAACAACATAACAATATGTAGAGAATTGTTCAAATAACTATGTTCTTAAAATTCTTATTTCATGTAAACTAATATACAACATGATTTATATATTGAATCTTTATTTGAATGATATAAATTTGATCTATTGGTTTAAAATTTAGAATGCATGCATAAATTGATAACTTAAGTAGGCACATAGATGTGTATGCACGTAGACCTTCGTCTATGTACATACAAATACTTGTGACATACCTTCTTTAGTTACATATATTTCTTTATTCTTAAATGAATACTTAGATGTGATGAAAGTTACAATCTTGTGACATGTGCTTTCAATGGATGGATAATGTTTGATTAGTTTCTATTATATTATTTCTGAATTATAAATTGGGTAGAATAACAATACTTAGTAGACTAGAACACCTAAGGGGAGATGCTGCTAGTGGGTAGTTAGTTGTTATGTGATAACTTGATGTTGAAAGTTACCTTCTAGGACAAGTTCCAAGATGAAGTTCAAAGAGTATAGGTTTGCTTTACCATAACCTTGTTTGTTGTTGCAACAATAACTTAAGCTTGGCCAAGCAATTATGTTCATTATGTATGTATGGGAAATGTGATGACACTCTTTGCCATTCCTAGCATAGATCTTGCATTTTATTTTCTAATTTGTAGATAGAAATGCATGTTGATGTATGGGCATGCACCAACTTTCACCTTGCAGATTGTTCTCTTGCTAAACTTTTCATGCAGGGTCAGGTATTCTTCATGTTGGAAGAATTTTGAGGAAGCATAAGCTTCATGGTTGGGTGGTAAAGTGCTTCAACCATGTTCTTGTCCATCAGAGGAGGTAGGTGTCAAGAGGAACCTTAGATGTATTCAAAGACTATTTAGTCTATGATGTAACTTGATGCAAAACCTTGATGTAATAATGGTACATTGTATTGACTTTGTGGCCTTAAGATCCAAGTCAAGCTTGATATTGTAATTGACTTTCGAATTGAATAATATATATTGACTCATTTTAATTAGACATGTGTTGCTATGATTGACTAGAACTCTATAGTTATGTCTTTTTAATTTGAATATATTCATGTGTCATTACAATAATAATTATTTAAGTAATAATTTGGAATGGATTATTACAAGTTTAAGTTGTATTTACAACTTTCACTCATGGTAGTTAAAAGGTGTAAGAGGGTTAATAACTTGATTGGGCTCCATGCTTGATTAGGTTTACAAAATTTTTTTAGGAACTTGAGAAAAGAAATTTCGGAATATTCTAATCACAACTCTCTCTAATACACCCCCCTTTTTAATACTTTTGACTTCCCCCTATTTGGCACTTTATTTTAGTGCATGTATTTCATACAATAATGAAGGTGAAAGATGACACTTTATATTTAGTGCAAAATCACCAACGTTTGGAAAAGTTTGAAAAAATAAGTACTTTAAAATAACACTTTTAAGTTTTCACTTTTTACAATTTAGCACAAATAAAGTTTGCATTTAAAAAATGGAAAAATCAAATATTAAAAGAAGTTATAGAAGAAAATAAAAAATAATTAAACCCTCATAGGCTAGAAAGAACTAGGGGATAAAAACCCCATATGATCAAGTGCTAAATGTTTGGAGAGTTCATTTTGGTTGAGTTTGAATTTCCCAATATGGCACAAGATTTTCACACCTTCTTTATAATCCACTGCCCCTTCTTCTTGCTTGTCTGCTCCACCTCTCCTTGGAAAAATTGACCCTCTAATGGGCTAGCCTAGGTAGAATTCTGTGCCTCAAGAATAAAGGCATCTACCCCCAGATGTTGGCCTTTTCTAGTAGAAATCATGCCTCCCTCTTTTGATTTGTTCCTCCAATGCAAGAATTTGTGCCTCTCCAACACACAATTAGCCTTTAGTGGACATAATCACACCTCTCAATAAAAATCAAGCCTTTGCATAGTGATTTCATGGAGAAACAAAAGTTTAAAAACATAGAAACAAAGGCCTGAAATGCCTCTTTGAAACACCTCCTCCATAGAAGCATCGACGTCAGCTTGGGTTGAATGCAACAACTCTTGCAAGTTTGTGGCCTGAATCCCCCAAAACAATGTCGTCCACCCCCAGTGAAAAAATGTGCGCCTCCTCTGTGGTTCAAATGCTTTTTTGTGCCCCTCCTCTGTTTTGAATTAGCTCATCTTTAGCAGGAAAAAATGGCCCTTTCAATAGAGAAAATTGACACTTACAGCTTGAGAATCGAAACTTGCAGGTGAATCATGCCTCTTCCAATGAGATTCAATAGAGTCGGCTTGAAGACTTTTCTTGCAGCTTGAAATTATCTCCAACGACTTTGATACCATGAAGAAACTCATAAAATACAGAGATAGATAATAAGCACAAAGTCTACGAATTTGTACAAAATTGACTTGATATATTAGAGAGTCAGGGGCATACATATAAAAGAGATTATCAAGCATGAGGTGATGAAGTACATCAACACCTTTCCAGTATCCAAAATAGCTGGTAGCTCATGAGGAACAGATGTCAAGAATTCCAATGAGTCACATTGTCTTCGTAATTATTGCCTAAGTGTATGATTAAAACTATATACTAACATTATTTACATTTTGGTATCAAAATTACAAAATTGCCTAAGTGTATGATTAAAACTATACACTAACATTATTCACATTTTGGTGTCAAAATTACAAAATTTGGGGCATTGGAAATTTATCCTATTTGTTGTGATTTGTGAGATTCTAATTTTCATTTTTATATTTCATTATTTTCTATTAAGATAGAAATTAGAAAAAAATAATCTAATTTTGAGTGTGAATATTGCATCATTTGTTTACAAAAATTGGCTATTTGAGTTCATTCTCTTCTTAGTTGATTATTCATTTAAGGATCTCTAAAATTTGTTGTTATTAAATGGTTATTAGTCGGGTTTAAATGTTTTAATGGTTAAAATATTAAAAACAAATTAATTTCCAACTTTTTTGGAGAAATTTTTCCAAAATACTGACTTGTTTTCTAAATTTAAATTGAAGTTACATTTTAAATATTTTAGAGCAATTTTTTAGATTTTTTTAATAATTTATTGGGGTTTTTTATAGAACAACAAATGATACATCTCTATTCATATAATGCCTCATGTTCAACAAAATACTTGTGCTCTATTTAGGGTTGAGTCTATAGCTTTAGGCTCTTTCCATGTTTTTAGATGTATTCTACTATTGTAGAGATCTAACCTAATTGGTTATGTACTCCCACTCTTTAGTGGATTGAATGCCATTATTTTCTTTTATCTCTACTCTATTCTAAAGACTAGAGGTATTTAGAACCACCTTTAAAGGATTAGTAGCATGTTGCATGATGACATGTTCTCCTTAGTCAATTGTTAGAAAATCATGTAAAATATTGGTAGACAACAATCAATTCCCAATAATAATATGTAGTTTCATTTTGGGGAACTAAATTGAATTGTTCCACTATTGATTACTCCTTAGATGCTTCTTGGATGAGAGAGGATAATTGAATGCGAGAAGATGTAAAATAAATACAAATGAATACCTTTAAATACATGCACATAGAATTTCCTTAAAAGAAAATGTGTCTAATTGACTCATAATGACTCTAGTGAAATAAATAAAATTTTCCAAATTTAAATTAAAATTTTGAAGAGCTAAGGGTTGAATTTGTAGATGTAGGGTTATAAAATTTATCCAAGATTATAGATCATAAAAATTGTAAATAAATGTTTGATTATGATATGTGCAAAATGTGTATAAAAATAAATAAAATGCAAGCAAATTTATAAAAATTTATGTGTATGGATAAGGTCTTTAAAATTCAATAGTTAATCTTCCCTATCAAGAAAAGTTACCCCAAACATATTTTATTTTAAAAAATATTATAATTTAAATAAAATGTAACTACAATATTTTTAAAATTGATAATACATCCAAAATCACTTCTTCCATAAGATATAATCTTCCTAAAACTTTCATTATATTTAATGACCAAAATACATAAATGATAATTATAGAGCTATCAAATTTAATCTCTATTAATGAAAACTCCACTTTATCGGGTATTTTTTTTGTTTTGTTTTGGGCATTTAAAGACTTATTTATGTTGAGACTATAAATAAAATGAAGGTTAAAAAGTGTTATAATAACAGTTACAGAAAACATACAGCCAATACATAAAGGTTACAGCTTAGCCCCAAAAAAAAACTACTACAGAGTAGAAGAGAGCACAACTAAAACAACATATATGCTACGCACAGGAGATAACAAAGCATATAGTTTCAAATAAGGGTAAGACATTTAACATAACCAATCAGTACATAAAAATTATAGTAGCATCACAACACTTGGACAAAAAAATCATCCTTGTTTCTCTTCAAAGCCTTCTAGACTGTGTCTTTTCGAATCCTTGTTGACCCTCAACTGTTGTTTAAATTTGCTGAACAAATATTTAACATAAATAATCTGAGTAAATAAATCTGCGAGCCTATCTGGAGAGTTTAAAATACAGTCAAAACAGTGAAATTTCTATATGAAGTTGACGCTCACATGTCTAGAAATATGGTCGAGCACATTGTGGAAAAGAGAAACACCAAGAATGAAAATATCTGACCCAGAACGAAAATCTAGAAAGGAGATTAACATTTGTCAAACAAAACAACAAGAAATTTAACACTAAGAACGGAATCTTGACACCTAATTTCCAGTGGAGCATAAACTATCAAGGTTAGACAGCACAAACCATTGATTGTCTTTATAAACATTCAATATTTAGCATTGGGATAGCTCATATCCTTTGACTTTAGAATGTGCTGACAAGAACACAATGGTCCTGTCCATATCCACCAGTATGGCCGCCTGATATTTCTCGAGGAAAAGACTATCATATCAGTACCTGTCCGCGTTAATACTGACGTAATGAGACCAAGCAACCCTTTAGACTTTAGCCTTAGCGTCTAACCATAATTTTGCATATTTGTTTGTTTGATCTACCGACCTTGATATATATGACGGGCTAGTGTGGATTGATATCGACCGCTGGTGAATTGTCACGCCGACGAATGGGCCGGAAGGGGATGATCAGGAAATGGGTGGTGGGCTGGCACCGGCTACCGAGCGAACACCTCTGCGGCCGACGCCTGGGAATGGAAAGCTGCCGAAAAGTACGACTTTCAGAGAAGCATAACAGGGGGGTCCAGGAGCCCGCGTGCCCCACAGTCCTCCAAGCCGCGTTAGTAGAGTATAGTACCTCTTAATCGTGGATGAACTCGTGGGTTGTGAATGCTCATGTAAACGTACGGACAATGCGTCAACCAGCCAGACTTGTGGCCGTGGAGCTTTGGCACACGTTTTGGCTGTTTGTGGCCGTCGCTATGGCTGCCAATATCTCGGGAGGCCACTTCAACACGGCTGCCACATTCGGCGCCTGAATTGGCGGGCAGTGCCACATCTTGCTTCTTACCTTAATTCTCGACTGGACTCCGCTACTACCGAGCGCCATCCTGGCTTGTGAGCTGTTGAAGCTCACAACTGGTGGACTGGTAAGGGTCCAGCTCACCCAAGCTTTTTATTTATTTATATTGATTCCTTTTGGTTCTGCTGACGGGCGCCTTATGGACAGCACGCCAGCTTTGTCGCTGTCCTCTGGACTGGGGGCGTGCAATGAGCTGGTGTTTGAGATTGTTACACGTTTGGGCTTTAGATCACGGTGTATGTAGTTGAAGGTAACATTGATATCCTTTATCCGGTTTGTATTGGGTTTCATCGTGGGGGCCAACATGTAGGTGGACATAGAGGGAGATTCGATGATAAGAATCAATGTAGTAAAGAACAAAGGAACACCCAATTGGAAAATCTAGTTTTGGGTTAGAAAATTTTGGGAAAGCCTAGATGCTTTGGAAGATTTCTTGATCCAACACATATAAGGGAAGCAAATAGATTTTCTAATAGTTTAGCCAATGCAGGAGTGAATCAGATCTTGAAGGAAATAATAACTAATAAACCAAAAACATCACATGGTTTGGAGGCGGTACTAGATGAAGAGTTAAGCATGAGTTACATGTGTATAGAAGTGGTTTACATCAGAAGAGATTAGGGAATGTCTCACATTCTATTCTTCATTGGGATTGTATTTTTCCTAAGCATGCTTGGTAATATAATGGGTGGCATCCATGTCAACTAATAAGACTAAGAGAGGAAATCAATCAATAGAACATATGCAGATTCATAGGTGAATCCGTGAGAATCACATGGCTCGGTCAACCTCAAGATATTGTGCTCATTACCATTGGATATGTGATTAGTTAAGCTTTATTTAAGGAGATGTGGGGGTGATTGACAATGTAAAATGATTGGGAATCAAATCTTTGCACATGTTGAAATTATTGTGCTCATTACCATTGGATATGTGATTAGTTAAACTTTATTTAAGGAGATGTCAGGGTGATTGACAATGCAAAATCATTGGGAATCAAATCTTTGCATATGTTGAAATTATTGTGCTCATTACCATTGGATATGTGATTAGTTAAGCTTTATTTAAGGAGATGTGGGGGTGATTGATGATGCAAAATGATTGGGAACCAAATCTTTGCATATGTTGAAATTTTATAACAAAGTCAATGGAGGATAAACTGAATTAGTTGTTCAATATGGAAAGAACAAAGATCAGGGAGGTAATAATGAAGGTTGTAGGGAAAATGAAGTAGTAGAATGGACACATTCATGATAGTCGTGTCTATGAGATTTTCCTCACAAACATAGTGAAAATCATGGGATAAAAGACATGGGGGATGGTGATGGCACATAACCTAGCAAAGGAAGACAATTTGGAGGCATTGAAAGGGGAAGTCTCTCAATTTGGAAAAGGGCCTATGATTGATTTAATTGTAGGTATCTTCGACATTGTAATAGTCAAGAAGAAAAAGGTCTCTACTCAAGCATTGGTGTTGTTAAGAGGACTATAACAAGAAAGGATGGACACATTTAGTTAATATGTTAATGAACACAAAGATATGTTTTGTCCATAAATTGAGAGGATTTTTGAATTCATTGAAGGGATGTTGTATGTAATGACTTGAAGGCACCCATAGATGGGAATTATAATCAATTTTTTCTTTAAAAAAAAAAAACTAATAGAAGGGAAATTCCCACTTGTTAGTATTTATATATATATATTAATAAAAATACAATATAATATAATACATATATAATTATAAATTAAAAAATAAAATAATATAATATAACATAATATAATAAATATAATTTTCTATAGCTTTTACCCTTTATGTTTTGATGTCCCCTTTACATGTAATAGAATGTTTAGGGCTATCAACCTTGCATGGTCATTTTGAATGTAAATGGTGAAATAGCGGTTTGGTGGGTAGGGTTTAGTTTAGGTTTTGGTGGGGCTCCATACTGTCAAGCCTTCTAGATGGCATATGAATGCTAAATTCGTAGCCTGATGGGCAATGCAATGTAACCTTTTTGACAAATCAATATAATATTACTACTTACTCGCCCTAGCTCGCCTTAGGTACCCAAGGTAAGGGCTATTGGGACGTTGGGCTAGGTCGTAGGGACACTTAGGTGTTGTATCAAAAAATATATATTAATGAAATATAATAACATTTTTAAACCTACACTTTGAGAATGATATCTCTTAGCATCTTCTGCATAGGTTTTTCTAAATATAAGTATGCTAGTAATATTAATGTCTTATTAACTTATCTTAGTTTTCCTCACTTTTGGATTTTATGTACATAAACTTTCAATCCCCATTCTACCATTGATAAATTCCTCTCAATGTAATTATATTAATTATATATAAAAAATATTTATTATATTGTATTATATGATATTATATTATTATATTAATTATATTTATAATAATATTTATTATATTATATTATGTTATCATATATATCTTAAAAATGAACTATATAAAATATGTCAAGAGATATCCTTTTTAAGAGTATAATTTTTAGTTTACTTATATTATTAATTTTAAGTAGAATAATGAGAAAAAATATACACCTTAAAAATAATATCTCTTGGCATATAGATTATTTTAAAGATATATATTCTAGCATCTATAGATTCAACATGTAAAACATTATTAAAATTCTTATTATAAGAATGAAATAAAATTTATTGTTGTTATATAAATTATATTAAATAAAAATTAAAGTGTATCCCTAATTAGTATTTTTTTATTATGTATAAAATAAATATTAATAATGTTAAATAAATTATATTAAATAAAAATTAAGGACTACAACACTTTGATCAATTATTCTATAGACTATACCTAATCATGCCTATGCTACACTCATCCAAATTATGATAATGTGACACTTGACTATGGATGATGGTTCAATTAACTCTATTAGGTAGCTTCTAGAAATTTTCTCTTTTCTTTTAGTATTATATTAACAATGTAATGCACTGCCACGAAACCCTAGAGGAAATGTAGTGCCCTCCGTTTAGGTCGTCGTTGATGTTAAGTAAGTTGTTGTTGGTAATGTCATGATGATGTGGTGATTTTATTATTTAATTTAATTTTAAGGTTATGAGGTAACACTAATAATATGTTTGGAATTAAATAGAGAATTAGATTCTATAATTTAATTATATTTGGGAGTTAGTTATTTAATTTAATCGATAAGCTAAGGAAAGGTAATTATCATTTTATGATTAAATTCGCTTAATAAATTTAATAAGGATTAAATATTAAAATTGCACTTAAGTTTGAATGAAGGTAAAATCGAGAAAAGCTAGTAAAAGTTTGGTACCTAATTTGATTGATAAGTTAATAATGTTATTATGGTAAGCAAAGTGATGAAATAAATTCAAATAAAATATATTATTAATGTTTATAATAAATACTAACTATATTTGGCTGGCAAACTATCGTAACGGTTGGGAATTGATTCTTGATTTGTAACTGACTGAGAAAGAAATGAGGGGATAACTACAACACTTTAAAATAACCATCTGATAGGAAGAAGAGGGCAATTTTTCAGGGGGGGCCAATATTCACTTTCTAAGATAATTGGCAACCTGCGAAGAGAGGGACTGGCATTTTGCTTCGAGTGCCTGACCTCAAGTCTTCATCCTCGCAGCGGTGGGAAAAAGAGAAGGAGAAAGGCGAGGTGCAAATACGTGACTTATGAGTAAGAGAATTAACATATAACTTTTTCTTCTTTTTTTGAATTTGACGCATTTCTGTTTGACAACCGTCATAAAAACGTGTGTGCGAAATACAGTAAAGAAAAGAAATTATGCGTAAATTGTCACTTGAATGATTTCAAACTGGGATAAATTTTCCTTCCCTTCTGTTGTGTGGATAGGAGTGAAAATTGATAATAATACAGGTAAATGGTGATATTTCCAAATTCCAAAACTCACCTTCCAATATTAATGGCTTCTCACAGTTGCCGCTACTCCTCATGCCCTTTGATTTTTCGTCTGCCTCCATCAGAAGCTTCTCAATAATTATACACACTCTAAGACTGACTTCTTGAGTGGCCAAGCCCATGGGCCCTCTTAACTCGACCTTGTTCCACCGCTTACCTTTCCCGTTCTTCAGTTTTCGCATTTGTTGTTCCTGCTGGTCATTCTTGTTCATTCATGTTGGTGTAGCAGTTCCTTTCAACCATTTTGAAAGACTCAACTCAATTGTGAATAGGGGAGGGCATTTCACTAGTCGTGACCTCCTCCATTGTTGCCTTTTGCGTTCAAACATATTTAAGGGAATATTTTTTTTAGTGGCAGCACCATATTAATCAATCCAGCCCTATGAACTTCTCTCAATACCCTTTCTTTGAAAACTCTTCTCACATTTTTGCAACCGTAACCATCTCAAACTTGGAGGAAGCTTGGTTCGTGTGTCTTCTCTGAATCCCGTCAATGAGCAGATTGTTCCTGTGAAGAAATTGAGGACCAATGAGCAGATTATTTAATTCTCTTGGTCTGCGCAATGTTTCAAGCCCTTGCCAGTTACCTCCGTTCAGTCAAAGTTGAGAGAAATTGATGTTATTGGATACAGCGCTTAGATGAGCTCCTTCACATAGTCTGGTAATCTAAATTTATAAAATCTCTCTGAAACCATTGGCAAACCGTCACAGCTGCAACGTTTAGACTTGCAAAGGAGTAATAAATTAAATAATCTCTCTCTAT
This sequence comes from Sequoia sempervirens, assembly GCA_007258455.2. Classification (NCBI taxonomy): domain Eukaryota; kingdom Viridiplantae; phylum Streptophyta; class Pinopsida; order Cupressales; family Cupressaceae; genus Sequoia; species Sequoia sempervirens. Next base: position 334,919,909 of record VDFB02105785.1, read on the forward strand.
TTCATTGTCAACCCATCACAGTAAAGCACGTGAACATGGTAAGGTATACAGATTTAAGTGATCCCTCTGCATTCTTTGTTATACTGCCTCAGCTGCTTAATAGGTAGTTTAAAAGTTAACTGATTTCTCTTATTGTTGATCTATCTGCTCTTTTCCATCGCAGTCTCTGTATTTAACACTAGATAGAATGCCTCTTCATGTCCTTAATCTGTATTTAATTTGCTTAATTTTCTTCTGGTTGTTCTTTTTGTGGAAATGACCTAGGGTTCTTTCGATGCATAATTCTTCTCTAGGTGAAAATAAACATATTCATATAAGAATAAAGTGAATAAAATAGTTTCCTTTTAAAGTATATCAAAATAAGGGGAAGTAAGTAAAAAATAAAAAATAAAAAATATAATAATAATAACAACATCAATAACTATTGGTATAAATCAATGTTAGAATTAATCGTGAATGTCTAAATTTAATCCCTGTAGATCAATCTTGAAATTAATAATAATATTGATATATTGTTTTAATCTTGTATGAATATTAAAGTAATACCTCTAGGAAACATTAATAATAGATAAGTAGGAGGCATTTTTGTTACATATAGCAATATCTAAACATTAATAATAATCAAACAAGATTGCATAATAATGTATCCCACGTCTATAATAGCATCAATGCCAGTAAAGATGTGTAATGAATAAATCCTAATGTATAATAACACAACGGTGAGGTGTAAATAAGTGTTGTGAACATTGGACAAGTGCTCTTAAAATTAGTTTTAATCACAAGTGCTTTCAAAATTTAGATTAATTATTGATATAATAAATAATGTATTATTAAAATAGGTTACTTGATTTATTGACTTAAGGTGTATAGTACGTGAATTGGTTTTAGAATGGAATAAATTATAGGTATCTTCATGGACTTTGTCTTGCATTATTAGAAAATTTATGGTTAGCAAAGTTGAAATAATGAATAAATAAAAGGGAAGAGTAATTGCATTGATTTAGATTGTTTAAGGGAATATGGAAGTAATGATGTGGAAAATATTATAATTATATGTATATTATGTTTATGACTAAAAAGGAAAATAAGGGTTGGTTGCATAAATTGCAAGTGGGAGATTCAATTCAATATTGAACAAATAGTAGTATTAAACATATGAGGATATGGGAGACTTAGGTTATCTTTTTGACCCTGAGCATTCTTGAAATTTTAGTTACGAACATCCTAGGAATCATACTATAGGATACTTTTCCCTTAAATGTATTCTTTTCTTTTGTTTAACTCATCATATAAGGTTTATTTTAATAAGAGATTTAACTTAAGACAAATTATACATACATGTTAATCAATGGAATTATTACTTGAGATTCTTTAGTAATGATTCTTTAGTAGGGTGCTTATAAGATATGGAATTATTCCTTAAGACTTTGTAATGAATGTGTTTATATTAAGAAAATGATTTACTTATAGGAGTTAGAAAATTAGAGTTATTAGGTAGTTAAGTTAGGTATTATGTTATTGAGTAGGTTAGTAAAGTGATTAGAGAGAGAGTTTCCTTGTGTTAATAATTTGGGTAACATTGATAGATTAGTTTATTCTCAATTTGATTAGTTTCAAGTGGGATAGTTAACTTAGAAATAATGAAAAGTAGAGTTTTGTATGTAGATAATATTGGCGATAAGGATTATTTCTATTTAGGTGGGAGAATTGATTTATAAGATAAATGGAAGTAAATAAATTTGAAAACTTTAAATAGTTGGGTATTACGATAAAGGCTAGTGAATGATTGTTGATTCGATATATGTTTTGATTAATTATATTTAGTTAAACAAAGGGTTTATGTAAATGAATAAAATTAGATGATCTGTTCTAAGTCAATTTCCCTCATATTCTTTTAATAGTTGATTTGTGGGATTTCTATAAGAACAGTTCTAGAAAATACTTGTGATTGATATCAGGATCAAATTGTTGGTTGAGTGGGTTGATCTTCGAAGGGAGATTGTTGTTATAATATGTAAATTGAGTTTGTTTAATTTGTGTTTGGAAGTGTATACTTGTGAATAGTGTCTTATGGCTTAAACCATTAGATTTTATTTTCACTTCGTAATATTGTGCTATCCTTAAATGTTGGAACTGATTGATCTTTAAACTAATGTTCTTTTTAAAATGTTTCAAGTTACTTCTTATTGAATGAATGGATATATTATTAGAATGTGTGGTTTTATGGATTCTTTCGATGTGACTTTTCCTAAGTTGATTTTTGAGTTGGAGTTTTTCTCTCATTTTATTTATGTTGCTATTCGTTGGGAACCAGTATGTGTTCTTTTGTTCTTTACCTAAGTGGAAATTGGTTAATGTTAGCTTTGTCATGATTGATGGTTCTGCTTGAGTTGTTAATGAGTCAAATTGAAAAGTTCTTTGAGTTATGGGTATTCCAAGAGGAGAAAATAGAGGTTTTCCTTGGATGTCCGATTTAGTTCGTATCAAGTTGTTGATGTTGTTTAAGGGAGTTGTTGATCTTATTTTGATTGAAAATAGTTCTTCAAGGTTTTGCTTTTATTGTTGTCATATTTTCATGGGGAAACCCTAGTGTAACTTTTTGAGAGTCTTCCAGAGGCTTGTTTTATGGTTGGTCAATGTTCTCTCTGTGCCTTGATGTGGCAAGTGCCTTGATTTTTGGAATTTCAAAGGGTTGTACATGAATTGTTGAGATTTTGATTATGTATTTATGGCAAGATGGGTAATGCCTTGCATGCTTCTCTGTTGTGATCTAATGTACTTGTTATGTTGTACAACCCTTGGATTTGGTTTTTTATGTTTCGAGTGTCTAGAGTGAGAGTGGCTCTAAGTGGGTGGTCGGCGCACAAAGGGGCGCCAGGATAGCCCTCGTTAGAGTGAAATTAATAAGTGATAATTTAAATAATTAATTAGGGGGTGGGTAGAATCACATTAAAAAGATAATTGATGCCTCATCCACCTTTTAGTGCTACCACAGACTAAAGGGGGTTGAGAAGGCCGTGGTTGGCATGTTCGTTGCCTTGTCTTCGTGAAGGGTAACGGATCCGCATGAGCAACCCTATGGAGCAGCGCCTTGAGATAGGTAGTCTGGATAACCATAGATGGAGGTGGCTCCTAGCGCTCGAAGTTGTCTGGATAATTCGTTCAGGTAGACGAGGCACACCTTGCGTTAGTGGTAGTCTGGAGAATCCATGTTAAGCCATGCGATGACACTCTCCTCTAACATTCATGTTTATGCTGTCTTTTGGAAATCCTCTAGAAGAGGGTCTTTGTCTTGAGTTGATGGATCATAGTTGTTTGAATTGATTTATGATTTTACCCTATTTTATCTATGGTGTATTCCGTGGTCTTGTATAAATCTTGTCGATGTTTGGGTTTTGACCTTGTACTCTTATGGTACTGTTATATGATGTTATTGGAATTGTATTATGTTTTTGGAAGTGTTTCATGATCATCCTTTGGTTATTTGTTTACTAGTTATTGCTTTGATTCATGTGATGAGATTTATGACTCTTGGATGTGGTTGATTATGTCATTGTAGTTCTTGAGTGTTATGATACTTTTGTATGACGTTGAGTCTTGTGGTTCTCTGTTGGATGTTCTTGGTTGAGGTCTCTTTCTTGTTAGCTCCTAGCACGGGGGGTGGGTCTTCGAACTCACATGGTCAGGTGGAACGTGCTAAGCACCCCATTGGGTCCCTAGTTATGGATCGAGAGGTGTGGATTGGTGCTGTTGCGGCAACTCCAGAATTGTATTTATCTTGGAACCAGTTATGATATTGTGCATCATGTTATCTTGTTGTATGGTTTCCGTTCATGATTGGAAACACTTTTGTATCATTGTACTTCTTGAACATTGTACTATAATGTAATATTGGCCATGGTAGTTGTTATTCAATGCGTACCCAAATGGTTTCTTATCAATGCTTAAATATGAATGTGTTATATTTGTTATTGTTTACTTTATATCTTTGGATTTTATTCTTTATTGTTGTTGTATGGATCTAAGTTGCGTAATGACTCTTCGTGTACCCCAAGGGATGTATGTGTTAGTGAATTTACTTTAATGAATTCATGTTATGACTTAATGTGTATTACATGTATGTTATGTTTACTTTTAAAAAAAAAAATTACGGTAATTATTGTGTTGTTTATTATTTTGGGGTTACATGCAGTTCAGGAAAACACACTATAACACCTAAAAAAGGATAATTGTTTTTTTTTAAAGTGAAATATACACAAGATTGCAAAATAAATAATAACTTAAATTCTAACCTAAGTCCTCTAACGTTTGTGACTACACTACTAGATTCCCATTAACTAAACTAGCATAAACTATAAATCATTGCTATTATCACATTAAACAAGATTCATTTAATAATATGAAATTATATTTAATCCATCACATTTAATTGAACAATCAATATGAAATAACCATTTCATGCTAGTAATATAACAACATTAAATATCATTAAATTAACAATAACATCAATTACATTTATCATTACAAGAGAGAGCTTACAATTAAATTGCCTCATTACATCTTGAACTACAATGTCTCCTCGTACATGTGAGGAGAGAACATCAGAAATATAATGCATGCTTTAACTGATTTATAGTATACTACAAGTACATAAAAGATAGTCCATATGACTAGAAAAAGTCCAGAGTCTTCATATCTAGGAGTAGTCACCACAGACACAAACAAAAGTGAGGGAACCCAATGGAGTACAAAGCAAAATCCACCTGACCATGTGGAACCCTAAGGTCCACCCCCCGTGCTAGGAGATAGCAAGAAGGTCCCACCACCACAATGACAACAAGGTGACAACCAACTAACATAAAATGACTATAAAGGATTTCAGCATGCACAGTACAACATAACATTACACAATAGTGACACTGCTTCCAGAGGAATGTAAGAAACAAGGGAACACAAATAAAGGGAATGCTAGGTTGTAGCAGGGGAGAGTGTCATCACATGGTTTTGGCATGGGTTGTCTTGATGGTCTCTCACTAGATGCCGACCCCCATCTATGGTTGTCATGACAATCTCACACTAGATGCCGAACCTATAAGGTGAAACATACGGAACCAACCTTCCCTTCATGAGGACAAGGAGGTTGATTTTGCCAACCAAGCCTTCTCAACCCATCCTTAGCCTAAAATAGTGCTATAGGCATGGGTGAGGCATCCAATTATCTTAATTAGAGTGAAGATCTACCTAATCCCCTTAGTTTGTTATTAGGTTATCACTTAGTTAAGAAACTCCCACATGGGTTTTCCTAGATAGCACTTTGTGCACTGACCCCCATTGAGAGCCACTCCCCCTTCTACAACTAGAAAACCCAACACAACTGATAGGGTAAAGCCAACTTGCATGAATCACTAAAACACAAAAATGTACACATAAGGTGAGGCATAAACCATCCCACACACAAAATCAACCATAAAAGCAAGTAAACAGTGCATGGCTGAAAACCCAAAATAACCCAAATCAAGTATACTATCAACCATTTCAAAGGAAAACTCAAAAATTCAACCAACAACATGATTCCCAAGCCTTTGGAAGACTTCCAATACAACTTACACCAAGTTACTCCCCCCTTTTTTTTTTTTGCATAATCGCCCAAAACCAAGAGCAACACAAGGTTCCATACAATAACCCAAATATACATTAAGCTAAGAAAATGTAATTCCTACTTCACATGGTGTTCATTATTTAACTAACATTAACTTACTTAACTGTTTACCACCAAAATAAATTTCAAGGGAAGAATTTACAATTTAACTATTTAAAAAATCCTTTC
>VDFB02105785.1:334925835-334959532 GCA_007258455.2 Sequoia sempervirens
GATGGATGCAGTGATTTATTTATGCTCATGTGTTGGTTTATGTATGCTTATATTCATGAAACATTGATCTAGATTATCATGCTTTTATTTATGCTACGTTTTATGGATGATTGGTAATGGTGATATGTTATGTGTACCTATGGGATCTATGATGGTTTAGATATATGGATGCCTAGTTGATAGATGTGTTATGTATGTATATGTGTGAGATGGATTTTGTATAAATAGTTTATATATGCAAGATGTGTTGTGTTATGCGTCTAATATTTTGTGATGCAGGTAGTGATGGAGATATGGACCTAACATGTGGGAATGCAGGTAGCAATGGATGCATGGACAGTATGCGGCTATAGGTGCCAATAAGAACTGGTAGGGTAAGTGGAGGGGAGGTGGGTACGTGGTGATGGATGTAGTCTGGCATCTGTCAAAAGGTATCAGTATCCTGAGAAGAATGTAAGAGAATGAGGGCAAGTATTTGCACAACCAAAACCATAGGGTGAGTGTGAATGCAATGATTATGAAAAATGCAATCCTAATTCAATTTATCATCTTTGGAGCACTGGTTTTTGCTATAGCATAAGACACGACACACCAAGGTATAGAGGACCGAGGTAGATCAGTGTCTGATGCATGAGACAAACACGCCAGACAAGAAGGCTATCCCAATACCCCAAAGTCTTGAAAAAAGACTTTAGTCGGGCCCAGTATTGGGATAACCGCAAACACAGAAGGATGCCCCAACATAACACAAGACCTCGAGGATCTTGGTGGGTACTATGTGGGACAACCAAGAAGACACAATCAAAGAAAAGATCAAGATACGCCCCTATGTGGACTAGTCAAAACGCACCATAATATGATGGATCATGGTGGCCTTGACAAGTGATTATAGGGAGCTCAAATGATAGACAAAAACCAAAAGTATCAAAAGATAACAATCAATTTCAAATGTCCATTGCCATAGGATCAAGGGGATGGATGGGATTGATGAGGTCTGTTAGGAAGGATGTATCCTGTTAAGACCTATGTTGGACGCTAGGTGAAAGATCGATATGATAAAAGATATTTAGAATTGATTAGATTTGTTGATACAAGTGGGTCTTGCTTGTTTAAGAATTAGCTAGATAAGGGCATAGCTTGATGAGACAACCACAAAGGGACAAGACACAACCTAAAGACCTAGGGGCTCGGGGGCCGATCAAAGATTGGCCTTGCCTACGTGAAAGCGCAGAGCCCTCATAGTTCATGGAAAAGGACCATGGATAAAATAGAAAGAGGACAATGGTGACCGATGATGGACACAAGACACGATCGACAATTGCCCCGGGGGAGGATCAAATGACCAACCTTGCCTACGTGAAAGCGCAGGGGCAACGTAGTTCGATAAAAGGATGGAAGTGGGACAAGAGGATGAGATCTAGATGGAGACCGACACGATGGATGATCCTATATGACGACACGGGCCGACGGACGAAAGACATAAGCTCAAAGTGGGACATAAGGAAGCTCAGGATGAGGGATAGGTAAGGTGATTCGTCCAATGCTCAATCAACAAGTACCAAGCGGCCTAGGTTGATGCGGGGGGATGAAAGTGTGGATGACGACATAAAGTAACTAGGAGGCTAGGTAGATAATGATTAAGCCCTCTATGGATGACGCCTGTTACCAGGTTTTCACCATCCATACTTATCCAAGGTGCCACCAAGAGGTGGTTTTCACCATAGGATGACTTTATTTCTCTTTACTATTTTTTGGATTTTTTTTATTTTATTATTTTTTTGTCACTTTTTTGATTTTTTAATTTTTTTGGTTTTTTGATGGGGTAGACCAAGCGGACTTAAGTGTAGAACCTTTTTAGATGGAGAATATTGACAGGTTCGTCAAGGGGGTCCCCTTCCAAAGTGGTCAACCTGTAAGCTCTAGATCCATATTTAGCGGTTATGATATATGGCCCTAACTAGTTGGCCTCAAATTTTCCTTTCTTGTCACGATCTTGCTGAGTGCGGTGATTTTCCTTGAGCACAAGTTCACCAACCTGGAATTGCCTAGGACGAACCTTTTTACTGTAATGACGTTTGAGATGATTATGGTATACTTGTAGGTGATCATAGGCCCGTATTCTGCGTTTATCCAGTAACTCTAGTTGTGCCAGCCGAGCGATGCGAGCATCTTCTTCGCTGATGAGGTTCTTCAAAGAAATTCTCAATGAGGGGAGCTCGACTTCGATTGGAAAGATGGCTTCAGCTCCATATACTAACGAGTATGGGGTGGCACCTGTTGGGGTGCGGATGGATGTGCGGTATGCCCAAAGGGCGGGATGAATGTGAAGGTGCCAATCTCGTCCAGTGCTATTGACCACCTTTTTGAGAATGCGGATGAGGGTCTTGTTGGTTGCCTCTGCCTGACCATTACCCTGAGGATAATAAGGCGTCGACCAATGATGTTGAATATGGAAAGTATCGCATAGGTGCTTCATGGCTTGGTTCTTAAATGGCTTTCCGTTATCAGAAATAATGGTGGAGGGAATACCATATCTGCAGAGAATATGGTAGAGGATGAATTTAGAAATCTGAGTACCAGTGATTTGGGAGAGTGGCATTGCTTCCACCCATTTGGTGAAGTACTCAGTTGCAGTGATGATGAAGGTATGGCCGTCGGATGATGGTGGGTGAATCTTGCCAATCAAGTCAAAACCCCATTGAGAGAACGGCCACGGTGTTAGGAGAGGCTGAAGATCTTGTGCTGGAGCGTGGATCAAATCCGCATGCTGTTGACACGGAAGACATTTCTTTACAAATTCGCAAGAATCATGTTCCATTGTAGGCTAGTAATATCCAGCCCGTAGGATTCTTTTGGCTAGAGCCATACCATTTGAGTGAGCCCCACAAATACCACCATGTACTTTTGTTAGTACCATTTGGGCTTCGGTCTCATTCAAACATCTCAGAAGGATTCCATCATACCCGCGATGATAAAGCGTATCACCAACGAGGATGTATCGGGATGAACGATGGATAAAGGATTTACGTTGGTTGCGTGTAAGTTCTGGGGGTATGGTGTTGTCACGAAGGTAAGTATATATGTCTTGGTACCACGGGGAGGCGGGACCTACGATATCGCACACCATGTCAGTGTCAGGGACATCATACGCAGGGATTAACAGTTGTTCGACCAGAAACTCACACTCTGTCCGATCCTTCGGCATGTCAATCAAAGAGCCAATAGTGGCCATGGCATCTACTGCTTTATTCTGCACCCGAGGGATTTGGTCAAACTGTATGGAGGTGAAATACTTCTTGAAGTCGTCCACCATGCGTTTATAGGGTAGCAGTTTGTCATCCTTTGTGAGGAATTCATCATTAACTTGTCTGATAACCAACAAGGAATCCCCAAAGACTTTCAAATGTGTAATGTGCCACTGTTTTGCAATTCTAAGGCCGGTGAGGAGGGCTTCATATTCGGCCATATTGTTGGTGCAGGGAAACGCTATTCTGAATGATTTTGGGATATAGTCACCTTGAGGGGTGACTAATAGAATTCCTACTCCAGATCCATTGTGAGTGTATGAGCCATCAAAGTATAACGTCCAAGTTGGTGCTTCTGTTACTGTGTAGATTCCTTCATCTGGGAATTCAGTGTCTATTGGGTAGGCGTCTACTAGTGGTGCTTCAGCCAATTAATCAGCAATAACCTATCCTTTAATAGCTTTGCGCTCTACATACTCGATGTCAAATTCGCTTAGCAGCATGACCCATTTGGCCATGCGGCCAGTCAAGGTGGTTCTAGACAACAGATATTTCAAAGGATCAATTTTAGCAATTAATTTGACTGGGTGACTGAGCATGTAATGGCGGAGTTTCTGTGTACTGAAGACTAGAGCAAGGCACGCTTTTTCCATAGGAGAGTAATTTAACTCATAGCCGACTAGTGTTCTGCTGATGTAGTAGACTGCCCTTTCTTTGAGTGACTCATCATGCTGCGCCAATAATGCCCCCAGTGCGACCGAGGTAGCCGAGATATAAAGTAGGAGGGGTTTTCCTGGAGTAGGCGGCATCAAAATTGGGGGATGAGCTAAGTATTCCTTGATTTTATCGAAACCCATTTGACATTGTGGAGTCCATCGGAAGACGGAATCTTTCTTCAAAAGATGGGTAAACGGCTAACATTTATCTGCAAGTTGGGCTATAAACCGCCGGATGGACTGCATTTTTCCCTGGAGGCTCCTTAACTGCTTTAGATTGCGTGGAGGCGGCATGTCCAGAATAGCCTTTACTTTGGCAGGATCAACTTCAATACCTCTGCGGGAGACTATGAAACCCAGCAATTTCCCTGACGTAACCCCAAAGACACACTTCTTTGGATTCAACCGCAACTTATAGTGCTCTAGTCGCTCAAATATCTTCTTCAGAATGGTGGGATGCTCGGCTCGCGTTTTGGATTTCCCTAATAGGTCATCAACATAGTCTTCCATGATAATGTGAATAAGGTCATGGAAGATAACGGTCATAGCTCTTTGATACGTTGCCCCCGCATTCTTGAGACCGAAGGGCATAACATTGTAACAGAAGGTGCCCCAAGGGGTTGTGAAGGCGGTTTTGTGTTGGTCTTCAGGTGTGATTCAGATCTGGTTGTAACCGGAGAAGCCATCCATGAGAGACAACATCTCATGTCCTACCGTTAAATCAACCAACATGTCAATATTAGGAAGAGGGAAATCATCTTTTGGGCAGGCTTTGTTGAGATCCCTAAAATCTGTGCAGAACCGAATGTCACCATTAGGTTTAGCAACCGGCACTATGTTAGAGATCCATTCGGAGTAGTCAATAGGTCTGATAAAACCCGCGTCCAGTAACTTCTCCAACTCTTTCTTTACTAACAACGCAACTTGCGGATGCATCTTACGAAGTTTTTGCTTGACAGGTTTGGCGTCTGGACGAATGTCTAAGTGGTGAACCACTAAAGCAGGGTCTAAGCCTGGCATGTCTGAATATGACCAGGCAAAATTGATGATGCCTTCTCGGAGTAGCTGCGCAAAGATCGGATATTCTTGTTCGGAGAGTGACTTGGCTACATAGGTGATCTTTGGACTTTCAGTAGTCCCCAAATTAACTTCTTGTGTCTCTTCAATCAGGATAGATGACCTGGCAGATAGTTGAGTTCCCATAAAGGGAAGATGAACATCTCCATCTTCAAACCTCTTCGAGGTTTTACTACGCTAGCCGGATCGCGTCCTTTGTTTTTACTTTTCTAGATTGGGCCTTCAGGGGGTTTCACTAAGAATGACTCTTTATTTTATTTTTGTATTTGGAGTGTTCATCCTCCCCAGATATTAAATTAAAGTATGAGCATCTTGGCAATTATGACATTTCGCGTAGTCCTAATCCCGATGAGTTCGAGGAGTAATGAAGAGGATAGGCGATGAATTGCAAACAAGCAGGCATTCGAACATGGAGGATAAATCAGTTTGATCGACATCATCGTATGCATGTATGATGGATTCCTCCTCGGGTATGTCTTCCAATGAGCCATCGTCCACGGTGATACTATTGGAAGTATTAGATGACGTTGCAGGGCTTTTCTGTTTGCTGTTATACCCAATGCCCACATTTTTCGGTAGCAGAGACGTATCAATGGGTTGCAATCGCCCTTGTTCCTCTTTACCTAGGCCTCTACCTTGGTAGTTATGTTTTTCCACGAACTTTGTTGGCCAAGGATACTTTTCCTGAAAATATTTCTTTAGGGGAGTTTCTGGTTCGGGCTCTTTGCGGTAGACCCACTGACTTATGTCTTCTTCTGGCGCATCGTTTTGATACTTGGAGATCTGAAGGTGGTGGTAGGAATATTTTTTCCACGGAAGGTGACAGTCTTGTCCTCCTTTGGGGTAGCATGTGAAGGTTGACCGTACTCATGTGGTGACGGTGGCATGGTGGCTACATTAAGAGCCGTATGCATCTCATACTCACCGCACCCTTTGTCAATGATCTGGACTCTAGTGACTGAAGGATTAGTGGTGGAGGATGGAGTGGTGGTTACTGTAGATGATGGATTGGAGGATGATGGATTGGAGGATAATGACTGGGAGGCCCCCATTTTGACCCCAGGACAATAATGTAAGTGGGGGAAAGATGCTTCTAAAGCTTGACAATACTCAAATGGTTGGGGGTCGGCATAAATGGTGACCTCCTGTTCATTAACTGGGAATTTGAGGCATTGGTGGTATGTGGATGGAACAGCTTGCATAGCATGGAGCCATGGGCGGCCAAGGAGGAGATTATATGGTAAGTCCAGATCAAGGACATGGCAGGTAGTATACTGGAGCACAGGTCCCACTTGTATAGGAAGACTGATGATGCCTTCTGAATTTCTCTCTGCATTGTCATAAGCCTTGATTGTAATTATCTGGTTGCTTAGGTCCGCTTGAGAATACCCTATTTGTTTTATGAACTTCAAAGTACATAGATTAAGGGCAGAGCCATTATCTACCAAGACCCTTTTTATTTTATGACGGGCAATTATGACTTCGATATGTAGGGGGCGGTTGTGATTGATGCCAATGTTGGGCATATCATTTTGGCTGAAATGGAGGTGGTGAGACAAAGCCAAGTGTCCCACCAAAGCTTGGAATTGTGTGGGGTCGATGTCATTTGGGACATGGGTTTCCTGCAAGGCTTTATTGAGGATCTCTTGATGTACCGGGGAAGACTTAAGCAAATCCAAAATAGATATATGAGCGGGGGTCTTCCTTAGGTGATCAAGAATGTTATATTGAGAGTTTATAGGAGTGGGTTGGACGGGTGTGGAGGCTGCAGGGACGGTGATGCGGGCTCGTCGCGTAGTCACAGCACATTGAGGGTCCTTGGCTTTAACGTGTATCATGGATACTCGGGGTTCAACCTGCTCAATGTAATGAATAACGCCTTCATAATTGAAGGGCACATTCTTGTAAGTCACATTATTGGTGCTGTTGTCTTGGGGATGACTAGTGGAAGTGCTAGGACCTTGACTATGGTTGGGGAAGGCGTTTTGATAGATTTGCAGTTGAGCATTGGACGACGAAGGTTGACTGGGGTCAACCTTGATATCTCCTCGATCAATGAGATCTTGGACATAATTTTTTAAACCCTGACACTTATTCAAGGAGTGTCCCTTGATTTTATGAAAGTCACAATACTCATTCTCTTTAAACCATGCCGGCTTGGGTTTGGACTCATCGAATGGTTTGGTGATAGGATATGTGATGGGATAATTGATTTGTAACAATTTATTGAAAACAACACTCAAGGGTTCACCCAATTGGGTGTATTGACGTTTGGTGTTCCCCTGATTTCTTTGGTTTGACTGTTGAGGGGGACGAGGCGCCCCCTGCGGTACTGATATGGCGTTAGGTACAGACTGTTGTTGCCCTTGGGATGCATTAGCCACTTGGACATGTTTGGTGTCTGTCACTCCATCATTCACTACATTTTTGTTTTTGTTCCAAAATCGTGATTTATCTCCGAATGACCGTTCTTTGTCATGACTGTGTATTTTAATGTGTCCTTTGGCGATAAGGGCACGTTCAAGGATAGGTCCCTTTTCCACTATCTCAGCGAAAGTGGTGACACAGTGTAGTCTAAAATTGTGGGCCATGTCGGGATGTGAATTTTCCACAAAAAGAGTGACCATGTCTTTTTCTTTCAAAGGATTTTTCATTCGACTGGCTAATGCACGCCACCGTTGGAGGTAGCTGGTAAAGGTTTCTCCATCCCGTTGTTTCTCTTTCAAGAGATCTAAGGTGTCAGTATCCTTCCACAAATTGAAGGAGAAGTAGGAGACAAATTGTTCTGATAAGTCTGCAAAAGTTTTTATAGACCCCTTTTCAAGAGTCATGAACCAATCTAGGGCATGGCTTGCTAGACTTCTTGGGAACAGACGTAAGAGATAGTTATCATTATACATGACTTCTTGACACTGTGCATAAAACTCTTGCAAGTGGGCCTTAGGGTCTTTATCTCCCTTGTACTTGTCAAATTTTGGAATCTCGAAGTGTTTAGGGAATGGGATCAATGAGATGGATGGATCGAACGGATATGGGCATAGATCTTCAAACTTGAATGATTGTTTTGTGCCCCCTGCTTGAAGGTCCTTAAGGGCAGCTTTGATTTCCAACAAGTCTGAGCTAGCTGGTGGTGGGTTGGGGGGATATGGATGATAGAAAGATGAGGGATCGTGTTGAAAGGGTGTCGGATTATTAAAATGTGGGTTTGGATGGTTGGATGATGACATGACTTGATGGTAAGGTAGGGGGTTTTGTTGATATGGGAGTTGTTGTTGTGGGACATAATATGAATTTGTTTGGTGAAGGTGTGGGGTAGGTTGCTGAGGGACTTGGACGGGACGTTACGTGTTGGCCTGTTGATATTGAGGATATTGTTGTGATTGTTGGGAGGTTGCATAGAACGGTTGTTGGTAAAATTGTTGTTGATTATGGTGGTAGTAGTGTTGTGGAGGTTGTTGTTGTGGCATCGAGTGTTGTATGGACTGAGGTAGGATATTATGTTGTGGTTGGACCTTTGGACGCAAAAGGGACGCAAGAAAGGGAGATATGGTTTGGGTAGGTGGTTGAGATGGGTTGCCTTGTGATTGGTATGATGGTTGTTGTGAAGAGGTCAAAGTATTAGGTATAGGTTGTTGCGGATGAGACGGCGGGGGTTGTGTGGGCACACTTTGTAAAGGAAGTTGTTGGGTTCCGCTCGGAATGTTCAGTTGGGGTGCGCCTTGTGGTGGTATTTGAGGTGGGATAGTAGATTGGGGAACCTGTTGAGGTGGTGTGTTGGTGGTTCCAGGAGGAGGGAGTGATGTAGCAAAGGAGGTACCCCCAATATTGACTGTAGGTGGGTTCAAAGGAGGGGGTGCGGTTAATGTTAATGGCGGAGGTTGTGGAATGTTTTGTGGCATACCATAAGCGAAAGGATTACTGGGATCGGGCACCTGGGATCCACCTATAGCTGAGGTTGAAGCATGTGGGGGATAATTAACCTGATAAAGGACGGCATTGCCAAATTCAGGTTGATGCCAACCCTCAATTAGAGGAACATTGGAAAAGTATGAACCTTCGGGTGCATTTTGGGACCCTTGGAGTACGTGAGATGGGGCACCCTTGTATTTGGACAAGTCAACATTGGAGGGAGGTTTAACACCCTTCTCAATCAAGTGGGCCAAGATTTCTTCCCCATGTTTTGCAAGCAAACGGTCAGTCATTTGCACATTGGCAGGGTTACTAAAATGTTCCTCAAGTGTGAGTTCAGGTTGATTAACCATGCTCTCTTCTCCATGTGGCGAGTTATTCTGATTCTCAGTGTTGGAGTGCGATAAAGTACCATTGTGAGGGTCATGTAAGATGTTGGTACCCTTGTTGGGATCTGATGAGGTGTTCTTAGGATCTTGAGGATTGTTGGATTGGGCATTTTGTGCTTGAAGGTCGGCCATCTTCTTTGCTTGTGAACGGGTCTGAACGGGCATGCAAATGCTAGATGAGGAGGTTAATGCCTTTGTCAAATGATTTGAGTGTGATAAAGTGTGGATTGGATCTAATTAGACTTTGATCAATTGGATTGGATTTAGATTGGATTGGATTGGATTGGATTAGATTGGATTGGATTGGGTTTGATTTAGATTGGATTAGATTGGATTGGATTGGATTGGATTGGACTAGATTAGATTGGATTGGATTGGATTTGATTGGATTGGATTTGGATTTGATTGGATTGGATTGGATTGGATTGAATTGGATTGGATTTGATTGGATTGGATTGGATTAGATTAGATTGGATTGGATTGGATTTGATTGGATTGGATTTGGATTGGATTGGAAGGTGTGAGAGAGAGACCTCAAGCTTGATCACGTGAGATTACCTTTAGTAACCCTAGAGCCTTGATTGATTGATAGGATGATTACGGCACCGAATCCACCTTAAGCTAGGAATGGATTGATTGGGCCGAGGATGATAACTTGCAACACCGAATTCACCTCAAGATGGAGGCAAATTGATTGGGGTCAAAGTTAAAGACCAATAATCAAGTTCAAGCGCTATAGTCAATTTAGATAACCACTTTGTAATGCAAAGTTAAGGCGGTTTGGCTATGGGTGGTGTTTAGGAGGTGTGAATGGTAAAGTTGTGATGTTTATTAGGTGAGGGTATTGACTTATGAATGGAAAATTAAAATGAAAAGGTAGATTAAAGGTGATTCGTGAAAATTTGGAGTGATAGAATGGGGGTTTAAATGGATGAAATGGAGGTTTTGGGAGGCTTAAAATGATAAAATGAAGACTTAGGATAATGGGATAATAGTTGGGAATGATTAAGTGGTGATTTAGAGGCTAAATGAATCCGAATGGGGTACTTTCAGGGTGTTGACAGCAAAAATCAGGGCATAGGCAGCGTTCTGCAGTGAATCAGGGGTGCTACCACGTTCTGCAGTAAATCAGGGGCGCTACCACCTTTTTGCAGTAAATCAGGGGCGCTACCGCGTTTCTGCAGTAAATCAGGGGCGCTACCGCCTTTCTGCAGTAAATCAGGGGCGCTACCGCCTTTCTGCAGTAAATCAGGGGCGCTACCGCCTTTCTGCAGTAAATCAGGGGTGCTACCGCATTTCTGCAGTAAATCAGGGGCGCTACCACATTTCTACGCAGGGCGCTACCGCTTTTCTGTGGGGACAAAGCTTGGTTTTTGATGGCAAAGGCTATGGCAAGGATGCAAAATGATGAAACAAATCAAAAGTATCAAAATTTGACAGAATTTCCACAAGAAAGCACCTCAAGTAAGCACAATCCTATGATTAATATTACAGGTATGGCAAGGCAAAGTCTTAATCTAGGATGCACAAGGCTTCTAGGGAGTCCTCGATATACTCTCGGTACGTGAGGCACAACCGTGAACACCAGTCTGTCACAAGCGTGAGTCGGGAACCCTAGCGAGATATTGAAAGGCTCGGACCAACTCTTCACGTCTATCTAGGTATCACCCTAGCTTCGATGCTCCGCCAATTACGACGTAACTGGATTGGGGTACAACTTTCATTTTCTCCCCTTTATATACCCCGCCGGTACACGTGGTTGGAATCATCCCTTGGGTGATGAAATCCCCAAGCAGGTCCCACTAAAAAGAAGACACTAACTGTTTCCAACTACTCCTCAGGCTCACACGAAGTGCAAGGGGAAAGTGAAAACAAATCAATGCCCCCTTGGGTAACACAAAAATAAACAACCACAGCAAACAATGAGATTTAATCCCCCTAATTAGACTATGTTTGAGAGCAGCAAAGATAATTTTTGAAAGTCTGATTATGTAGATGCCCCTGCAAACAAATGTTAGTTGTCCTCTTTCTTTTTCGCCTTTGGTCAAATTTTGCCACAATATACTGCAAAAATGTTAGTGAAAAATAGCAATATTCTTGCCAGAACAATGTTAGAGAGTTATCACGTGAATATAGCAAAAAACTAGAGCAAAAACGAAGCCAAAACGCCTATTTTACCCTCCAAACTGTGTTGTTAAGGGCGCTGCAGTAGTTCTGTGAAGGGCGCTGCCGCAGTTCTGTAAAGAGCGCTGCCGCAGTTCTGTGAAGGGCGCTGCCGCAGTTCTGTAAAGGGCGCTGCCGCAGTTCTGTGAAGGGCGCTGCCGCAATTCTGTGAGGGCGCTACCGCACTTCTGCGAGCTTTTCCTGCAAAAATATTAACTCAAAGAAACATTAAATGCAAGACCCGTGTGTGGGTCCCACTGGGCATGCCAGAAATGTATACCTTGATATTTCTACTGCTCTAAATGTGCAAATCTAACTAAGAAACATGAATAACAAAAGACCAAGGACACCTCAAGATTAGCCAAAAGATTGATACAACGAAAAGGAATGCAAATAAAATAAAACACAAACACTTTTACCTCCCTTGTTGTTGATACCTCTTTGATTGGTTGTGTGCTCCTTAGATGATGGATTGAGTGACTATAATGCAAGCTTCAATATGCAAAATGATGAACAAAGATGGTTGAATGATTGAAAAAGGCTTGAGGATTCAAATAGACAGTATGTAGTTATAAGAGTGCAAAGTGTTAGAAATGCCCTTAAGGAGGGGGTATTTATAGAGGATCTTGAATTCTCTAGAGAATTCAATGGTCAAGATTGCTCCAACAAGGCCAAGATGAAGGGCTATGGTGGGTTGAGAACCCACAAGCCCTCACATCTTGACATGTAGAGGGTGAAGTGGACAAGAGGATATGAGGTGGAGATGAGTTGTCAAAAAGGTACATGAGGTGGAAAAGGACATGTACCTTGGAAGACAAGAGGATTTCCACAAAAAGGGATTTCTTGTCCCCAAGTGGGAATGAAAGGGACATTTGAAGAATTTTAAAATTCCTCAAAAATCTACATGGAAAAAGGAAAGGTGGTTGGGAGGATAAATTAAAAATTCACATTCCTAGGATGATCTAGAGGGGTAAAAGGGGGCTCCAAAAGGTGGGACTTGGTCACATGTGGAGATTGTGACAAGTCCAAGGTTCTAGAAGCCTTGGGAGAATGGAATGTGAATTAAAAATTCACATTTAAAGGAGAGGACTCTAGAGCAAATAAATGTGAATTAAAAATTCACATAGGAAAGGGGGTCAATATAAAAAAGGAAAAATGGAAGAATTGACCAAAAAGTGGTGCTAAATTTAGCTAATGATTTTGGTTAAGGTTGTGCAAATATTGGATTAGGCTAATTAACAGAAGATTAGAGGCAAGTGGCAAATGTAGGAGGATGTGACAAGGAGAGAGAAAGTGAGGAATTTTAAATTGATTTTTAAATCAAAAAGAGGAAGAATGACTAAATTAAATAAATTAGTGTATTTATTTAATTTAGAGAGGAATAAGGTAAAAGACAAAGTATTAATTATTAAATTAAATACTTTATCAGTATGAGACAAAGGGTGTAATATTAATTTAATAAATTAATATTAATATGATAGGCGTAAATGCAACAAATTTAATCATATGGAAGTGATTAAATTTAGGTGTCTACAAACATAACATAGCAACTTTTGTGGGAACGTAGCACAATGAATTTTTTTTTAGTATTTTCAAAATCACTTCAGAGAGAAATTAGCTAACAATATGTAGTTGATGCATGATTTTTTGATAATTTTTTAATGAATTTTTTTTTTAATAATTTTCAAAGAGGACATTTCCTAAAAAACTTAATTTTGGTCGTGCTACTGCTACAAATTTTGGAAATTGATTGAAATTTTTTTTTAATATTTGTAGAATGGAGTCTAGTTTTTAAATGTGTAATTTATTTAAAATTTTGATCAACAGTTAATTTATAACAAATAAAACACCAAACACTTCTTTTTGTCAAAAAAGAGACACAAACAAAATAAATTATGGATGAAAGGCTTAACATTATCAAAAAGTAAAAAAAATTATATTGTTGGATAGCTAAGAGAAAGTCTAACATTACCTAGGTGTTTGATTTGTTTGACATTGATACACATGCAATCCTAGTGGTGAGCATGAGCCCAATTATGTAAAATATTGTAGAATTTGCAAAAACACATCTTTGGTCATTGGGAAGGCCCTCAAAACCTTTGGGTTGGTATTCCAAGGAAAATACCAAGCCCAAGGCTTGGAGATTCCCAAAGCAAGATATAAATCGAGCACATTATAACATGCTTGCACGTTATTTGAATGCATTGACAAAACACGAGAGCGTTATAACGCGCTCGCATTTTAGTCTACATTGAATTTATTTTTCTTCTCTTTTTTTTTTCTTTCTTCTTTTCATCTTATAGGGAAACTATATAGGGTATATGCAGGATCATGATGGGCCAAAAAATGGTGATATGTAAGTGATATGATGGCCCATGTGGCTGACGACATTTTTTAATCTAAAATTGATGAAACGAAAAGGGTTTTTAAAGGAGATTCTCAGCTTTCCACCAATATAAATTATGTTTTACTTTGAATTTAATAAATAATTATTATTCATTTTTTATTTGAATTATGACTAAAGTCCTAATTGATAGGCTGATTGAAAAACATCTATAGATTTCAAATGGTATCACATTTTTTGAATCTGAAACATGTGTCACATTCTATACTTCGCATACTATAGGATTAAAAAAAATGAATTTTATGAAGTTTTGACCAAGTTAAGGTGGTCAGACATATAATTTTTTTATATTTTTTTAAAGTTGTAATAAAAAAATTAATAATTAATTATTTACTTGGAAAAAAATTATAAAAAAATATGCATCACATCGGGACCTAAGTCCTCTACTTATATCTAAAATCTTATAAAAAAATATTATCATTTTATTGTGGTTATGGTGGTTAGACAAATGGCTACTTATTTTTTCCCTGAAATTTAAGTACTACTACATTGAAATTTCAAATTTTCACCAAATAGATTTTTATATTTTTAAATAAACCTAGTAGTTTAGAAACTACATTCAATTTGCTACAAATTCTATTCTTACATATTTTTGAAATAATATAGATAGCTTATTCAAATTTTTACATCAAGTTCTCTAACTCTAATTTTTTGAATTTTTCACCACTTAAGGGATTGTTTTTCCCATGATGATCCTACACATACCCTATACATGAAATAAAAATTTAAAGTATAAGTTGAAATTTACATATGGATGTTTACTTTCTTATACTTTAATTTATATTTCATGTATATAGTTTCAATATGTTTGATAGTGATTTCAGATCTTTAGGAATTATAATGCAAATTCTAGTTTTTGGAAGATCTCACAAATTTCAGACTTAGTCAAATTTCAATAATCAGAATGTCAAATTTTAGTCATTAGGAGGTCAAATTTCAGTAATCATCAAGTTGTATTATTTGTCTCTCTATCTCACTCATTTTTTATCCCTTACACTCTAGACCTCTCTCTCACTATCTTTGTCCCTTTATCTGACTCTCTCCCTTAATCTCAAGAACTCTTTCTCTCTCCATCTCACTACTCTCTCACTCCCTCCCTCCTTCCCTCTCTACTTATCTCTATCTCCCTCCCTCCATCCTCCTCTCTCTCTCACTCACTAGATGTCTCCCTCCCTACCTTTTCCCCTATCTACTCTCTATCTCTCCTCTCCCTCCCTCTAGCTCTCTCTCTTGCTCTCCCTCCTCCTTCACCCTCTTTCTCTCTCACTCTCTCCTCTCTATCTCACCATTCTCTCTTTCCCTCTCTGTAACTCTCTCCTTCTCTATATATCATCATTCTCTCTCTACTTATCTTTATCTCACCTATCCCTCTTTACCTCTCCCTTCCTCCCCTCTCTCACTCACCCTCCCTCCTTCCCTTTATCTCTATCTCTCTCTACTTCTCTCTATCTCACCTATCCCTCTCTACCCGCATATCCCTCCATCACTCCTTACCAAACTCTCTCTATTGCTCTTTATCCCACCTCTCTCTCCCTCCATACCTCTCCCTCCATCCGTCCTTCCTTATCTACTCTTTATCTCTCATGTCTCTCTACCTCTCCTTCCCTCTCTACTTATCTAAGTTACCTCCCCTTTCCCTCCCAACCTCTCTCTCTCTCTCCACCTAATCCCTCCCTCCCCCTCTTTCTCTCTCCCTGTATGATAGTTGAGGGTGTAAGGTTTAGTGTTTAAGGTATAGGGTTGAGGTTATAGGGTTATGTGTTGTATAAAAATGGCCCTTGTCATTTTCATGGAATTTTAGGTCTTGTTTTATGGTGTTGGAACTATGTTTCTTTTATTTTATGTTGTGACATGGCTTGAACATGCTTATTTAGGTACTAAAACTCAAATAACAATGTCTTGTGAAGGTGTTTTGAAGTGTTGTGTTGTGTAGTTTTGAACACACACCCCACTGAAATCGGGGACCCTCTTTTTGCTCTGGCTTTTGGTGTCTTTTGGACTCTTAATTTTATTGATTTCATTGTCTTTGGAGGTCCTTAGATGTTTATCTTGCTTGCCCAAGTGATTTCCCTAGGTTGCACTTTGAAAAAACTAAGTTTTGAGCAAAATCTGGGTTCTTACCCCAGTCCGGGATTTTCAGGTCTGTCCATATTTTTCCGGATTCTGCTCAAAGTCCGGCTCTGTGCAAAAATCCAGGTTTTTAGTCTAGTCTGAGATTTTTTGCTCCATCCAGATTTTTCAGATTTCCATGAAAATTCCAGATCTGAGCGAAGTCTGGGTTTTTGCCTACGTTCGGGATTTTCTGCCCGACCTGGATTTTCTTAGTTTTTGTGAAAAGTCAGGCGAGAAGGCTTCAACACTGGAGGCCGGAGTTTTATGTCATCCGCAGAAATCTGGTCCGGCCGGATTTTTTCTGGATTTTTTTGGAAACTTTGAATTTTTTTCTGAAAATATTTTTTTCAAAAATGGGAATTTTTTAAATGCTCAAGTGAAAATTCTTTAAAACATAAAATTTGAAAATAAAGTTTCCAAAAATGGAAAAAATTTGAAAATGGAAAGTTTCCTTTTAAAAAATGTAAGTTTTTCTTAAAGGCCAAGATTTTATTCAAGTTTAATTTGGACATGTGGGCTATTAATGATGATATCTATTTTTCAAGACTAAACAAATATTAAAAGGGGGACTTGCATATGGATTTGTGCCAAAAGAGGAAAATTTGGAAATGTTCAATTTAAATTTTCAAAATGGGGCCTATGTAGGAATCCATGTCAAAATTGTTTACAGCTGGAGGACTTTATGGATGACATGTGAATCTGACCTTGCTGGAGATCCCTGGCCGACATGGATAATATTCATGCATTTATTGCAAATCTTGTCTCATTTTGAATTTCTTCTTGGCCGACTTGTTTATGGCCGGTTTTTTATTGTAAAATCTAATTAGGCCAACCTGTTTTAAGGCCAGTTATTGTTGTAAAATCTAATTAGGCCGACATGTTTGGGGTTTTCTATAAATGGCATTTGTGCCCCATTTGTAAGAGGTGGGAGATTAGGAGAATATTTGATAAAGAACGAATCTAGCGGTAGAGCAGAGGTAGAAGTTAGTCAATTTCTGAGCAAGTGGTGTAACAGAACACATGAATTGTTGCTGAAATTTGGTGATTCAATACAATCGCAGACATTGTGATTTTCTGATAATCTCTTTTGTGTTGACTTATCTTGCATGGTTCTTATGATTCAATCTTTCAGATTGCTCAAGGTTATTAGATGTAGATTTAGATCCGATTCAATGATGTTTATGATTTAATGTTTGAAGTGTTTGCAGCAATCCCTGGTCCATACTTTTTGCAGCTAACTGATTGTTAGTTGCTTTGTAAAGTTAGCCTGGACCTTTATATTCATTGTGGTTGGTTCAATTGTGGAGGTTTATTCATTTCAACTGCAATTGGGTTATCTTGGGTGAATGTTCATGATCTGAAAATCTTTAAAACCTTAGAAGATTGCACTATTTTTGTAATATTGTAGATTAATCTTGGTCAAGCAGAGATTGGTTTCATTGGGATTGGTCAATTTCAAGTGTTTATCATTTGCACTGTTAATCTTAGGAGTTAGAATAGAATAGAATCTCTCTAAACCCTTATCTCTTTTGCTATTTATTTTGAATCTGGGTTAGTTTTAGGATTGAAAGCATCACCATATTGTTGCATCTAATGAAATTCACTTCCAGCATTGTTCATTTGTAAGGCCCCTTGTGATTACCAGCATTTTCACATATTATCTGAGTTGTTTTATGCATTGTCGTGACCTGACATCTGAGAGACCTTGGGGTGATTTTTAGCAATTTATTGTTGATGATTATCTTTCAAGGGAGATAGAATATCATTTTCTGTCTGAGTTGTTGTTGTATAGAAAACACCATCAACATGTTGTAAGACATTTATACATTCTTCTAGAATCTCTTTATTACAATTCACCTAAAACTCACTTTTTTATTCATCAACAAGTCCTATTTTGAAGTTTTGTAAAGTCTTGTAACAAGATTTCATGCTTTTCTAGGCATATCTTCACTATTTATCCCTTTTTCATACTTTATTTGACCCCTTTATGCTCTCATATGCTTAATTAAGTGTATTTTTGAGTATTATCCTGACTAACAACATTAAATACAACATATTTTTTGACACACATTTTCAGGTCCTAGGTGGGACCCATTTGCCATGTGTGGTGAATGAGTCCCCCTTGGCCCCTAATTCAAAATATTTTAAATTTCCTTTTGGGATTTTATTCAAAAACACTTGATACCAGCCTGTGATGATGTATGAATGGGTAACTAAGGCACAAGTGTGTATAAATAAGTGATTTTCACCTCATTTCAACCCCAATTCATCAAGTTAATTTATTCACCTATTCACTTAAGCATTCAAGTATTTTACAACATCTTTTCAAGCACTATTCAAGCAATTTGAAGCAACCATTGACATTACTTCATATTTGCATCATCAAGGTTTTAGTAAGTTAATAAAAATTTCATGTTGTTAGTTTATCATTCCTTTGCATTTCACTATTTTATCAAAAGTTTGATTACCAAAAGTAGGGTTTGACCGAGGAAAACCCCTATTCACTAACCTTAAACCATTTTTCTTCATTACATGTTTGTTTGCAGACCTAGGTATGTAGATTTGACAAGCTTTTTGGTGTTGAAGATTGGTTTACAATCCAACTAGGTGCTTCAAGTCAACTTAAGTCTATTTCAAGCTTGGAGAAGGTTTTTTATTTGTTTCCTATAGAATTTACTTTGGCAACCCAATAAGCAGTGATTTCCAGATCTGGTGTTGCAGAGTTGTCTCCTATTTTTTTAGAAATTTGTGAGAGGACTGATTTTCCACCTATGGCGAATGAGTCCCACCTTAGGACTGAAAATCTAATTTTTTTTCAGATTCTAGATCCTGACAAACAAAAACTTGCTTTTGGTAGTTTTTCACCAGGAGGAGGACTAATTCGCCACCCTGGGTGAATGAGTCCCACTGTGAAAATTTAGTAGTTTCAACTAGCATCCACAACATTCCAGATTCATCATATTTTTTGTATGTGCACTCTAATTTAACTCATTCCTTTTTGTTCTGCATATTTCTTCGTTTAATTCATTATTTCCATATCACAGTGTGTTTTCAAACATAGCTTAAATTTCAGTTTTGCATTCATTTTCATTCATTTAGATCAGTCAATTGCATTTATTTAACTTCATTTAGGTTATACAACATCACAAATAACATTATTTGAATGAACCATTAGCACTTTTTCTCCTATCTTTCTCCTTTTAGGTGAAAAACCCTAGAAGAGCAAGAGTTGTCCATACGAGCCAAAAATCAATGGTTCAAGTTAAGTGTATAGGGTATAGGTATTAGGGTTTAGGATATTAGGTATAAATTTGAGGGTATATGGTATAGGGATGAGGGATGAGGGTTTAGGGTTTAGGGTTTAAGGTATAGGGTTGAGGATTGAGGGATGATGTTTATGGTTGATGGTATAAGGTTAATTATATAGGGTATGTGGATTAGGGTTTAGGATATTAGGTATATGGTTGAGGGTATTTGTTTGAGGATATTAGGTGTAGGGTTGAGGATTTATGATTTATGTATAAGTTTGAGGGTTGAGGGTTGAGGTATAATGTTCAAGGTTGAGGGTATAAGGTTAAGTGTATAGGATATAGGGATTAGGGTTTAGGGTGTAGGGTTTAGGGTATAAGGTATATGGTTAAGGCTTGAGAGTGTAGGGTTTTCCATTTAAATATAGGGTTGAGCAATAATGTTTAGGGTTTAAGGTATAAGGTTGAGGTTATAGAGTATAGGGATGAGGGTTAAGGGTGTAGGGTTTACGGTTTAAGGTATAGGGTTGAGGGTATAGGGCTAAGTGTATAGGGTATAGGGATTAGGGTTTAGAATATTGGGTATAGGATTGAAGGTATTGCATTTAGGATTGAGGGTTTAGGGTTTAGGTTTTAGCATACAAGGTTGAATGTATGGTTTAGGGTTTAAGTATAGGGTTGCGGGATGATGTTCAAGGTTTAGGTTATAAGGTTGAGGGTAGAGGGTATAGGGATGAGGGTTGAAGGTGTAGGGTTTAGGGTTTAAGGTATAGGGTTGTGGGTTGAGGTATAGTGTTTAGGGTTGAGGGTATAGGGTTAAGTATATAGGTGTGAGATGAGTATTGTCAGGGTGGGTCGATCACACTTGATCCATGATGAATTGAAGCATAATCTACCCAAATGAACCACAATATACCAAACAAAATCATTCAAATTGAAAAGTTAAACTAAGCATTTATACAAACTAAAAGTTACAAACTATGAAAATAGTTAAATTCCTACTCTAACCCATTTGAAACTTATCCTGTGATCAATGAGCTTCTTTCAATCGATTTTATGGAAGAGAATTGTTGAAACAATTGTGATAAATGGATGAAAACCTAGTTTATGCTAATTTAAACATGATGCAAGCTAAGTTAACATGATTTTATGATATAAATGGTCTAATTATGCAATTTCTAAGCTAATATAAGGTAATTCTAAGCTAAAATATGGAAACCCTAATTCATATACAAACTAAGATGGATGCATGGAAGCCATTAATGGATGTTCTAAGCTATTATGCGACTAAAATTAACTAAAACAAGCTAAAAATGACTAAAATATGAGTGTGGATGAAAATGAGTTCAACAACATAAGTTTACAATTGAAAGATGGATCCATTTGTCTCCAAATAGTGACCTATTTATAGGAAAGCAAATGAGAAATGGAGGGTTGATATCAAAAAGATTAATCAACGGTCAAAGATGAAGGAGATAGGAGGCATGGATCATGGATTCTCATCAACGGATGAAAATGCATGATGGGATTTTAATCAAGGGATCACATTTGCTTTAAACAAACACACTTTTGACCTGCTCACATAGGTCAAAGGTGACTTGTTTAAAAGGTTAAAGGTTAAAAATTGCTTAAGAAGCCAAGTGAAAGTATCCCTTTTTCAAATGATGGAGGAATAAGAATATTCCTTTGGGTGAGGAAAAAGACATTTTGCAAATTAAAAGAAAACCTAATTGTGCAAAAAGGGGATAAGGAATATTCTCCTTTTTAGAGGAAAATTAGTTTAATTGCTAATTAAACAAGATTTAATCATGAAATTAGGGGATTAGAAGAACTAAAGGTGATGTTCATTAAATTAAATGTTTTAATGAAAGGGGGATAGGTGAAATGATATTTAATTAAATAACTTAGGGTTACTTAATCAAACAAGATGACTTAGGAAATTAAATTATTATTTTTTATTTATTTAATTTAATAGGATGAAATGTTAGCGTGAAGGGGGATGAATTAACCTGATTAAATTAATTAGGCTAATAGATGAAAATGATGCAATGAATTAAATAGCTAGGATAATTTAATCAATTAATCAAAGCGAAGATGGGTTTAAAGAGTAAATGATGTTAGTTAGCCAATGTGATCCATCGGGACATTTTTTAATGTCTACATTTTTCCCATCTTTGAACCATTGTACTCATTGCATTGGTTCAAAGACTGATGTTGATTTTGATGTTGATGATGATGTAGAAATAGATATCGATGATCTCTTTGAGATGTTGATAGCCAAGCTAAAGTTGATTGATTTGATTGATTGATTGATAACATTGTTGAGGATTCACAACAATGCAAGGATTGTGTTAAATAACATGAGGATTCATAGGGAAAGATATATCTCCACGATGGTTGATTTGATATTTTCAACAAGATCTGTTAGCAAGGCTAGGAACAAAATTCATTAGATGATTTGACATTGATATGATTGAAAGATGGTTGGTTTCCCCCTCGAGAGATTGATTAGAGAATAAAGTGTTATGATCGAGGTCACCATTCCATCACCATGAGACCACATTTCTTTGAGGCACTTTATCAAACAATTCATTGCCTTGTCTATGCTACCACATTTTTCACACATGTTTACCAAAGCATTTTATCAAATAATTCACTTCCTTGCTATTATGGCTAAAAGCCTAAAATAGGTGCTTGTAAACAAGCTATGGATGCTTGGGAAAAATCTATCAAAGCATAATAAGAAGCAATAACATAGATAAGTGATGCAGAGACAGGAGACTCAAACCCACTCAAAGTGTCAACTTGACTTCAAGAGGAATCTAACAAGACTAAAAGGATCTATTGGACCAATCCAAACAACTCACAAAGTTTGAAATCAATCAGAGGTAGGATTTCCCACTTTCACCCTTGCAAACCTAGTAGCAATGCAAACCTTTTTTTAGGCACTTAACTCCACAACTTACCAAAAAACTTGACAAAAAAAAGGATGATTCAAACACCCATTATAGAGTTACAAAACATATCTTAGCTCCCCATATGACTCCTTTGGAAAAAATTTGAGAAAACTGACTTTCTCACCATTTTAGGCCTCCAAATAGGTCAATTTTACAAAGGACCCCCCTCTTAAACTTGTGAAAAAACTCTAATACTTTAGGGTAGAAATTGGTAGGTTATCAAACCCCAAAATTCCCCATTATATTTCATTTGTATGGCCACCTCCACACCAAACCCAAAAACCCTTATTTTGTGTGCTTTTGATGAGGGTTATTGAAAAAGACACTTCCAAGCCCTTCCCAAACTTGACACCTAGTAAAACACCCTTGAATTCACCCCCACAAGCTTAAAATTTCATAATATAACTTTTCCTAACACCCCATCATCAGATTCAAGTCTGTACCCCTTAAATTCATGCATTTTCCAATGGAAACAACCCTAGGGACTCACCCAAATCAAGAAATACACCTTCCCTGCACAAAAAAAAGATGCATGCATGTTTATTTCACCTATCTAAGCCTATCCACCAAGTTATGGGACTATACATTGGGTGGAAGGCTTAGAAACCCATTTTGTTCCCTTTCAAAACCCCCAAAACAGGGTAAATGAGTAGTCCCAAAAAAATAAAGATTTATCCCTCAATTTGCACGATTAAGACCTCAAATCTGAAGCATTAGAGAGCCAACACATGTACCTACAAAATCTAAGAATTTTTAGAGCAAAGGCAGGCTGTACAGGTCCATACCAAGCCTTCAAAATTCAGAAAAATAGGAAAAAGGTTGTTGAGAACATTGTATTTCATGAAAAAAAATGTGTACAATCTTCAAACTTCCTTCAACAACCCTACACGAGCCATTTTTGAGGATTTTAGAATTATTACATTCAAATCCAACTTCTCCCAATGTCTATAACTACCAAGTAACAACTTTTCAAAGGAGGTAGTCGTTGGTTTTCAAATTTGTTGCATTTATGCAACTTACAAATTTGACATTTTCTGACTCCTGACTCTTTATTATTTCCTAATCCCCTAGACCCTCTTAAATGACTTCCTATTCTACTTACCTTGAAAACATTTTACCATCTTGACAACTTTTAACATGATTACAAGTTATCGACAAATTATCAAATGAAAACTCCAAATCATTTTGGAAACATGAGAATGGTCTAAGTAGACCTTATTAAAACAAAAAAAAATTCAAACTCTCCTATCTTAACCACAATTCCATCCATGACCATTCAATACCATATTAGGAGGCTTGGTGCTCCTACACCAACAAGGCAGTGAACTATTCAAAAAAATTCCTCAAAGAAATGTGGTCTCAATGTGTTTTTCATGGCATTCCATCACCAAGAGAACACATTTCTTTGAGGATTTTTTTTCAAATAGTTCACTTCCTTGTCTATGCTGCCACATTTTTCATACATGTCTACCAAAGCATTTTATCAATCAATTCATTACCTTGCTTCTATGGCTAAAAGTCTAAAATAGGTGCTTTCGAACAAGCTATATGGATGCTTGGAAAAAATCCATCAAAGCGTAATAGTAAGCAATAGCATAGACAAGGTAGCGAACTATCTGAAAAAATGCCTCAAAGAAATGTGGTCTCATGGTGATTTAATGTCATGACAAGAAAATTCCTTGGATTTTCATGGCATTCCATCACCATGAGACCACATTTCTTTGAGGAATTTTTTCAAATAGTTTACTACCTTGTCTATGCTACCACATTTTTCATACATGTCTACCAAAGCATTTTATCAAATAGTTCACTGTCTTGCTACTATGGCTAAGATCTTACAACAAGTGCTTTCAGAAAAATGATGGATGCTTGCAAAAAATATATCAAAGCATAATAGTAAGTGAAATCATAGACAAGGTAGTGAACTGGTAGTATGCGATGGATTCTCCCATGTTTTACAAATGAGGGGTGAGCTCAATTTATAGGCTTCTCCAATACAATTCAATGGATAAGATTGATTTTGAATCAACAACGTTTTCCCTAAGCAATATCTCACCGCCACAGGAAAATACCTCTAAGATAGAAAAAACTAAGAGAGGTTATTGTAGAGGGGCACAACAAGATCCCATAGGCTTATATGAGAAGTTTCTAAGCATCACGGTGTCTGAGTAACGTCATTCTAAAGTTTGCAGCCATTTTGCACTTCAGACTCTTAAGGGATTCAATCGGTTGAACGTAGCTCAAAGCAATTTGGTGCATTTGGGTGTGAAAGAGGACCATTCCTAGCATAAAATTACCCACTCAGATGCGTTGGAATAGTTAGTTTGGTCACACAAATTGTAGAACAAAATTTGTACCACTTTGCAACTTTGCACTACATGCATTTGACAACTTTTTCCCCAAGTGAAATCTCGCCGCCACAAGAAAATGCATCCAAGATAGTGAAAAATGAGAGAGGTTATTGTAGAGGGGTGCAACACAATCCCAGAGGCTTAGATTAGAATTTTCTAAGCATCATGGTGTCTGAGTAACGTCATATTGAAGTTTGCAACCATTTTGCACTTCAGACTCTTAAGGGATTCAGACGGTTGAACGTACTTGAGAGCAATTTGGCACGTTTGGGTGAAAAAGAGGACCATTCCTAGCTTAAATTTACCCACTCAGATGTGTTGGAATAGTTAGTTTGGTCACATGATTTTCAGAATGAAAGTTATACCACTTTGCAACTTCGCACTACTTGCATTTGACAACTTTTTTCCAAGGTGAAATCTCGCCGCTACAAGAAAATTCCTCCAAAATAGTGAAAACTGAGAGAGGTTATTGTAGAGGGGAACAACACAATCCTATAGGCTTAGACAAGAAGTTTCTAAGTATCACAGTGTCTGAGTAATGTCATGTTGAAGTTTGCAGCCATTTTTCACTTCAAACTCTCAAGGGATTTAGCCAGTTGAACATAGCTTGGAGTGATTCAGCACGTTTGGGTGTGAAAGAGGACCATTCCTAGCATAAAAGTACCCACTCAAATTCATTGGAATAGTTATTTTTGTCACACAAATTGTAGAACAAAAGTTGCAACACTTTGCAACTTTTCACTACTTGCATTTGACAATTTTTTCCCCAAGCAAAATCTTGTCGCCATTGGAAAATGCCTTTGAGATAGCAAAAACTGAGAGAGGTTATTGTATAGGGGCACAATATGATCTCAAAGGCTTAGAAAATAATTTTTTAATCATCACAGTGTCTGAGTAATGTCATGCTAAAGTTTGCATCTTTTTTTTCACTTCGGACTCTACCCTCAACCCTCAACCCTTAAACCCTCAACCCCCCTCTCTCTCTCTCAACCCTACACCCTCTACCCTTAAACCATTAAACCCTCAACCCCCTATCTCTCTCAACCCTACACCCTTTACTCTCAACCCTCAACCCTCAACCCTATACCCTCTACCCTCTACCCTAAAATCCTCAACCCTCTCTCTATCTCTCTCAACCCTCTACCCTCTACCCTCAACCCTTAAACCATAAAACCCTTAAACTTCAACCCTACACCCTCTACCATTAAACTATAAACCCTAAACCATTAGCTCCTTAAACCCTTAAACTCCTTACCCTAAAACCCTTAACCCTCTCACTCTCTATATCTCTCTAAACCCTCAACCCCCTCTCTCCTCTCTCTCAACCCTACACTCCTACTCCTTAAACCATAATCCCTAAACCCTAAACTCTTAAACCCCTCAAATCCCCTCTCACTGACCTTATACTCCCCCACCTTCTACCCCACCCTCTTACCCCAAACCCAAACCATTAAACAATATACCCTAAACCCCTAAAACCCTCTTACCATCTAACACCTCTACCCTCAACCCTCTTACCCTCAACCATCTACCCTCTACCCTCTACCTCTACCCCTTTCCTCTACCTTTAACCCTTAAACCCTAAACCTCAACCCTCAACCCTCTACCCTTAAACCCTTAAACCCTAAACCCCTTTACCCTCTACCCTTTGTCATCAACCCTTAAACCCTAAACCCTCTACCCTCAACCCTCTACCCTCAACCCTCTACCCTTAAACCCTAAACCCTAAACACCTAAACCCTCTACCCTCTATCCTTAAATCATAAAACTTGAACCCTAAACCCTAAAACCCTCTACCCTCAAACCCCCCTCTCTCTCTCTCTCAACCCTACACCCTCTACCCCTTAAACTCAGAACTATAATCCCTTAAACCTTAAACCTCTAACCTTTAACCCTTAATCCCTAAACCCTAGTCCTTTCTACCTCTACCCCAAACCCTTAAACCCTAAACCCTCAACCCTCTACCCTTAAACCATTGAACCCTAAACCCCTAAACCCTCTACCCTCTACCCTCTACCCTTAAACCATAAACCCTAAACCCTAAACCCTAAACCCTTAAACCCTTAAAGCCTAAACCATAAACCATAAACCCTCTACCCTCTACCCTCAACCCTCAACACTCAACCCTTAAACCCTAAAACCATCAACCCTACACCCTCTACCCTTAAACCATAATACCTAAACCCTAAACTCTCGGTGGGAGAGGGAGTAGGAGGGATAGAGGAATGGGAGAGAGATGGAGGGATTAAGAGACAGAGAGAAGGGGTGGGGAGAGATACCTAAGAGAGAGGGGGAGAGAGAGTGGGAGGGGGTGGAAGGGATATACCAGAGAGAGAGGGAGAGAGATCGAGGGAGTGAGTGAGAGAGACAAAGAGAGACCCAATGAGGGAGATGGGGTGGAGGAGAGACCTGAGAGAGAGGAGAGGAGAGGGGGTGGGAGGGAGAGACCTGAGAGAGGGAGAGGGAGAGAGTGGGAGAGAGATATAGGGTGTGAGAGAGAGGGAGAGGTGGTGGGAGGGAGATACTTGAGAGAGAGGCAAAGGAAGAGAGAGAGATAGAGGGAGTGAGAGATGGAGGGAGTGAAAGAGAGATAGAGGGAGTGACTATGAGAGGGAGATGGGGTAGGAGGGGGAGACTTGACTAAGAGAGAGATGGAGAGGGGGTAGGACAGAGATACTTGAGAGAGAGAGACAGAGGGAGAGGGGTGGGAGGGAGAGATCTTAAAGAGAGGGAAAGAGAAAAAGTGGGAGAGAGATAGAGGGAGTGTGAGAGAGAGAGTGGGAGAGAGAGAGGGGGGGAAAGGGGGTGGGAGAGAGAGACCTGAGAGAGGGAGAGAGAGTGGGAGAGAGATAGAGGGAATGAGAGATAGAGAGTGGGAGAGAAAGAGAGAGAGAGTGGGGGATGGAGATACCTAAGAGAGTGAGAGAGAGACAGGGAGAGAGAGGGAGTGGGAGAGAGATAGAGGGAGTGAGTGAGATACCTAAGAGAGGGAGATGGAGTTAGAGACAAAAAGACCAAAGGGGGAGAGAGAGGGAGAGTTAGAAAGGGGGTTGGAGTGAGAGATTTATTTAGGTACCTAGGTGGGAGGGAAAGAGACCTGAGAGAGGGGATTGGACTGAGAGAGAGTAGTCTAGGTTGTGTGGGAGGGAGTAAGACCTAAGAGAGAGATACTTCAGAGGGATAAAGAGTTTTCCAATTAGGGTAATGAGTTAGAGAGCCTATGAAAGGTAAAACCTCAACTATTCATCTACGATCATAATTGTCGACCAAAGAGCTCGAGGAAATTAAGGTTTTGTTCAAATAAGGTCATTTGGCGAGTGCCAAATTTGTCGCTCTCCAAATGACACATCACATTTGGTGCACGCCAAATTTTGTGCTCGCCAAATGTGATGTGCCATTTGGTGAGCACCAAATTTGTCACTCACCAAATGACCTACTCTGGACATGTTAATTGACAGGATTTTCCAAATTTCCTCATATTTTTGTTCGTGCTCCCCCTCTCATGTTCATGTCTTTCAATGCAAGTTTATAAAAAAAACCATAGTTTATAAAAAAAACCATGATAGCATTGACCTCTCTCTTAGCTATCTAAATATATAATTCTTTTTTCATTTTGATTTAGTTAAGGTTTTGATCCATGGTTTTTATTATAAATGCCTCTATTTTTGTTAAAAACCAACATGTGCTAGTTTTAGGATAGATTTTTATTCATTCATCGAAACATGAAACATTACATTTTTTGAAACTAGACTCCATTCTACACATGATGAAAAAAAAAATCAATTTTTGATTAGTTTTTAAAAAATTTAGGGGTGAGCACGCTCAAATTTTAGCTTTTCAGGATGTGTCCACTTTGAATATTCATAAAATATTAGATATTCATTAAAAAAATTATCCCAAAGAACGAGGATAAACTACATGGTGTTAGATAATTTCTCACCATTGGGATTTTTTAAATTATTAAATAAAGTTAATAAAAAAGGGGGGAGCGCTCAGGCGCTATGCTATTTTTTTTATAAAAAAGGACTTGTTTTGCCCACCCCCTTTCTTAGACCCTTAATCTTCATTAATTTCAAAAAAAAATAGTAGCTTAGAAACTAGACTCAGAGCACTTCAACTTTTGTTCTTGCTACATCTTGAAATTTTGAGCGTAACTATCTTCATTTTCTCGTGCAAATCAAATTTTGCTGATTTTAGAAAAAAAAAAAAGTGGCATCTTAAGAGCCAAAATTGTGTCACAAATCCATGCAGTTACCCACCAACAAATATTTAAGGATTTTTGGCTTCTATATAATGGTTTGTAATAAGGGCTTCTATTTTAGGGGATGCAATGATAAAATCCTTCAAGAGGTCTCCCAACCCTTAGAACAAGGGCTTTACGCATCATAAAGATATTGGGGGAGAGCTATCATGTACCGCTGCCCATTGATCACAATTTTCATTGCAACCACACATTTATATCGAGGTTTGGAAGAGCTTGGCATTAGCTTGTTACCACTTGGGTCATTCCCTTCGGGTGAGTACTTTTTCCCACCAAGGTAGGCCCTCTAAAGATAAACAATATCAAGTACATTCGTATTTCCATCATCTTCATTCATAGGAACAAAGAGAGAACACACGCTATGCCTTTTTCTCACACTCGCAATGGGGTTCAGTTTTAATCCAAATTGAAAGATGTAGGTGATTTTTCAAAGTGTTAAGGAATATTTTTGTTTCTCGAGGTCACCAAATGGCGCAAGAGAATTGCATACACATCCACTAACAACGTTGAAAATCACAAAACATAACAAACAGTTGTAAAATTTAACCCCTCAAAGCAGTGATGAGTTCATTTTAAGCACCAAATGAAATATGAATTTTCCTTGTTCAATTTTAAGCCCAATGTAAAATTATGATGTGAAGGTTCAATTTTATCCAACTTTAAACATTCATTTTAAACCCAAAAAACAATGATGAGGGTTCAATTTTAGCCAACTTTAAAAATGAGTTTTAAGCCCAATTGAAATCTAGTTGGTCCTACGATTGTAAGTTTTAAGCCCAATGGAAAATTAGTTATCATAAAGCATAAAGAAGAAAGCATGAACGTTGGGTTATAATTGCCCCAATGTGTTAAACACTTGTTACAATTATAGAATTTCAAGATAGAAAAGGCTTTCTTCACTTTAGCTCCATGTCTTTGAACCTAAAAAGTCTTGTTAGTCTAAAAACCAAAACACAATCAAAAGCACATTAATGGTCAAATAAATCAAAGAAATTAAAGCGTATGTGCAGGACCATGATGGGCCAAAAAGTGGCAATATGATGGGTATGTGGCTGACTACTTTTTTTTCACCCAAAATTGATGAACCGAAAAGGGTTTTTAAAGGAGATTCTTAACTTTCCACCAATATAAATTATGCTTTACTTTGAATTTAAAAGGTAATTATTATTTATTTTCTATTTGAATTATGACTAAAGTCTTAATTGATAAGTTGATTGAAAAACATCTATAGCTTTCAAACGGTATCACATTTTTTAAATCCAAAACATGTGTCACATTCTATGCTTCACATTCTATAGGATTAAAAAAAAAAAATGAATTTCATGAAGTTTTGACCAAGTTAAGTTGGTTAGACATACAAGTTTTATATTTTTTAAAGTTGTAATAAAAAATCATAATTAATTATTCACTTGGAAAAAAATTACAAAAAAATATTCATCACATCGGGGACATGAGTCCTCTACTCATATCTAAAATCTTATAAAAAATATTATCATTTTATTGTGGTTAGGGTGGTCGCGGACACCTACTCTTTTTCCTAAAATTTAAATCTTGTTGCATTGAAATTTCAATTTTTCCAAATAGATTTTTTAAACAAACCTAGTAGTTTAGAAACTACATTCAATTTGCTACAAATTTTATTCTTACATATATTTTTGAAATAATATAGATAACTTATTCATTTTTTTATGTCAAGTTGCCTAACTCTGATTTTTTTTAATTTTTTGCCACTTGAGGGCTTGTTTTTGCCATGATGATCCTGCACATACCCTAAATCACATGTCAAAAAAATAAGCATAAAATTTCTTACCCTAGCTGGGCATTGCTGAACATAATAGCATCGCAATTTGAAGTATGGGCATCACTCTAGTGAAAACGGGCGTCACTCTGAGTAGAAATAGTGAGAACAATAGCATCAAGATTTGGTCTGGCATCATTTCTCTCAATAGAGTCACGGTTTGAAATTTGTCAGTGTCACTTTGGTGAAGTTTTGGCATCGTCGTTTGAACTTTCGATACCTATATATTAAATTAGTTTCGCCAGATTTAAATTAGCACCAATGCATTTAATTGGCATCGTTGTTTCAAATTGAGATAGCGTCGCTATATGGCGACACTCTTCAATGTGTATCGTTTGTGATTTGGGCTTCACTATATCTTGCAAAATAGCAAACAAACAAAATTTTAGCTAAAAAATTGTTAACAATTTTCCCTCCTTCTAGCGCTAGAATGTGAGATGAGGATTGTCAAGGTGGGTCGATTACACTTGATCCATGATGAATTGAAGCATAATCTACCCAAATGAACCTCAATCTACCAAAAAAGATCATTCAAATTGAGAAGTTAAACTAAGCATTTATACAAACTCAAAGTTACAAACTATGAAAATAGTTAAATTCCTACTCTAACCCATTTGAAACTTATCCTGTTTTCGAATTGGTGTCATGTTGATGTTGAACAATGACCTTTTCCTAATCCTATGATCAGTGAGCTTGTTACAACCGATTCTATAAAAGATAATTGATGAAACCATTGTGATAAATGGATGAAAACCTAGTTTATGCCTATTTAAACATGATGCAAGATAAGTTAACATGATTTTATGCTATAAATGATCTAATTATGCAATTTCTAAGCTAATCTAAGCTAAAATATGGAAACCCTAATTCATATACAAAATAAGATGGATTCATGGAAGTCATTAATGGATGCTCTAAGCTATTATGCAACTAAAATGAACTAAAACAAGCTAAAAATGAGTAAAAGATGAGTGTGGATGCAAGTGAGTTCAACAACATAAGTTTGCAATTGAAAGATGGATCTATTTGTCTGTCTCGAAATAGTGACCCATTTATAGGAAAACAAATGAGAAATGGAGGGTTCAGATTAAAAAGATTAATCAATGGTCAAAGATGAAGGATATAGGAGGCATGGATCATGGATTCTCATCAACGGATGAGAATGCATGATGGGATTTTAATCAAGGGATCACATTTGCTTCAAACAAACACACTTTTGACCTGCTCACATAGGTCAAAGATGACTTGTTCCAAAGGTTAAAGGTTAAAACTTGTTTAAGAAGCCAAGTGAAAATATCCCTTTTTCAAATGATGGAGGAATAAGAATATTCCTTTGGGTGAGGAAAAAGGCATTTTGCAAATTAAAAGAAAACTTAATTGTGCAAAAAGGGGATAAGGAATATTCCCCTTTTAGAGAAAAATTAGTTTAATTGCCAATTAAACAAGATTTAATCATGCAATTAGGGGATTAGAAGAATTAAAGGTGATTTTCATTAAATTAAATGTTTTAATGAAAGGGGGAGAGGTGAAATGATATTTAATTAAATAACTTAAGGTTATTTAATTAAATAAGATGACTTAGGAAATTAAATTAAATGTTTTGATTTATTTAATTTAATAGGATGAAATGTTAGCATGAAAGGGTGTGAATTAACCTGATTAAATTAATTAGGCTAATAGATGAAAATGATGCAATGAATTAAATAGCTAGGCTAATTTAATCAATTAAGTGAAATGAAGATGGGTTTAAAGAGGAAATGATGTTAGTTAGCCAATGTGATCCATCGGGACATTTTTCAATGTCTACAATAGGGTTTAGGGATTAGGGTTTAGGATATTGGGTATAGGGTTGAGGTTATTTGGTTTAGGGTTGAGGGTTTAGGGTTTAGGGCACAAGGTTTAATGTAGGTTTTAGGGTATAAGCTTTAGGTATAGGGTATAAGGATGAGGGTTGAGGGTGTGGGGTTTAGGGTTTAAGGTATAGGATTGAGGGTTGAGGGATAGTGTTCAAGGTTTCAAGGGTATAAGGTTAAGTGCATAAGGTATAGGGATTAGGGTGTAGGATATTGGTTATAGGGTTGATGGTAATAGGTTTAGGGATCAGGGTGTAGGGTAAAAGGTCGAATGTAGGGTTTAGGGTTTAAGTATAGGGTTGAGGGATAATGTTTAAGGTTTAGGGTATCAAGTTGAGGTTGTAGGTTATAGGGATGAGGGATGAGGGTTTAGGGTTGAGGATCTAAGGTATAGGGTTGAGGGATAGTGTTCAAGGTTAAGTGTATAGGGTATAGGGATTAGGGTTTAGGATATTCGATATAGGGTTGAGAGTTAAGGGTTTAGGTTACAAGGTTGAATGTAGGGTTGAGGTTTTAAGTATAGGGTTGAGGGTTGAGGGTTGGGGGTATAAGGTTAAAGTGTATAGGGTATAGGGATTAGGGTTTAGAATTTTTTGTATAAGATTTAGGGTGTAGTGTTTAGGGTATAAGGTATAGGGTTAAGGGTTGAGAGTATAGGGTTTAGGGTTTAAATATATGGTTAAGGGATAATGTTCAGGGTTTAGGGTATAAGGTTAATGTTATAGGCCATAGGGATGAGGGTTTAAGGTATAGGTTTGAGGTTTGAGTGATAGTGTTCAGGGTTGAGGGTATAGGGTTAAGTATATAAGGTATAAGCATTAGGATTTAGGATATTAGGTATATGGTATAGGGATTAGGGTTTAGGATATTTGGTATAGGGTTGAGGGTATTGGGTATAGGGTTGATGGTTTAGGTTACAACATTGAATGTAGTGTTTAGGGTTTAAGTATAGGGTTGAGGGTATAAGGTTAAGTGTATTAGGTATAGGAATTAGAGAGGCAAAGAGGGAGGGAGAGAGAAAGAGGTGAGATAGAGAGAGAGGAGGGATGGAGGAAGATATTTGAGGGTTAACTATATAGGGTATAAGGATGAAGGTTGAGGGCATAGGGTTTATGGTTTAAGGTATAGGGTTGAAGGTATAAGGTTAAGTTTATAGGGTATAGGGATTAGGGATTAGGATATTAAGTATAGGGTTGAGGGTATTGGGTTGAAGT
>VDFB02105785.1:334960066-335144785 GCA_007258455.2 Sequoia sempervirens
GGTCTCACGGTTTTGTACATCACCATGAGACCCCATTTCTTTGAGGAATTTTTTCATACAATGAGCACTACCTTGTCAAAGCTACCGCATTCGCGCATTGACAAGGTAGTGAGCTTAGTGCTCATTGTATGCAAAATTCCTCAAAGAAATGGGGTCCCAATTTGAGGCATTTTTCATACAAGCACTAACTTAAATCACCATGTACATCACCATGAGACCCCATTTCTTGGACCCATTTTTTCAAATAGCCCACTAGGTTGGCAAGCTAGTGGGCCCACTAGCTTGCCAATTTGGTGAAATTTACAAGGTAACTTGGGTTGTTTGAAAAATTAGGTCCAAGAAATGGGGTCTCCTGGTGATGTAAATCACTAGGAGACCCCTTTTCTAAGACCCATTTTTTCAAACAACTCACTAGGTTTCCAATTTCACCGAATTGGCAAGCTAGTGGGCCCACTAGCTTGCCAATTTAGTGAAATTGGGAATGTAGTGGCCTATTTGAAAAAATGGGGTCTCCCAATGATGTAAATCATCAGGAGAATCCATTTCTTGGACCCATTTTTTCAAACAAGGCAAGTTAGACTACATTGCCAATTTTACCGAATTGGCAAGCTAGTGGGCCTATTTGAAAAAATGGATCCACGAAATGGGATACATCACCGGGAGACCCCATTTCTTGGACCCATTTTTTCAAACAGGAGAAGTTAGGTTGTCAATTTCATTGAATTGGAAAGAACTAGCTTTCCAATTCGATGAAATTGGCAACCTAACATGGCTTGTTTGAAAAAAGGGGTCCATTACATCACCGAGAGACCCTGTTTCTTGGACCCATTTTTTCAAATAGGCCAAGTTAGTTTGCCAATTTCACTGAATTGGCAAGCTAGTGGGCACACTAGCTTTCCAATTCAGTGAAATTGGCAACCTAACTTGGACTGTTTGAAAAAATGGGTCCAAGAAATGGGGTCTCCTGGTGATTGTTTCAAACAGGCCGAGTTAGGTTTCCAAATTCATTGAATTGGAAAGATAATGGGCCCACTAGCTTGCCAATTCAGTGAAATTGGAAAACTAACTTGGCCTATCTAAAAAAATGGGTCCATTAATTCAAATAGGACACTACATTGCTAACTTGGCATGTATGAAAAAATGGGTCCAAGAAATGGGGTCTCCTAGCCCACTATGTTGCCCACTAGCCCACTAGCTTGACAAATCGATGAAATTGGAAACATAGTGACCTGTCTGAAAAAATGGTTCCAAGAAATGGGGTCTCCCAGTGATGTAAATCACTAGGAGACCCCATTTCTTGGACCCATTTTTTCAAACAATCCAAGTTAGGTTGCCAATTCAGTGAAATTGGCAACATAGTTACCTTTTTGAAAAAATGGTTCCAAGAAATGGGGCCTCTCAGTACCCCATTTCTTGGACCCATTTTTTTCAAACAGGCCAAGTTATGTTGCCAATTTCACTAAATTGGCAAGCTAGTGGGCCCACTAGCTTGAAAAAATGGGTCCAAGAAATGGGGTCTTCCGGTGATGTACACCAGCATGAGACCCCATTTCTTTGAGGTATTTTTTGATACAATGTGCACTACCTTGTCAATCCTACCACATTAATGCATTGACAAGGTAGTGCTCGTTGTATGAAAAAATTCCTCAAAGAAATGGGGTCTCACAGTGATGTACATCACTGTGAGACCCCATTTCTTTGAGGCATTTTTTCATACAATGAGCACTAAGCACACTACCTTGTCAATACGGCTGCATTGACAAGGTAGTGAGCTTAGTGCTTGTTGTATGAAAAAATGTCTTCATAGAAATGGGGTATGAACAATGAGCACTAAGCTCACTACCTTGTTAATGAGTCAATGTGGTAACATTGACAAGGTAGTGCTTGTTGTATGAAAAAGTGCCTCAAAGAAATGGGGTCTCACAGTGATGTACATCATCATGAGACCCCATTTCTTTGAGGCATTTTTTCATACAATGAGGGTTTAGGGTACAAGATTGAATGTAGGGTTTAGGTTTTGTTCAGGGTATGGAGAAAAGGAGGAAGGTGGAGAGATTGAGATTGAGAGAGAGAGATAAGGAGGGAGGGAGGAAGGGAGAGAGAGGTAGATAGGGGTAGGTTAGATAGAGAGTAGAGAGGGAAGGAAGGGAGGGAAAGGGGAGATGGATAATATTAGAGAGGGAAGGAGGGAGGGAGAGAGAGAGAGAGAGATGAGAGAGAGAGAAGGGAGGGAGGGAGAGAGAATGGTGCTTGATAGAGATTAGAGAGGGAAGGAGAGAGTGAGAGAGAAAGATAGGAGAGAGAGAGGAGGAAGGTGGGGAGATTGAGAGAGAGGGGAGAGGGGAGGAGGGAGGGAGAGGTAGAGATGGAGAGAGGGATATAGAGAGAAGTATATAGGGAAGGAGAGATAGTGAGGGAGAAGTAGATAGAGAGAATGGCGAAATAAAGAGTAGAGAGGAAAGAAGAGAGTGAGAGAAAGATGGAGAGAGAGAGGAGGATGGTTAGGAGATTGAGAGAGGGAGAGACTAGGAGAGAGGGAGAGAAAGGGAAGGAGGGAGGGAGATGTAGAGATTGAGAGAAAGAGATAGAGATAAGTATAAATAGGAAAGGATAGATATATAAGGGGTATGAGGGAGGGAGAATTAGAGAGATAGATATAGAGAGAGGAGGGAGCGAAATGCAATTGAGATAATGAGAGATGGAGAGAAGGGGGAAGGAGGAATGTGGAGAGATTAAGAGTGAGGAGGGAGGGGGAGAGAGTGAGGTAGAGAGGGGGGAAGAAGGAATGTGGAGAGATTAAGAGAGAGGGAGGGAGAGAGAGAGAGAGTGAGGTAGAGAGGGATAGGTTAGATAGAGAGAAGTAGAGTGTAATACCCCTCTATTTTGCTTTCTGGATGGACAATGTGTCCTTGTTTGCTTTCATGTGCTTTTTGGTTATTGAGATACTTTATCATGTGTGTGTTATTTGATCACTATTTACAGAGTGATAGTCTATTTGTGTGATGTGATGTATCTTATCTGATGCTTTATTTGACATCTTTTAATTGGTGTAATGATGATTAGTTATTGTAACATGTTATTGCATGAGATATTTATTTATGATGGAACTGTCAGTCTATGATGAGTGTATTGGTGAAGGGGATGAGATCACATCACTCGCTTGCAAGTGCCCTACAATTCCATGATTTCCTCTTCACGGTGTGTTTATTATGTTATATATATGCATGTTCGATATACTCTTTGTTCGCAGGTTGACAGGTACAGGACATCGACTCCACTTGGTTTCACAGGTTTGAGCGTGTCCATTGGCCAATGGTATTCAATTGGGAGATAGTAGCTAGGTTTTATGTGCCAAGTCATCACCCTAGTCATAGTGTGTCATCGGGTTTTAGTCAAGTTAAGTTGCTTCTTTGTTGTTCATCTCTCCTTGATTTTATTTAATTGCAAGTTGGAAAAGGTAAATAAATGGCTTTATGTATTTAAGTTGTTTATTAAATAAATCCAGTTATAATGTTAGAAATGTTATTTAATTTATTAATTAATTTAATTTAATTGATAAAATAATCTAATCTTGGATTAGATTTATTTTATTGATTAATTAAATTAATTGTGTTGAATTGATTAATTAAACTTATTTGTGGAGTGAATAAATTAATTGGTTCATGTTGTTTTGAAAAAGTGCATGAAATTAAAAGTGTTAAATTCTTTTGAAAAAAAAATTTTAGAAGTTGTAAATTCTTTTGAAAAGAAATTATT
This sequence comes from Sequoia sempervirens, assembly GCA_007258455.2. Taxonomy (NCBI): domain Eukaryota; kingdom Viridiplantae; phylum Streptophyta; class Pinopsida; order Cupressales; family Cupressaceae; genus Sequoia; species Sequoia sempervirens. The sequence continues at coordinate 334,963,823 of VDFB02105785.1, forward strand.
AAAAAAAAAAAAAAAAGTTTTAAATTCCTTTTGAAAAAGATTTTTTTTTTTTAAGTATTAAAATCTTGTTGAAAAGAAATTTGGTTTTAAATTTTCAAAAAAAAACAAAATATCTCAAAATTCATAGAGGGAGACATAACTATGGTGGATGGGATATTTTGGGGAGTTGACTAAATTTGGAGAAAATTGATGAGAGTGGAGATATTTCATTTTGGAGAAAAATATTGTTGTAAAAAGAAATGAGGGCTTTCTTGTTTTGGGGGATGGATTTTGGATTTGGAGTGAAGTCTTTGGAGGAATTTTGGCAAAGTGGAAATTGCAGCTCAACACCAGATTTCTTCTTCAAGTTTCCAACAAGTTCTTTCTTGTTTTATTTTTTTTATTGTTGTGAAATTTAGGATCTTCAATATTGAAAACTTGTTTGGAAACAAATTTTGAAAAACCTTGTTGAATCATGGAAGAAATTTAGATTTTTGTAGAAAAACAAAAAAACTTACAACATAAACTTTCAAGTTTAATAATAGGAAATTGAAATAGAAACAAAAATAAATTAGAAAACCTCTATTTGGAAGTTGAAATGTTCCATATCAAATTAGAAATTGAAATTTTAAAAAAATGAATTTGTGCTTAAAAATGATTTGTTGGAGTTTTTTCTATTATAAGAATTTTTCCAATTTGACTATAAATGGATATTTTATGTCTATATATATATATATATATATATATATATATATATATATATATATATTATTTATTTATTTATTTATATATATATGTATATACATATATTTTAGTCATGCATATTGGGTTTGTTTTATTCTGGGAAGTTATTTTTTTCCCCTGTTAAAATTTTTGGAAATACACAGGGGAAATGTAATTTTGAATTTATTATAAAAAAAATTATATAAAATCAAATTTGATTGGTGTGGGGGGGAGCAACTGTGGCTGCACACAACCGCGCCCCTAGTGGAGAGCGCTGCCACAGGCAGCGCCGCCTCCACAGGGGAGGCTAGGCGAGTTTATGGTCAAGGCCCTTGGGGTCCAGTGGGGTCAGAAACTGCTTTCTTTTTAATTTTATTTGTTTTTTTTATATTATATATATAATATATATAATATATATTATATATAATATATATAATATATATATATTATATATATAATATATATATTATATATATAATATATATATATATTATATATATAATATATATATTATATATATAATATATATATATATTATATATATATTATATATATTATATATATAATATATATATATATATTATATATATATATATAGCATATATATTATAATATATATATATTATATTATACATATAATATATATTATATTATATATATAATATATATATATATTATATAATATATACATATTATATATATATATATATATTATTATTATTATTTAAATAATTTTTTTATTTATTGTTATTTATATATATATAATATATATATTATATATTATATATGCATATATTATATATATATATATTATATATTTTAAATAATTGGATTTTATTGAGTTGCTGGAAATATATATGGTTTTTAAAAAATATGTAAATAAAAATTTATATGTTTAATCATATAATTGAATATAATTATTTTTATTAGAAAAGATGCAAAAAAAAAAAATATTGATGTTATAATAAAATGATTTTATTTAAAAATTTGATTTTGATCATTTTGGGTAATGAAGGAAAATGGATAATATACACGTGGTTTAATAGATGAATATTTAAATATGAGAAATGGATATTAAATGTAAATAGAAACACATTGTTATTTAAATGAATATTAATTAATACAGATGCATTTCTATGTGCAAGTATTTAATTTTTAATGAAATGATTTCAATGGGGAAATCAGATTTTTATATTTAAATATTATCGGAAAACTAAAGTAGACCCTTAGATTTAATTTATTATTACGTGTCAAATGCTTGAATAGTTATTTAATAAGGGAATGATTTTAAGGGAAAGGGATATTCATATTAAATGAAATGAAATGTTTAAGAGAGCGATTTTTATTTATAGTTCTTGTTAGTTGCAAATGAATTTACGATAAGATTAGTTATTTTCATGAAATGTGTAATTGAGGAATTTAGAATATTGTGTTCATAGTCAAATTATTGATTTTATTGTAAAATAATATATTTGAAAGGACAAATATTAGATTTAAACGTACAAGGAGTTTAATAGCGAGATTAATTGATTTTAAAATGATTTATTTTGCAAAGGACCAATAGTTATGTTTAAATGATAGGTTATGGATCATAGAAGTAAATGTTTATTACTATTTAAGAGCAATTAGGGAATTAAATATCTAGTTAAATTTTATCCTTTGTCTGAAAGAGACATAATTTATTTAGTTTTGTTGTGGCAATAAACTATTGAATGTTATTAAAGGAAGTGGATTTAGGAAATCCAAATATAGATTTAATTCATGTTTGATTGCCCTTCTTGAGTGTACACTTCTTTTGTTTTCACTTTGGGGAAGTTGATTAGAAGGGTTGTTAAGTCTTCCAAAAGGGGTTTAACTATTTGGGGTTGTTGTATTATGTTAGTCAACCTTTGTATTGCCTTGGGTAGTGCGTATAGTTGTATCATGTTGTTTTACCCAGTTTTCACGAACAGGGATGGTTTGTGCCTCCTTTGGATTAGGAGTGGATTATGTGGTTTGTGCCTCCTTTGGATTAGGAATGGATTATGTGATTTTTGCCTCCTTTGGATTAGGAGTGGTTTATGTGGTTTGTGCCTCCTTTGGAAGGAGTGGATTATGTCTTTTGTTGACTCCAGTGTTTGGAGTGAGTTTTTCATTATGTGATTCCTCCTAGAGTTGGAGTGGTTTTATCTTGTTAGTATGCACTTGGGATTCCCTTGGTGATTGGGTTGTATGTGTTATCAAGCAGAAGAGTGGCTTATGTTAGGTACCAGAGCCCAAAGAGGTAAACTAGATAACCTTCAGAGGTGGTTTAAGCAAGTGATAACTAAAACAATGTACTTAGAAGTTTGGGTAGTATTTCACATTAATCAAGATAAGTTAGCCTCCTCATAGACACAAGTGCTCGTATAGGCTTGGGATGAGTGGGAAGGCCTGGAATGGAAAAGTCATCTATATTTTCTTTACAAGAGGTATTTGATTCCACATGAGTGAGTATGGGGGTCGGGATTCGGTTGAGGCCACCAGAATATCCCATAGTGGGGGTCGGAGCCTATGAAGATTCCCAGAGGATATCTCATGTCGAGTTGTGTGATGACATTCTTTCTATGACAACAGTTGGTATTTGGTTTTATGTGTATGGTCTTCTTATCATACCTGATCTATTTTATTTTTAGAAGCAATGTGACTTATGTTAGTGATGTTAGAGTTGTACTTGTGTTATTCTTATCGTTGTATGGTTCATGTGATTGGTTGTGTCAGTGTGAGTTAGCCTGTGTCTATGGGTTGATGGCCTTGTATAGGATTCCTTGTTACTATCTCCTAGCACGGGGGGTGAGCCTTTGGGTAGCACTTGGTTGGGTGGAACGTGCACCTTACTCCGTTGGGTTTTCTTCTTGTTCATGTGGATGAGATTTCCAATTGGAGAGCTCGTGGGATCTAGTTTCATTTTGTGCTTTATTCATTTCAGTTGAAACTTGTAATTTATTAACCCTCATTTTTTATTAAGGTAGAAGATGTATTATGTAACCATGTTTATTGGATTTACCTCATTCTGGGAATGAGAGTTGTAATCTTATTGTTAAATGATTGTTATTTGAAATCATGTGGTATCTCTTATTCTTTGATGTAATTTATCATGTATGGGATGTATGTGTACTTAATTCATTAAGTAATTAAATGATTTGGTTTCAATTCATGTTCCTTGTTTGGGTTTTTAAGTAATCTCAGTCTCGTAACCTTAGAGGTTGTTGGCAATGGGTAGTGAACTTGCATGTTATTTGTACTTAAACAAAAAAAATTAGCATGTTTGAGTAGTTAATTGTGACTTCATCTAGGCTTATGTGGTAGGGAATTACATAGAGATGGAAGGTGGGTGGGAGGAAGGAAGAGAGAGGTGATATATATAGAGAGAGAATTAAAGAGGTAAGGAGGGAGGGAGGGAGAGATATTGGTGAGATAGAGAGAAGTATGTAGGGAGGGAGAGAGAGAGAGGAGGAAGGTGGGAGATTGAGAGAGGGAGATAGAGGGAAGGAGGGAGGTAGAGGGAGATATGGAGAGAGAGATAGAGAAGAGTATAGGGAATAATAGATAAAGAAGAAGAATTAGAGAGAGAGGGGGAGAGAGGGAGAGAGAGATAATGATAAGATAAAGAGCAAAGAGGGAAGGATAGAGTTAGCGATAAAGATGGGGGAGGGAGGGAGGGAGTGTGAGAGAAAGAAACACAAAGTGAAGGAGGAATGTTGGTATATTGAGAGGGAGAGAGGGAGGGAGAGAGGGAGTGAGAGAGAGGGAAATGTGGAAGGAGAGGTAGTGATGGAGAGAGATATCTAGAGAAGTATATAAGGAAGGAGAGATAGAGAAGGAGAGGAGTGAGGGAGAAGTGTAGAGAGAGAGGGAGAGGGAGGGAGGAGGGAGATATGAGATAGAGAGAGGGAAGGAGAGAGATAGAGAAAGGAAGGAGGGAGGGATAGAGGGAGAGAGGGATATAGAGAATGAGAGAGAGATAGGGAATGAGGGAGGAGAGATTAAGAGAGAGACAAATGAGGGTGAGAGATAGGTAGATAGGGATAGGTTAGATAAAGAGAAGCAGAGAGGGAAGGTGGGTGGGATGCAGGAAGAGAGAGAGGGAAGGAGGAAGGTGGAGATATTGAGAGAGAGAGGAGGAAGGGAGAGAGAGGTAGAGGGATAGGTTAGTTAGAGTGAAGAAGAGAGGGAAGGTGGATGGGAGGAAGAGAGAGGGAGATAAAGAGGGTGAGATAGATAAAATTAGAGAGGGAAGGAGGGAAGGAGGAATAGAGGGAGGGATGGAGGGAAAGAGAGAAATAGGTCTAGAGAATAATGGATATTAAACAATGAGTGAGTGAGAAAATAACTTCTATCTATCTCACATCTTTCTCTCCCTCCATCCCTCCCTCTATTCTTCCTTCCCTCCTTAAACAATGAGTGAGAAAATTAGAGAGGGAAGGAGGGAAGGAGAGTGTGAGAGAGAGGTCTAGAGCATAATGGATATCAAACTATGAGTGAGATAGAGTGAGAAAGATGATACAACTTGCTGATTACTGAAATTTGACCTCCTGATTACTAATATTTGACATGTTGATTACTAAAATTTGGTTGTCTAAAAAATTGTAAGATCTTCAAAAAACTAGAATTTGAATTATAACTCCTAGAGATCTGAAACCACTCTCAAACATCCTGAAACTATATACATGAAATATAACTTAAAGTATAAGAAAGTAAATTTCCATATGTAAATGTTTATTTCATGTATATAGTTTCCATGAAAGATAACAAGAAAAAGAGAAGAAAAAAATTTAATGTAGACCAAAATGCGAGCGCATTATAATGCTCTCGCATTTTGGAAATGTTTTTTTTATTTCAAAAAATGCACAATTTTTGAACTCAAAATGCATGCATTTTTTAAAATTTAAACTATAATGCAAGCACGTTATAATGCGCTCGCATTATGGCTTGGTAATGATCGAGCCTAGGTTTCGTCACTACCAACCCATAATGTGAGTGCATTTTACTATAATGCGCTCGCGTTTTTGCTATTTCCGGATGAAAAAGTAAATTGGCCACTTTTTGGCCCCCCATTTTTTTACACTTACCCTAGCTAAACAATTATAGACATTGTTGATTCAAATAAAATGTTCACAGTTCATAACGAAATGATGTCATTTGTAGAAAAACATTCACTATATACAATAGTACAATGTTATTTACAACTATACAACTATAGTTTATAACAAAAGATCTTTTATAGTGAAACAATCACGGTTTACATTCATTCAATGTTGTTTGCAGCTAAATAGTGACAACTTATAAAGAAATGATGCAATTTTCAATAGTTTATAGTTATAGCTCAAGGTTTTCCTTGCCTTGACATTCCAAGGTTAACCATTTGAACATAAACTTCCATATAAAAGACCACCCAATGAAGCTGATTTTACTTTTGAAAAGTATTTAAATGAATTTGTATGGCATGCTATCCATTTTATCAAAAAATATTAAAAAAGTAAGGTTCACAATAAAGAAATAAATCATTTTAAATCTCAGATTGATAACCCTTGTTCATAGTTAACATACTATATTTTTGTCATTCAAAGAATGACTCACAGTTGATGACTATGGCTTAATTCAAGGTGGTTGAGGCTATAGCCTTAACACCTACCCTCAGCCATGAGGTAATCTTCCAAAGAATTTTAGGAATCATTCATGGTAAATGATAAACTACACTACCAAATATGCAACAAATTAAGGGAGCAGATGCACCGTTTGGCCTTTGTCCATTATGGACTAGGCAACAAGAATCATATTATCTCAGCTTCAAAATGGGGTTCTTGACATAACACATGGAATAAGAGAAACCCATATTACAGTTTGGCATCATAAGCCCACCAAGTCACTCTTGGTGACAAAAAAAAAGAACATTAGGGTTTCCATTCACTTCTAGGATCGAAGGGATGGCTTCACTTTGTTGGCGACCATCAGATTATATCAATAACAATAAAATAAAAGTAAATCAAATTTCTTACAATGCAATATTTGGCCTACCATTAAGAGGGCGGTGACAACATATACACATAGTGCTCTATTCACAAGCCTATCAGGTTTTCCTCATAGCTCTATGAAGAGCTTTCTAATCAATATACATGCATCCTATGCACAAAACTGATGACACAAGTCTTACATGGTATATCACAGTCAGTCATTCGAGCCATGGTCATTACATGCATTCACCAAACCGGACATAGAAATAATAGAACCATACTATAAAACATACAACTCATATAAAATGCACTAGAATCTCAATGATAAAGCTTTATTCAAACAATGAAATTTATTACTAGAATCTCAATGATAGAGCCATGGTCATTACATGCATTCACCAAACCAGACATAGAAATAATAGAGCCATACTATAAAATATACAACTCATATAAAATGCACTAGAATCTCAATGATAAAGCTTTATTCAAACAATGATAGAGCTCGTGGGATCTAGTTTCATTTTGTGCTTTATTAATTTCAGTTGAAACTTGTAATTTATTACCCCTCATTTTTTATTAAGGTAGAAGATGTATAATGTAACCATGTTTATTGGATTTACCTCATTCGGGGAATGAGAGTTGTAATCTTATTGCTAAATGATTGTTATTTGAAATCATGTGGTATCTCTTATTCTTTGATGTAATTTATCATGTATGGGATTTATGTGTACTTAATTCATTAAGTAATTAAATGATTTGGTTTCAATTCATGTTCCTTGTTTGGGTTTTTAAGTAATCTCAGTCTCGTAACCTTAGAGGTTGTTGGCAATGGGTAGTGAACTTGCATGTTATTTGTACTTAAACAAAAAAAAATTAGCATGTTTGGGTAGTTAATTGCGACTTCATCTAGGGTTGTGTGGTAGGGCATTACATAGAGATGGAAGGTGGGTGGGAGGAAGGAAGAGAGAGGTGATATATATAGAGAGAGAGAATTAAAGATGTAAGGAGGGAGGGAGGGAGAGATATTGGTGAGATAGAGAGAATTATGTAGGGAGGGAGAGAGAGAGAGAGGAGGAAGGTGGGAGATTGAGAGAGGGAGATAGAGGGAAGGAGGGAGGTAGAGGGAGATATGGAGAGAGAGATAGAGAAGAGTATAGGGAATAAGAGATAAAGAAGAAGAATTAGAGAGAGAGGGAGAGAGAAGGAGAGAGAGATAATGATAAGATAAAGAGCAGAGAGGGAAGGATAGAGTTAGAGATAAAGATGGGGGAGGGAGGGAGAGAATGTGTGAGAGAGAATCACAAAGTGAAGGAGGAATGTTGGTAGATTGAGAGGGAGAGAGGGAGGGAGAGAGGGAGTGAGAGAGAGGGAATGTGGGAAGGAGAGGTAGTGATGGAGAGAGATATCTAGAGAGAAGTATATAAGGAAGGAGAGATAGAGAGGGAGAGGAGGGAGGGAGGAGTAGAGAGAGAGAGGGAGAGGAGGGAGGGAGGGAGATATGAGATAGAGAGATAGGGATGGAGAGAGATAGAGAGAAGTAGAAAGGGAAGGAGGGAGGGATAGAGGGAGAGAGAAGTGTGATATAGAGAATGAGAGAGAGATAGGGGAATGAGGGAGGAGAGATTAAGAGAGAGAGAAGGGAGGGTGAGAGATAGGAAGAGAGGGATAGGTTAGATAAAGAGAAGTAGAGAGGGAAGGTGGGTGGGATGCAGGAAGAGAGAGAGGGAAGGAGGAAGGTGGAGATATTGAGAGAGAGAGGAGGGAGGGAGACAGAGGTAGAGAGATAGGTTAGTTAGAGTGAAGAAGAGAGGGAAGGTGGATGGGAGGAAGAGAGAGGGAGATAAAGAGGGTGAGATAGATAAAATTAGAGAGGGAAGGAGGGAAGGAGGAATAGAGGTCCGAGGGATGGAGGGAAAGAGAAAAAGAGGTCTAGAGAATAATGGATATTAAACAATGAGTGAGTGAGAAAATAACTTCTATCTATCTCACATCTTTCTCTCCCTCCATCCCTCCCTCTATTCCTCCTTCCCTCCTTAAACAATGAGTGAGGAAATTAGAGAGGGAAGGAGGGAAGGAGAGTGTGAGAGAGAGGTCTAGAGCATAATGGATATCAAACTATGAGTGAGATAGAGTCAGAAAGATGATACAACTTGCTGATTATTGAAATTTGACCTCCTGATGACTAATATTTGACATGTTGATTACTGAAATTTGGTTGTCTAAAAAATTGTAAGATCTTCAAAAAACTAGAATTTGAATTATAACTCCTAGAGATCTGAAACCACTCTCAAACATCCTGAAACTATATACATGAAATATAACTTAAAGTATAAGAAAGTAAATTTCCATATGTAAATGTTTATTTCATGTAGATAGTTTCCATGAAAGATAACAAGAAAAAGAGAAGAAAAAAATTCAATGTAGACCAAAATGCGAGCGCATTATAATGCTCTAGCATTTTGGAAATGTTTTTTTTATTTCAAAAAATGCACATATTTTGAACTCAAAATGCATGCATTTTTTAAAATTTAAACTATAATGCAAGCATGTTATAATGCGCTCGCATTATGGCTTGGTAATGATCGAGCCTAGGTTTTGTCACTACCAACCCATAATGTGAGTGCATTTTACTATAATGCGCTCACGTTTTCGCTATTTCCGGATGAAAAAGTAAATTGGCCACTTTTTGGCCCCCCATTTTTTTACACTTACCCTAGCTAAACAATTATAGACATTGTTGTTTCAAATAAAATGTTCACAGTTCATAACGAAATGATGTCATTTGCAGAAAAACATTCACTATATACAATAGTACAATGTTATTTACAACTATACAGCTATAGTTTATAACAGAAGATCTTTTATAGTGAAACAATCACGGTTTACATTCATTCAATGTTGTTTGCAGCTAAATAGTCACAACTTATAAAGAAATGATGCAGTTTTCAAAAGTTTATAGTTACAGCTCGAGGTTTTCCTTGCCTTGACATTCCAAGGTTAACCATTTGAACATAAACTTCCATATAAAAGACCACCCAATGAAGCTGATTTTACTTTTGAAAAGTATTTAAATGAATTTGTATGGCATGCTATCCATTTCATCAAAAAATATTTAAAAAGTAAGTTTCACAATAAAGAAATAAATCATTTTAAATCTCAGATTGATAACCCTTGTTCATAGTTAACATACTATATTTTTGTCATTCAAAGAATAACTCACAGTTGATGACTATGGCTTAATTCAAGGTGGTTGAGGCTATAGCCTTAACACCTACCCTCAGCCATGAGGTAATCTTCCAAAGAATTTTAGGAATCATTCATGGTAAATGATAGACTACACTACCAAATATGCAACAAATTAAGGGAGCGAATGCACCATTTGGCCTTTGTCCATTATGGACTAGGCAACAAGAATCATATTATCTCAGCTTCAAAATGGGGTTCTTGGCATAACACATGGAATAAGAGAAACCCATATTACAGTTTGGCATCATAAGCCCACCAAGTCACTCTTGGTGACAAAAAAAAAGAACATTAGGGTTTCCATTCACTTCTAGGATCGAAGGGATGGCTTCACTTTGTTGGCGACCATCAGTTTCTATAAATAACAATAAAATAAAAAGTAAATCAAATTTCTTACAATGCAATATTTGGCCTACCATTAAGAGGGTGGTGACAACATATACACATAGTGCTCCATTCACAAGCCTATCAGGTTTTCCTGATAGCTCTGTGAAGAGCTTTCTAATCAATATACATGCATCCTATGCACAAAACTGATGACACAAGTCTTACATGGTATATCACAGTCAGTCATTCGAGCCATGGTCATTACATGCATTCACCAAACCGGACATAGAAATAATAGAGCCATACTATAAAATATACAACTCATATAAAATGCACTAGAATCTCAATGATAAAGCTTTGTTCAAACAATGAAATTGCCATGACAGCAATTTGATCAAGCATAGAAGATAGAATTTCTATAAATCAAAATGAAAAGCAACATTCTTAATGAAAAGAACAACAAGTATCTTTGTAATCGATGATTTCTTTGGCTTTCTCCCACTATGTTTAGTTCAACAACCCCTTCACTATGAGATGGTGCCGATGATATATTCCAGAATAGCAACTTTTCCCCATTTTTCTCTACCCTCCACTAAGGGACATCTTCGAATGGTAATCAACATTGATTATTTCCACCCCACTCTCCTGATTCGAATATCACCTTAATGTTTTAGGGAGGCCATGATCTTTGTGGGTTTCCTCATTATTTTCATTTTGAATTCAAATAGTCTGATATGGGTAAATCAATTATCGAATTTAATTGATAAGGAATATAAATATGTATATGTATATATGTACATATATACATACATATATATATATATTTGTATGACATTCATTCGATTAAAATTATTCATCGGTTTATATGTATGTATTCATACATAAATACATACTCGTGTGTGTGTGTGCATATATATATATATATATATATATATATATATATATATATATATATATATATATATATATATATATATATATATATATATATATATATATATATATATATATATATATATATATATGTATGTATGTATGTATGTATGTATGTATGTATGTATGTATTATTCATCTGAAGAGGTTTATGGGTTCCGAATGCCAACATTAAATTAAATAAAGAGCTTTTATTTCATTTTAAGCATCACTATATATATATATGAACAAAAAGGGACTTTTACATAATTTCATATAATGAAATTCTTAACCTTTTTAATCATTCTTTAAAATATGTACTTTCATTTTCTTCCAAATTCTCAAAACACAGAATTTAAGTAAACAATTTAGACTTGAATTCTTGAGTCTTCTTTTTGTACAATCCATTCATTTGCAATCACTGGGACAATTCAAATCATGCAATTATGTTATATATTTACAAGAAGTTTCAAATGTAATTCATCAACCCATTTGTAGTGTGTGCACCTAGATTCTATATTTCTTACCATTTGATCTGGCTAAAAAATCCTACTTCAACCTTGTTCTCGTCCTTCAACCTGTCATCCTGCAACTACACACACTTGCACTTGTCAAGATTCATCAGTAACATTCAAATCTTAATAATATACGAGATAATACAAAAAAAATCCTATAGTCAACAATGGTCATCTTCTTTCAATATTTTCAAAAATATCAAATTTTCCACTCAACATATTGAATTTTCCAAATAATTCAATTTATCATATTATAGTTAAAAATGCAATAAATTTGGGTTATGACAACACTCAAGAACAAAGGCTTGTATAGAGTTACAATGGGCATTGAAAAGGAACCAAATGTTGCCAAGGACAAGGAAAATTTGTTCAATAAGTGTGACCGAGCCTTTGGATTATTTTGTTTATGTCTTTCAAAAGAACTTACATTTCATGTGGAGGCATTGAAAGCCCCACATGAAGTATGGTCAACTCTTGAAAAGTTATTTGGGAAAGTTGATGATATTAAAGGCCATGAGCTAGAAAACGAATTAATTAGATTAATTCCAAGTAATTACCCAACATTACAAGAATATTTCACCAAATTTAAGTCACTTCACCAACATCTTAAGGAATGTGGAATTGAGAAAAAAGATAATCAAATCATCTTGTCAACTCTTTCCAAGTTGGGATCTTCTTATTTTGTTTTTTGTGTTAATATTCTACTCTACAAAGAAGGCTTTGGGTTCTAATTGGTCTATGCCAAATATAGATGACTTTATTGATGATTTTATCAGAGAACAAGATAAACTCATCCAGATGGAGGTCATAGTATCCTACAAGCCACATGATTTAGTATCAAAAAGTGTAAAATCTAAAGGATTGGCAAACAAAAATGAAGAAATAAAAGATAAGGAAATACAAGGGGGGAAATCACAGAAGGAGGAAAATACTAATAAATATGTCAAGTGTTCCTTTTGTAAGAAATTGGGGCATAATGCACTTGACTGTATGAAGAAATAAATAAATGATCTTACTCAAATCATTGAGGAAAGTAAGATTGTAAATTCTGGATCTTCATCATCTACAGACACTAGAAAGGAAAAAGAGAAATCTAAAGGACATGTTCTCTGAGTGATTGCAAGATCTATTGTATTACTTCTCTTGTTTTGTAAAATGTCTATTATTACTCTCTTTTTGAAGGATAGTTTTTTCCCATTGGGCTTTCTATCTTTCTCTACTTTATTTGAGAGTTTGCATTATAAATGAGTACCTTATCAGGCCTCCTTGTTGGGACTCAAATTTGCATTGATTTTTGTGCCCACCTAAGTTATGCTTAAGGGGGTATGATAGTGTATAGTTTTAATCATACACTTAGGTAGTAATTATGGAGACAGTATGACTCATTGGCATTCTTGACATCGATTCCTCGTGAGCTGCCAATTATTTTGGAGACTAGAAAGGTGTTGATACACTTCAACACCTCATGCTTGATAATCTCCTTTATATGTATTCCCTTGAATTTTTAATATATCAAGTCAGTTTTGTGCGAATTCACAGACTTTATGCTTGTTATCTATCTTTGTGTTTTATGGGTTTCTTCAAATAACTTCCCATGTAATTTGATAGAGGTTACTCAAAAAACCTTATGAATAATAAAGTACTATTGTACAAATATTACAATAGAAAATAACACAACATAAAAAATGGAAGTCACTCCGCATAAAAAAAGCCTAAAAACTAGCAAACAAACAGAATAAAATGTAAATTTATCTAATTAGCTCCAATACAACCTTAGAAAGACATTTTTTTTATATCAAAGGGAGAAAATCCTATAAATTCTAAAATTAATGGGTTTTCTTTCACTAATAGCCATACCTAATTTTTTCATCCTCAGATACAAGATTTAACCTGAAATTTTAAAATATAATGGACAAATATTATTGAATAAAAGTTATGAAGATGTAGTGTCCCTCCACGATTCACCCTTTCATGATGTTTGATTTATTTTGGTTGAGTTGTTTGAATTAAATTGGTTTAATAATGTTGTTTATTTTGTAAAGAATTAAATAAATTATTAAATAAATATATATGTTGCTCTTGGATAATTAAATTATTAAATTATTAAGTTATAAAGCAATTTTATAATTAAATATAAAGATGGTTATTATTTAATGTTGAATTTTATTAATAAGTAAAATGTGGGAAAATATTAATATGAAATAAAATATTAAGTGGCATGAGATAATGGAGAGTTAGTTAAAACATGTGAAAAAGACAGAAAGGTTTTCAAATTTTGAAAAAAAAAAAGTAGTCTTCTTTTTGGAAAAATAAGGATCTTTGGGGGGGATTCTGAATAAACTGATAATGTAACTCCCGTAGGGTTTGCAGATCTCGGTAATTTCTTGTTAAGAATGGATGTACAGATGGGTAGAGCGGGAAAAACTACGTGGTTGCATGATGTATTAGGAGACAACTTGGGCATAAACAGAGTGTCGATAGACAGGGATGGCAGTAGCAGTGAGACAACAATCTTCTCTAGCGTGATGGTATGTGTGATAGTCGAGTATAAGGTGTTGTTGCAAGGTATGTGCATTTCCTCCTAGATGCTTGTAATTCGCATATGCTTGTGATTAGAATCCGATTATCCATGTTTGCAGCAAATTTGATACCTATATATTATGTTCATATCGATGAATCTACTTTATGACTAATATTCGAATTATCCTATGGGGTATTCGATTCACTCTAATTCGATGTATTTGTGTGGTATTGACTTTTTCCTCCTCTCATTTGATTTTAGTAGGTCAATGCATTCGCTGTTAAATTAGGAGTATGTGTGTTATGTGACATATAGAAGTCCATTGTTTTATGCTAATGTCTAGAGTCAATAGCGATGAATAAAATTATGTCTGACCTTTGATTTTGTGTAGGGCATATCACCCTAAAAGTCTATGGTTTTAATCAATAGGGGTCGGCATTCGATTTATAAACTACTGATTCGATATCAAAGGTATTTGATTTTTCCTTCGGTTGTCAATGATTCAGTCTGTGCCATTATCTCAATCAATCGATCCACCATGTGTTCCTTCAAAGACCATTTGCTTTGTAATGAACAATTATGTGATTACTCTATCAAACTTACCTTCATCATTGATTCTTGTCCTTGGATTTTCCTTTTGATTTATGCATAGATACTCTGTGTCTTATTGCCTTCATGTTAAGCAACCGTATTATGCCATCTAGAATTTTCCATTTACTCTTGATTTGCAAACATCTTCATTTCTTTGCCTTGTTAGAAATCTTATTTAAGCCATTTCTCTTATTTAGATTTATACCTTATGCGATTATTGTCCTTGCTTTATTAACATTTACTTGTTGAGTCTCATTTAAATATATAAGATTAGAGGAAATGAGGTAGTTCCAAAAAGTTTTATATCTTTTAGAACAAGTTCTCTTGTTACAACATTGGAGTTCACTATTATAGACATGCTTGCAGATCGATACCCATCATGGCGTCTCATTTGAGGAATATTTTATTTCTTCTGCATTCCATAGCTAGCAATATCATTTTCTTGCTATTCGTTGGGAGTGACTTTAGCTTGCTATTCGATAATTCAATGTAGGTATATGTATGTATGTATGTATGTATGTATGTATGTATGTATGTGTGTGTGTGTGTATGTGTATTTATTTATTTATGCATGTTTAGAGAAGTTGCTATATTAGATTTGTGAAACCATCCTTTTATAGTATGTATATTTATATACTTATATATTCCTATATGTATATGTATAAATGTGTATCTCTGCAGGAATTAATTGATTTGAAGATGGCGAATTTTGGGAATCAAATAAGTGAAATATGGATAATTAAAAGATTGGATTAAGTAAATTGGGTTAGGTTATCTTTGCTTAAATTATTGAATGTTAATCTCTTTCATAATTGTTTCATAAGGCCACTGAGAAATTAGTTATTGAATATCTAATGAGTTAGAATTTAAATTATTAAGTAGTCTTTAGTTATGTTTTATAAAAGAAAGGTAATTTGATTGTGGAACAATAAATTGTTGATAAATCTTATATTGTGAGTTGCAATCGAATATATAAGGGTTATAGCTAAGGTATGTTAGTGAGAAAGTAAGACTGTTCTTAATGAGTTATTATTATTAGTATTGACTATAGGAGTATCAATTATGATTGATTAAGTCATTCTTTAATATGATTGGTTATATTGTTGAATTGATTGTTATATCAAGTAATGTGTTGATTAGTGGAGTGTGGGTGAACTTGGTTATTGTTCAAAATGTCCAAGTAATGATTTATCTATGGAGTATTTACGTTTGTGATGCAAGGACCACTTGAATTGAATACCATGTCATTTATTGGAAGTGAGGGGTGAATTTGATAATTGTTTGAAAGTGGGTGTTATTGCATAGGGTGAGTTCATGATTGAAATGTTTATTTTTTGCTCTTCTAGTTTGAGGTGTTGAATTAGTAAAATGAGAAGCTTTTGATTACAGAGGTTGATGATCCCCTTGATGATGATATTTCCACTCTTTTTTTCATATGGTTGATGGTGAGTGTTATTTGTAAATAGTCTATTCGTGATCATGATATTGTCATTTCTTCAATGGGGAGCTATTTTGCATAGTGGTTAGTTGGACTTCCAAAGGTTGAGGAAATATTTTTCGTTATGATTGGCTTTTCATGTTGGTTCTTTGTGAACACTTGATTCCATACTTGATTTATGATTATGTGGGTTTTAGCCTTGCACTGTGGAATTGTTAACTGTGGAGACTTTTTGCGAGTTGGTGCATGCCTCACTTTATGTGATAGTTCATGTGACTTTATATGTTGTGCAATTTGGCTTACCCAGTTAGTGGAATGTAGAGTATTTTGTTTCTAGTAGGGGGAGTGGCTCTCAATGGGGTTCAGGACCCAAAGTGGTGCCAGGGTAACTCATTAAGAGTTTCTTTAATCCATTGATAACTTAAAATGAATTAGGGGGTTGGGTAGTTCACATTAATCTAGATAATTGAAACCGCACTCATGGCTCAAGTGCTCATTTAGGCTTGAGATGAGTGGGAAGGCCTGGAATGGCAAAGATCAACTTCCTTTTCTTCTTGAAAGGTATGTTGATCCTATTTGAGTTAGAATGGGGGTTGGGGATCGGTTGAGGTTGAAGTTGCCAGGGTAACCCAGGATGGGGGTCAGGAACCTAGGAAGATCTGCATTGGGTAACCCATATCAAGTTGTGTGATGACACTCTTCACTATAGCAACCTTGCATGTCTTGTTTGTTTTCCCCTTGTTTTTCATGTACCTCTGGAAGTAGTGTCACTATTATGATTTGTTTTGTTGCACCTTGTATGTTGGATTCCTGCTAGCCTTTGTCTACTTGACTGCTTATGTAGTGGGTCCTTATTGTCATCTCCTAGCACGAGGGGTGGACCTTAGGGTTCCAAATGGTCGGGCGGAATGTGTTATGCACTCCATTGGGTTCCTATTTGATGTTCATGAGCATGGATGTTGTACCTCATGAAGAGATTCTAGTTCTTGTACCAGACTTGAGGATAGTGTTGATGTTCTATAATGTAATCATTTCAGTTGTATCTTATCATGTAGTTGATGTATCCCTTCCGTGGTTATAAGGGAGGTTGGATGTAAACTTGTAAACAATGTAATGATCTACCCCATGTATGGGGAGTTGTATATTTATTCATTGGTCTGCATTTTATACTCTTGATGGTGTTGTGTCTGTGGAAATATATAAATTTAACTCTTTTAATGCAGTGGTTGTAAATGAACTCTTGTTATTAGTTACTTTGTGATGTATGTCTTAATGCAATCATGATACCCTAAAGGACATAGTTAGTGGTTATATACGTGTGTTTTACGTTCCATGTAATTGATAGTAAGATCTATATGTTGAATCACTTAAAAAGAAATTGAGCCATAAATGTTAGTTAGTTGTGTTGTCCTTTGGGGTTTCGTGGTGGAGTGTTACAGAAGAATACAATTTAAAGGATTCATAGGTAAGTTTGGTACCCCTAACCCATGCCCTTTTCTTGGTAAAATAAAATAATTTCAAATTCCATTTTCCTCCATTAACAATTTACTAACATCATCTTGTAACCTCCTTTATAGTTTTTCATTATCTCCAAATCATAACTCCTAACTTGATGTGGAATCTACTAAAATTAGTTTGAGGAGTTTTACAATAGCTGTGAAAATCCAAAACCTCATATTAAAAAGTAATTATAATTATTTAATATGAATGGACCATTAATTTGAAAAATAGTAGAGCAATAAAGTGCATTACATATCAAAAGATTGCATGAAATATCAAAAGAATAAAAGATTAATATATTGAATTTTTCAAGATGTGTATTGCATTGTAACACAATTGGATTTTTAAAGCCTTTTAATTTCCTATAAAAACTACCTATGAGAATAATTTCCCAACAAACTTTATTCACTATTAATTAACTAAAATTATTTATTTATTACTAAACTAACCTCTTAATGTAATACTTTCCAACATTCCCCCCTTTATTACATTAATTCAAAAAAGGATGAAAAGTTGTAGGAGTTGATCACAATAACCCTTTTGGAGACTTTGATGAATCACCTTCACCAATCATCCTTACTCACTTTGAAGAAACACAAAACTAGCTCCATCAATGAATATTATAACTATAAAACCTACAAACATTTATACAACATGAGAGAACATAAATTGTCCCCATCCTTCTTACACAATGAGAGAACAACTTTCCTTTGAAATTCCACATCTCCTCTAAGTGTGTCAAAATATCTCTTCTCATGCTACATATGAGAGAAAAAATCTCCCATGAGAGTCAACGTTTCCTTAGAGTGTGTCAATATCCATCCTCTAGTGTTGTGAAAACAATTCCTCCTTTTATATTTAAAAGAACATCAAAAAAGTAGATACATTAAATGCATCCATAAAATATTTCAATATACCAAGTCCCCCTCACTCCATGAAGGGACACAAATATAAAGTGGTGCTTCTCATGTAGACACCTAAAAATGTGTAATACCCCACCACGCAACCCTAGAGGAAGTTGCAATTTACTACTCAAACGTACTATTTTTTTTTGTTTAAGTACAAATAACATGCAAGATCACTATCCATTTCCAACAACCTCTAAGGTTACGAGACTGAGATTACTTAAAACCCAAACAAGAAACATGAATTAAAAACATAACATTTAATTACTTAACAAATTAAATACGCATACATTCCATACATGATAAAATTACAACAAAGGCATAAAAGATACCACATGATTCCAAAAAATATACCTTACAAGAAGATTACAACACTCATTCCCTGAATGAGGTAATTCCAAAAAATAAGGTTACAAATTACATCTTCCACCTCGATCCAAAGAGGGGTAATAAATTACAATAATAACTAAAAAGAGTAAAGCATGAAAGTACTGGATCCCATGAGCTCTCCAACTGGAAATATCGTCCACACAAACAAGAAGAGGACCCAACGGATTAAGGTGCACATTCCACCCAACCATGTGATACCCGAAAGCTCATCCCCCATGCTAGGAGATAGTAACAAGGAATTCTAGACAAGACCATCCACCCCTAGACACAGGCTAGCTCACACTGTCACATCCAAACACAAGAACCAAACATCCATAAGGATAACACAAGTACAACTCCAACATCACTTACATAGGTCATATTGCTTCTAGAAATAAAATAGATCGAGTATGATAAGAAGACCATACACATAAAACCAAATACCAACTGTTGTCATAGAAAGAGTGTCATCTCATAACTCGTCATGGGATATCCTCTAGGAATCTTCCTAGGCTTCGGCCCCCACTATGAGTTGTCCTGGTGGCCTCTACCGAATCCTGACACCCATACTCATGCGGAATCAAATACCTCTCATAAGGACAAAATAGATGACCTTGTCATTCCATGCCTTCCCGTCTCATCCCAAGTCTATACAAGCCCTTGCGTCCATGAGCGAGGCTCAATTATCTTAATTAGTGTGAAATACTGCCTAACTTCTAAGTACATTAATTTAGTTATCACTTGATTAAACCACTTTTGAAGGTTTCCTAGTTTGCCTCTTTGGGCTCTGGCCCCTAACAGAATCCACTCTTCTACTTGACAACATACCAACACAAAATCAATCACCAAGAGTGCCAAAGTGCATGCAACAAGATAAACAATCACTCCAACTCTAGGAGGAACATATAATGAAAACCCACTCTAAACATTGAAGATAGCAAAAGTCAAAACTCTCTCCAAACACTGGAAGCAACAAAGGTCAAAACCCTCTCCAAACACTGGAGGCAACAAAAGTCAAAACTCTCTCCAAACACTGGAGACAACAAAACACATAAACCACTCTTAATTCAAGGGAGGCACAAAACATCCTCGTTCGTGAAAATTGGGTAATACAACCGGATACAACTATATGCCCTACCCAAGGAAATACAATGGTTGACTAACATAAAACTGCAACCCAAAAAGTTAAACCCCTTCTAGAAGACTTAACAACCCTTTTAATCAACTTCCCCAAAGTGAAAACAAAAGACGTGTACATTCAAGAATGACAATCAAACAAGAATTAAATCTATATTTGAATTTCCTAAATCCACTTCCTTCATTAACATTCGGTAATTTATTACCTTAATAAAACTAACTTAATAACGTCTCTTTCAGAGAAAAGATGAAATTTAACCCAAATCTTTAATTCCCTAATTGTGTTTAAATAATAATAAAATAAACAGTTATTTCTTTTATTCAGAACAAATCAATAAATCATTTGTTCTTTTCAAATAATAATAATAATACTAATAATAACCATTTCTTCTTTTCAAGATAAATCATTTCAAAAGAACAATTAATTCATTTTTCCCAACATCAAGAATGAGAGAGAGATCATGACGAAAGGACAACCGACAATTCAATAATCTACTTTAGGATTTCTTAAATCCAAGCAAGGCGATAGCATATTGCATGTAATCAAATAAAATAATTAACATCGTTTACAACTACTCAAAAGTAATTAAAATTACAATTTCAATATTGAGGAATTTAAAACTAATAATTTAACTCCCTATTTCTCCAATTACCCAAGATAATCAAAATCAGCTTTTCAAGTAAAAACATTTATTATAAAGTCTATTTTATTTCTCTTTATGATTATAGAATAATCATAAAAAAAAACTATATATTTAAATATTTAAAAACCATTTAAATATATGCCTCAAAAAAATATATCAATTTTTATATTCCAATTAATTTAAAATTAATTCCCTATTATTTAACATATATATAATATATATATTTAAATAATAAAATAAAATATTTTTTTTAAATTAAATTAAATAATATATATATAATATATACATATAATATATACATATTATATTATAATATTTATATATTATATATATTATATAAATATTATAATATATATATATATATATATATATATATATTATAATATATATATATATATATTTTTTTTTATATAAGATAATAAAATAAATTAAAAAAAAAAATTAAAATTTCTTTTAAAAACCACGACCCCTTGCCCCCACCTGCCCCCAAAGGGGAGTATGGACGCAGCCAAGGCTGCACCTAGCCTCCCCTGTGGAGGTCGGCGCTGCCTGTGGCAGCGCCCTCCCCACAGGCTATAGGGAAGCGCTGCCACAGCAATGCCCCTCCATGGGGTGTAGCTGTGTACAGCCTTGGGTTGTGCACCCCCCAAAGAACACATAAAAAAAAAAAAATTATCATTTATTTATAAAATAAAAACCCTCCCTGGCATTCTTTGAACAAGACATTTCATGTGTTATAAAAAAAAATTGAAACCAATTTTTTTCAGAATAAACAAAAACATAGTATATTTATAAAATATATTTGTGTGTATATATATATAATGGGATATATATATACACAGGTATATTTATAAATATATACCCAAAATCTCCATTTTTAGCCAAATTGTGAAATTGCACAACAGAATTTTGCAATAAAACAATAAATTGACAACACAACAACTGGGTTTAAATTTTCAGTTTGAAATGAAAATTTCTTTTGGTTTTCTTTCAATTTTTCTATTGTGTGATTCTTGTTTTGTTCTCTTTCCCCTAATTCCAACAGAAGTTTGCAAATTTTGAAACAAAATCACATGGGTTTTCATTGATCTTCAAACAACATTTAGAAATTTTCCAACAGCATAACAAGATTTAAACTCTTTCAAAATGAAACAAAAATCAAAGAAGAACCTGATTTTTTTCTCCAAAGATAGAAAGATTCAAATGGTGCTTCCAAATCTGTTTCCAGCCCACCAAGAAATTCAACCTTCTTCCTCAAATCCAACAAAGCCACAGCAAAACTTTCTCCCCAAATTGGAAATTGAAAATTATATGAAATTCTATTTGCTCAAATAGAATTTTCCCCAAATTTTGTCAAAACCCTAAAATAAATATCTCATATATATTAAATATATTGCAATTTGGAGATATTTTCATTTTTTGAAATTTAAAACAATTTTACTTTCTAATTGAAATTTCATGCATTTCCAAAATTTCTTTTAAACAAAAGAATCCAAATTTTGCAAAGAATTTATTTTATCTATAATTTTCAAAAAATGAAATTTAAAACACACTTTCATTTTTATTTTTATTTAACTCTAAATATCCAATAATGCCAAAACAACTAACTTAATTTAATTTATCACCATTAACTTAATTAATCAATAACTAAATCTAATCCAAGATTAGATTATTTTATTAATTAAATTAAATTAATCAATAAGCCAATTGAAGCCTCTTGGCGTAATATTTTCCTCTCACAGCCATGCGCCCCTCATTCTCTTGGTCGCTACTTCTAGTTCTTTCTACTCATGCCCTTGATTGTTTGAATTTCATATTATGCTCGATGTCTTCATCTATTTACCTTGTGAAATGCATAGAAAAAGAGTGCAACCCAATGCTAGGTGGATTGAGGGACTAAGTCAAACCAATAAATAAGATTGCAGATCGACAACCCTATGATTAGAATCCGATGATCCCTATTTGCGGAAAATTTGATACCTATATATTATGTTCATATCGATGAATCTACTTTAAGACTGATATTTGAATTATCCAATGGGGTATTCGATTCACTCTAATTCAATGTATTTGTGTGGTATTGACTTTTACCTCCTCTCATTTTATTTTAGTAGGTCAATGCATTCGCTGTTAAATTAGGAGTATGTGTGTTATGTGACATATAGAAGTCCATTGTTTTATGCTAATGTCTAGAGTTAATAGCGATGAATAAAATTATGTCTGACCTTTGATTTTGTGTAGGGCATATCACCCTAAAATTCTATGGTTTTAATCAATAGGGGTCGGCATTTGATTTATAAACTACTGATTCAATATCAAAGGTATTTGATTTTTCCTTCAGTTGTCAATGATTCAGTCTGTGCCATTATCTCAATCAATCGATCCACCATGTGTTCCGTCAAAGACCATTTTCTTTGTAATAAAAAATTATGTGATTACTCTATCAGACTTATCTTCATCATTGATTCTTGTCCTTGGATTTTCCTTTTGATTTATGCATAGATACTCTGTGTCTTATTGCCTTCATGTTAAGCAACCGTATTATGCCATCTAGAATTTTCCATTTACTCTTGATTTGCAAACATCTTCATTTCTTTGCCTTATTAGAAATCTTATTTAAGCCATTTCTCTTATTTAGATTTATACCTTATGTGATTATTGTCCTTGCTTTATTAACATTTACCTGTTGAGTCTCATTTAAATATATAAGATTAGAGGAAATGAGGTAGTTCCAAAAAGTTTTGTATGTTTTAGAACAAGTTCTCTTGTTACAACATTGGAGTTCACTATTATAGACATGCTTGCAAATTGATACCCATCATGGTGTCTCATTTGAGGAATATTTTATTTCTTCTGCATTCCATAGCTAGCAATAGCATTTTCTTGCTATTCGTTGGGAGTGACTTTAGCTTGATATTCGATAATTCATTGTAGGTATATATATATAATGTGTGTATATGTATGTATGTATGTATGTATGCGTATTTATTTATTTATGCATGTTTAGAGAAGTTGCTATATTTGATATGTGAAACCATCCTTTTATAGTATGTATATTTATATACTTATATATTCCTATATGTATATGTATAAATGTCTATCTTTGCGGGAATTAATTGATTTGAAGATGGTGAATTTTGGGAATCAAATAAGTGAAATATGGATAATTAAAAGATTGGATTAAGTAAATTGGGTTAGGTTATCTTTGCTTAAATTATTGAAAGTTAATCTCTTTCATAATTGTTTCATAAGGCCACTGAGAAATTAGTTATTGAATATCTGATGAGTTAGAATTTCAATTATTAAGTAGTATTTAGTTATGTTTTATAAAAGAAAGGTAATTTGATTATGGGACAATAATTTTTTGATAAATCTTATATTGTGAGTTGCAATCGAATATATTATAAGGGTTATAGCTAAGGTATGTTAGTGAGAAAGTAAGAATGTTCTTAATGAGTTATTATTATTAGTATTGACTATAGGAGTATCAATTATGATTGATTAAGTAATTCTTTAATATGATTGGTTATATTGTTGAATTGATTGTTATATCAAGTAATGTGTTGATTAGTGGAGTGTGGATGAATTTGGTTATTGTTCAAAATGGAAGTAATGATTTATCTATGGAGTATTTATGTTTGTGATGCAAGGACCACTTGAATTGAATACCATGTCGTTTATTGGAAGTTAGGGGTGAATTTGATAATTGTTTGAAAGTGAGTGTTATTGCATAGGGTGAGTTCATGATTGAAATGTTTATTTGTTGCTCTTCTAGTTTGAGGTGTTGAATTAGTAAAATGAGAAGCTTTTGATTATTGAGGTTGGTGATCCCCTTGATGATGATATTTCCACTCTTTTTTTCATATGGTTGATGGTGAGTGTTATTTGTAAATAGTCTATTCGTGATCATGATATTGTCATTTCTTAGATGGGGAGTTATTGTGCATAGTGGTTAGTTGGACTTCCAGAGGTTGAGAAAATATTTTTCTTTATGATTGGCTTTTCATGTTGGTTCTTTTTGAACACTTGATTCTATACTTGATTTATGATTATGTGGGTTTTGGCCTTGCACTGTGGAATTGTTAACTGTGGAGACTTTGTGCGAGTTGGTGCATGCCTCGATTTATGTGATAGTTCATGTGACGCTATATATTGTGTAAGTTGGCTTACCCAGTTAGTGGATTGTAGAGTCTTTTGTTTCTAGTAGGGGGAGTGGCTCTCAATGGGGTTCGGGACCCAAAGTGATGTCAGGGTAACGCATTGAGAGTTTCTTTAATCCATCAATAACTTAAAATGAATTAGGGGGTTGGATAGTTCACATTAATCTAGATAATTGAAACCTCACTCATGGATCAAGTGCTCATTTAGGCTTGAGATGAGTGGGAAGGCCTGGAATGGAAAAGATCAACTTCCTTTTCTTCTTGAAAGGTATGTTGATCCCATATGAGTTAGAATGGGGGTTGGGGATTGGTTGAGGTTGCTAGGGTAACCCAGGATGGGGGTCAGGAACCTAGGAAGATCTGCATTGGGTAACCCATATCAAGTTGTGTGATGACACTCTTCCCTAGCTATAGCAACCTTGTATTTCTTGTTTGTTTTCCCCTTGTTTTTCATGTACCTCTGGAAGCAGTGTCACTATTATGATTTTTTTTGTTGCACTTTGTATGCTGGATTCCTACTAGCCTTTGTCTTCTTGACTGCTTGTGTAGTGTTTCCTTATTGTCATCTCCTAGCACTAGGGGTGGACCTTAGGGTTCCAAATGGTCGGGTGGAATGTGTTATGCACTCCATTGGGTTCCTAGTTGATGTTCATGAGCATGGATGTTGTACCTCATGAAGAGATTCTAATTCTTGTATCAGACTTGAAGATACCGTTGATGTTCTATAATGCAATCATTTCAGTTTTATCTTATCATGTAGTTGAGGCTGGATGTAAACTTGTAAACAATGTAATGATCTACCCATGTATGGGGAGTTGTATATTTATTCATTGGTTTGTATTTTATACTCTTGATGGTGTTGTGTCTGTGGAAATATATAAATTTAATTCTTTTAATGTAGTGGTTGTAAATGAACTCTTGTTATTAGTTACTTTGTGATGTATGTCTTAATGCAATCATGATACCCTAAAGGACATAGTTAGTGGTTATATACGTGTGTTTTACATTCCATGTAATTTATAGTAAGATCTATGTGTTGAATCACTTAAAAAAAAATGAGCCATAAATGTTAGAACTTAGTTGTGTTGTCCTTGGGGGTTTCATGGTGGAGCATTACAAAAGAATACAATTTAAAGGATTCATAGGTAAGTTTGGTACCCCTAACCCATGCCCTTTTCTTGGTAAAATAAAATAATTTCAAATTCTATTTTCCTCCATTAACAATTTACTAACATCATCTTGTAACCTCCTTTATAGTTTTTCATTATCTCCAAATCATAACTCCTAACTTGATGTGGAATCTACTAAAATTAGTTTGAGGAGTTTTACAAGAGCTGTGAAAATCCAACACCTCATATTAAAAAATAATTATAATTATTTAATATGAATGGACCATTAATTTGAAAAATAGTAGAGCAATAAAGTGCATTACATATCAAAATATTGCATGAAATATCAAAAGCATAAAATATTAATATATTGAATTTTTCAAGATGTGTATTGCATTGTAACACAATTGGATTTTTAAAGCCTTTCAATTTTCCTATAAAAACTACCTATGAGAATAACTTCCCAACAAACTTTATTCACTAATAATTAACTAACATTATTTATTTATTACTAAACTAACCTATTCATGTAATACTTTCCAACATTCCCCCCTTTATAACATTAATTCAAAAAAGGATGAAAAGTTGTAGGAGTTGATCACAATAACCCTTTTGGAGACTTTGATGAATCACCTTCACCAATCATCCTTGCTCACTTTGAAGAAACAAAAAACTAGCTCCATCAATGAATATTCTAACTATAAAACCTACAAACATTTGTACAACATGAGAGAACATAAATTGTCCCCATCCTTACACAATGAGAGAACAAATTTCCTTTGAAATTCCACATCTCCTCTAAGTGTGTCAAAATATCTCTTCTCATGCTACACATGAGAGAAAAAATCTCCCATGAGAGTCAACGTTTCCTTAGAGTGTGTCAATATCCATCCTCTAGTGTTGTGAAAACAATTCCTCCTTTTATATTTAAAAGAACATCAAAAAAGTAGATACATTAAATGCATTCATAAAATATTTCAATATACCAAGTCCCCCTCACTCCATGAAGGGACACAAATATAAATTGATGCTTCTCATGTAGACACCTAAAAATGTCCTAAGCATATCACACATCTTGATTTAACTTACTAACATCATTTCCTCAATTATTGACCTAATTCCTCTAATTAATTAAATTATATTATTTAGTTAAATTCACTTTATTCTCCTATTAATTGAATAATTCAGGTTATTTTCTTAATTCATCATTTTCATTATAATAATCCCTCCTTGATTAAACAATTCTTAATTATTTAATTAAAGATTTTAATTCTTCCAACTTGCATAATTAAATGATTTTCATAAATTGTTAAAACTAAGTAATTTTCCTTTAATCCTCCCACTTGCAAAAAGAATATTCTTAAGGAATATTCCCTTTTCAAATTTAAATTCTTCCCTCCAATTCAAAATATCTCCAACATGTTTCCATCAATTAAGGGATATTGTTGAGCATCTTATGGATTATGAACCCTTGATTAATCCTAGATCTACACCTCAATGAATTATGAACCATTGATTAATTTATTGATATACACTCACCTCCTTAATCTTCTTTCATCCGTTGATCATCATTTTCAATCTTGACAATTGATCAAAATTCCTAAAATCTATAAATACCATGCCTTTTTAACATCAAATCATTAAAATCCTAAGATCTATAAATACCATGCCTTTTTAAGCATCCTTACTCTAAAATTTTTGACTCATTTTTTTAGCATTTTGGAGAATCTTTTGTGAATCAACCATCATCAACAAGCTTTTGCAACAGGGATAATGCATAAAACTAAGAAATCTACATCAACACCACAATTATGAATCAATCCACAACATTTGGGATTGAGAGGTTTGCACATTAGTTAGATTCAACTACTTTAAATTCTATCTTTAATGCTTTCTATTGAGTCTCTTAATGTTGTTAATTGAATTTAATTTAGTATGGCTTCCATTTGATCATTATCTTGTTTGATTTTAGTTCAATTATGTTGTTATTTGATCATCTAAGCTAACCATCTAACATTTTGGCATGCCTAATGGGACCCATGTCTTTGTTCTGATCTTTTTTTGAGTTTCTCTTAGATTGCAGGTTATAAAAATAATGTAATGCTTCTACAAAGATAGTTTGATGCTTGTGTTAAAGATCAACGCTTATACATCACATAGATTGACGCTTCTATTTATTATAGTGCTTTTATCTTAATTCTTCTTCATTTTCTTGTAGGAACAATATGATGGTTTTTACAAAGGTTGATGCTTCTACAAAATTGTGGCACTTATGCAAGTCAATAATGTGACACTTTTGTTAGGTATAGTAGTGACTTAATTTTTTAGGGTTTAATTTGATTTCAATTCCAATTTTTGGCTAACCCTAACAATTTGTTGTTTCTCTAATTTTCTATGTTGAGACTAATAGTTTGCAACATCTTGGGAATCAGTGGGAGAAGATGAAAAATCAAAGAAAAACTACTAATGATGTTGGTTTTATAGTTTTTCAATTAATATAGGATTCACATTTCATTTTATTTCTTTAAAATGAACCCTACAATCTTCACATTTCATTTTGGTGTTATAAATGAACCAACAAATTGCACTTTTCAATTTGGGATTAAAATTTAACAAAAAATTCCATTTTAAAATTGAACCAAACTTTTGAATCCTTGGTGCACTTAAAATGAACTATTTATCATGTTTGGTAGGTTAGTGTGTACATATTCCCTTTCCTTGTACCTTAGTGTGATCTTGAAAATCAAAAATACCACTAACTTGCACTATTTTTTTTACACCTTGAGGTCTAGTTTTGTGTATGCTCTCCTTGCATGACTCCCAAGAATAATCTTGAGCGCCAAAAGAAACACTAGTTCCATATATTTCTAGGTAGAAGACTTGCTTAGGAGCTTCATCACCCCATATTCTGATCTCAAACATGTTCCCCAATAGGCTATATAAACGTGGGAGAATGAAAGTTGTACCCCAAGGAGTAGCTAGCATCCTTCGAGCCAATCCTAGTGACCCTCAATCCATTGAGACATGTATAAGTGATGAGGAGAGAGGTGACCCCTCTCAACTCAAGCATATTGGATGAGCTCACTATTCACAGCAGACCCCCACTATGATCCTTGTAAAATCTAGAAACCTAAGATCCATTTGTAAACCATCGATTTAAAGTGGTGCAACATATAAGGACAATGTGTGAAGGTTAATTAGAAAGATAAATGGATAGGAAAATTCAAGATAGGGTAAGATCTAAATTTGAATTTTAATGGAGGGAAAATTAGAAGAATTAAAATTAAATTTATTTAATTCAAAATGATAGTTGGAGAAATAAATAAATATTAGTTTATTTATTTAGAAGGAAAATTTAAATTAAATAAATTATTGTAATTTATTTAAAAGATGAGTGTAGCTAATTAAATATTTTTAAAAAATATTTAATTATAGAGGACCAAAGATAAATTGAATTTAATCAATGTTAGAAAAAAAAATGATGAATTAATTAAATAATAAAATTATTTAATCAATATAGATGTGATAAAAAGATTAAGATAATTATATAATTAAAAATTACTTAATCTAATTAATATAGATAGAAGAATTAATAAGGATAATGATGGAATGATACAATGAAAATATACTAGTCATTTTTAGCTGCCTACAATTGTGTATCTTTTTAATCGAGCCTCTTGCTATTTAATAAATGTCATTTTCTTTTGTGTCTCTTTTCCAAGCTAATTTATTAATTCATATAATGTGCCATTATAATCTTATGGTATGCTAGTAGGATGGGAGGACTAGTGAACATTATGTGTAATCGAATATATGTCCTTATCCCTTCTACTAACAACCATATCTTCTTGATAATTAGACCTACAAAGTTTTATATATTTTTTATAATGTCATGTTATCATTTGTGTCTTTAAAAATATATTATAATCTCTTGAATAAATAAATTAATTATTTTATGTGCAAATCTAACTTATAAATTTTGAAAGATATGTTTGAATGACTTACCATTATTCTAATCTTTCAGTGATGGATGCATTCCTAGAGTATTCAAGCCTACACTTCTTTTTAATAGAGTTTCGTTCTCTCCATCTCAAATATTTTTGATGTAATTTCAAATTATGGGTTTGAATTACATAAATTTACTACTCTTCTCCTAAAGAGACAAAAATACTTTTCTAAAAGCTACAGCTTCAAATACTATGCAAGAACTAAATCCTTGTTAATTTTTGAAATCTTGAAAATAAAAAATTTAAATTGTGTCTAATGTCATTTGTTGGCATAACTCAATAGGTTGTCAACTTAACCAATTTTATAATTGTGTTGTTTCTAAATTTCAAATATTTTTAAAATATCTCTAATTGCTACAACCTATAAATAGATCATTCTGGGCCTTGGAAATGATATCATTTCTTGGTGATCTTAGTTATAGGTCCCAAGTCCCTAAGGTTGGATAGTCTCCCAAATACCAAGAGTGTCAAACCTATGAATAATACTACAAAATATTTGTCTAGGTTTGGAAACTAAGGATTGTTTACTATAGTGGATAAGACATCCTTCATTTCTAGCTCTACTAAACCAAGGGGAGTTTTCCTAAGTTGTTGCAATCGATATCAAGTCACAAAGACAACACTAGACCTAATACTAACCATGTTGATTGTGTATTACATCCTTAATAATTTGATTGTCAGTTCATTCCTATATGTTGGTTTATGATACTAAAAATCAAGAAACTTATTAGATGAAATAGTCTACCATACATAAATTTTTAGAATATTATTAATTATATCCCCTAATGTTGATGTCAACTTTTAGAAATTGTAGTGAGAACAAAATATATTAAATAAAATGTAAAAGAAGTTTATATCAAGTTGTTTTTAGTCTATTAGGATGGTGGAGAAATGGATCTAGTACCAAAATGGTGCCTTTATTTAGTTTGACGATACTCTCTAATTTCACACAAAACCATAATCTAAATATAACCAAAAATGATACCTTAATCAAGATGCTACAAAATACTATATCTTTCAAAATACATAGGCAATATGGGCTTTACAAATATATTCAAAAAATAATAGATTTTATTAGAATATTAAATGAGTCCACTTAACAAGTTTCAAGAATATCCATACTTTTCTTATATTATTTTGAAAAGATACATCAAAAAATTATTATGAGGATTTTAGAGTCATTTAGCTAGACAAATAATCATTACACATCCAAATATGTACATGACATGCATGGAGACACTCACTCAAGTTTGATTCTACTTTTCATCACTTGATCTAAGAAGATTACAAAATACTTTAATACAAATTTGGGATGAACCCAGATCATTACAATATAAATTAGGGTATCCACTTTTATTTGTTTATTCAGGTAGATCCTTCCCCTCTTGATTAAAATATTTTTTTAGATGTGATTAGATCAAATTTGGTGGTTAGCAGGTACTGCAGATATATTAGTAGCATTATGTGTCATTTTCTTCCTCAAGTCACTAGAAAACTACTTTGCAAATCTACTCCAAAATAATGAATAGTGGTTCCTTGGCAAGAAAAGACATTATTTATAGTCGTCAACACTTATGGCTCATTAAATTAATTTTGAGTTATCCAAGAGGGTAGATGGGAGTTATAGTGAATAATGATAAGAATTTTGAATTGTCAAAGATTGGGGAAAATGCATACTACATGCCCTAGGTCAAAGTGTCAAGGTTTGAGGATGATTTAGAAGTGATACCATTAAGGGATGGAAATTAATGGAAGTCTAAACAAGAAAATATTATGAGGAATTATAGTGGAAAATATCAATATTTAGAGTTTGGTATTACCTAATAACAAGTACCCAAGAAGAGAGAAATTTGATAAGCCAATAGAGTGAAAATAATTAGACTTAGGTAGATTTTCATAATGGGGTAGGATAGTACAACAATAGAATTCAAAGGACTTAGGAACATTTTGAAACAAAGAAAAAGGGAACCTTAAGTTTAATGTATAAAACCTAGGGTTAATTTGTGTTTGTGTCCTTTTTTAAGGTTTCATTAAGATGGATATCAACAAGGTGATTAGATTGAATTCCAACCATGAAGGTGAGCCAATTAGACCTAGATCTAAATCTTTTTAATTCTTGGAATGGATTGGAATTTATTTTCCTTGATTAACCTAATTACACTATGTTCCTTCATATGAAAAACATAAGATTTTGATCATTTATAGACTATAATAGAGATTTATAGGGAAAGATGTGAAGGGTAGAGTGTTATGTACCTATCCTAAAGTTTTGGTTTTGGTCTAAATATGAGGAAAAATGCATCCAAAGGTGTCTATGTCCTTGTAGGAGTACTTTTTTCTATTTTTATAGTCCTCTAATGTTAGATCTAAGACTCTTGTTTCTGCTTGCAAACTTGTCAGATCATTGCAAGATAATTTTGTAGATGAGTTTTCATGAGTTGAAAAGGTGTATGGATTTGAATGTAATAATGAATAAATGATATTTAAACTTCCTTCAATCCTATCCAAACCTGAAATCTACATATTCAAGGAGAGGGAAAGGGTTGTATCTTTTAGGGGCTTTCCTTATCCAAACCCCATGTTAGTGTTTCCACTTCCAAAATGGAAATGTCAATGATGAAATGATAAATGATAAGAAGGAATGATGAATCAAAAAAGTGATGAAACTCACCACCCTTCAATGGATTCCTTGAAGAACAAGAGTCATGCACAATACTATAAGGTCTTGGATCTTGTTTGTTTGATTGCTTGAAATTCATGGAGACCTACAAAAGGGTTAGCCTTCACAAACAATGATAACGTAAACATGCATAAACTCACATAGGATTTGGCATGATGCTTGGATCTTGAATTGTTGGAATAAAGATCTAAAATTTTTCTCTTGACTTGCTTCATAGTGCTCTTAATAGTAATTTCTCTAATGATTTCCTAGATAGATTTGAAATGATGCAAAATAACTAGGTACTTATATGCAATTATACTAATTTCCCCAAAAAATAGATCTCGATAGCCAACATTTACAACCTGAATTTCAAAATGTTTACCTGACATATTCAAATTTTTAGCCTGACAAATATGAGGATAGATCTACCTAAGGGCGTCCCAATCCTAGCCCTATTTTTCAAGGATTTACGTGTTGGGGGAAAAACATTAAATAAATAGATTTGATCTATTCTTGTAATTTGTCAAGACATGATAAAAATAGGCCTCGAAATGCATAATTTAGGAAATTAGGGGGTCAATTAGGCTTAATAATTTAGGGAGAGAAAAACATAGTGTGAAATTGTCGAGGGTGACAATTTTTTATGCAATATTTAGCCCTCACTTTAATGAGTATGAACTTACCATCAAACTCATACTAAAGTAGAAAATCAATGCTAAGAGAGGTTTGATTGTCCAAATTTTGAAGAGATAGGATGATTAAGGATCTAGGGGGGGTGCACAAGCCCCTAGGATCCAAGATCCTATAGAAAGACAACATGAGCACAAAGGAACACACACATGTATGAAATGCAATAAGAAAACATACACAAACATATACAATGTCAAAATAGAATGAAGAGGAGGTTATGGATAATCACAGGGATAGTAAGTTGTGTTATTCTAGGATCCACACCAAAGGTGTTCATGACTCACATAATAGAAAATTTCAATATTTTCTAGGTGAATCACAAACTAAGGCAACATAGTCTAGTAACGTTTGATATTCACTAGGTGAGCTCCCAAGAAAAATGAGAAACACACTAAGTCTAGTGAAGTCTGGTATTCACTAAGTGTGTAACCATAATAAAGTAGAAAAATGAGAAACAAACAAGGTCTATTGAAGTTTGATATTCACTAGGTATGTACCCATTAACAACCATACCAAGAGTTATACTTGATAACCATGATAGGGTTCCATAAGATGGTCAAGATTCTATGCCAATGCCACACTAAGTTCAACATGTGTGACAAAGTGAAGAAAAAATTCCAATTTCAATGCACCATTAATTTCAATACATGTAAACAAAGTGAAGAAAAAGTTCCAATGTAAACATACCATTAATTCCAACATGTGTGAACAAAGTGAAGAAAAAATGCCAATGAATTCCCCCACCTTAAATAAATTGCTAAACACCATGTTGTGAGCAATTGCTTTAAGATAGAAAAATGATAAAATCCATATGATAGGGACATGATACATTACTTGGAAAGACCTATGCCAATGATATGTTTCCAAATAAATTTTCTTCATGATAACGGGTCTCCCCCAATTCAATACCATAGACAAGATAAGAGATGATCATGGAAGGGATCAACAGATTTGGGGTCAGTATAAATCTTTCCTACAATGATATAATAGAGCTTGAAACTAACATCATTCCCCAAATACTCATGGAACAATGAACACAATGGAAGAATGAAACATAAAGATATAACCAACAAAAATTTTGGGTCAACATGGAAGATACCTAAATGTCTCAATGCTTTGCATCATCCTCGAAAAGGAAAACACAAGAAAAAAATAAAAAGAAAAAGTTTACAACATATAGAAGAATGAAGATACAAATAGAATAATTTCAAAATAGGTTTATTTCCTTTGTATCCTTGCACCAATAGAGCAGCAAGGGTCATCCAAAGAAAACTCACAAACACAAAGGTACACCAAGTAGCACAACACAAGATATCACATCACATGCAAGAAAAACACAAAGAACACATGAAATAGATACAAATTAGTACTACACATGAAAGTTGACCTAAAGCAAGTCATTTTCATCCCAATCTTTCTCATCATATAGGGAAGTAAGACAACTAGCCAAAGGGACTACAACAAGTGTCATACTAGGAGCATCTCCAAGTTCAACAAGTGGTGGGTCACTCTAATAAGGAGGATTCTCATGGTTTCCCCCATCTAAGTTTATAGAATTTGAAAACAACACACTTAGATCATTATGTACTTGTTCATAAATTTTAGTAATTTCATCTTCATCGTCCAAATTAATCACAAGAGGTTTTATAACAATGGTAGTTGTATGTTCTTTTTTTACTTCTTGTTTTGGTAAAATTTGTAATTCTTCTCGATTTGTTTGCATAAGTGTTTAATTGTTAGGGACTATTTCTTTCTTTTCTTCTAACTAACAAGTAATAGAATGACATCTACACCTACTCTCTTTAACATTTCAGTTTCTTCTTGCATGATCTTCAATTTTTGACGAAGTAGGAGTGGGTTTCTTGACCATTGGTCTCTTTTCTTCCCTTAAGGGAGGAACTAAAGGAACCATTAGGGGTTGGGAAACCACTGTATCTTTATCTCTATATACTTTTTTTTACCTTTGGAGGCACAAAAGGAATCATTCAATTATCTCTTGTTATTTTATACGATATGGGTGGAGGAACTGCAACATATTTTACTTGGTTACTGGAAGGTTATTTTCTTTAGGCATGGGTTCATCCATAACTAGTGTAGGATGGGGAACAATCATAGTCTTATCATTTTCAAGAATATTGGTAAGAGATAACTATGTTATGTGCTTTTCCTTAAACTTTTGGTATGACATAAAAATAAATCCTCGTGAGTCTTAATAGGTTCCATAGGTTGAGGCCAAAATAAATCTAATGAAAAGTTTCCATGGGAGGACAAAGGATTAAACCCACTATGATGCACTGTAAAAAATTGGTTTTTAAATTAGAACTTTATGCACTTGTAAATAACCAACAAGACGAAATTCATGGAGCATAGTCATGGGTAACCTAGCTTCACATTGAATTGGTTTGATATCGAGATGATGGAGAATGATAAACCTAATTTTTTTTATCCAAATTTAAGAGGATTAGTGATTGAACCTATCATAGGGTGACCAAAACCATTATGAGTTTTCAACTATGATTTCAATTTTTCATAAGAAACTTGATAAAGTTCATGCACAAATAAGAATTCCTCTGTAATCATATTCTCTAAAAACATGGGATTGATGAGTATACCAATTGTAGGTTTATCATTAATATTTCTAATGATATAGAGAGGACCATCAAGTGCATGTGTGCACGTGTCAATATGGGTGAGAGCAATGTTAGGTAAAAAAGTGGTTTGGCCCTTACAAGGTTGAACATGTATGAGAGATACCATGTCTTGTACACCATCCTCATTATCACTCTTGTCCAATGTCATCATTCATGTCATCAATCATGTCAGTAATCTTTTTGAAATTTATATCTATTGGAAGAATGAAGAACATCTAATTGTGCAGACTTTGTGTTGTCATTGATATCACCATGATAATTAAGTTGTTAGTCTGATCTGGTACTCTAAACCAATATGAAGAATTAGTTTACATCCTTTGGTATTTTGGTCTACAATCCTCCACTGTTGATTATATTTTCTTGTGGTTTTGGGAAATGGTTTTTGGATGCTAGAAAGGTGTATGTTCAGAATCTCATATGCACAAGTGCTCGTATGGAAAGTTGGCATTATTCTTTTATTGCATTCTTGCTATTAGGTCTATCTTTGGCTAACCTAATGGATAGTTGATGATAAGGTGGATTAATTTGTGTTGCAAATATATGTATGACTTATTGGTCCATACTAGCATATTGTAGCATGCTACACACTTAGATTATTTTTGGAGAAGTTTTTGTACTAACTTGGAGCTGGCAGTTAGTCTTTTTGGTGAATAAATATTGCATCTAATTAGGCTAACCTATTTGATGCTTGTGGATAAAATAGATATATACATGTTAGATAATTTTTAGGATGATGTAGCAAGTTATGGAGTTGCAAATGTGAAGAAGTGTGAAGATAATGAAGTGTGTTAAGTCAGTTTATTGAGCATCAAAGGAACTGGATCAACACTTGTTAGGTGTACTCTTACTAGTTCATTTTGGTTGTGAAGCCACTTCAATATTGTAATTTTTCTTGTAGGCAGTGAGCCTCCTTGTCTAGATAGTGAGTCTTATCTTGGGTAGTGAGCCCTCTAGTAGTGAGCCTTTTTGTATTCAATTTTGGAACTACTTTATATTGTAAGCTAATCCTCACTGTGGTTTTTCCCTTATTGGGTTTTCAACATAAATCTGGTGTTCATTATGTTTAGTTTGCTTTCTATTATTTGCATTTCATGTTCACACTTAATAACATAATTAATTGGATAAGAAATTGATAAGTGTTTAAAGATTTGAGTTTTTGTTTGGTGACAACTGATTCACCCTCTCCCTCTCAATTGTCTTGCACCTTTCAAAAATTGGTATAAGATTTTGGATCCTCTGGAGAAGCCTAACAGCTTGAGGAAGATCCTGAAGATTGAATAAATGGATGATAAAGAAGAGATCCAAGCTGCACTTGAAGATCTTGACAAGGCTGAAAATGAAAATAGAGATTTGAAAGAAAACCTTGATGAGGCAAATGAATGTGTCTTGAAATTGAAAGAGAAATTGAAGATATTCAAAGAAAGACATAAAGAAGTGAGTGAGAAACTGAAACAAGAGATCATCATATTGAAATTGCTAGTGGAAGAAAAAAAGATAATTAAAGAATGTATGAATACAGTGGTGCAAAGAAATACTAATGAATGCACTAGACTTGAACAAGAAGTGGTGAACCTAGAAGCAGAACTAGAGAAAGCAAAACTCTATGAAAATAATTTCAAATCTAGCTCTGACAAGCTTGATGAGTTGATTTCAAGGCAGAAACCAAGTAAAGACAAAGGTGGTTTGGGAAATGAAACAAGTGAAAGATCAAAGGATAATCAAAAGACTCAAAATAAAGGAAATCAAAAAAGAAATCCAAGAAACTTTGCTAGGAGACTGCCTATCAGACAACCAAATGCTCAAAGGTACCCATCTTTCAATGGTGTTTTATTTTCATGTGATAAATTCGGTCACGGGGAAACTGAGTGCAGAAGTAGAATGAATCAGTTTCCTGGTTCCTTCTCTAGAAATTTTTTTGCATGCAAGACATTTGGACATATATCTACTGAATGCAGATCTCAAGTAAGGATGATTAGTCGAGTGATGATGACTAGGTTTAATGGAGGTAGAATGAATCAGTCTTTTGCTAGCTATTGCTATACATGTAACAAATTTGGACACAAAGCTAATCAATGTAGATCAAGGGTTAATGGAGATCAAAAAATTGTTGTATGTTATAATTGCAACACATCGAGACATATTTCAAGAGTTTATAGAAGTAAAAAGGGAAAACAGTCTGCTCTGGTAGAGAAGAATGAGCCAGTGAAGAAAATTGGCAAGAATGAGGTTAAGCAAGAAATGAACAAGATATGGAGAAAGAAAGAAGAGCCAGAGATGACAAATGTGTATGTTCCCTCATCTGGTGTAGACAATTCCTCTAAGAACTAGACCTAGCATGGTCTTAAGGGGAGCATTAATAGAAAATTGTTCAAACCCCTTAGATATATGGCATGTTAGATGTTGGCATGAGGATATGTTGTAGAAAATGAGTAGATAGAGGATATACAAAAGGAACCAAAAGAAAAATATGTAGTCATGTTCATTTGTGGAGTTCTTTAGGGTTTACAGTGTAGAGAAATAGGGTTTCATCATCTTTTTGAAGTTTGTTGCATTTAATGTGAATTAGGGCAGCATGTTGGTGTATAAAGCGAATTTCATAAGTCATTTTTTATCACTTGTGCAATCGAAGAGTTTGAAAAATAATTTGGAGCAATCTTGAAGTGATCCTAAAGTGATTTGGAGCTATTCTAAGGTAATCTATAGAAATCATTATGAATAATTAGGAATAAAAGTAGGAAGTTTTCAAAATCATCTCTCAGTTTACGAACAAAAAGAAGGGAAAAGAAGTTTTCGTTGAGTAATAAGGAGAAGACAAGCATGATGATGGAATCTGTTGACAAAGGATCGAGTGTCAATATTCCACTAAGTCTGAAGGGTGTTGAGTTGGAAGAGTTCGATCATCAAAAGATGAAGGAAATGGAACTAAGATTTAAGACAGATGAATTACATAACGTAAAAAATCTAGGTATGGATTTATGGGGACAATTTCCCTAGTTTGTAGACAAAGAATCTATCTTGTTCTTGCTAATTCAATTCAAGGATGGAAGCATTGTTTTGGACAAAACCTATCTGATCACGAAGGGGGAAATTGAAGCTATTACTAGCTTGTGTAGTGTTGGTGACCTCCTTGGGAAGAAAAAATTGAAATACAGAGATGTGGAGGAACTTACTGGCGTCAACAGAAACCCCCGAGCTCTATTGATAAATAGTATTTTTCTATACAATAAGGAATGTTTCTTATGCCATCTCTTATAAAATCTATTTTAGAAATCATGAAGGTTCAACTTCAGCTATTGTTGTATATCTTGCTCACATGATGGTGAAGGAAAGCAAGCAGTTTGATTTGTGTAGCCTTATATTGGAAAACCTAATTGAGAATGTCAAAATGTCCTTGGCCGAGGGTTATCCTTTCTGGTTTCGTTATTTGCTCATATGTTTAGTATTTTACTTTCTGAGTTCATTACTAGGAAGAGAGAATGTTAAGTGGGAATCTGTCATCCCTATCAAAAAATAAGTTTATATGTATTTAGATTGCATTGGGGATAAAGAAAGTGCATGCAAAATCTATTTCTCATCCCTGCAAATGAATTTGTGCTATGGTGTGTTAGTGCCTAGTCAGTTTGAAGAGGGTTCCTCTTCTGGTAAGAAAGATTTGGAAGTTGTTATTGGTGGTTTCCCTCCAAAATCTAAAAGGAGAAAAATTATCACAAGAGATGTCATCACTATCTCTGAAGAAAAGAAGAATGAAGCAGAATATTTGAATCTAATCTAGAGGACATTTGGACGATGTTAGATAAAGGTGATATGAAGAAGGTTGGTGAAATGTGGTGTGCCTGCTCTCTAATCAAGAGACTTAAAATTAATGATGGGTTGATTGATTATCTACTAAAAAGGGGTATTATAGTTTCGGATGTGTCTGACTCATTACCGAATGATCTAGTAGAAGTTATTGAAGAAATAATATTGTTGGAAGGACCTAAAGGACGCAAGTTTGAAGCCATGATTGAGAGAAGATGTGCCAAATCCAAACAAATTTTATCCAAACACATTGATGAGACCAAAGAATGTGTTAAGGAAATATCTAACATCTACAGGTACTATCTTCGGTGGCCTACAGTTGTTGATAATTTTAGAAGAAGAATTGAAGTTATTGAATCTAAGATAAATAATATTGGAAAGATTTTTGCTTTCTTCAAAGACAAAAATGGAAAAAAAGAATAAGAGTTAGTGAATTGCAAGTAGAGTTGTTGATTGCTCATAGATAGAGGGAAGACTTAGTTAAAACTTTCTGGTTGGTTAAAGAAATTGTTGAGGTCCGTTTGGATCATCTCTCTGGAATACTTTCTTATGTAGAAGATTGTGAACGAAAATGTCTATCTTTAGGCCAAAAATCCTCATTTACGTTGTTATCCTTATTGGATAGTATGAGTGCAATAATGGGTTTGGTTGTGGTTGCTTGGAAAAATATTATTTCGATCATAAGAGAAAGATACAAGAAAATATTTCATGTAAAGAGCATTATTTTCACTTGCATGTTCGAAATGAGAAGTTATAATTCCTTTGTATATACATTGTCACCATGTACATATGTGTACATCCTATTTTTTTTGGTTTCCCTTTGTCCTTGATGTCAAATGGGGAGAGAATACTGGTGATAGGGGGAGAAAATGTTGTGTTGTAGGAATTTTTTGCAATTGCAAATTTTGGTACATGTTTCCACCAATGACAAAGGGAGAGATTGTTGGAAGAATGAAGAAGAACATCTAGTTGTGCATCCTTTGTGTTGTCATTGATGTCACCATGATAATTAAGTTGTTACTCTAATCTAATATTCTGAACCGGTCTAAAGAACCAATTTACATCCTTCGATATTTTGGTC
The DNA here is from genome assembly GCA_007258455.2 of Sequoia sempervirens. Taxonomy (NCBI): domain Eukaryota; kingdom Viridiplantae; phylum Streptophyta; class Pinopsida; order Cupressales; family Cupressaceae; genus Sequoia; species Sequoia sempervirens. The sequence goes on from VDFB02105785.1 coordinate 335,004,757, forward strand.
TGTAATCCTCTAGTGTTTATTATATTTTCTTGCAGTTTTGGGAAATGGTTTTTGGATGCTAGAAATGTGTATGTTCAAAATCTCATGTGCACAAGTGCTCGTATGGAAAGTTGGCATTATTTTGTTACTACATTTTTGCTATTAGGTCTATCTCTAGCTGACCTAATGGATACTTGATGATAAGGTGGATTAATTTGTGTTGTAGATATATGTATGACCTATATTTTATCCATGCCAACATATTGTAGTGTGCTACACACTTGGATTATTTTTGGAGAAGTTTTGTACTAACTTGGAGCTGACAGTTAGTCTTTTTGGTGAATAAAGATTGCATCTATTTAGGCTGACCTAATTGATGCTTACAGATAAAAAAGATATATATGTTAGATAGTTTTGAGGATGATGTAGCAAGTTGTGGAGTTGTGAATGTGAAGAAGTGTGAATATGATGAAGTGTGTTAAGTCAATTTATTGAGCATCAAAGGAACTAGATCAACACTTGTTACGTGTACTCTTACCAGTTCATTTTGGTTGTGAAGCCACTTTAGTATTGTAATTTTTCTTGTAGGCAGTGAGCCTCCTTGTCTAGATAGTGAGTCTTATCTTGGGAAGTGAGCCCTCTGGAAGTGAGCCTTTTTTTTATTTAGTTTTGGAACTACTTTATATTGTGAGCTAATCCTCGCCGTGGTTTTTCCCTTATTGGGTTTTCAATATAAATCTGGTGTTCATTATGTTTATTTTACTTTCTATTATTTGCATTTCATGTTCACACTTAATAACATAATTAAGTGGATAAGAAATTGATAAGTGTTTGAATATTTAAGTTTGTGTTTGGTGACAACTGATTCACCCCCCTCTCAGTTGTCTTGCACCTTTCAATAATATCATCATTATTAATATCACAAGCTTGTACAAAGTTGGATGAATGATTTGGCATTAGGTTGGTAAAAATTTGCAAGCTTTGATTAGGTGTGGCAACAAACTTATTTCATTGATCATTAACACCACCCAACTAAATTTGATTAGAATTAATGAGGTATTGAATTTGATATTTAAGAAGTATGCATCATTTTGTATCTTGTCCATTTATTCGATGATATTGGTGTTAGAGTAAAGTAATTAATTAACTTTACTCTCCTCTTAAAATTTCACTTTATGCACATAGATTAGTCATTTAATAATTAATATTAATTATTAAATGCACTCACCTTAGGGTTAGTTTTTCCTTTTGGTATTGATCTCCTTTTATAAGGATTGATCTCTTGTATTGAATTCACTTCTTGATTCATTTTTCCTCTGATAATACATCTTGCACATTGTTAGAGCCAAAACCCTTGTTTTGTTCTCTCTCTTTCTCTATGACAGGTTTCTTGCATGCAGGTGTTCTTTGGGTTCTGTGGATTTGTATTTCTCAAATCCTACATGGTATCAGAGCCAGATCTGCTACAGCTTGTTTAGTTTTTGAAAGATTTAGAGATCTAGGTTTTGGTTGCATCATATCTGTGTTTGTCTTCTATTTTTATTTGGAATAGGGGGTACTTTTTTTTGGTGCACTTTGAGCCCAAACAGATCACACCATTGAGCTCACAGCGTCCAAAAACCCCTATTTTCATATAAAATACGTCTGATTCAGACACAGTTGCACCAGAAGGAAAAAAAATTGCCCGAAGGCCGTACAGCCCTAGGGCACGCAGAACGAGGTGAAAATTTTCAAAAAATAAATAAATAAATAAATAAAACCAAAGTTTTTTTCAAAAATTTTGTGTGGCCAGTGTATTTGTGGGCCGTCACCCGCCGGCCACCGAGCAGCCTCCAGGCGGCCACCCGCCAGCCGCTCCGGCCAGCGAAGCCACCCAAAGTCCGCTTGGCCACAACAGTCGGTGGCCTTCAGCAGTCACCACTAGTGGTAACTACCAGCGGTCAACCACCAGCCACCCGCTGATGGGCCACCACCGCGCTGACAGGGCACCACCTGCTCTCCGCCAGCGCTCCACCGCCGCCCCTTGCTCCACCACCACGCCACCTGCGCCCAGCCCCTGGTCACCCAGTGGACCAGGGATCTATTTTTTTTAGCCCTGGGGGCTCTAAAGGATATTTTATGCCCTTTTTTGACAACCTTTAGTCAAACGGCTATAACCTAGGCATTTTTTATTCGTTTTTCGAACAAAAATAGGCATTGGAAAGATGGCTCCGAGCCCGTTCTGATGGTGTAGGAATTTTTTCAGAATTTTCTAGTTTGGTTGCATTTTTTTGCAGTCAAAGTCCAATAATATTTTTGCACTCTGAGGGGCATAACTTGTTCAATTTTGCTCCATTTTTAGAAAGCGAATAGGCATTGGAAAGGTGGTTTTGTGCTCTTTCCAGATCTGTAGTCTATTTCATCAGTAAATTATTCAGGTATACAGAGATTTGACTCAACCAATTACTACTTTCTATTATTTTTTGGCTTTCAGTTTGTACTGGGGATTGGTTTTTTGCATTGTGGGGGGGTGTTTTTTCTTGCTTTCTATCATTTACATCAGAAAACTAGAATCTATAAACACCAAAACAAAACAAACAAACCCCTTCTGCATCTTCTGTCTAGTTCTGAAAGACCACTAAATAATAAAAAAAAATTCAGAGTAGTTGAGACACAGTTCATAGGATGGCTGATAGATCTATTGAACCTCTCACACCGCATAATTATCACACTTGGAAGGGTCACATGATGACTCTTCTCCAGTCTCGAGGGTTATGGTCCTGTTTGGATGAGGTTCAACCTCAATTGACTCGCGCCTTTGAGGTTATGCGCACAGGAACAATATGGATCAGGCTATGGGATTGATGGCTTTACACATTTCTGATAGTCTCCTATTTCATCTTGATGGTTGTCTCACTCCTCGAGCCATTTGGACCAAGTTTAATGGACTTTTTGGTACTGTCAATTAGTTCAAAGCTTTGTAACTTGAGGCCGAGTTAACTTCTTTGGTACCTAATTTGTTTCCCTCCATTGAGGACTTTCTGATGAAGTTCAAACAGCAAAGATCTATCTTGCAGGGTTGTGGAAAAGTTAAGACTGATACAGAGTGCATCTTCCTAATTCTCTCCAAGCTTCGGGGTCCATTTCAGATCTTCTCTTCAACCTTTTATTCCACCATGGATGCCTTGGGTGCTCGACATGTCATGCCTTCTTTTGAGGTCTTTTGTGATCATCTAACTTGTGAGCAAGCTAAGCTCAAGCAGCTGGATTCACTTTCAGGTTCACAAAACCAAGCATTGGTAGCCCATACCTCCAAAGGAAAACAGAAGCAGAAACCAAAGCCTAAGAAAGATTTAGGGGCTAGTGAGAATCCCTCCAAGCCACCACCTAAGTTTGATTCAAAACTACATCCCAAATAGAAATCTTTAAAGTCTGGTGAGTCTTCCTCCAAGACTAAGAAGAAATCTGGAGATCTTTGCAGTTTTTGTGGCAAGGAAGGACATCTAGTTTCCAGGTGTTGGAAATGTTTAGAGGTTTTAGAGGAAGCCATGCAGCAACATAATATCACTACACCTCAACCTCCTACACAACCCACAGGGAAAGGTCATGCTCTTTCTGCACGAGCATTGTCCTCATAATCCACTTGGATTCTAGATTCTGGTGCTTCTCACCATATGACACACACAGAGGATTTGGTCACCACTCTTGCCCCTACAGGCACTAGACATATTGTAGTTGGTGACTCAGCACAACTTTTAGTTCAGGGTTCAGGTATTGTTTCATTGGAAGTGAGAGCTCGCTAAGAGGATGCGATTTTTCCATCTTGTCTGGCCGAGAGGAAGTAGTCTTGCCGAGGGTCCTTGCTAGATCGATATGATCTCCATGGCTCACCAGAACCTCTCACCGACTGGCCCGTGCTACACCAACAAACTTGTAGAAGAGAAAATCTGGAGCCAAAAGAGCGCGGAAGGAAGAAGATGAAGTTGTGAGTCAACTAGATAGCTATGAGGTCTGCTAACAGAGGAGGCTCAGCATTTATGGTGATATTTTGGAGCACTCGAGGTAGCTCCATTGGAGGTCGAAAGTGGACACGGAGGCCAAAAATAAGTGCGATAGCTACAAAAGATCTACATAGCACCTCAGGAGACCATCTTCACCGACATAAGACAGCCAAGATTAGGATTTATTATAGAGTTGACTTTTGTTAAAGATCTGGGTCCTGACTCTCTGGCACAATGGGATATTTTGTAAACCCTAAAAATGGGCGCCGACATTCTTCTTGGGAAGGGATGTATATATGGCATTCTTGCCTCTTTGTAAAGGGTTCCAGAATTTTAGTGTTACGGACTTCTAGATAAGAACTTCTAGGTTTAGAGTACTGTTAGAAGTTAGTCAGCTAGTAGAAGGAGATCGAGTTGCATCTTGATTCTTAGTAATGAGAGCTTTTCTTGCCTTCTTGGTTAGTAGTTAGATTTCGGTATAAGTTGTAATGTATTTTCAAAGTTTTTCTAGTATAAATGGAAGTAGTTTGAAGACACAGATTCCTCTGTACACTAGTGATTGTGCCAGATTTGTAAATGTTGCTTATCTGTCTCACCCATAGTATAAGCAACCAGATTTGAATCCTCTTCATATTGTGTTCCAAAACGGTATTTATCTCAAAGTTAATCATTTGATTTTGAAGGCTTTCAAGGAATGAAAACGCATTTTATGTTTTACTTAAATGGTAGTTTATAATCAGTTGTTAAAATCAGCACTGTGAATGAGTGATACTGTGTGTTAATCACAAGTTAATTTTGTTCTTCAATTTTAGTTAGCAAATTCCTTGAAGTTATCAAAGTCTGGTTAAGGTTGGATGAACTATTTTTCTTTTCTATTTCAAAACCCCGGTCTGTCTTTTTTTTATATTTCTTTAAAACCCCTGGTTAGTATAGGATATACTTCATGTTTGATCTTAGAGCAATCCACAACCCTAACACCAGTAGGCCCCTTGAATATCACTATTGCATTGACCACTGAGTAACATCAGCATAGTTGAGACCCAACTACCAAGACCTTGGGAGCTAAGGCATCCATGTGCTGCCTTTCTCTTTCAGGAGAAGTCAAGTAGCAATACTCTGTTTAGCATTGTTGTGGTGCCAAAATCACCATCAACAGGAAGATTCTTCTAAAAAATCATATAGAGCATCATTCAACATATCAAAATATTCCTTAGATAAAATATTATCATAAACATTAAAATATTGTAGAAAAAGATTTGACATGTTTCACATCAGGTTCACCAAAATGTAAGAGAAGGGGGGTTCACTACTCACAAGTCTCTTCGTTTTCAAGAGAATCCCAGGGAGAATACTAACCTTAACTACCTCAAGTGTTACTGAATAAAGAAATTGCAAAGAATCTCATACTAAGCATAATATTTAAGAAGACTACTTGAAAATCTGAGAGCTCGCAAGGCTTTGAGATCTCTACTTCAAAAGGAATAGCTCTCAGTCAAAGGACTACAATGTAGTATCAAGATGTTAGTGCAATGTGTTGGTGTCCAAGGCAAACAAAGAATAAAAACCTTGAATAGAAATACTTTAACCATACTAATGTGCTCAGAACCGAGGTCTATTCAACAAAATAGATTAATAGAAAGTGAAGTGCTAGAAAATACAAGGGAGATCCAAGGATATACTTTCAAATGATTGTGTGATTGAAACCTTTCCCCAAGCTTCAATTCAACAAACAGCACACAAGATGAACGAGGAAAAATGTTGGGGTTGTTTCAAGGTTTTCCACAGTCAAACCCCTGCTTTGGTGTTCCCACCTCCATGGATAGACAAATAGATAAGAAAAGTAGACAAAATGAACAAACAAGGAGTGGTATAAGCAATCCACACTCAAGGAGGAGAACCTGTACCAAAAAGTAGAAAAGTGAACAAAGTAATCTATTTGCAAATAGATAAGAACAAGAGTGTTACCAACATTTCTCAGCCCCCTCTTGAATGCACAGACACACTATTGAATGCTTGCAAGAGAGATTTAGTTGTTGGAGGGACCTTAGCCTAGCAGAGCTTTGCTATAGAAGCAAGATCGAAGAAGAAGAGCTAGAGAATAGAGAAAGATTGAAAATATTCAAGTATCTAAATGAGAAGGAACCCCCAAAATGAGAGAAAATTGGGGGTTTTGTTGCTACAAGAGGCAGGTGGAGTCATTACACTCAGAGTTCTAACTGTAGGGATACGTTTCATGAGTCAAGATTCCAAGATTCCACATTTCAAACTCGAAAAACCATGTGGATGCTAGCACGACGTGTGGATGTCCATGCACTACACAAGTGTCCAACACATCAATTTTTGATAAATGAGGTTGCATATTGTTGTCACTTTGAATCATTGGCCCTTGTGGAGTTGGAATTGGGAAATTTTGACCCATGAGATTCTTATCATAAATGTGCTTAGGTGTAATAAATGCAAGGCTAAATCGTAAATGTGAAATTTCCCCTAGGGTGGAATTTTACAACATTACAACATCCACTGGGTTAGCAGAGGCAAGCGAGAACATCTTTTGCAAGGATTCTTGAAGCATACCTTGATAAACTAGAGCCGACTAAAGCAAATCCTATTGTGAAATCTTGGTTAGGGTAACACAGAGTTGCTCTAAAAGATTGTAATCATCAAGTGCTTTAATCATGGGTTTAGGTGTTGAAGGAAGACTTAATTGCAAAAGTGGTAAAGAAGTACAAAGTGAAGTAGGTTGAGAAGTAAATTGATCCAAATTTTGTTGATTTCTTTGTGTTAAATATGTATACCCTATGACATTAAAAGAATATGTAGCTTTAAAAAATATTGCATAAAGGTCTGACAAACCATTAGAGACTGGAACTCCATAAATAGAATGAATCCTCTTAGGAGAAGGGCTAGCCGAATTCAAGCAAATGATGGGTCTATTAGGGTTTTTAGAGGCCATAGAAACTACCACCACATTCACTGACTTCTCAACTCGAGAAGAGGAAGTATATGGTTGTGATGAAGATGTTTGTTTGGGAGATCTACAAATAGGAGAAGATGCCTTTAAGAAATCATCTAGGGCATCATCTAGCATATCGAAATACTCCTTAGAAAAATCATTATCATAGATATTAAAAATTACATAAAAAATATCCGACATGGTTTATGTTGGGCTCGCAAAAAATGTAGAGAAGGGGGATTCGCTACTCATGAGTATCTTGCTTACCAAGAGAGTCCCAGGGAATGAACTACTCTAAAATACCTTAGTTTAGTTAGTGGATTCAAAAGAGGGATGAAGAAATTGCAAATAAAGGACTAAAGATAAAATATCAAAAATAGAAACAGGCAGACGGCTTCAGGAACTGAAAGAACAGATCATTGAGATTCTTGTCACAAAGAGAGAAGCTCTCTTCCAAATGATGCTAGCGCAAGAGTAGGATGCTAGTCCAATGCGTTGAAGTCCCAGAGGCACACTAGCATCCTGTATCGACAAAGCACTGAACCTTTGAATAGAATTACAAAGGGTCTTCTAATTGATTAAAATATGAGATTTGTTTAATCTATTGAGTTAATAGAAAGTAGGAAATGCTAATAAAAGACAAGGAAGGTAGAGGACCAACTTACAAAAGTCCCTATTCATTGAAGCCTTCCTCCAATCTCTACACGATCAACCTCCACATGAGACGAATGAGGAAAAATGTTGGGGAGGTTTCAAGGCTTGCCGCAGTCAAACCCCCATTTTGGTGTTCCCACCTCCATGAACCACTAGGTAGATAGAGAGAATAATAGACACAAAGAAAATTATACACAAAGTGATAAAATAAAATCCCATTCGGGAGGAGAACTCGTATCACAAGATAAGACACAAACTGATAAAAGCAAACCTCACTCGAGAGGAAATTCCATACCACAAGATAGGACATAATAGATAATATGATAGCAAATAGACAAGAGTCAAGAGAGTGTTACCAATAGTCTGTGGCTCTCTCTTGGCTTGATGGACACACTGTTGAGTGCTTGTAAGAGAACTTTAGCTGTTGGAGAGGCCTCAATTTGACATAGCTTCATCATAGAAACAAGATGAAGAAAATAAGAGCAAGAGAAGCACATTTGAGTGAGAGAGTAATAGAATGAATGAGAATGAAATCAAAAAGAAATGTTTTGTTCAACTACATGGGTAGGAAGAGTCGTTACTCTTGGGAATAGACCACAAGGACACATGTCATGAGTCAAAGATTCTAAGATTCCTCATTTGAACTCGCATAAGTATAAGGATGTTAGCACGCTGCATAAGCATCCAACTCATTTTTTTGTGAGAAACGAGGTGGCATACTATTGTCACTTCATCATTGGTCCTTATGAAGTTGAAATTATGAAATTATGACCCATAAGATTCTTGTCATAAATGTGGCTAGGCACCATAAATGCAAGGGTCAAATACGCAAATGTGAAATTGTCATGGGATGCAATTTTATGACATTACATAAACATATGATATATTTAATTTAAATATATAATTTTATAATATCATATTCTAATAAAAAGATATAAATGCAATAGTCTACTTTTTTTAGTTTTTAATTTAGATTTAAATTTGAAATTATTTTAATTATTTGTCTATTTTATGAAACTACAATAGTAATTAAAGGCTATATTAGAAGTAGTTCAATTTATAATAATATTTTTTTAATAAAAAAATTAATTATGTAGAATAATTATACCTTGAACTTGTATCTCCCCCCTTCTCTCTCCCTCCTCTACCTATCTCTCTCCCTCTCTCCCTCTCTTCTCTCTCTCTCTCCCTCTACCTATCTCCCTTTCTCCTTCCCTCTCTCTATCTCTCCCCCCCTCGCTCCCTCCTTATCCCCCTATCTATCATTTATCCTACCTCTATTTTTCTATCTCTCTATTTGTCTCTTTATCTCTCTCTTCCTCTCCCCCCTCTCTCTATATCTTTATCTCTCTATCACTCTAGATCTCACTATCAATATATCCCTCTCCCTCTTCATCTATATATCTTTATTTCTTCATCTCTATCTCTCCCTCTATCCCTATTGCAAGCATAACATTAGCCTATTGATAATGAACCCTAATTATCTTCCTAATTCAAAGGTTTTGTTTCATTTGTGTTTCAATCCTTGTAAGTGAATACATAATTGCTAAATGATCTACCATTAGATCTCATGTATTACACAAATGTATGCACAAAATGGACCAATTTTTTCCATAATTAACCTTCCATGCCTCTTCAATGTACCCATTGCACACCAAGACCTCAGTTGCTAGTTTTTTAGCATTGTTTCAATTAAAAAAATTGGACAAGCAAAGAGGACAATATGGTTGGAAAATAGGCAAGTAATGGTCCCAACCTTAATGTTCCAATTTTATATGATATTTTTACGTTAAGAGATGTTTCCTACAGTCATAACATAGCATGAGCTAAAAGATTCTGTGTACACAAAAACTCCACATTAAATGACATACTAATAACAAATCTCAATCGTAAAAAATGTCTAGTCATTCACCAACAAAAATAAATAAACCGCACCATGAGTGGTGTGAATAAAAACACTATGTTTTCTCAAGTGAAGAAGGTGCTGAAAAATTATTACATCTCATTACGGGCTATGTTCCCTTTTTGTAGCAAATAACAACCTACTTATTGCACTGATCCACCATTATTATTTTTTATTTTATCTAACAATAGACAAACTTGTTATTATGTAATAAAAAATACTTTTTTAATTATTAAAATGTTAATCATAGTAAATTAGGATTATGATATATATTTATTATTATTATGATATAAACCAATTAATACTTATTTATTATAGTTATTAACTATAAAGAATAATATATTATTATATATTGTAATTAATATATTTTGAAGTTAAAATTAGTAATATTAATATTAGTATTATATAAATTTATTATAATTATTATAATATTAATTCTTTAATATTAAAATCACTGAAATATTATATCGTTAGTATTATAATACTATATTGATAATAATATATTAACTATTAATTTTATAATATAATTAGATATTATAATAATAATTAAATATATTGAAGAGTGAAAATGTGCGAGAAGGCGCGTGGAAGGCGTTACTGTGAAATCCATCGCCACTCCTTTTCGGCTATCCCTACGTGTGCCACGAAGGCAAACAGAACTGCACTTGGGGGCTCCTCCAATGGAGCAGGGCAAGATCGAACAAATGTCATCACAGAAGAACGGTTCAGCAATTTACAAAACCTTGACAGAAGCCACATGGATTTTCAGAAGCAAAATAGAGTGTTAGGAGAGTTTGGATGCAAGAGAACTCTGGGCCAAAACAACACCAGAACAACCTGGAGGAATGGGAGGCCAGGAAAAGATTAGTTTCAGTTCTAGCCTGAAAGACCGAAAGCAGGGCCCAGGAAAGTAGAAACCTATAAAGTTGTCTTAAAAACTAAGATAATGGTGCCAACCTGGGAACACTTGAAAAATTGTGCCCTTTTTCCAAATGGTGTGGAGATGGATGCCCAATGGGAAGAATTGCGGATTGGTGGTTAGGCATGTTCAGAGGTAGGGCTAACATCAGATCTCTTGATATTGGTTTCTTTATTATTGAATGCTTAGATGAGTTCGTGAAAAGAGACATTTTGTATGGAAAGCCATTATTTTTTGAAGGATATCCATTTTACTTCACAGATGGGGAAGCAAACTTCGATCCGAGTAAACATAGCATCAGAACAGTGCCCAGATGGATCAATTTAAGGAACCTCCCATCTGAATATTGGAACATGGACGCCCTGAGCAAGATTGGGGAGGAATGGGGCTCATTCATTGGGGTAGATGAAGATTTTCTATCTGGCAGGATAGGAGCGGAGGCGAAGATATGTGTCTCCCTCAATAAGGATACAAAATTCCTAGAAAATCTAGAAATAATAACAGAGAAAGGTAGATGGTTTCAGAAAGGGGAAATCTCCACAGTTCAACCAGGGGCAAGTGTGTGGTGGGGCCGGGTTACAAGACGACTTGTTCAAGATTAGGGGATGAGGACTCGAGCAACCTTAAAAACCCTAACCAAGGTTCAAAATAGGGTATTGAAAACACCAAACCTTTGAAAAACACAAAGTTGAAAGGGAAGAGGGTGGAAACAACACCACCGGTTTCTATGACTTTAGTGGACTGTCCTAAAAAGAGGAAACTGGGAGTCAAAGAACTCCAAGACAAGAAAGATGTATGGACAACAAATCTACTACCAAAATACAATCTGGAGAAAGCAAAAAAAAAAGGAGGGGAGCTTATTAAGCTATTGAAAGATGCAACAGACTTGCAAAGAGACATCAGACTATAGCTAAAGGAAATAACGTATGGAGAAGACTCTCCAGCAGTCGAGGGGCAGGAAAAGGTTGACTTGGAAATTGTGGCCCTAGGACAGGGGCAGAACCCAAATGGTTTAATCCTTGAGGATGGGGAGATTTTGAAGCAAGTGGCCAAGAATCCGGTTGATCTCAATGACATGGGTTGCCAGGCAACGATGGAAGAAAACAAGTCAAGAAAGAATGCAGAGTTGTTTTTGGCTATAGACTACATCAGCACGCCCATAATGGAGTTAAAAGGCCAAAATGAAAGTGAAGGTTCTAATCTAGCTCCTAGCCTAGGTGTGAATAAAGAAAAGAATGATACTCTGACGAAGCAATTCGTAGGAGTAAAGGAGGCAAAGAAGAATGAACTTGTAGTCTTAGAAAAAATACAAAGGATGGAAAAAGTAGGAAAACAGCTAGAGGGGGGAGGGGATAGCTCTGATGGCATGAACACAGAGGATGAGGAGCTCTCAAAGGTAGACATAATCTATGATCTCCTTGGGATCTCAGGGGGGGAAGCAAGGAGCTAAAAAGTTGAGGCAACTCCAACCAGGGAAAAGGAAGATGATATACTGTAAGCTCTCCTCCAAGAACTTCTAGAAGAGGGTGAGATAGAGATCCAGAAAAACAAGCTTTTATTCTCAGGGAACATATCTGCTCTGGGGGAGCAGGACAAGCTAGGCATCCAGCAAATCCCCTCAACCAAAACGAAACCTAATTTTGGGAAGAGCTCAAGCAAGAAATTTGGAAGGAAATCATTAAATAAGCTAAGGATTAAGGATGGTGAAGCTGAAGGGAAACTTAAGATAACATCTCTATTGGAAGTAGGGAAGGGAGGCCCCCTTCCCAAGGAGCCATGATGCTCCTATCATGGAATGTTAGGGGCCTTAAAGCCCCTAACAAAAGATGCTTGGTCAAGCGGAGGGTTGGCTTGACCAAGGCTGAAATAGTTTTAATCCAAGAAACTAAACTGGGTAGAGGAGAGGTGGAGGCTTTCGTTAAAAGCTTCAAGAATTGGAATGTGGAAGCAGTCCAGTCGGTTGGTGCCTCGGGAGGGTTGGCAATCGCTTGGAACTCGGCCCTGGTGAACTTTGAGGTGTTGGGGGCAGGAAGTCACTGGATTGAAGGTATTATTAAGAGCTTGGTCTCCAACATGTAGTTTCTATTAATTAATGTATACGGACCAATTTACTGCCTTAACAAAAGAGTGCTTTGGGTTGAGCTAGACACTTTCATGGCAGTAAATGCATTCCCTCATAAAATTATAGGAGGTGACTTTAATGCTATCCTCAATAGCTAGGATAAGAAAGGGGGTCTACTCAGACAGGGGCAGTCACAAAAGGACTTCAGTGATTGGGTCACAAGAAACAACTTGCTTGAGATTGAACTTGGTGGCAAGGCTTACACCTGGAACAATAGACGACTTGGCTTCAGCAACATTGCTGAAAAGTTGGATAGATATTTTTTTGGGGGAGACATAAAAACCTTTCCTTTTTCCATGGATGGCACCATCCTTCCTTGTTCTGGGTCAGATCATTATCCCATCAGACTCGCCATCATTGGGGATGAGAAACCAACAAGGTCTCCATTTAAATTTGAAAAGATGTGGACCAAGGATGAGAACTTTATGAGCCTGATACAATCTTGGTGGAATGAAGAGTAGTTTAAAGGGTCGAAGTTGTTTTGCTTTGTCTCAAAGCTAAAACATGTAAAGAACAGACTACTGGAATGGAATAAGGAACACTTTAAGAAAATCTTTCAAACTAAAATCAGAATTGAAGAAGAGTTGAGTACTCTCAATGAGGAAGTCATTAAAAGTGGCATGACACAGTCCGCTTTCTTAAAGAAAAAGATTTGTTGGTGGATATGAAGATGTGTTATCAAAAGAAGAAGTATTCTGGAAGCAAAAATCTTGAGAAAATTGGATTGACACAGGGGATAGGAACATGAAATATTTCCATAATATCACAAAGCAGTGGAGAGTCATAAACAGAATCTCAAGATTGGAGAAAGTTAATGGCCTTCTAATTGAGAATCCCAAGGAAATCAGGGATGAGATAGTAATTTTTTACCATGCTCTATTAAACAATTGGGAGGGCTCAAACCTCTCAGCCCAACATAGTCTTATGCAACATATTCCCCACATTATCAGTGAAGAGCAGAATAAGGCTCTCGATGCTAGATTCACCCAAGCAGAAGTTGAATCAGCACTTAAGCAACTCCACTCGGATAAGGCTCCGGGACCAGATGGATTTTCCACTGGTTTTTTTTAGAAGTGTTGGACCATTTTTGGTTCAAAATTAACAGAAGCCCTTGAAGCAGCCAGAAATTCTAAGACGTTGCTTAGAGAATTTTACAACACTTTCATCATTCTCATTCCCAAAAAGGAGAAGGCTACGAAATTGGAGGACTTTAGGCCAATTTCCCTATGCAACACCCTCTACAAGATTTTGTCTAAGGTACTAGCTAATAGGCTTAAAACATTGTTACCCAACATCATCTCAGAAGAACAAACTGGATTCATTCCTAGAAGATCAATCCTAGACGAAGTCATCATAGCTAAAGAAGCGATACATACTTTGCAGAAAACTGACGAGGCTAGGATGTTGATTAAACTAGATATTCGGAAAGACTATGACAAGGTAGAGTGGTGTTTCTTGTGCAAGGTTTTGGAAGCTTTTGGATTCAATAGACAATGGGTTAATTAGATTTTCAAGTGCATTTCAGGACCTAGGTACTCTATCCTGGTAAATGGTTCACCAAAAGGATTTTTTGATGCCTCAAGAGGATTGAGGTAGGGAGATCCAATCTCCCCTTTCTTGTATATTTTAATGGCAGAATCACTAGGAAGGTGTAAGGCCCCACCTTGAATGTGATTAGTAAAGCCCTAATATGTTTTATGTGATCCTAAATAGATGGTAAGATACATGTTATGGATGACAAATAGTGTGATTATTTGATAATATTCTTGCTTATTCTACCATGAATGTAAGACCCCATTTCGCATCCACCATTTTATTTCAATTGAACAAGTAGTTAGATGATAATTATGATGAAATGAATGATAAAAATCTTTTTACGATTCATGGGCATTAACCTTGATTTAATTATGATAGATGCACATGTGAATTGTTGGATATAACTTGAAAGTGTTGGGTTATTTGGCATATTAAATTTTGGTAAATGGTTCATCGTTAATGTTATAGGAGTTTAAAATGAATTACTAAGGTGGTAAACAAAATGATGGAGTGACTATTTCATTGACTATATTCTTGTATTGAAGTAAGTGTGTATTTCCTTTGATTATAATGAAAATTGAATCATTAGGTTCATTTGATGTATTAATGAGTAAATAGTCCATGAGTGAAAATTATGTGAATTGGATTAGCTAATAATATGAAGAGATATATGATCTAATCATGCTAACCTTGGTAATGTGCAGGAATCAAATATGCAAATAGGAGGACAGATAAATGTTGGAATCAAATCAAATAAATCTTTGGGAAGTTCTAAGTGTAGCCCTATTTGACTTAGAAGGGTTTGAGGTTTTATTATTGGCTGGGTGATTGAGTAGAATCCAATTGTAGGACATGTGATGTGAGTTTGGTTGGGGTTGGAACCCTTGGTTAAGATCAAAATTCGTATGGATTTTTGTGTGGGTTTTAAAAAGGGATTCCTGAATCAATTTCCTTAGTTTTTGAACAAGAATAGACCCCTAGGACCTATACCTATGGGTTTGGAACCTTTTTGACACATGTGAACTTGTCCTTGGAGTGTGAAAAGACCCCTCAAAAGTCCGCATTCATGAATGTGACAAATTCAAAAAAAAAAAGTGTTGGGGCTTGGGAAGAGTGACTTGTCACTCTCAACCTTCTACTCCCCGAAAGTTCTTGGAATTGGCACAAGACTCACACATGTGTGAGCACTTGTGGGAAAGAGTGTAGATTTGGGGATCCCTATATATCTCAAGAAGATGGAAGATTTGGGCATTGCCCACTTCTCCTATTGGAGAACTTGAGTGAAGATGGTAGAAAGAATGAGAAAAAGAGAGGATTCCATCTCTTTGGCAAGATATTGATGAAAATGGCTTGGTTTGGAGAGGAAAGATGGATACAAGATTTCAGTCCCTCCCCTAAAAGAAAAGATAAGTTCTTTCTTTTCCATTTTCCCTTGTTTCTTGGTAGTAAGGAGTTGACCTATTGTATGGATCATGTTTGAAAACATAAAGTAGAGGACGTAGATGCATGTAAGTTGTGATATGTTAGTTTTATTCCTTTGTAAAAATGAGAAAAGACTCCACTGATCATTGTGGAGCTAAAAGAATTTTGTGCTCGGGGGTATGGCTAGAGCCCACGAGGCTCCATGACACCATTATGGTAGAGTGGAGAGCAAGTTTGTATTATTTGACATTGTACTCAGTTTATAATTTCAAAGTATTATTATGGAATGAAAAGTTAGTATATTGTTGAAGAATATGGAAAAGAGCAAATCTTATTCTTTGTGTGTCATTCATTGTATTTTAAAATATTGTATATAATATTAAATGTGTAGTAGATTTTTTGCAATGAAGAAAAACATAGACACCTTATGAGTTGTGCTGGTATAGATATGGAGTTAAAGAGAGGCTTTTATTGATATTTATGTATCTTTTAAACTGCATAGCAGGTAAAAGAAACATAATATTTTGTTTTTGAGGAAAAATTTTAAATGAGATCATGCTCACAAAAAAGGGTATAATGGGTTCTTGTTAGAAGAAATATAAACACACATAAATAGATGTGAATATGCTTCTTTAACACTTCAAATTGCTTATCTCTTTCTTTCAAAAACAAAAGGATCAATTTAAATATAACAAGTGAAAATGTCTACACTACTTTAAACTCTTAGCAATAAGTTTAGTTGTACTATATATATATATATGTCCATCCTATAAAGGTATAGGTTCATATATGATTTTAAGTTACTTACATTTTATCAATATATTGAGATTTAAAATTAAATATTTTATGTTTAATATCATAAATGTGTTTTAAATTTAATATACCTGTCACAGATTTCAAAATAGTAGTTATGACCAGTTGAATAATATTTAATTGTTTATTAAAGAAAAACACAACAAAAAAAAATGAAAAATTATTTTTTGTGTTTGGTTGTGCCCTAGCCAAATGGCCAACCTCTCTACTGGGCAAGAGAGGGGCTACAGATCCATATGGTGGCACAAAACCCACTGTGGGTGCAGCTTATGATGCCCAGGAGGGCCACAACAATGCCCATACATTGTCAATAAATAAATAAATAAAAACGTACAAGTGTTTTGACTTTTTTTTATAGAGTTCTGAGATTTAAACTACTGTGATGCCCTCTTATAAATCTAAAGATCACCATTAAGTAGTGGCCAAAAAAAAATTTTAAAAAAAAATTACATAAACACAGAAGAATAGATATATAGACAGTTGCTGAGTAGGCATGAAAAGAAACAGTAGGGAGAAATTTAAACAAAGGTTTGTAGAATTTTTTTTAAAAAAATAAATAACATGGGATTCTAAAAGATGAAAGAAATCCTTTGTGAGTAGAGGAGATTGTGCAAACTGTAAATCTGCATAGAAACAATATAGACCAAGGAAAAAAATATATATTAAGCAATGTTTTATAGCATCACAGTGGGGTTTGTGATTTGCAAAACACCACTATTCTCGGTATTCTTCTTTTGTAGCCTGGCATCGTAGGACAGATTTATTAAAACATAAAAGAGACAAGACCTGTGTTTAAATAAAGAGATTGAGATTAAGGGTATCCCAGCTGTAGATTAAATATGGAGTCTATATACTTATGTACTTTTAAAATACACATTTCATTGTTGAATCTGTAACATAAGGAGAATAAAAGAGTAAATGGAAATGAGGACATACTTCCATGTATACAAATGTATATGTGAAAGATTTACAAGAAAGAAAATATATATATGCCTTACAATATGCATATCCTTTTAATCTGGAAGTCTGCACCGAATCCAGACGCCTACGAAGGGTTGAGTAGGCCTAAGGGTGCAGCCATGCAATTGTATTCTAGAGTTCTTTGCAGATCATGTGGTGTAGATGACTCTCTATCGCCCTTCTTCAGGGTTTAGGAAAAATCCGTCGCTGCCATTCTCTTCTTGTAGCCAGAAATAAAATAATGCAAATAACAGGAGAATAGGGTTTGGGAAGTTTTAGCGCCCAACATTAGGGAAAATTCATTTTATTCTCTTTTTAAATGATTAAACAAAAGCCGCCCAAAAATGCGTATTATAAAGAGCTCGGGGCATTCAAAATGGATGTGAGAAGAATTATAAATATAATATAATTTGTGAATGTGACTCAATTTTAAATGAGTAATATTAATGTTCAATGAATTAATAATCAAAATAATATTCAGTGAAATTTGGAATCATTAATACTAATGTTAGTATATATAAAATACACAAAAGATATTTAAATGTCTATTCTTTTAAATTTAAATCTTAAAATAAATTTAAATCAAAAAATTGCATGAGTTATGAGATAAAAATAAATAAAAATAAAATAAAAATTATTGTACTTATAGAATGAAAATAGAATGTTTCTGATAAAGTTTAAAGAAAAAAATAGAAAAATCAATAACAAAATAGAATAAAATCACTAGACATGAAAATAGAATGCAGATTTTTGCTAAGTAATATACATGAAAATAGAATGCGGACTTTTGTTAAGGAAGATTATCCATGTTGATAATATTAATATTTAATATTAATATTAGCAGATTAATTACTAACATTAATATTTATAGACTTAATGGTAATATCAATAGAATTAGTAATGATATTAGATTTAATTTTATCTTTATAGAATTAAATATTAACATTAATATTTATGGATTTAACATTTATGTTAGTTGTCTATATCAATAGAATTTAATGTCGATTTATAACATAAAAGCTAATAAATTTAATATTAACATTTATATCTAATAAAATTTAATAATAACATTAATATTGTCAAGAAACGTTAATATTGATAATAAAAGTCAATATTAGATGGGATTATATTAGTCAACCATATAAATAACATCACAAAATAAATATTGATGTAATTATGATTTATATTAATATCAAGGTTACCTAAATGAGAAGCCATTGTTATACATGGGTGAAGCCATAATAGTGGTTTACACTTTGATGGAGGAAGGAAAATTGAGAAAAAATGACCCCATGGCAAAAAAATTGGTTTTAGGGGTTCGCATGAACCTACATGTTCGACCGAACCATAAAGGGTTCGATAACTAGGGTTCGAGCGAACCCATTAACTATTGGGCCCACATTTCCGCCCAAAAAAAAAGAAAAAATGCATATTAGTGGGTGGTTCGAATGAACCCTGGTTCGCTAGAACCCTGGTTCGCTAGAACCTGGTTCTAGCGAACCCCCTTTTTCCCTAATTTTTTAATGTGTTCACACAAAAAACCTAAAATTTTACGCTTTCAAGCTCCGGTTGGGGATGAAAATGGGGGAATATTTAGAAACCAAACTTGGAATCGAGTAGCCTTGAGAACGAGCTATCCAATGAATATAATTTTAGTATGTTTTGGTTTTATTATCTATCTATTTTTTAAGTTTTATTAAATATAGGTTTTTCATCGAAAAAAAAAATCTCTGTTCGCACAAGTGAAAAAATAGAAGATTATAAAAAAAAAAATTAAAAATATGAGTGCACCAGATATTGAAGTCCTTGATCCAACAAAAAAAGAGAAGAATTTTGATACATACAGTAAAAGTTATGCGTTATACGGTCGCGCTATGTCTGAATTGTCATTTGATTGACTTCGAAACTTGATTAAAGAAAAAATATTCAATAAAAAACTATCTAACCAAGTGGAAGCACTAGATATCGAAGTTAGAAATCTAAATTTGAAAGAATTGTAATTTTATCCTTCATGGAAAAAAAGTTATGCATTATACGGTGTGTGTCACTTTTTAAAAATGTTATTTTTTGAAAAAAAACCAATTTTTGTGGGAGATGGAAAAAGAAGTGCAATCTAATTCCAAAAAAATTGAAAAAAATATTTTTAGAATTTACAGACAAAATGTGACAAGACTCTAGTTTACATCATCTTCAAATTCCTTACGGTTTAATCGCTATAGGTGCCCGAATGTGGAAATTGTGTTAAAAAAAATATATCAGTGTCCAGTTAGGCCAAAAAGTGTAAACCACTATTGTGGGATCACCCACATCAATATTTAGGCAAAACCAATGTGTATCATAAATAATGGTATTTAGTTCCTCTTTAAGAAAATAAATTTTAAAAAAAAAAAATGTGTTGTGATGATTAAAAAAATTAAACAAACGAAATATGCATATGCCCTTTCCAAATAAATGAATAAGAGAACAATATTATTGAAGAGGTTGGGTCAAACATTAATAATAATATTATTACTTTATTGGGTTAATAATATTATTTTATGTTACTATAATAATAAATGTTTTTGTAAGATTGGGAATCTATCTATATTATTGTTATAATGGCAATTATAATACTAATGTTAAGTTTAGAGTAAAGTTATAATATTACTAGATTGTAAAAGAAGATATCACATGTTCTCTTTGCAATGAGTGGACAACAATATGGTCTCTTTTATGACTCAAGTTTTAATCTCAAAATAAGACAATAGTAATGGAACACTGATAGCGTTATCGTCATTAATGAATAATTGGTGGGGTAAATAATAAGTAATATTATTATAGTATAATAAAAATCTAATAATGAGGTCATTATGTTATCACTTGTTCTTAGAGTGTTAAGTAGTTTCATTTCTAGGTTTAAAATAAAAATAAAAAATTGAGTCTCTTTTTTTTACATGAAATTATGGGCATGACAGAAGGGCTCTCAAGAGCATACAATCTGTTGGGTGCCTACTTGGAATAACAATTGCAAGAAACATCTATGTCACTCACCAACAGTTTGCAGACAACACCATGCTCTTTGGAACTGCTAAGAAGAAAGAAGCTCGATAGTTCCTAAAAGTGCTCACTGTATGCCAAGGCCTCGAGTCAATAAATCAATCATGATAAATCAGAGGTATTCTTCTTTTCGACTCCCCCAAGGGTAGAAATGGAAATTCTGAACACCTTGAAATTCAAAAAAGGAAATCTGCCTTGCTCTTATCTTGGTTTGCCTATTGATAAAGGGTTGAGAAACTCCAACTTATGGGACCCCCTGAATGATAGATTGGATAAAAGAATGAACTCTTGGAAAGGTCATTGGCTTTCCTAGGCTGGGAGGTTAGTGATGTTAAAAACAGTGGTCTCTTCTTTGCCCATCTACCTTTTATCCTACCTTGCCCTCACATCTGGAGCAAACACGAACATTATTCATAAGATGAGAAGATTCTTTTGGCAAGGCTTGGCTGAAAAGGACAGAGTGGCCCTCATCTCTTGGGAGAAGATATGTAAACCCAAAGAATATGGTGGGGTCGGTCTCAGGGATCAAAGTGGGAAAAATAAAGCACTTAGCACCAAATTGGTATGGAAAATTCTTAATGAACCAAAACTCAAGTGGGCTAGGATACTGTAAACAAAATACCTTAACACCAATGATCCAGCTGAGATTGTCAAGATTGTTAATCCTCCTAAGGGGTCGTGGGTGTGGAATTTTATGCTGAGTTGCAGATCTGTTATTGCTGATCATGTGTCTTGGGACATATACGGAGGGGAAACAACTCTATTTTGGGAGGACTCCTGGGGAGGACACCTGAGCATAGACAATAAAATAAAAATAGAGTAGACCAAAACATACCTTAAACAACACTGGGGCAGCAGGGTTAGGGATTATGTGGTCTTCTTCTAGAATAATCCATCCCTTGGTTGGAAATGGAAAGATATGTCAGATCTACTGTTGCCAAGGGAAGATGTTGCCTTGCTAACTGAGGTGATCAAATAGAGAAAGCTAGTCTTCAGAAGTGGTGAAGACAAATTGATATGGGCGGGGTCGAAGAATGGCCACTATAACGCCAAGGACAGATATAGAATTGTTGTTGGATTGGATCTTGTGGCAAAGTCTGATGATCTTATTCACTTATTCTGGAACAAACATTGTGTGCCCAAAGCTGGAGTCTTTGCTTGGGTTGCCACTCAAAAGAAAATTTTGACTGTAGAAAGGTTTAAAAAGTTAGGATTTGAGGGTCCATCCTGGTGTGTACGTTGCAAAAAGGACGAAGAGAACTTGTTGATCACCTATTGCTTGGATGTTCCTTCTCTCAACAGTGCTGGAGGTGGTTGTGTGCAAAATTGGGGTGGATAACAGCACTCCCAAATGACATTATGAGCCTTTTCAGGGGATGGCCAAATAGACCATCGATTGGCCTCGTAAGTAGTATTTGGGTCATCTGTCCCTCCCTTCTAATTTGGGAGATCTGGAAGGAATGGAATAGGCGGATCTTTGATGACAAGGAAATGGTAATTGACTCCTTTATAAACAAGGTGGAGGTAGCAATCGTGGAAGTGGTAAACAATAGAATTAGCACATGTTCAACCCAGACAAGAAGATTTACGGAGTGGGATGGGCAAATGAGATTTAGATGGCATGGGATTTGAATCCGTCCTCACATCGGGAAAGGAGAAAAAGCTTCCTTCAAGGAGCGTAGAGAGGCAAAATGGCAACTTCCCTCTAATGGCTGGTTCAAGTTGAACTTTGATGGCGCCTCGAGGGGAAATCTTGGGCCCTCGAGTGTCGGGTGTGCTATCAGGATGTGGAATGGTGACTTCATTGGTAGATTGGCCATTCCTCTGGAGGAAGTCACTAACAACGTCGCAGAATACAATGCTCTAATCCATGGACTTTTACTATGCAGGGATCTTGAGTTAGAAAAAGTAGAGATCGAGGGAGATTCTACATTAGTAGTTAATGCTATAAGATTAGGGACAATCCCTAATTGGAAATTTTAGGCAATGTTGGAGAGGGCGCTGGAATTGTTGAAAAGCTTTGAGGCCTTTACAGTTAACCACATTTTCAGGGAAGCCAATAGTGAAGCGGATGAACTGGAAAATTGGGCTGCGGATGGGAATGTTTTTGGCTCCATTAGACCAGGGTAGCAATCGGAGGTGTCTTGAGTCATTTGGGTTACTTCACTTCCAAGTTGATGTCACTTTTTATCTAGCTATATGGATGAATGGCCTTGCCAGCGGGAGTTATTGTGAGCTCAACTGGCGTACTAGGAATGCTGTCCCAACATAGTTTGAGTCTCATTTGCTATTTATTTGAAGATGGGGCTTTATTTAATGTATGTTGTTCTCCCACAATCCTGATGGTTGGCGTACATGGTCCTCCCTTCTAAACTGCCACTGCTAATGTTGATCGATGCGTTTTGCCTTCTCTTATCAACAAGTTAGCAAATGATTAGGCTTTAATTAAAGATAAAGGAAGTGTGTCTTAGGCTGCTTTTGATCTTAAAGGTTTGGCCACCAGGGTGCCTACAAGATGGGCACTCATATTTCTATCAAAACCAATTTGATTGGAAGCGATCTTTGCTTTCAATCGCATTATGAGTGGCTAAATTGGCCATTGAGTCAATGGAGGATCGGGCCTTCAAGAAGGTTTGTGATATGGTTATGGCCCTATGCGCGAAGCTTGGTCTCTCTGTTGTCTCCATGTAAACTTTATTGATTATAGCAATATAACCCATTCGCAGCCCTGCTGCGTGTTATCAAACCAAAAAAATAATAATAATTAAATATATTATTAAACAAACAAATAAATATAACTATACTATAACATTATTAATATAATATATCATTATTATTAATTTTACATTATTAAAATAAATTAAATATAAATAAATTTATTGAAAAAAAAAAAAAAAGATATATATCGAGGTTATTATTAGTTTTTATTAATAAATACAAAATTAAGTTGGTCGTACAATGGTTATCATTAACGGTGAGAGAACTTTTCACGGTACTGGTTGTATCCGCATCAAAAGCAGCCAAAGAGATGTCCTACTCACGCAATGGAAACTTTGAACTAGTCTAACTTTTGCATGCAAATAAACTGAAGCTCTGATTCGATAAATATTCTAAATCTCATCCTATCTTCGACGATCAAGCAGAGCTCCCAACAAAATCGCAACGACGTCTGTAATGGGAAAGCTATAGAAGCCAAAATCACAACATCAGGTAATCTCTTCCCCATGACTCCGCAGAATTACTCTACCCCCAATCCCATATTTCTGAACCTGCCCGTGGTGGACATTCCAGTTCCAGGCCCCCCCAGCCGCTAAAGCCCTTTGCCGCCAGTCCTCCAGTCGTCTTTATCATAGGAGCACTGGGCAGCATATTTCTAGTCATCGGCTATTACGAGATTGTGCTCAAGTATTGCTCTAGATCGACTTGTGAACAGAAGAAATAGCAGGCGATCTAGGATTCGCTCAACCGATGAGGGCCTGAATTCCAAGACGGGTCTCGACCCATCCATCATTGCCCGAATACCCGTTCGCCCATATAACAGCAAGGACGCGGATTCGGGCACCGAATGCTCGGTTTGTTTAGCAGAATTCAGCGACGGGGAGGCGATCAGAATTCTGCCCAGATGTAGGCATGCGTTTCATATTCCATGCATTGGCGTGTGGTTGCATGGGCAGTCCACCTGTCCGCTTTGCAGAGCCGATGTAGCGATGGATTTTTGTAATCTTCTCTCTGCCCAAGGATGAACAACATCTAAGGCCAAGCCCCATCATTGAACCTCATGCCCGATCTAGTTGATGTGGGTCAATGATTTATCTATGAGACTAACCATCTCAAAAAATTTCCAAGAAGCTTTCTATTTTAGAGGCTATGTGACTCCATTGGATGAATGGACAAGCAGATATAGGCATTCAAGGTATTATAGATGTGTTGGGGGTAGTTATTGTCCCAATCCATCTGTATATCCATTGTTCAAAAACTTGGACTTAGCAAAAACTTGGCAAGCCTAAATTTTGCCTCCTACTTGGCAAAAAAATTGGTAGATTAAGAAAACATGTAATTTTTTAAAAAATAAACTTAAATAATGCAAGATAAGCACAACCAATGGATTTAGAGAACACATAAGTCTATTTTGATCATGGTAACATTATTGGAAATCCTATTGGAAATCAGGATTGACTCAATAAAGCAAAGTCATAGAGGGAGTTCTACTTAGGGAAAATTCATGAAACTAAAAAATGCTGAAATATTTATATCCAATAATGACTCAATAAAGCAAAGTCATAGAGGGAGTTCTACTTAGAGAAAATTCATGAAACTAAAAAATGCTGAAATATTCATATAAATAGGGAAAAAGGGTTTCTTTTCTGTCCAAAGCCCTAAGCAGTCCAAAACATTTTTTTTTTTTAAATCCGAATGTGGGAGTTGGGTCAACAACATCTAGTGGCGTCAAGAGGTAGCACTTATGGTGCATTCTCTATTGTGATAGGGGGTGGTATTCAAAGGGTGAAGCCTCTGCTACCAAGCCCAAATTAAGGCCTTCAACGCCTTAGGGACCTTCATTGTACATGCCATTTTTTAATATTTTATTGCTTTTAAGTTTTTAACAAATTGTTGATGAATAAATGTGATGTTTTTAAAGAGTTGAAGGCATGAAATCACAAAGAAGACAATGACAAAATGAGGGTTTTTGACATTTTTTTATGCAAATTATTTTTTATGCTAATACATTGCAATGTCTCTCTTTATTAGCAATAATGTGTGAGTGTTCTAGAGTTTTATGTCAACAGTTAGGTAGGAAGTGAATATTTTGTCGGTATTTAGATAGGACTAAATAATTGAATAAGGTGAATGATACTTAATGCTATTTTTTTAATAATTTACAATTGTTCAATGATTGCTTTGTTAGCATAAGAGTAGCATATTTGGAACTATAGGTAATTTCAGCTCCCATTTATCATACATTAAATACTAACATAGATTCCAATGATCATTAATTCCTAGCAATCTAGACATTTTTGATAAATTCCAAGAAGCTACAAAATACTATTGGTGGCACAAAACAAGTTATCTAGATAGTTTTGCTTGGAAGTTTAGAATAAAGATGCTAATGATATAGCTTCACTTAGCACTACTATAATATTAATGTAGCTTTTAGGGATCAATTATTTACTCTTTTATTTTCTCCTCGCCATTGTCTATCCTTTCTATTTTTTATCTAATACAAATTAAACAAACATATAAATATAATGTAATAGATAATATATACTATGTATAATACAAATTAAATTATATATAATATATACTACACATTCTCTACCTGTGCAAAAATAGGGACTTTGGAACAACACATGAACATCCATCAAAGCATAAAATAATAGAGGATTTTTTGTTAGTAGTTGCAATTGCCCTGGTGTTTGACGAGATGCCACAAAGAGACATGGTCTTGTGGACTGCAATGGATTGCAAGATATACACAAAATGGATTTTTTTAAAAGAATTTAGAAATCTCGAAGCAAATACAATTGTTAGGTTTAAATTCAAATTTTATAACCTTTGCTAGCATCCTCCCTACCCATGCCAAAATTGAAGCTTTGGAATAGTATGGATGTTCATTGTAGCATAAAGGATAAAGGAACTTTTTCAGATATTATAGTCACGAACGCCCTAGTAGACATGCATGATTATTCACATCCTTCTCAATAGTGAAATTTGGTAAAATCAATAGTAATGTATCACCATCAATGTTCTAGATGGAACACAAAAATTTAGATTTCTTATGTTTTCTCACTTGAAAATGGTTGTGATATTTTTTACATCATGATACTACAATAAACATGGGTATTACAATCCAATGGTTGTTTTCCAAAACATAATAAGCTCAATAATAATGTTGGTTAGCAGAGAAATTAGGAGGATTTTTTTAGCTATTATAGTTCTCAATCATCTACTTCTTGGTAACTCCTTTGACCACCAAGTCTTTCAGCTTGCAACAAAATCAACATAAATAGTCATCCTTGAAATGAATTTCCCATTATTTTATAAAGCCTTGGCCCAAATGATCAATCTCATCATCCTTAAAATATTTGTATTTAAGTAAATGACAACTATCTTCAACCTGTGATAAGAGACTTAAGGCATGATTGAACAGTTCTAATTTTATGTTGTCTCCCCTCTCCTTCATCCATCACTTAGCTATCCTTCCAAACTCAGTTGTCAATTTGAGTGCCACTTAGAACATATACTGGCACCCAACAACACCTAGCAGAACTGAGAATAATTTAAAAAAAGATGTGGAAATAACTCCATCATGCAGCGATATAAAACCTCTTGTGTACTTTATGTGGTGGATTCACATTTGCCCATATAATGAGATTGCCACCTTTGCTAATTGGCACCTATGCTAGAAATTAAACAAAAGAGAAAGAGCTTTGAATCTTCTAAGTGGAATTACCAACACAATTCAAGGAATAAAAGGGGACTTAAAGCTTTGTTCCCTCCTAGACCTCCAAGTGATTATATTTATAGCTTTCAAAGGCTTCAATTCAATGCCTAAGTTAGCCAATTGATATGCCACCCTGTTACACTACCAAAAATAATGCATTAAAAAATATCACAAATTTTTTATAGAATGCCTAAGCCTCTTCCAACAAACTTCCAACTTCAGGTAAACATCTTAGACATCTAGTAATTATCACCATGATGTTGCTTTTTGCAATCAGATTTTGGTAACTTATAGAAAGTGTCAACATGACACTCTTTAGCACTACTATTTTCTTGCCTTTTCTATTTGTCTTAGAGCTCACACAACTAATTTGTCAATTACTACATGAATTAGTCAACATTTATTTTCATTTTTTAATTAATTTGATGAATTTTAATATGTTGGTTGGCAAGATTCTGCATAATTTTTTCTTACTTTTGCCAGTGGTAAGGAAAATAACAATCCTAGAAGACATGTCCTTTTTAGGAGGTTTTCTTTCCTTACTCGAGGACTTCCTTTAGGATATTGGTGTACAAGAGGGTTAGAATTTTCAACCATAAGGGTTCTATTCCAGAAGGAAACAAACAAGCTTAATGCTCTCCTGTCTATTGGGCATTGATGACATATTTCAATTGGTTTGATGGAAATATTAATTTTCCAAGTTTTTATTTTTTTCAATCTAATATAATTGAATTACTATTATATATTATTTTTTATATAATATATTACTAAAAAGTATAAATTATATTATATACAATATAATTACATTTATTATTATATATATAATTTGATATGATATAAATTGTATCATTATAAATAAATATATTATTAAATAATAAATATACATAAATATTAAATATATAATTTTATAATATAATAATTTTCAAAATATATTTACTAATTTATATTTTATTAAATATTATATACTAATAAATCTAAATATATTATATATTATATATTATATTTGTAGAATAAACATAATTGAAAAATAAGTATATAAATACTCAATATATAATTTTACAATGTAATAATTTATTAAAATATATTAAATTATTTAAATTATTTTAAATACTATATAATAAGAAGCATAAATGTTTGTATATTTTATTTATAAAATTAATGTAATTGTATAATAAGTATATAAATATTCTACTATAAATATATTAAACATATGATATACTTAATTTAAATATACAATTTTATAATATCATGAAATATATGAACATAATATTTTACTTTGTTTTGGTTTTTAAATTAGATTTAAATTTGAAATTATTTTAATTATTTATCTATTTTTTGAAATTACAATAGTAAGTAAAGGCTATTAGAATTAGTTCAATTTATAATTATATTTTTTCAATAAAAAATTTAATTATGTAGAATAATTATACCTTGAACTTTATCTCCCCCCCTCTTCTTTCTCCCTCCTCTACCTATCTATCTCTCTCTCTCCCTCTCTTTTCTCTCTCTCCCTTTACCTATCTCCCTTTCTCTCCTTCCCTCTCTCTATCTCTCACCATCTCTCCCTCCCTCGCTCCCTCCTTATCCCCCTATCTATCATTCTATCCTACATCTATTTATTTGTCTATCTCTCTATCTGTCTCTTTATCTCTCTCTTCCTCTCCCCCTCTCTCTATATCTCATATCTCTATCTCCCTATCACTCTATCTCACTATTGATATATATATCTCTATCTCCCTCTCCCTCTCCCTCTCCCTCTCCCTCTACATCTCTCTATTTCTTCGTCTCTATCTCTCCCTCTCTCCCTATTGCAAGCATAACATTAGTCTATTGATAATGAAGCCTTATTGTCTTCCTAATCCAAAGGTTTTGTTTATGTTGTGTTTCAATCCCTATAAGTGAATGCATAATTGCTAAATGATCTACCATTAGATCTCATGTATTACAAAAATGTATACAAAAAATGGACCAATTTTTTCCATAATTAACCTTCCATTCCTCTTCGGCATACCCATTGTACTCCAAGGTGCGATTGCTATTTTTTAGCATTGTTTCAATTAAAAAAAGTTGACGAGCAAAGAGGACAATATGGTTGGAAAATAGGAAAGTAATGTTCCCAACCCTAATGTTTTGATGTTATCTAATATTTTTACGCTGAGAGGCATTTCCTATAGTCACAACACAACATGAGCTAAAATATTCTATGTACACAAAAACTCCACATTAAATCGTAGATTAATAACAAATCTCAACCATTAAATATGTCCATTCATATGTAGAAATGTCAAAATATATTAATTTGCTCCACTAACAAAAATAAATAAACTCCACCGTGAGAGGTGTGAATAAAGACTTTACATGTTCTTAGGCGAAGAAGGTGTGGAAACTTATTACAACTCATTGTGGGTTATGTTCCCTTTTTGTAGCCAATAATAACCTACTTACTGCACTAATCTGCAATTATTATTTTATCTGACAAAGACAAACTTGCTATTATGTATTAATAACTATCTTTTTAATTATTGATATGTTAATCATAGTAAATTAGGATTATGATATATATATTTATTGTTATTATGATATAAACCAGTTAATACTTATTTATTATAGTTATTAACTATAATGTTAATAATAATATATTATTATTATATTATTGTAATTAGTATATTTTGATGTTAAAATTAATAATATTAATATTAGTATTATATATTATTATTATTATTTTTATAATATTAGTTATTTAATATTAAAATTGCTAAAATATTATTATCTTTAGTATTATAATATTATATTAATAATAATATATTAATTATTAATTTTATAATATAATTAGATTATATAATAATATTATAATAATAACTAAATATATTATTATAAACAAACAAATAAATATAACTATACTATAATATTATTAATATAATATATCATTATTATTAATTTTACATTATTAAAATAAGTTAAATATAAATAAATTTATTGAAAAAAAAAAAAAAGAGAGATATACATCGACATTATTATTAGCTTTTATTAATAAATACAAAATTAAACTAGCCGTACAATGATTATCAAGCATTGATGGCTGTATCCGCATCAAAAGCAGCCAAAGAGATGTTCTACTCACCCAAATGGAAACTTCGAACAATTCTAACTTTTGCATGCAAATAAACTCAAGCTCTGATTCGATAAACGTTCTCAATCTTGTCGTATCTCCGACGATCAAGCAGAGCTCCCAACAAAATCGCAACGACGTCTGCAATGGGAAAGCTATAGAAGCCAAAATCACAACATCAGGAAATCTCTCCCCCATGACTCCGCAGAATTACTCTCCCCCCAATCCCATATTTCCGAACCTGCCCGTGGTGGACATTCCAGTTCCAGCCCCCCCCCAGTCGCTAAAGCCCCTCTCCACCAGTCCTCCAGTCGTCTTTATCATAGGAGCACTGGGCAGCATATTTCTGGTCATCGGCTATTACCAGATTGTGCTCAAGTATTGCTCTTATATAGATCGACTTGTGAACAGAAGAAATAACAGGCGATCCAGGATTCGCTCAGCCGATGAGGGCCCGAATTCCAACACGGGTCTCGACCCATCCATCATTGCCCTAATACCCGTCCGCCTATATAACAGCAAGGACGCCGATTCGGGCACCGAATGCTCGGTTTGTTTAGCAGAATTCAGCGACGGGGAGGCGATCAGAATTCTGCCCAGATGTAGGCATGCGTTTCATATTCCATGCATTGGCGTGTGGTTGCATGGGCAGTCCACCTGTCCGCTTTGCAGAGCCGATGTAGCGATGGATTTCTGTAATCTTCACTCTCCGCACAAGGATGAACAACATCGAAGGCCAAACCCCATCATTGAATCTCATGCCCGATCCAGTTCTTTCCGCTTGAATAGTATTTCTACTTTGGCGAATGCAAATGGCGATGGAAATGTTCGGAGGGCAAGGTCGTTGAGCCGTAGTGAGTTTCCCGAGACGGAGTTATCGAATCCTCAGTGGTACCGCCGTTTTGTATGGAGCAGGCGCGTGACTTCGCCATCGCGGGTCAGATTGTATAGAGGTGAGTCTTCTGACCATAATGGCAGAAATGAGCCCCGTTCGCAGGAGGTGGTGATAGATCTGGGGGAGCCTTCACATGGTGAGAATGCCAAACCACCTGTTTGTAATGGCGGATGATAGAAGTTTTAGTTGCAGGTGATTTTTTGGAATGTTTCATTCAAATGGCAATTTTTTTTTTCCTTTGTCCAATAATTCATGTTGAGAAGCAAAAATAATGCAATGAAGGATCATTTTACAAAATGAATACTTATTGAAGGTCTTGGCTTTTTATAGAGGAATAAATGGAGTGGAGGGTCTTGGCTTGTTAAAGCTATCAACTTCTATTCTCTTTCGTGTATAAAAGGTATGTTGGGCTGGGTTTAGATTCGGGTCTGTATTCTTTCAACAACACAGTTGAACTTTGATATTTCAGCATAAATGTATGTTGGGCTGGGTTTATTTTTGGGTGTCTGTCTTCTTTCAACAACTGTTGAATTTGATATTTCATGGCAGATCGATGCGATATGAGATTGAATAAATTAAAGAACAATGGCTTCTGAGTCGGCTGGTCCGCCCCAGTGACTAGGGATTGAATGGTTGTTCGTAATATGAGTGTTTGAGAGTTTTGTTTTGATTTCGAATTTGTAGAAGATTTACAGAGATTTAAAACACTGTTTCTGTATTCATTTTGTTTTGAGTTTGCTGGAGTTGTATTTGCTCTTCTTCTTTTTTTAACAGACAAATAAGTTAATTTTAGCCTTCAATAATTATTAATATTATTATCTTTATCTCATTTTAGTTTCTTTCATCTTTATCCTAAGTCTTTTAATATTACAAAAATGTTTGTAACATCTATTTTTATTTTAGTTTTCTTCATTTTATCTTATTTTTTCATATTACAAATTTACAATTCTTAGTAACAATCTACTTTTAGCATCATGCTTTTTA
This sequence comes from Sequoia sempervirens, assembly GCA_007258455.2. Taxonomy (NCBI): domain Eukaryota; kingdom Viridiplantae; phylum Streptophyta; class Pinopsida; order Cupressales; family Cupressaceae; genus Sequoia; species Sequoia sempervirens. The sequence continues at coordinate 335,036,464 of VDFB02105785.1, forward strand.
TTTTGGTTTTCTTCATCTTTATCTTAATCCTTTTCATATTACAATTTTTAGTAACATTCTACTTTTAACATCATTGTTAATCTTCAATAATATAGTTATTTTTTTGATACAGCATATCTTTTATGTGAAATTTTATTTTATGGTTTATATATATATATATATATATATATATAATTTAGATCAAAAAATTAGTTATTGTGAGTGGATAATTTAAAATTAAATGTTAAATTAAAAAAGCAAATGGAAAGGTATAAGAGTATTTAATTTATCAAATTTAGACAAATAATATAATTTTTTGATCCATCTAAACCATCTTGATATGAAAAAATAAACCACCTTGGTATACTTGTTGTTTAGAATTCTATGTTAAGTAGTTGTTCTCTTTGAGTTCATTTCACAATTTTAAGATACTTCTACAAGTAAGGATTTGACTTGTAGATCTGATCTCCTCTTTGATTCACTACATTCTCTACTTTTTTCTTGTTATTAAGAACTAATACTCTTGAAAATACACTAAGAAGGATGACAAATCACTAGGGACAAGTTCTCTTAAATTAACACCTTTTGAAGATACTACAAAAACAAGAATTAAAATGTATTGGGCATGCATTCCCTCCTTTTTATTTCATTACTTGTATTTTTTAAAACCCATTGGTGCAAAGATAGTCAAAGTGTCATCCTAAAAAATATAAAGTAATATGTTTTCTTACAACATATGATAAAAGATAATATTAAGAGTAAATAAATATTAAAATCTTTGTTTATTTGGATTATTAAAAATATGATAACTAGTATGATGTGACAAGATTAATTTTAAAGAATGTTGTGTTAATTATGATGAAAATTTATCATTTTATGTTAATTATGACCATTTTTGGGGCCTTTATCTTTATGCACATGCCCTTTTAATGCATCAATTTGAAGTATTATTTTAACACATATAACTTGTATGTGCTAAAAAGTAAATAAATTTTGGGATTCATGATTATAACCTGTTTAAATATAACTTCAAATGAATATATTTAAATATCACTACATAGTAATAATCAGACAAAACATGTGCCAAAGATGGTGATTAGTCGAAACATATTTTTTTAATTTTAAAATTGAGGTATTAAATATGTCAATGTTAATGCAAAATTGATCTTGTAACCATAGGATTGACTCAAAATAATAAAGTAATAATAAATGTGTGATGAATGAATGTCTAAATATTGAGGTATAATAAATATTAAAATTTATGAGAGAGAGAGAGAGTGTGTGTGTGTGTGTGCTTTCCAAAAATAGATAAAGTATGGGGTTAGATATGTGAGAATGCATGTAAAATAGGACAGTTGAAGGATTAAAAGGATTCAATCCATCTTCACATAATATATGGGAATTTACATGTTATTCAAATTTAAACATAACAATATGTCCTCAATTTGAGATACATGTGAATGGGTGCTATCACAATATTGTGTCCCACTTATGGAAAATCTTAATTTTTGCGTGAATCACATATTTTTTTATATTTCATTTAGATATTAATGTTGAAATTTTATGTTTAAAAATGTATAATTTAATTAAAAATTACATTAAAATTTTATAATTTTTTTTTTAATATATTTAGAATCTACGCATGATATAAGGTTAGAAAATCTAGTAGAAAGATTGATCCTTGCTAAAATAAAATATTGAAATAAATGTAATAGAAGGATAATAATGTAAGCAAATGAATCATGTAGAGTAAATATCAAGATTGCATTAAGTAATGATAAATTATTTAAGTATCAAATGATAAACATATATATCATATGAACTAGAGATGGACATTAAGGAAATAGGATTGCACCCAATGACTTGAATATAGATTTATTAGAGAATCTTGACAAGTAGCAAATAAGAAATATTTCCACATATTTTTTTAAAGAACGCCCTTGAGAATGGAATTTCCATAATGTTTCTAGTGTAGATCTATACTAATGATCTCTAATTACAAATCTCTACCTGAAGGGTCATCTACCAATATTATATATAGTATAAATATTTATAAATTGGTTTTTAATTAGACCTACAAATATAAGGTTGAAAGATGTTATGTGTATGGTTCACTTTACATATTGATATACAAGTAATACATATTAGACACACATAGTGCTAGTTCTAGTGTAATATAAGGTGGTCGGGAGGCATTGTGATTAAAAAAATTATTATCTTTCACATGTTGAAAAAAATTCTATTAAAAACCATGCAACCTTAACTAAAACACTAGAAAAACTCTAAAAGAATCCAATGCCTAATGTTTTTTTTTTTTTTTTATAGATGAGTACTACCAAATAAGGGGGTAGCTCCCAGATACAGTAATAGATTTAGGCATGAAAATTCCATAAACATCCCTAAGTGTAAACGTTTAACCCAAAAAACCTAGACACTCAACAGCTGATATATTGTTGCCATGAGATTACCCATCCTAACAAGCTTGTTGAGACTACCCTCTCCCATCCATGAGAGATTAGAGTCCATGTATCTTGCAAATGCTGCCATGTCCACATTCTTGACTCCCATTTGGAAAACCTCCCATGCATTGGACATGAAGTTTAGAAGAGCCCCGTGCTTGTCATTCTCAGTTTCACTGCCATTACCTTCATCATCACTCAGTATTGTAGGATCGAAGTAGACTCTAAGGAGACTGACCCAGCCATCTGTCCACAGCTTCATCGTAGCATTTGCAATGGCATGAACATACATCGGCACCACGAGCCTATCTAGCTATGCCACCACACATTCCCTGGACTCAGTGATATCAACCATAACGCCAATCAGAACCTCAAATAGCTTGCCATCACACCAATGTTGGTTTACGTTTAGGAAGGAGGAAAGCAAGTCGATGATAGCATTCAGTGTCTCCTAGTTTTGGATCAGGAACAAACACCTGCACTGTACTGGTAGAGCTTCCTTGGCAAACTGGTAAAGTACCCCAAATTGGAATACCATGTTTGCTCCGCACCCCACACCCCAAGACTTCTGCTTATAGGTAAACATGAGTCTGAGTACCAATGTTAAATAAGCAAAGGGGAGTTCTCAAAAAACCATTAGATATCAAATATCCAGCAATCACAGCGTAACCCGAATCACCCAAAATCTTGACCACCAGTATGCTCTGCCAATACTCACATTCCAAGGGATTCACGAGCATGGATGGGAACATCAGATGAGGCTCGACAGCCTAAAGAGTCTTTTAATATTACTTTTATAGACCCAGCCAAGGTACAGATGTTGATCCAACAACTACTTTTTTGGCTTGCACCATGCTTGAATTTTCTAGAAGATCTGTAGCCTGATTCGCCTCTCTGTAGACATGCGACAAGGTGTACTCTAATAGCCTACCTAAAGATTCCTTTACTAGACTGATCCAGTCATTCATTCTCCAATTTTGGGATCTTCCTGAAATAATTAGTTAATGCAGAGCATAGAATCTCCTTCGATTTTGACTACCTCGATACCCTTCTCGGTGCATATTTGCAAACCAAGCCAAAGCGCCTCCATTTCTACCATGTTGTTTGTACATATCCCTAGATTTTCTGAAGCAGCCCACACACACTCACCTTTTGAGTCTCAAATTATGCATCCTGCCCCCACATTTCTAGGGTTGCCCTTTGCCGCCCCATCGAAGTTCAGTTTCCATTTTAGTCGTACCAGATGAGTCCAAAAAATCTCTTTCCTATTCACTTTTGGAATAGAAGGCTGGCAAAAGGCTAGTATCCTGAGCCCAATCCATTTCCTCATAATTTCTTCATCCCATCTTGAAAATTTGGACTTAGGATCCACAGTTACCCTGTTATTCGCTTTTTGATGATAGCCAACTGAATTTGTTCAAAAAGGTGATCCCAGGTAAGCAAAGTACCTTTAAAGATCCATATGTTCCTCTCTTTCCAAATATTCCATACTACCAATGAGGGCGCCAAACTCCAAATTCCCTTCCAGTACCCAAACTTACACATGGCCGGCCAGCTTGCCAAAAAATCCCAAAGTTTGTATTGTCTTGGCCTAGTAAAATTGAGATCGCTTTGCAGTTTATCCCAACATGATGCAGCATATGAGCAGGGTAGAAGCAAATGGTCTAAGTCCTCTTCTGCTTGTTTTGCATAAGTTGTGCACCGTGATGGGCCAAGAACACCCAATCTCTTCAATTGCTCACCAATTAGGCACCGTTTATGAAGATCAGTCCACAAGAAAGCCCCGGCCTTAGGAAAAATCTCTTTTTTCCAACAAAATAGAGTCTTCTCGATCAAAAAGTCTGATCAGGTGATTACCTAACTCCTTACAGATCTCAGCAGTCAACATTCCAGGGAGTTGTAGGGTTGAAAAATTGATCCAAGAGTATTTATCATAAGGTGTGCTATTCTCTGTTCTGACATAATCCACCACCTTTGTGCCAAAATTGGACTGGAGGTGATCCAAATATTGATCGAGGTCAAACATTTCCGCCAAGCTTTGGTGGCCATTCCATGAGTCAGTCCAGAATAACGCCTTCTCACCATTCCCAATCTGCCAAGACAGGTGCCTTGTTATTAGGTGTCTGTAGTTTGATATAAATTTCCACGCAACTTACCCACCTTCAAGATTGGCGACCGTTAGTATTCGAGAGGGATCTTCATTATCCAAGTACTTGTTTTGTAGTATCCAACACCATAATTTATCAGGCCTTCTATACATCTTCCATATCCACTTTGCACCTAATGCGTTATTCTGCAATTGCATTTTGCACAGCCCAGCTCTGTCGTCATCTTTTGACATGCATACTGAATCCCATCCGATCAAAGGAATTTTTTTAACTTCCTTTGAACCTTCCCATAAAAACTTCTTCATAATTCCCTCCAACTCTTTTTCTATTTTTTCGCGGTGCTTCCAAGTAGGACATTGTGAAGATAGGTACTGCCACCATAACCGTTTTTGCCATGGTTATCCTGCTTGCCAAAGTGAGCTAGTTGTTTTTCCAGGCCATCGCCTTGTTCCGACATCTTTCCACTACCTCTCCCTAGTGTCTGGCTTTACACGAGCCTTCAAAGATTTGAACACCAAGGAACTTGGATGGTAATTTCTTGATTCGTATTCCCAAGGTTGAAATGATTGCTTGTTGTAGTTGGTACCTTGTATTAAAGAAAAAGACACAAGACTTGTCCCTATTCATTTTTTTACCTAAATTATCTTCATAATCCGCCAGCACCTAACTTATATTTCTAGCTTCTTTTATGCTTGCTTCCCCTAGGAGAGAAGTGTCATACGTGAACTGAACATGAGTAACAGGTTCTGTGTTAGGGGCTACACATATGCCTCGCCACCGCCCCTGCATAGTACATTTTTTGATAGCACAACTAAATGATTCTACCAAGATGACGAAGAGGAAGGGGGAGAGAGGATCACCTTGCCTAAGCCCATTTGTTGCTTTAAAGAAACCTTGAAGTGGGTCGTTAATAGCAATAGAAAATCTCACCGAAGAAATACATTGGAAGATTAATTTCCACCACTGATTACTGAACCCTAATTTTTTCATAACTTCCATCAGGAATGGCCATCTCACCTTGTCATACGCCTTGCTCACATCCAGCTTTATAATCATCCCTGCCTATTTGCTTGATCGAAGTGTATGCACTGCCTCTGAAATGATAAGTATACTATCTGATATTTCTCTACCAGGTACAAAACCATTTTGTTCAGCCGAAATAATCTTCTCCAGCATTGGTTTTAACCTATTAGCTAACACTTTCACCATAATATTGTACAGTGTATTGCATAGTGAGATAGGCCTGAAATTGTTAAAGGAGGTGCAGTTATGCTTCTTTGGGATCAATGCTATTATCGAATTATTAATGTCCTTAATGAAATGGCCAGATTTATGAAATTCTTCAACAAACTTCCATAACTCGTTACCCATGAAACTCCAACATTTCTAGAAGAAACTTGCGGGGAAGCCATCAAGTCCTGGCGCCTTGTCAGGGTGCATTTGAAATAAAGCCTTATGCACTTCTTCCATTGATACATGTTTGCAAAGTCTTCTGTTTTCATCTTCGTTTATTTTAGAGCGAACTAAATCCAAGAAATTTGTATTCATCTCCTAGTTGTGTTGTTCCCCAAGCAATTTTGAAAAGAACTCACAGGCAGCCATGCCAACCGCATTCCCTCCACTAACAATTCGGCCACTACAGTCATGAATCTCCTCAATCTTGTTTGCCACCCTCTTGGCCAAAATAGATGCATGGAATAATTTGGAGTTGGAATCCCCCTCTCTTAGCCACACTTCCCAGGATTTGTCTTTCCAATAAATCTCCTCCCTTTTTAACAACTCGGCTAATCTTTCCTTTAGGTACTTTTCTTTTGTATATTCCTCATTTGTCATACCTTTCTTTATTATCACCTCACTGAGAGCTTCTAGCTCCACCTCAACCTTTTCCTTGTCCATAAAAATGTTCTAGAAATGTACCTTGTTCCATTCTTTTAATTTTTGTTTGATTACCTTCAATTTCTTAACCAGTATAAAACTGATAGAGCCACCAACCTTCAATTCTTTCCACCATTGCTCCAGAAGCGTAAGAATGTTTGGATCCCACCATCACATATTTTGAAACTTGAAGTTTGATTTTTCTGCAGCCTGCCCAGATGTTTTTGAAAATTCAACAGGGAAATGGTTTGATATTGAGACAGGCAAAATATTGGCTGACACCTTCACACCTGTTTCAAACCAGCAGGGTGATAACAAGAATCGGTCCAATCTTTCTGAAATAGCCATGAAATCCTTGCGATGATTTGTCCATGTAAATATTCCATTGTCCATTGGGCAATCCACCAAACCACATTCCCCTACAAACGCTCTGAAATCAATGATAGATTGCGGCACCTTTCTAATGCCACCACTCTTCTCAGACAAATCAAGTAAAGTATTAAAATCTCCCCCAATAACCAGTAAATCCTGTGAACGGTAGTGTACGAATTCTAACACCGAGCACCATAGTCCAGCTTTGTCAACTATTTTTGTCGGGCCATATATATTTATAATCATAAATTATTTGTTCAGCGTTAATTCAAACACCTTTGCCGCCATCCAATTCGCAGAAGCAAACAAAATCTCCACAGAGACTTCTGCCACCTTCCATAACAAGCCTAAACCACCTGTTAAACCAACTAAATTTTGAAAAGATCCATCCCAGTATTGATAATATTTTAGGAATTTCGCACACTCATCTCCTGCTAGCTTCGTTTCTTGCAACAAAATGATACTACTAACTCTTTTTAACATTTGACACCTAACCAGGCATCATTTGTCAGGGGGCATTAGGCCCCTGACATTCCATGTTGTAATCCTCATTGCTTCCCAAGGGAGGCAGCTCCTCCCTTGGTACTCATAAATTTGGTGATGCTAATATATTTCTTAGCAACTGCTTCTTCTTCCCTTAATTGTTTTAGGGATTTCCTACCTCTTGGAGGGGTGTCAATTTTTCCCAAACCCAGATGATTGATTGTTGACTAAGAGATACACCTTTCATCGATTATTTCCAATACATCATTACCATTGGCATTTGAATCTAGGTCATCACTTTCTCTAGCTACATCCTCTGCCTCCACACATGCGAATGGTTGTTGCCCTCCCCCCAGGAAAGGCAGCTGCATAGGCAGATCCAGCCCCTCTTTGCTATTATATGTCTCCTTGGTGGATTGAGCACCTTGCTCCTGAAACCGTTCTTTTGGATCAGTTGTTTCAGAGATGTGTGTCCTTTGCTTGAGATCATATGTCTTAGGTGTGATGTTTTGTGAGGGGATAGTTCTGGATGGCTGATCACTCCAAGCCTTTTCATTATTAATGCAGGTCTTAGCATTGTGATTCCTATCACCACATTCCACACAAAAGAAGTGTGGTTCTTCAATCTCAACATCCTGCAACCATCTTTCCCCCTTCACTAGGAGGCATATTTTGCGCGGTATAGGTTCAATTGCTATAATGCGAAGCCAGGAAAACTTATACAAATCTCCTTCCAAAATATTTGAATCCACTTCCAATAAGGTTCCCATTGACCTGCCAATCTTCTCTAAACATTCTTTAGCCTAGTATTCTATCGGTAAATTATAAAGTCTAACCCAAATCAATTTTTCATACGGCTGCTTTTTTGTCGGATCAAAATTCATGCACCACGGTTGCATATATAGAGGCATGCCCTTCATGTACCATAGATCCCCTTCCATTATTATGTGTTTTGTTTGCTCATCTACAAAAACCACCACAAAGAACCCCTTCGACATGAATCTTATTAGCACTTCCGTGTTCCACTTATCTGTGATCCAATTTTTAATCTCTGCACAACTCGGTGTGCCCCTGATGAAGCAAAAAATGTAGGTAAATTCACTAAGAAGAGTAGTGTCCTCCTTGATTTCCTCTGTGACATCAATCTCCATGGGGTGTTCTTCATCTTTCATATCACTAACTATCAACGTTTTCCTTCGTTCTTCCTTCGGTGGCTCCAGTCCAGTTCTTCTACTTCTTGTATTCTGATGGTTCCTAGGTTTATTTCGCCACTTGTATTTTTCCTGGGCGTTCCATTCTCCACTTCCACTTTGCTCAAAAGGTGGTAACTTCCCTAGTCGTGGGATTCGGCTTTCAGTAGGAGTTTCGGGGGTATCATGTCGTCGCCTTACTTTGTCCCCTTCTTTCTTATCAATCATCTTCTGCGACAGGGCAGGTAAACATTTGTCGACCCATTCTCCGCCAACGAAAACCCACTGTGGAATGTGAGCTTTCGCTCCGCCCTCAGCTTTCTCTTCCGGCAGTTCATCACCCCAATGCCTTCTTCCTTCCCCTTCGGCCTTTCCTTTTGAAGTGGCCTTTCTCCCTTGCGAATTCACACCGCTCTACTCCATGATGGAATAAATTTTTAAAAATTAAGGGTAAGCAATCTCAATTGTTGACATGGTAGAGAGCGACCCCGTGAGGTTGAACCTTGGTTGTTGGAACTATAGGTAAGAAGCCCTACCATTTCACCACAGGGTCTCCCCCAATCTCAATTTTTGACAAGGTAGAGAGCGACCCCATGAGGTTTGAACCTTGGTTGTTGACACTACAGGCAAGAAGCCCCACCATTTCACCAAAGGGTCACCCCCAAAATTTGGGGTAAGCAATCTCAATTGTTGACATGGTAGAGAGCGATCCCATGTGGTTGAACCTTGGTTGTTGGCACTACAGGCAAGAAGCCCCACCATTTCACCAAAGGGTCACCCCCAATCTCAATTTTTGACACGGTAGAGATTGACCCCGTGAGGTTTGAACCTTGGTTGTTGGAACTACAGGCAAGAAGCCCCACCATTTCACCAAAGGGTCGCCCCCAATGCCTAATATTTTTTATATTTTAAGATAATTTACATATAAATTAGGCTACTCTTAAGAAAGTCTAGAAAATAAAAAATTTGTTTTATATAATACAAATTACTTAAAATAAAAAATTTGTTTTATATAATACAAATTACTTAAATAAATAAATATAGATTAATTTATTGCATGATTTAAGTAGGGATTCAGGTTTCTATTATAAATCCTTAAATTATCTTATGTTTTATATTATTTATTTTTTATTTATTTTCTCTTTGAAATTTTATCTTTTAAAGTAAACTTAAAGAATGTATTTAAAAGTAGTTAAAGTTTAATTTTTAATGAAAAATAAAAATAAATATTTTAAAATAACTTTTTATCTTCAAATATCTTTATGATATAAATAAATATTTGCTAATTTTTTATATTTTCATTATAGTTTCTATCATTTCCATAATTTTTGTTAGAAAAACTCAATTATATTATTTTTCTTTTTTTTACAAGATATTTAAAATAGGAATAATATAATTCTCTAACATTATCATTCTCTCAAAACAAGATTAACATCATTGCTTGTTACTATTGACGTACTTAATGTTGAATCATCCTCTCCTTTTTTTGTTAGCAACATTTGCCACTATTCCTAGTATTAATAATTGTACTAATATTAATGTAGTTAAATATGATTATCACTATTATTTAAAATGATGTTAATAATATTATTGAACTTGATGTTAATATTTTGATTATACATGAAAAGTAGGTTTTGAAGGGACTCAAAACCCTTTGCAACTTAAGATTAAAAAATGTTGTTGAAAAGATACTACCGTAAGACACCAGCAGCAGACCAAAACCCAAAACATCAAAAGAAACAGAGTGTTGCTTGAGAGATAAAATAGTAAACTATCAGCAGCACCCAACAACAACAAAATAGCAAAATAATAGAAAAAAATTGAGACCTGGCAGGAAATAGACAATAGTCAAAAAAGAGAGCATAACATTATTTCATACTACTTAAGGTGTTGGCCACCTCAAGCTTCTAGCTCCTATGCATTTCAATCATGTCCAACAATTCTTTCTTCTCAACTTCAAAGGACTTCTTCCAGTCACCAGACCCTCTAATACCAAGGCCTTTACCATCATCTTTCACACCTTTTTTCCTTTACCTTTGGTCGAGTGATCTTTCTCCATTAATTCAAAAAAATACAATCGGTCCTCCATGAGCTCACTAATTTTATGGAACAGGACTTCCAATGAGTCCGCACTATTCTTCACTAAAATATGACAAGCATGGAGAAGCTTCTTTATATCTGCATTAATATCCAATATCTTGGATTCTAGACCATCCAAGTGCTCTTCACATAGAGATTTGAAGTCATGGAAGGAACCCCCAAGGTCCACAATTATGTCGATCAGAATATCGAACACCGAGCCTTTTAGAATATTCTTCAAGTTCTCCTTCAGACCCCTTATTTTAATGTTAACCTTATTAAAATCTTGAGGAGTCCATTTAGCTAACTTAAAAGTGTCAGTGGCCCCAGCCCTAGCCATGTCCAGCAGCTCAAACATTGAGGTGGAATCATCATTGAGATAGGAAAGTCCTCAAAAATGGGATTTACCTTTAGAGGCTCTGACTTCACACACTTCTTCTCAGCATCCTTCTCATTCTGACCCTTATTCTCATCCTCTAGTTCCACATTAGGAGAGCTATGATTTGAGGATTCATCAATTTCCATCGCCTTTTCAACAAAAACCTTTTCCTCACAACGCACCTTGGTGTCCTTTGCTAAATTTTTTGAGGCTTGGTTCTTTAATTTGGCAATGCATTTGGAATCCCTCCTCAGCTTATCCTTGGCCTTTGTAGTCAACACATTCTCTTGCAAACCCTCCTCATTACCTCCACCTTCGGCTTCTCCCTGGACAACATCCAAATCCATATTCTTGGGAGAGGAATCACCTGAGCCCACCTCTGTATCCTCATTGTCAAAAAGAACAAGGAACTTAACTGCCTGATTGCTTTTAAGGTTATCCTTCTTCCTCTTTTTTGAGGAGGTAGTCATAGGGGATAGGGACCATTCTTCATCCTCTTCATTACACTCCTTTTCTTCAATAATGCTGGTATAGAGCTAGATGAACTAGAAGCTTTTCTTGAAATATTATCCTTGCCCTTAATAGTAGGGGCAAGGAAAAGAGCTTTAACATGCTCCATGATTAAAATAATGAGACCCTCATGGAGGACCAGAGCCCTCCTATTCTTTAAATGGGAATAAACAAAAACCTCCATGGAAGACAATAGAAAAAACGAAAAGGAGATAAACAGCCCATGCCTGAAATGGTTTAAAAGAGTGAAATGGTGACCAAGGATTGTAGTGAACCTACCTTCCAAAGTCACATACCACATTATCACCTTTTTAACATTTGCCCATATCTTCTTGAGGGACTTGTGCTCATAGCCCCAATTTTCCATCTTAACTAGCTTTTTTCGTTTGTCATCTTTGAAGAATTGGGCCATTGCTCTTCTTGTCCTTATAGAACTTATGACCAACCATTAGCAACCTATTCAAAGTAGAAATCAGCTCCTCATTTATATCCACTACTAGGACCTTTATCTAGAGCTTGTGGTTATGTAGCAAGAAACAAATTTTGCTAAGGCATTCAAGGGTCATGCCCATGCAATCTTTCTAAAAATAGCGTAAAATTCTTGTGGTGGGGAATCCTCCATAGCTTCTTCTTCTTCCTCAAGCTCACACAAGAGTGAAGCTCTATTATTCTTTTGTCGCCATCCATCACCTCACTCAACTGATAGCCAGCAAGCCAAATAAAACCCACAAAGCATGTGAGCTGAGAATTGGTACTAAAGATTAAATGACACCACCACATCAACTCAGCCAATGCCATCATTTCTCATTAAGATCCTAGCTTTCTCGAGAAGGAGAGAGCTCTCCTCCCATGAACGATGTTCATTTAACCTGGCAGCCTCATTGGCAAAAAATATGCCAATGAATTTCCTTCTCAAAAAATGTGAGAGACGCGAATCTCTTCACAAGAACTTAACATGATTACAGTATCATTTATTAATTGATCCACATTCCAACTAAGCTTATGGGTGCCATGTAGATAATTGATGATATTTAAAAAATCACCTTCAATGCATATTTTAGAATAATCCCTGTCCACAACATATTTTATGCTTATAAACGCAGCCTCCACCTTAACATAATGATTTGTCTAATTTCCCAATGGGAGTGCCACTTCACCTAAGAGTCTACCATCCTCATTCCTCAACACCCCCCATAACCTATAGGCCCAAGGTTACCCTTCATTGCCTCATCAAAGTTAATTTTAACCCACCCAGAAGGAGGTAGCTTCGACTTAGTGCTCAATCTAGCATTTAAGCTGGACTTAGAGATCGCAGAAGGAATAGAGGGGATCTTCCAATTAGAAATCACCAAGAGGTCATACCCAGCCAAACAAGCAGTAGAGGCACAACGAGGTGACTCAGAGCCATATTGTCACATGGGACCCTCAACCCTTGTCAGTACCCCTTAAACCTCTTTGATTTTGCCCTCACTGACAGCTTAGCCTTTTGGTGTAGTGGCAATCATTCTATGTTAACAAACTTGGTGAATCTATTGGGGAGGGTTCAACTCCCACTCCTAACACTCTTTTCATCTCGCAGTCAACTGTGTCTGTCGACCTCTCAACTAGGGGGATAAACTATTATCATGTGGGACCCTCAACCCTTGTTAGTGCCCCTTAAACCTCTCTGATGTCTCCCTCACTGATAGCTTAGGATTTTGGTGTAGTGGTAGTCAATTTATGTTAACACACCTATCAAGGTTTAGCCATCAGCCTTACCCCTTACCTTCTACATGTCTTTACTCCATCGCAAACCTTCCCATCAACCTTTGAAACATGCATGAGTTTGTTAGATGTTAGGGTTCTCTCTTCCACCTTATTTCTTTCATGCCTTTGTGTTAAGGTGTAAGCCAACCTATTGACCCACGATGTCTAAAATAATCCTAAACATTGATAGACTTAACCTTTTAAGGTATCGACCTTCGAACATCCTTCTTACCGCATACCAACAACTAGTAAGACATACACCTAATGGTTGAATCCACGAACACCAAATCCATTTCAGGTGTCGAGGTTTAGGGTTACCTCATACTTCTTCCTTTGTTTCATGTTAATGCATAAGTCTTAACATAGGCCCGCAAACATCGAAGCAATTTTTAGTGTCGGGATTCACCCTTAACTCATACCACTTACCATCCTTTCAGTAAGGAATAAGCCTTCCTACTGAACTATGAAGTCTAAATGTTTCCTTCGTAGGCTTTACCCTTTTGGGTGTTGGCCTTCGAGCTTTCTCCTTACCGCATGCTTTCCAAACTATTAAGGCATAAACCTCAAGGCTAACCTACAAACACTGAAATTATTTCAGTTGTTAGGGCTCGAGCTTTCATCTTTCCCCTTCCTCTATTTCATGTTAAGGAAAAGGCCTTAACACCAACCCACGAACACTGAGACCATTTTGGGTATTGAAGTTTTGGGTTTCATCATGTACCTCTTTCTTAACATTCTCGGTAAGGCATAAGCCTTAACACCAACCCGCAAACTCTGAGACCATTTCTAGTGTCAAGGTTCGAGTCTCCCTCATACCTCTTTCATCACTTTCTTAAAATTCAATTAAGGCATAAACCTCAATGTTGATGCTTGATTCCTAATGACTTTTCAGACATAACACATGCAAACTTCCTTTTCCTTTTGTGTAATCGGTACAAGGTATGATCGACTTGTCCAATGTCTAAAACCCTTTTAGACTTAGCACACTCTTCCTTCCTTTCTTTGAAGGATTCAGTGTAGTGTAGGAAAAAGTATCCCCTTTTCACACTTAATTTGGGAAATAGTAAATCAAATGAACTAAATTATGAATTAATTTAGTGTTGTAATATGTTTTACATATTTACATTAATTTTAGGGCCTTATTAAATAAAATGGACTTAATTGTGCCTTATGTATGGTGTTGTAAGGTGTACCTTTACACTTTCATACTTATTTAGGGCTTCATTAATTAATTGAGGTTAATAATTCCTTAATTGGCCCCTTAGTTCAAATCCAATCCTAATTAATTGCAATTTTTGAAGAGGAAAACCTAACATTCATCAATGCCATAACATAACACTTATCATTTAGCAATGTGTGTCCTAGGTAAGTGACCTAGGACACATTCCTCCAAGGGCGAATGGGTCCTCACTTAGACCTAGGAACCTAATTTAAATTATGTTTTTGGCAGTATTTCAATGATTTTAAATGTATATTCACATGTCGTCTTGTGTTATTTGAATTTTGAGAATTAATGTTAGACCTAGGACCCTAATTTTGAGAATTTTGAGAATTAATGTATATTTACATGTCGTCTTTCCCCTACTATCTTTTCTGCTCTTTGAGGAAAGTTTGGATGACCACAAAAAAAACCCTAGAAGATTCCCTATTTTGCATACTAGTCTGATTAGATTAATTGTGGAGCATTACCAAAAAAATGCCTGTCCCTGCTAATCTTGAAGCCTCCCCTAACTTTGAGGATGATGATACTGAACCCAGCTGTTGAGGGTTTTTGCCCAATTTAAGTCTAGCTCGAACTGTCCTTAGTCTTCCTACGGCCCAGTCGGGCAAGAAAAACCCTAACCCTCTTACTGATAAAGGTTGTGTTGTGCCTGAGCTGGAAAGCCCCTCCCTTAAAACCAGTTTTATTGATAAGAATCCCAAGGCTAAAAACCTTATTTCTTACTCTGAAGATTCCCCTGACTCTAAGGCGTCTGGTGCAAATAATATTGAGCCCTCTGTTGACCCGTCGATGGTTAGAATAGCTAGAACGAGGTCCCCCGTCACTCTTGTCCCTGATAATACCTATCTCAACACTGATAGGGATCCCTCTGTGGATGTTTTGAATTTAGCTAGAAATAATGTTGATACCCATTTCAAACTTTTGAAATGGACTTTCAATGAAATTAACGAGCTAAAGATAAAAAATCGGGCCCTACAAAGTAAGCTGGAAGATTTGGGAGCCAAGGTAGCGGTGATTGAAAAAATAGAGGTGAAACGAAGAGATCATGGTCTCAGCAATGACACTCAGAACTAGGCTGGCAAAAACAAAAACATTGAAATTGAGATGGAAAAAATGAATAATACTATCAAAATCATTGGTGAGCAAAACAATCGTATGGCCAGACACAACGCCATAATTATCAATGCCATGAGTGAGAAACTGGACAAAGCCCATCAGGGATCTCTGGTGGTTGACCTGGAGGAAACCAATGAAAGAAACCAGGAGGAGGATGCTGGCATCTCTAAGAGAACTAGGGCCAATCTGAAGAGGAAGGCTCCCCCCACTCCGCAAATGATTCGAACATTTAATAAGGGTGTTCATGAGATGAAGAATTTGGAGGCAAAGACAGAGTTTGTCCTGAAGACTTTGGGTTAGTCGCAGCCGGTTTTTTTGTTGCCTTTTCTATGGGCTTTTTTTGACCTTCCTGGTCTTTTGTTGGTGGCTGCAGTTTGTTATGGTTTTTACCTTTTGTGCAGCTGGTTGTTTTTGTTGGACTTTTATTTCATATCTTTTATGTTGTAAACTTTGTGGTTTCGGGTCCCTGTAAAACCCGTTTTACCCTTTATCAAAAACATATGTATAAATAAGAGGTCATTTCATTATGTTTCATGCTAAGACTTTCAAGAAAGCTAGAAAATTTTCATGAGCACCTAGAGCATTCAAGTGAGCATTATCAAGGGCATTTCAAGGCATTTAAGGGAAGATTTATTGAATAATTATTATAGCATTCAAGATCCTATTATCATGTCAAATTCTTCTTGCATCATGCATGTTATTTGAGCTAATATGTTGATGTAGTGTTCAAGATCCATTCAAGCATTCAAAGGCATTGTTTCAAATCAAGATACATGATCAAGATACACATCCATTGAAGCCATATCATGCAAGTTGCAGATCCACATTCCAAGGTTCAAACAAAGGTTTGGTGAATTGTGGCATAGGCTTGTTCATTCATCATTCCTTCATGCTATTTCATTTCATTACAAGGTTTAATTACCAAAATAGGGTTTGACAAAGGAAAACCCCCATTCACTAATAACAATACATTTTTTCCTCTTGATTTGTGTTTGCATATTTTAGGTGGAAGATCTAGTGAAGAGAAAAAATTGCAAAGTTGTCAAAGTTTTCATCATTCTTGCAATTTCACATAAACTAGCCCACAAGATATATTTTTGACTGTCTAACTGTTAAAATTAAGGATCTGGGAGTGCAAGAACAATAGAAGAGAACTCATAAACCATTCTTACAAATCCCTAGCTAGGACCCATTCACCATAGGTCGAATGAGTCCTTAGTAATCTTTGAAAAAACACTTTTGGTGACTAGTACACATCATTTTCCCATTCTTAGATTTGCATTTTAACTTCTAGTTCCACCAGAATTGAGGTTAATCCATTAGATGCACTTTATATATTGCATTTTGGAGTTAGTTTTCTATTTTTAATCTTTCTCCCCAAAGTGAATTGTTTAATCAAGACCCCTATCCTTGCAAAAAAAAGGGAAATTGCAAGACTCCTCAAAGAATTCACTCACCTAAGGGTAGAAAGTGGAATTTGAATCTCATTTCCTGCATAAAATAGAAGAATAGGTAGGTTCATCCACCCCATTTTTCCCTTTCTATTTATAGTAAGTTTGGTGAAATATTCCAAATTTAGTATAAAATGGGCTATGTGTTTGAACCCCAACCCCATTTTTATATGTTTCATTTTGGTGAACCTAAGTATTGAACATTCTAATTTTTTATTTGGAGTGCATTTAAACCCTAGATCTAGGATTTACATTAATTCATTGCATTTAGGGTTTCTAAATTTTGCATAAAGTTGCATTACATTTTAGGTGTAAATTTGCATTTTGCATTCATTTTAAATCTAAAAATCCAACAAAAATTGCATAATGCCAGACTAATTTTGCATAGTGTTTGTATATTAGTGTAATTTTCATCATTCATATTCAAAAATTGGATCAAAATTGCATTTCAAAAAGTTTCATAAAGATCATCATTTGTTATTAATATTACTTGAATTTAGACATCAAATTCTAAAAAAAAATGTTACAGAAATACTAGTCTGAAACCTGAAACAAAGAACACATCTAATCACTCAAAAATTACATGTTTCAATTTTTTTTAAACTATATAGGGACCTATTCGCCCTTGGGCGAATGAGTCCTTGGAGGCCTACAAAAACCAACTTTTTTGAACTTTTTTGTGGTTTTCTGCATTTCCTAGAGCTGCTAATAACCTACTATATCAGTTTGGAAAGTTTCAGGAATATTTTTTTTGTGCATCTAGGTCTAATCATCCATTTAGTGTAGCCATTTTAAATCATTTTAAAAAAAAAAACATTTTTTTAGTATTGAAAATCATTAGATCTATAGGATATTTGTTTACATTTTTAAAGCATTGCATAAGTTAGATAGCTTACTTTTCATGTTAGCATGTTTCCTTTCAAGAGATGTAGTTTTGACATGGTTAAGAATGGATTGTATAAGTACATCCCCTCTTATGAGTTCAATTTAGAGCAAAGAAATGAGGTCATTAAGAAACATGTTAGTCATCCTTCCACTATCTTTCCTAGTTATGAGAACGTCTTAGAGCAAGAGAATCAAACCATTGACAAAATCCTTAATATCACCTTACCTATCCCTCACTCAAACCCTATTATCTCTCCCATGTGTGAGGATTTTATGATACAACAAGATATAAGCACAGATAATCATGCAAACCATAATTTTTCTTCTCCCAATACCTCTCCTATTGGTGATGAAGGTGTCTTGGTGAAATAAGATGCAATCATTGAGAATCATGAAAGTCTTGCTTGTCCCTCTCCTCCTCCCACTTGGGAAGATATTATGACACAAGAAAGATTATTGACACATTTCTTAACATTACCAAGTCTCCATTCATCTCTCAACATCTCTCCTACTTGTGAGAATGCTTTAGTGACAAAGGATGCAATCATGGACAATCATGAAAATCATATTTGTGAAGAGGATATGTTGGTGTTAAGAGATTTAATGATTGAGATTTATGGAAACCCTATTTGTTACTCTTCTCCTACCTCTCCTAATTGGGAAGAAATTATAGGACATGGGGATGTAAGTGTAGATAACAATGACAATCACATTTGTTCTTCTCCAATATCTCTCCCATTTGTGAAGAAGAGATTTTGGTGTAGATACACTTATTGAGAGTCATGAGGATCTTATTTCTCCCTTTCCTAATGCTCCTACCATTTGTAAATATCTATTTGAATGAAAGGATCCGATCATTGGTAAGCAATAAAATCATAGTTTCTCTTCTCTTGATGCCTCCCTTGTGATGAAGCTATCCTACAAAATCTAACAATGGAATGTGATCATCATTTTGTTTGCTCCTCTCCTAAAATCTCTCCTACTAGGGAAGATATCATGGTGCAAGAAAATGATAGAATTGATACATGTCTTTCAAACAATAGTAATTTGGCTTCCTTAGATGAAGATGATGAAGTGACATTAGACTACCCTTCACTAAGAGATCATGAAAATAAGGATAAGTCTTTTGATGTTATGCACATTATATATCCCTTGAAGCAATCTCCTGAACTAGTTCTTATCCTTTATTGATCCTCACATCAACCACAATTTCAAAAAAAACCTATGATTACCCTCATACCACCTCAAAACAATGTTTCATAGCAACCGAGTTATAATACCATTGCTCACACATATAATACAAGGAAAAATAGGCAACCATAAACCACTCCCACTTCATTACCATTGCCTCGACCTATTTTTCCTAGTGCTCCTTGTCTGCCTCTACATAGTGGAAAGGAGTATGATCTTGTTAAACAATTTAAAAATACTCCTGCTAAGATATCCTCATGGGATCTTATTCAAGTCTCACCTAGTTATCATAGTGCTTCAAAATCCATTGTTCAAGTTGTGGTTCCCCCTAGTACAAATCCAAGTGATGTGATAGCCCTAGTTCAAGGAATGAATGCAGTTAATCTAGATATTAATTTTCACCAAAGTGAGTTACCCTCCTTGGAAGTTCAAAAACAATATGAAGCTTTCATGATCATAGCCATTATTAATAGGAAATGAATAAAGAGAACACTTGTTGACAATGGCTCAGCCCTTAACATATGTAGCATAAACCTTTTGGATAAGATTGGAGTAGACAAAATCCAAATATGTAATCAAACCCTTTATCTATCTGTGGATTTGATAACGTAGGAAAACAACCACTTGGTGTGATCACATTACCTACTACAGTCGGAAGGGCCACATTGCAAACTACTATCCACGTTATGCCTCATGATCTTTCATATAATCTTCTTTTAGGTAGGTTGTGGATTCATGAAATGAATGGGGCACCTTCTACTCTTCATCATATTTAATGAAGTATTTCTATAACAAGGTTTATAAAATCAAAGTTGGCCCTAAACCAGATAGTTTGTTCATCAAGAAAGACAAGGAAAATTCTTTAAAAACATTGACACCAACTACACAAGTAGAACCCATGCAAGAAGAACAAAAAGATAAGCACCCTAAACCCTTCACAATGTTATCAGTGGATGATTTGGGATCATTGGATTTTACACCTACATTCATGGGAAAATACAAGATCATAATAAAAGAGTCTAAAAATGGAAAAGAAAAAGAAATAATGTCAACAAAAAATTTGAAAGCATCCACTTAAAACACTATATAAGAAGAAACAAATCACACAACAAACATTGATAAAGTTGATTACGAACAACCACCAAATCCAAAAGAAATGAAAAAAATATATGGAAGAGGTTATGAACTTATTTTACAACTTGGTTATAGTGGAAAAGGATGTGGTACTAGAGAACAAGGTATTTGTGTCCCTATAGATCCTAACACACAAGAAACAACTCGTGGTCTTGGTTATTTTCCTTCAAACAAAACAAAAGCAACAAAAATTCTTCGCTCAATATCAATACTATCACAAAACATTCTTCTAAGTCAACCTTAACTTTGGTGCATCCTGAACTAATCAATACTACATGTGGGAATATCTCATTATATATGCATCAAGTTGATACTTTTTCTACTAATTATAATCAATAACAATAATTATTGCTCCTTGCCATGTAATAGTTGTAGGATCATAGCATACTCAATATAGCATGTTTTACATTCATTACAAATCATTTCCTTTTTGTAAGGATCAGCGTACCATCATCCATTGTCGGCTCACATTTTTTCCTTGGGGGGCAAGGTGTTAGGTATCCTTTTCCTAGTATGGCACTTGTCATTGCCTCTTTTGGCTAGTTGACTGCCTTCCATGTTGAGGTGCGGACAACCTACTATAGGTTGACTCACATGTGCCTTACTAGTCTTTTGCTTTGTTTTATTTTGCATGTTTCTTTGTGCGATTGCATATGTGTAATGTGATCCCCCATACTATTTTTTTTTATGTATCTCTCTTCATATGCATTCATCTATTTATATCTACATTCTTCTATATGTCATAAACATTTATCTTTTCTTTTGTCTTGTGTTTTCCCTTTGGGGACATGACGTAAGGTGTTAAGACATTTAGGTCTCTTCCATGTTGACCCAAAATCTTTTTCTTTTTTTTCACTCTCTATGTGGTATTCTTCTAGTTCTACAAGTATTTGGAGAATGACGATGTTTTTGAGCTCTAAAACAACATTGTAGCAAAGATATACTAACCTTGAATCTATAGATCCATCATATGTTTTTGGGGGAAACCATTTTCATGATGTAGCTTCATTTGGAAACATATGACTTGGCACAAGGCTTTCCAAGTAAGCTCGCATGTCCTCTTTATGGTTATCATAAACTATTTGCTACTTTAATGTTATTGCTCACAGCAATAGTGTAGCAATTCCTTTAAAGTGGGGGCATACATTGGCATTCTTTTCGACACTCATGTTCTTTGTGTGATTTTTTTTCTTCTTGTTATTCATCCTTTTATTGGTGGTGTCATTTGGTTTGATTTCCTCTAAGAGTGATATTTCTTAGCATATGACTTTCCTCTTAGTGGTGATGCTACACATTGTATTCCCTAAGATACAAATCTTTTATCTTGGACTTTTCCTCTCTTAGAGACATTAGGCACAATGATCCCTAAGGAGAGACCTTACACGAACTAAGAAAAACCCCTTTGAACCAAACCATATATATATGCATATACTTTTCATAAGTGTTTAAGATAATACAACTTTTTAACCTTGTGAAGCTTGAACCCTTCCCTATAAGGCCACTAAGCATAATGTACCTTGCTTTCCAATAGAGCCTTCCCCTTGTTCATGAGTGTTTAGCATAATGTAGCTTGTTAAGCCTTGTGAATCTTGAAACCAAAACATGTGTGGTGCCTTATTGAAGTTGTTAGGAGGATAGCTTTGATATGGTATGGGAGCCTAATAATATTCTCTCATTTGCCACTTTCCTGAGGGCTCACCTAGTGGATGGCTTGAGGTTCCATTAGCCTGATTGAGTGTATGTGTCATTTGCATAGTGGACATCGAGTTATACCTATGAATGTGTTGGAAAAATAGCCTAGACATGTTCAACATCGTGTTGGACAATCGAATCTTGATCCACCCCTTCCCTGGACAAATAGTCATGTTCCACATCATGTTGGGACAGTTGAAGCTTGATCCACCTCCATTTTCTTCTCCTAGACTTTGATAGTGTATGATTGAGTATATTTGTCATTTTTCCATACATATGTGTCTTGAATGTCTACTTTAGTGTGAGTTTGACATGGGGTCATCCTCTCACTAAAGTGGGGGCTAATTACATATTGTAGGAAAAATTATCCCTTTTTCACACTTAATTTTGGAAATAATAAATAATAAAATGAACTAAATTATGCCTTAATTTAGTGTTGTAATATATTTTACATAATTACATTAATTTTAGGGCCTTATTAAATAAAATGGACTTAATTGTGCCTTATTTATGGTGTTGTAAGGTGTACCTTTACACTTTCACACTTATTTAGGTCTTCATTAATTAATTGAGGTTAATTATGCCTTAATTGGCCCCTTAGTTCAAATCCAATCCTAATTAATTACAATTTCCGAAGAGGAAAACTCGATATTCATCAATTCCATAACATAATACCTATCATTGAGCAATGTGTGTCCTAGGTAAGTGACCTAAGACCCATTCGCCCAAGGTGAATGGGTCCTCACTTAGACCTAGGACCCTAATTTAAATTATGTTTTTAGAGGTATTTCAATGATTTTAAATGTATATTCACATGTTGGCTTGTGTTATTTGAATTTTGGGAATTAATGTTAACATATGTATAAATTAAAGGTCATTTCATTATTTTTCATCCTAAGACTTTCAAGCAAGCTAGAAAATTTTCATGAGCACCTAGAGCATTATCAAGAGAATTTCAAGGCATTCAAGGGCAGATTTATTGAAGAATTATTGAAGCATTCAAGATCCTATTATCATGTCAAAGTCTTCTTGCATCATGCATGTTATATTTGAGCTAATATGTTGCAGTGTTCAAGATCCATTCAAGCATTCAAAGGAATTGAACATTCAAATCAAGATTCATGATCAATATCTACATCCATTGAAGCCATCGCATGCAAGTTACAGATCCACATTCCAAGGAACTCAAACAAAGGTTTGGTGAGTTGTGTTATAGGCTTTTCCATTCATCATTTGTTCATGCTATTTCATTTCATTACAAAGTTTAATTACCAAAACAAGGTTTGACCAAGGAAAACCCCCATTCACCAACAACAAAATATTTTTCCCTCTTGATTTGTGTTTGCAAATTTTAGGTGGAAGATATATTGAAGAGAAAAAAATTGCAAAGTTGTCAAAGTTGTCATCATTCTTGCAATTTCACAAAAACTAACCTATAAGATTTATTTCTAGCTATTTGACTATGAAAATCAAGGATCTGGGAGTGTAGACATAGCACAAGAGAACCCAAAAACCATTCTTACAGAGCCCTAGCCAGGATTCATTCACCATAGGGTGAATGAGTCCTTGGTAAGCTTTGAAAAAGAACTTTTGGTGACTGGTACACATCGTTTTCTCATTCTCATATCTGCATTTTAACTATTGGTTCCATTTGAATTGAGGTTAATCTATTAGATGCACTTTATAGATTACATTTTGGATTTCATTTCCTATTTTTAATATTTCTTCCCAAAGTGTTGTTTAATCAGGACCCCTTGTCCTTGAATAAAAAGTAATTCAGAGATTCATACTTTGATTTGACTCACCTTTTGGGTTGATAGTCACTTCATTGTTTGGATCTCATTTCCTGAATGAAATTAGAGAAATAGGTCCATCATACCCCTTTTCCATTATTCCATTGTAGCCAAGCCTATTTTTCTTTGTTTCATTCGGTATAAGGTATGATTGAAGCCTAAATTCTGATTCCTTTTGAACTTAACTCAAACTTCCTTTATTTATTTAAGGCATTTGATATAAGGTATGATCGAAGCCTGAATTTTGATCTCTTGTAGCAGAGAGTAGGCCTCAAGCCTGAAGTCCAAATCCTGATCGAACTCAACTAAAAAATGACTCTCTTTTCTCTTTAGCAAGTGATATAGGGTTAACCCAAGGCACAATACCTAAACTTTTGCAACTCTTCAAGGCTTGTTGTAATAACACCCTAAGGCCCATGAATCCTTCTCCCTAACATCCTTATGAATCCCTTTTGATCTCAAACAACAACTCATTTTATATCACTCAAATATCCTTATGACCTTAAAGAGGTGCCCCTTTTGATGGTTACGGGACATAATAACCTGGCCAAAATAACCTTGGACATAATAACCCAATTATAATAACCCAAGGACAAAATAACCTAGGGTCATAATAACCCAAGTCAAAATAACTTGTCAGAATATCCTCGTAAGAATATAGAGAAAGGAAAACAAAATTGATCTAAACTGACCATGGGATATTCTGTCCATGGGTTATTGTGTCCATGTTTATTGTGGTTGGGTTATTATGTCCTGATACCCCTTTTGACATCAATGACAATCATATTTCCAACAGATTAATCTAACTATAGCTATGTCCAGACATCCCTATCAGATTAACTCACTATTACAATCACCCAATTTTAAGTAAAGGTCTAATGTTCTAATCTAAGTTCAAATCATAATTCCATGATATGTCACAACACAATACCAATAGAGACTCTGAATTCTTCATATTTCCTTATTTACTTGTTATCTTGATTTCTCTAAGTTAAGCAATACTATAGGGATCAAATCTACACCTGTTATTTTTCCAAAAACCTCTAAGGCTCCTTTAGTGACTTTATTCATAATACTTGATATGAGGAACCTCAACTGAATACTATAGGAGGCATTCATAACCAACATGATTCAAACGACAAGAAAGAATTGCTACTACAAGTGGACCTTAGCAACACATTATAGTATGACAAATTATAGGCTCTATCAATGTAGATTTAGTCATTTCCTTTAACAAAAGCATTCACATAAGAATTTAAATAATCTACTCTTAGAATCAAATGACTAAAAGTACAGTGGCATTTAAACATAGTTGGATCCTATATCATCTAAATGATGCACTCTTAGTCTACACAGTAGAGTAGCATAAGTTTAGAATAAAAGGGGTTGTAACTCTGGTATAAAGGGAGGGGCCTTACAAATAGTGTCTTCATGCTTTCCTTCAAGAATAAGCTTGATAAGGACTTGATTAATTATAGCACCAAGGGAACCAATTTCAATGCCCTCAAGGTAAACATTGTAAAAATCTTACCTGATATGAGGCAAAAGTGCATGGTAGAACTCAACAGGAAAGTCATTCATCCTCGGGCTTTTCTCTACAGCTGGACTATTCATACCTATTCAATCTCATCTAAGGAGAGATAGTGATCAAGGAAAGTGTTGTAATCATGCTATATTTCATAAGGAATACACTTTAAAGCTAGGGTATCTTCCAAGATAGGGATTAAGGGGTCATTAATTGATTCATCAGTAAATAGTTATTTGTAATGCTCATAGAAGATTTTCATAATTGTATCTTGGTTCATCTAAGGTGAACCATCAGTAGAATTAATAACTGTAATTTGTTCATTTTAATGCTTGTACTAGAGAAAATGGAAGAATAATTTGGTGCTCTTATCCCCTTCTTTTAGCCAATGCAAGTGATCCCTCAATTGAGCACCTTTTCCCTTATAAGCATCCAATTGGTGCAGTTGGGTTTCAGTATGAAGAACTGATTTTTGAAGAGGTGTATTGTGCAAGTTAATGTCAAGGAGTTTTCTACCTTGAATAAGCTACCATTTAATGGATTTCTCAAGTATTTTATTTTTTTTTGCAGCTCTCCTACCAAATTCATGAAGGAAAATGGTGCAAGAAGACATTGTTCTTTCCCACCAGCAAATCCATCTATCATTCTAAGGCTAGGTTCAGCATTCCAAATTGCTAAGTTCCCACCAATGAAGCTTTGTTGATGAAGATGAGAAACATTTAGCTTGTAAGGGAGCTCATGAGGTAAATTTGAACCGCCAGCTAGGGATAAGGTAATAAAAATGAGTAGATGATCAGAAAGAGTGGTAGCTAAATCAATATGGATGAAGTGGCCCAAAGTAGAAGGAAGGACAAGCAGGTTGGGGGAGATGTAAAACCTGTCAAAGTGACACATCCTCCTTTGAAACCCTTCACAATAATTACTCTAATTAAACCAATTATTGAAGGTATATGTGACTCCATCTTACCCATGATAGGAGCATACACACCCAAGGAGTTTCATGGTAAAGTCCAAGCTTCAAACTCTGGTTGTGGAAGTCATGGGTGGCTATCCCAACTATAGTCTATATGGTATTCAACCATGTTAAAATCTCCCCCAAGAACCCATTCATTACCCAAAAAATGAGAAAACCTCCATTCTCATAAAGTAGTTTTTAGGGGTGAAGAGTTAAGGGCGTAAATAGAGAAAAAACCAAAGAGTGTGTCTTTAAATAGGATGGTAGCCCACACATAATGATTATTAGGGTCTGAGCCAAAAGAAATAATTTACTTTGCAAGCCATGGCGCCAAACCCAAAACATCCCCCCCACTACCCTCATGGTGGTTCCAGTATGAAAAAAATTGTCTCTATCCAAATAGTAGCAAGAGATGCATCAAGGCTAGTATGACTAATTTTCACTTCTTGAAGCATTAAAACCTTTGTATGATTGGTAAGAACAAAGTGTTTGACCTGATACTTATGAGATGGGATAGTTAATCCCCTCACATTCCATGATTATATGTAGCAATTCATTAAGAGTTAGATAATTCCTCATCCACGAGGAGAGTGTTGAGTTGATTAGATGTCTTGAGTGCTTGAGGATCAAGAGAGTTGTTTATATGAGGTCTCTCTCTAGAGGAAGACCGATATCGCAACCTTTAAGGGCTCAAAGGAGTAGAACTCAAGGGACTACCTAGTTGAGAGGACGAAGGCATAGGGTTATCTTTTTTTCACTCTTGTTTGCAAATAGGAGGGCATATTTGAAGGAAGCATTACTAGCAGGGAGATAAGAAGGGGGGAGGGCATCAAGGTTAAGTGGGGACATAGGATGAGAGGGTGAAGAATAAGGTGATGTATGTGAGTGTGGGTACATGGGGTTATAGGATAATCATCAAGTGGTGGGTTGGAGGGTTGAGATCCGATGGAAGGAGTGATTGATTATTGGGGTTTGCAATGAGGACAGTCTCAAATTAGTTGTCCCTCCTTGCGACAGAAAAAGAAATAATTTGGTTTGTTTAGATAAATGATTTGTTGTAAGAATTCAAAACCAAGGCCAATGAGATTGATGGATCCCAAGAGCAACTAGTTTAAGTCTATTTCTACACAAAATTGGGGGTGTACTTTTAGACTGGTCGATTTACTAGTGTTAGGCTTGCACCAGATAACCCTTCCTAGTTGAGTTGCTATGTCATGAAAAAATGGGTGAAAGGACAAGTTTAGTAGAGGAAGTTCCACCCACATAGGGTACTTAGATTTTGATATCCCTTCTAGGTGAGAATTAATATCCCAGGATTGGAGATAACATGCCTGCCCATAAATTATCCATGAACCATAGTGGAAGGTTTCCCTAGAATGGTTTAGGTCTACAAATTTATAAGCCATGTATCCTCTTCCTAACCCCCTGAATGATTCGATTATTCATCCCTTTTGTTCCTAGTTTATACAAGTCCATTTGAAGAAATCTTGCTCTATGGGAATGCCTTTGAGGGAAAAAAAATAATAGATCTTGATTTAAAATCATCTATGATATCCACAATTTTATTTGGGAACTAAAAGGAAATAGTTTTACCTCCCAAGGATTTATTTGGTTGAGTGAGCAGGTCGTTCATTATTTTAGTCATTTTTGGCATCTCGTGTTTGTTGTCGAATAGACTAGGATTATCCTTCTAGGACCCAGCAGCTAAGAAATCTAGGGCATTTATGTTGTTTAGCTATGCTACAGAACCAAAAATGAGCATGGGCATCACAAGTAGCTATATTTTGAGTTGTGGCCTTGAAGTATCCCAACATTCCCTTTTCTTGTGCTTTATTTTTCATTGTTGAGGTGTGTGGGTTTAACACTACCTAGGACCTGACAACAGACAACGTCTCTGAATGCCTTTGTTTTTCCATTGCAGAGGATTCATGGGACTTATGGTTTTTGGTAGCTTCATTTTTTGGTTTCTTCTTCACCACTTCCTTTGGGATGACTTAGGCTTTAGCAAGTGGTGATGTACTCAACACCTTAGGTTTTTTTAGTTAAGTACTACTACTTAAAAAAAAATTGCGTTGTTGTTGACACCATGCTTTAGTTTCTAGTAATTAGGTAGCTTGCAATTGACAAAATTTTCTTGATGGTAATTTTTTTTTTTTTTGTAGCTTTAGGTAATTGGCATTGCTTATTAGTAACTAAAAACTAAGCCTGCTATTTCATTTTTTAGAGAACATACATTTAAAAAAAAAACCTAAGTTAAATAAAGTCCCTAAACATTTGCCCATCCTTTTTTGTTTCTATATAATCCTCTATAAATCCAAGTAAAATGATAATTTAAAATCATGGTGTATTAAATTGTGTGCAGGTGTTTGTAATCTATCTTAAAATGCAAGACAAATTATAAATACAAAAGAAAACAAACACAAGACCACCTCACGATTAGCCTAGTTGAATCCAAAACAAAATAAAGATAACAAATAAGTTGATTATACCTTGTCTTGGATTGATCCTTTGGTTGGACCTTGATGTGATTAGTGACGTTGCTCCTTGGATGGAAAATGAGATGAAAGATGCAAGATGGGATGCAAGATGGTTGAAAGTGTGAAAATGGTGGATTCAAGTGCTATGATGAAGGCAAAATGTGCAAATTGGTTAAGTATGGTTTTAAATGGAAAAATAGAAAGAGTTTGGTATCAAATGCAAAAATTCCCTAATTGAGAGAAAAGAGGGGATATTTATAGAGGAAAGAGAATTCAATAGTCAAGATTGAGCCACCATGGCCAAGATGAAGGGCTATGGTGAGTTGAGGACTCACAAGCCCTCGCATCTTGACATGTGGAAGGTGAAATGCCAAGGATGTGATGAGGTGTAGGTGAGGTGGAAGAAGGACATGTACCTTGAAAGTACATTGGGAGAGAAGATTGTCATAAAAGGCAAGTTCTTGTTCCCAAATGGTTGGAAAGTGACATGAGAGGAATTTTAGTATTCCTCAAAAATCTCCATGGGGAAGAGGAAAGTAGTTGGGAAAATAAATGTGAATTAAAAATTCACATGCTTGGAAGAATCCCATGGACAAGACAACGTTCCAAAAAGGGAAGCACTTGTCCACATATGACTTGATGTGACAAGTCAAAGATTCTAGAAGATGCATGGGAAAAGGGGATTCTAGGAGGAATAAAGGTGAATTTTTAAATTCACATGGGAAAGAGGGTCAATGCTAAGAAAGAAAAATAAAAAGGTTGACTAAAAATGCATGCTAAATGTGGCTAATGACTTTGATTAAGGTTGTGCAAACACATGATTAAGAGGATTAATGAAATATTAAGAAGAAATTGGAAGATGTGAGGATGTGACATTAATTTTTTAATTAATGTGTGCACATCCTAATCCAGAATTAATTAAATTAATCTGTATTAGAAGAGGGTTATGGAGGATGTGACAATGAGAGAGAAAAAGAGGAATTAAAAATTGACTTAAATTCAAAGAGGACACATGACAATTAAATAAAGTGATGTATTTATTTAATTTAGAGAGGAAAGAAGTAAAAGGTAAAAGTATTTAATTATTGAATTAAATACTTTAGGAACCTTATACAAATGATGAAAAATTAATTAAATAAGTTATTTAATTAATATTAGCGAAGAGGATGAAATAGACGAGTAAAGGGATGAGTAAGGAGACGAGTTTAACCATATGTAAGTGGTAAAATTTGGATGTCTACATAAATTTAACAAATTAATAATTATTTTGTTCTAAAGTGCAGACTTCTAGTATTTAACCAACCTCATATATAAAATTATTAGTAATGTTTATGTTTTTACAACCATGTTAATTTGTTTTGAAATTATAGCATATTTATTTTATTATTTTATTTTTTAAAATTATGTTAGTTATTTTATTTTAATTCATAACTATTGTATTATATATTGTAGTGTTGAAAATTGTACCCCCTTCTTGGAGATAGTACAATCTCACACTTAATTTGGACCAATTTTAGTGCCCTTGCATTCATGCCCTTTAATCATCATTAATAGGCCCCTAAGACACTTTATTACAGATCCCAAGGCATATTTCAACTAAAATCTTGACAAATTCAATAAATACATTTAATATTCTAACCTCTTGACATTCTCTCACCCTAAAAATCTAGGGTGGGACCCATACACCACCTTAGGTGTATGAGTCCCCCTGGGTGGGACCCATACGCCACCATGGGTGTATGAGTCCCCCTAGGAGGGACCCATACACCACCTTGGGTGTATGAGTCTCGTTTGGGGCCTTTTTAGGGTTTGAGCGAGAAATTAAAGTTTTTTAATTTAAATTTCACAAATGTCAGCATTTGGGATCTAATAAATGGTAAATTAGATAGGATTCCCATAAAATATAAGTGTGACACTCATTTTTCGACATTAGGACCTAGAGAGAACAAGACAAGTGATTAAGTAAGCAAGAGATTTAAGCATTTGCATTCAAGAGTAAAGAGCAAGCAAAGTTGAAGTCTTGGAGCAGCATTATAGTGTTTTTATAGGTCTTCAAGCTCACTTTCATTTCAAGATCAAGCATTTCCAAAGATTGATGATGGTTGTGTATGGAGTATCGTGATGGATTCTAGGTTAGGGAGATGCAACTAGCCATTGAACCAAGCCTAATGATTTGTTTCCTAAGTGATTCCATCTTCCATTATCATTCTACTTTCTACCTAAATGAAGGTACACGCATTCTTATGGATTATTAGGGTGATTGGAGATCTCCCAAAGTGAGTCATCATCATTTTCATGTTTCATTTATGCATCCTATTCTAGCACATTAGAGAAGGGTTTTGTTGTATTTTAGATTTCCTAATCTTAGGTACACTTAATATTAGGATCTTCACACACATTTCCATTGCATATTTATACTTTCTATCAAGGTTTAATTATCAAACTAGGGTTTTGACCAAGGCAAACCCCCCATAAGAAAATCAACACAACATTTTGTTTTGCAGATTTTTAACAAGTCTGGATCTAGAAGCGAAGTTTGAAAAACATAGGAAGGAAATGCAGAGATAGGAGAACAATTTCAGATCCTGCTTTTTTGGAAAGGAAGAATGAGACTAAATCACCCATTTGGGTGTATGAGTCCTAGTATACCCTTTTTTCTAGACTTTTATAGATCTAGATCAATCACTAGAAGATTCCAAATCCTGCCCAGATTCCTATAGTAGGACTAAATCACCTAGCTTGGCGTATCAGTCCCAGTGCACTTCAAAAAACATAATTTTAGGGTTATAGACCTTTCTTTGACTCTATCATTCTTCCAAGTACCCTTCTATTTCATTCTCTTCCATCAATCTGATTTCATGCTCTTAATTTTCTAGGGTTTTATGCATAGATTTTGTATTTCTTGTTTGAAGCTTCATTTAATGGTGAGCCCCCTGTTTAATCACACAAGGAAACCCCTATTCCTTCCCTCAATTAAGTCACTTGGTTGAGGGATCTTGATTTCTTAATGAACTAAAGAGTGAAATAGGTCCCAAAGTTCCATCTCCCAAAAGGTGGACACCCTATTTCCTTTGGTTCATTTTGGTGAACCCAGCGTTTAGACCCTTGAATTTTTTATTTGGAGAAAATTGTAAGTCCTATATCTAGATTGTATTAACTTTGCATTAGATTTTTGTTAGTTGAATTGCATTTAGGGCTTTCTAAACTTTGCATTAGTGAAAAGTGCAAATAGATTGCATTTTTACATCATTCAATTTCATTAGAAAACTCTACTTGCAAATAGTCATTTGAACATACAACTTAGACACCTTAAAATCAACTTAGAATTTGTTGGATTTGGTTTAAAAACCCTAATCTAGGACTCATTCAACCACCTAGGTGATTTAGTCCCTGTAAAGGTGTTTTTCCCCAATTTCTAGGTATTCTGTGACATTTGTTTTTCACTATCTGAATCTTCTTGAAACCCTAATTGGGACTCATTCACCCATTTAGGTGATTTAGTCCTAAATTGGGTTTGAATCTGCATTTTACAACATTAAAATCTTTCCATTTATGTTTTTGGTTGATGCCTTTACATTACTGTTTCAGCTTGTAGAATTACTATCAATAGCAATCTTTTCATAATTGATTTCATTTCAAGTACATGTTTCAATTGTGGATAGAATTAGATTACTGCACTTTTTTTTATTTTTATCATTATTTCATAGTTTGATAAGATTATATTATATTTGGCATTCATTATAAAACAAAACCAAAACCAAAACAATCATAAATCGATGAACCCCTTGGAAAAAGCGTAGTTATTTGAGTATGTCAAATCTCTTTTTCCAAGTTAACCTATCCTTCAATCCCTTTAGTAGTGATGACTTTGACATGTTAGATGAAGCCCTTGAGGATTTCATCTCACAAGGTCCATCCACTAAGGCTTGTTATAAAAAACCAAAACAAAGAGAAGTTAATGTTGTCTAACCTCAACTCATCTTTTACCCATCTTCAAACCAATCTCAAACTCAAAACAAACCCGTTCTCATCCTCGAACCACCTAAGAATAATGTTTCACAGCAATCAAGTTATAATACCATTTCTCATACATATAACATAGAAACAATCCACAACGAAGACAAGCAAATTTAACATCCCTTCCTTTGTCTCAACCCATCTTGCCTAGTGCTCCTTGTTTTCCTTCGCATAGTTGGAAGGATTATGATCTTGGTGAACAACTCCAGAATACTCCTGCAAAGATATCCCTATGGGATCTAATTCAAACTTCACCTAGTTATCATACTATGCTTCAAACAACCTTGCAATAAGTTGTGGTTTCCTCTAATGCAAACCCAAGTGATGTAGCAATTCTAATTCAAGGAATGAATGCAGTTAACATAGACATTACCTTTCATCAAAATGAGTTACCTCCCTTGGAAGTGAGAAAGAAAAATGATGCCTTCGTGATAATAGCTATCTTCAATAGAACAAGAATAAAGTGAACACTTGTGGATAATGGCTCAACTCTTAATGTATGTAGTGTATCCCTTTTGGATAAACTTGGCATGGATAAATCAAGAATTGAACTTTATTCCTTATCGATTTGAGGATTTGACAATGTAGGAAAGCAACCGCTTGGTGTGATCACTTTTCCTATTACAATTGGAAAGGTCGTGTTACAAACCCCTATCCATGTTACCTCATGATCTTTCATACAATATTATTTTAGGAAGACCATGGATTCATGAAATTCATGTGGTACCTTCAACTCTCCATCATATCATGAAGTATTTCTATAACAATACAATGTACCACATTGAAATAGATCTTGAGCCCAAAAGTTGCTTACAAATTGAAAAAGGAATGACAAGTCATCTAAAGACATTAATCCCAACTTCCAAGATAGAACCTATGAAATAAGAGAAACAAGAGATGGAAAAAGTTTCAAAGTTATTAGAGGATGATTAGGGCTCCTTAGATTTCACACCAACATTTATGGGATAATAAAAAATTACAACAAAAGAAATCAAAAAACAAAATCAACCAATGGTAATGTCAATGAGGAATTTAGAAGAAAACTCAGAAGCATCTACTTCATCTACTCTAAGATACAAGCTATACAACAAACTTTGATAAGATAGACTACCAACAACCACCAAACCCGAAAGAGATGGAGAAACTTTATGGAAGAGTTTATGAGCTTATGAAACAACTTGGTTATAGTGGAAAAGGATATGGAAGGAAAGAGCAAGAAATTCATGTTCCTATAGATCCTAACACGCAAGAAACAAAAAGTGGTTTGGGGTATTGTCCTTCTAAGATAATACAAGCGACAAAAAGACCCTCACTCAACATCAACACCATCATGTGTAACCCTAATAAAACAACTCACTTTGAAGCATCCTAAATTAATTGATACAACTTGTGAAGAATCGTTGGAATACTTTGAAGATGATGAAGCCTTGAAAGAAATGTTAGGAGTTTATGACAAGTCATTTACTCCTCTTGAAAAGAAACAAGTTACATGTGCTATGGTTAGTACTAAGCAAGAAGACAAAGAGAAGTAATAAGAATGATAAGGACAAAGAAGAATACAATCTTGAAATTCTAAAACAAAGTGCACTTCATTTGGGAGATATGATCAACATAGCAATGGATTCCACTAACGAGGAGAAAGTGATTAAAATCAGAAAGTGCCTTAATGAAGATAAACAAGAAGACCATGCAACTTTACTTCATGACTTTCCCAAATTTTTTGCTTGGACTTATTCGGATATGCTGGGAATTGATGCTAAGATAGTGACAGACAAAATATTCCTTGCAAAGGATGCTAAACCAGTCAAACAAAAGATACAAAATATGAATCCTAAGATAGCCTTATTGGTTAAGGCTGAGATTGAGAAACTCCTTGAAGTTGGTTTTATACAACCTATTGATTATTCTTCATGGATCCCGAACATTGTTGCAGTCGCAAAACCTGATAATCGTATTAGGATGTGTACAGACTTTCATGATTTGAATAAGTCATCTTTAAAAGATGATTTTCCCCTTCCTAATATTGACATGATAGTAAATTTAACTACAAGACATGCTTTGTTATTGTGCATGGATGGATTTTCTAGATCTAATCAAATTTTTAACCCTCAAGATCAATACAAAACAACATTTACTACAACTTGGGGAACATTTTGTTGGGTATTCATGCCTTTTGGATTAAAGAATGCAAGTGCAACATATCAGAGAGCTATGACATTGATATTTCATGATTACATACATAATATTTTGGAAGATTATGTTGATGATATTCTAGAAAAATATTTAACTAGACAAGACAATGTGAATATCCTTTGAAAAATATTTAAAAGAATGCAAAAATATAACATGAGATTGAACTCAAAAAAGTGTGTCTTTGGTGTAGATAGTGGAAAAAAAGTTAGGTTTTATAGTATCTCACAGAGGTATTGAGGTGGACATGAAGAAAATCGATGTTATCATTAGCATGCCACCTCCTAGAAACATTTCTCAATTTCACACTTTACAAGGAAGAATTCAGGCTATTTGTCATTTTGTAGTATCCTTAGCGGATCGAACATTACCCTTTACGCAACTCCTTAAGAAAGAGGTTCAGTTTTATTGGAATGAGGATTATAGTAAATAGGCTTTTGATATTTTGAAATATGATCTTTGCTACTCCACATGTTTTACAACCTACTATGCAAGATAAATCATCTATCCTTTATACAACAGTATCAACCCATGCTCTCGCAGCATTGTTGGCTCAACAAGATGAAAGTGGTAAAGAAAATCATTTTTTATTACATTAGTCAAACTCTAATTGATTATGAGACACGATGTACAATGATAGAAAAACAATGTTTGGCTCTCATATTCACTACTAGTAAATTAAGACATTACTTACTGAATGTTGAAATCCATGTGATGACAAAATTTGATCCTTTAAAACACCTTTTTGTTGAAACAGATTTATCGAGACACTTAGCTAAGTGGGTTATGCTATTAACTAAGTTTGATCTTAAATTTGTCTCTCAAAATGAAATCAAAGGACAAGCCTTGACTGGCCAATTAATTGATGCTCCCTCTCCCCTAGTGTTACCTAATATAGACTTATTTCCTAATGATAATGTGTTGACAATTGAAACCGATACATGGGAGTTATATTTTGATGGCTCTAAGTGTAGAACTAGCTTCAATGTAGGGGTTATACTAATCTTGCCTATAGGAAAGCCTATTCCCTTGTCTTACCACTTAAACTTCCTATGCACAAACAACACAACAAAGTATGAATCTTTACTTGTTGGAATACATGCCACTTTAACTCTGGGAGCACAAAGTATTAAGACATTCGGTGATTCCCAATTAGTCATTAAGCAAATAAATGGATCATATCAAGCAAAGCATGACAAATTATCAAAATAAAAGGATTTCACAATGACTCTCTTAGATAACTTTGATTCATATACCATTGATAATATCCCTGTTATGCCTTGCATAACCACCCCATTTTGTTCTGGAACAAATTGGGTCCCCCTCTTTCTTTTGCTTTTGTTTCCTTTGCCTTTGGTTGTTTGGTTTGGTCTTAGGAGTTTTTTTGTTTTCCTCCTGAGTTTGTTTTTGTTCTGTCAAAATTTTGGTTTTGCTTCAGCCTGAGTTGGGTTTCTTTTGTTAAAAATTGAATCAAATGATCAAAAAGGATATATTTCATACGCTTCTAAGGACTAATGGAGACCTTGTTTTGCAGGATTAAATCATGCACATGATGATATTTCTCAAGGAGCTCAGTTGGAAAACATTCCCCAATCTAGTTTGGCATAAAATTCCTCTAAGGAAGGAGTCGGTAAGACCTTCCAGATATCTTTCCAACTGGCAATGTGTTATTCATTTGAGATCCACCGGTCACCATGACATTTTACTTGCCGTAGGTTTTCATATATCTCCCCAACATGATGAAGTCTCACTGACCGATTGCATACAAGGTTGGCGTCACCAAAAGATCTACGCTTGATGAAAGGTCTTGCCGACCCATGGAGTCTCGGCGAAAGTTGTGGTTTCGGAGAAAGGTCTCGCTGACCACACAAACTCTTCCTGACTAAAGTGAGTTCATCGCCGAAGCAGGGCAGCTTCGCTATAAGGTCCTACCGACCCGATAGAGTCTTGCCAACATGAGGTGGTGGTCCCGGAATAGGCTCTCATCGAAACGTACGGCCTCGCTAAGAAGTCTTTTCGAAGTAAAGCGAGCTCGCGGCGAAGGAAAGGAGTTCGGCATAAGGTCTGGCCGAAGGGGAAAATTCTTGCCGACTAGCAGTAGTCTTTCCGACATGTTTTCTCCCTTCGGTGTAATGTTTGAAGCTCGTCGTAGTGTCCTGCCAACCCGATGGAGTCTTGCCGAAATAAAAGGGGCTCGAGCTCGGGGAATAAGAATGAGCTCGTGGAGATTCTAAGTGAATGATTAGGGCTTAGGGAGATGTCTTCCCAAGTGCAATGGTCTCTCCGAGGCAGAGTGAGTTCGGGGTAATGTCTTGTCGACCCGGTAGTGTCTCACCGACATTTGTTAACAGAATGGACATCGGGGAGACTCCTGGCCGAATGTTTTGGACTTGTTGTGATGTATGGCCGATGGTGATTGTCTCGGCGACCACTGTGGATATCGATATAACTTGTGTAGCTCGACATAAGGTCTTGTTGACCATCGTATGCTACGCCAATGGTTGCTATGAGGTATAATCGCATCGGGGAGACACGATCAGTGTCTCACCGACATGCGATTTTGTGTGAATGACTTTTAACCACCCGGGAATCCCACGTGGAGTGTGTTTGCCCAATCAGAAGGAACTAAAGATGAACCATTGACCAATTGACTACACCTATGAGGAAGATCAACAAACTGTGACCAGTGTGGACCTGCTCTGTGAACGAGCCGATGGAGCAGCTTGGTGAACACTGGTGTGGAGATCTAAGGAAAAGTCTGATGTTGCTTCCAGAGATGGTCAGCTTGTAGAGAGATCTAGAGTGAGAATCAGAGAGAAAGGAGGAAGAAATTATGAGTCACAGTGATAGCTCAGATCGCTACTGGAAAAGGAGGATCGACATTAATGATAATGCTTTAGAGCATTCAAGGCGATTCTAATGGAAGTTCAAAGGTGGACACAAAGGCCAAGAGTTAATGTTGTGGTTGTAAAAGATCTGAAGGCTTCTCTTGGGGGAAATCTCTCACCGACATGGACATGGAGGATGAAATTGAATGCAGCATTGACTTCATTCCAAAATATTTGAGAGTTGGCCCTCCTGTAACAAGCTGATATTTTGTAAACCCTAGAACAGGGGCCAACGCATTATTTTTGGGCACATCCTGTATATATGGAATTTTTTCCTCTTTGTAAGGAGGTCTGAGACATAGAGAGATAAATTTTAAGAACAGTATTAATCTTCTAAGTAGTAGTAGAGAAAAGCTTAAGAGTAGCAATAGAATAGGAGTTAGATTCAGCATAGACAGTAATGTATCCTTCTAGTTTTCTTAGTGTAGATGGAAACAATTTGAAGACATAGATTTAATGTACACTGGTGATTGTGCCAGAGTTGTAAATGTTGCTTATCTGTTTCACTAATAGTAGAAGCAACCATATTTAAATCTACTTCATGTTGTGTTCTAAAATGGTATTTATCTTGAGTTAATCATTTGATTTGAGAAGCTTTCAAGGAATGAAATCTTATTTTATGTTTTGTTTAAATGGTTAGTTACAATCTATTGTTGAAGTTATCATTGTGAATGAATGAAGTTGTGTGTTAATCACAAGTTAATTTTGTTCTACAGTTTAGTTAGCAATTCCTTGAAAGGTAACGAGTCTGGTTAAGTTGGATGAATTATCATTCTTTTCGGTTCCAAGCTTTGATCTATCTTTTTCTATTTCTTTAAAAACCCTGGTTAAAGTAGGTTTGATTTTATGCTTGATCTTAGAATAATCTAGAAGCTCAACACCAGTAGGCCCCTTGAACATTATAGTTCACATCAACCACTGAGTGAAATCAGCACAGTCGAGAACCGATTATAAAGACCTTGGGAGTTAAGATATACATGTGTTATTCTTACTCTTTCAGGAGAAATAGAATAGTAATATTATGTTTAACTATTGTTGTGCTCATCAGAAACATCAATAATCCCACAAAAAGATAATCTACATGCGGATGCAATGGCAAGTGTGGCTTCCCTTGTATCTCCCCAAGATCCTTCAAAATACTTCACATTCATTGTCCATACAATTATGCAACCATCAATAGAAGATAAGTTCAAAGAAGTGTTATCAACCATCATGGAAAGCTCTAGTGAATGGTACACACCAATATTTAATTATTTAAAAGAAGGTACCTTTTCTGAGCGGAGAACTAAGAATACTCGAGCTTGCCTTCAAAAAATTACGTCTCGATATATAATCCTTGCATATGTTCTGTATAGAAGGTCCTTTAATGGTCTTTTGTTAGATGCCTCAAAAAATTCAAAATCCCCATAGCACTTGCGGAAGCTCATGCGGGTGCTTGTGGAGACCATTTTGGAGGAAAATCATTAGTTCAAAGCTAATCTACATAAGATACTATTTAAAACATATGGAACAAGATTTCTTTGAATATGTTAAGAAATGTCACAAATTCTAAGAACATAGCAATTTGATTCATGCTCATGCTTTTGAGCTTCATGCCCAAGATCCTATCTGGCCATTCTCGGTATGGAGTCTAGATCTTATTGGAAAAATATCACCACCCTCTTCCACTGGACATACATTTATAATTACTGCAACAAATTATTTCACAAAGTGGGTAGAAGTTGTTCCCCTTCGTTCAACAACTACTAATGTAATATGTCATTTCATATTGGAACACATCATTTCTCACTTTGGACTCCCTTTTACATTAGTTTTGGATAATGAGACACTATTTAAGAATAATGACGTGAAGTTCTTAGATACATTTAACATCCAACATCATTTTTCAACACCTTACTACCCATAATCTAATGGTCAAGTTGAATCAACTAATAAGACTCTTGAGCAAATCTTAAGAAAAATAGTAAGCAAACATAATAAGGATTGGCACACATAGTTAACATATGTGTTATGGGCTTATCATACTAGTATTAGAATATCAACTGAAAATATCTTTATAACCTTGTCTATGGTACCGAGGTGATAATGCCCTTGGAGTTAGAGATTCCTTCATTAAGAATCGCTCTTCAAAGATTTATTGATGATAATAGTTATAACAAACAATGATTGCATCAACTTGAAATGCTTGATGAATAGCACATCAACACTCTTGAGCATCTCCAAGCTTACTCTAGACGAATGCAATGTACTTACAATGATCATATCATTCCTTGTTCATTTAATAAAGGTGATTTGGTGTTATTTTTAGAATCAACATAATGTCAATGTTGCCCTAACTGAAAAAAGGAAAATTCAGCCCTAATTGGTTAGGACCTTACACAATTAATGAAAGTTATGGGTCTAGAGCATACACGTTAACATAAATGGATGGTACACCTCTTAAAGAACCTATTGATGTCATGCATTTATGTTGGTACTATGCTTAACCTTCCTTCTTGAATATTGTGAACATTAAAGTAGTGATGTTAGAGTTAGTAGATAGTATGCTATTTTCTCTCGCATTGCTTTGTTCTTGACAAACAATTATTCCTATCTGTTAAATATTAAGGTAATTATTCAAATTAACTTTGGATTGTTACTTTAGGTTTCATACTATTCAAGATAATCTTGTATGTTGTGTTAGATTAGATCCTTATATGCATTTAATGTTCTATAATTAGATCATAGGTGCATTTAATTTAGCATAACATACTCAATCATAAGGTTGCATCTAAAGAAAAACTAAAATGGTTTTAATTAGATCATGTAAAACATGTTAGATCATGGAGATATTTATTAAATAGTCATAAAGATTATTTGATAAAACACATTGCCATCTAACTCATACACATAAACATAAGTAGCCAAACATAAATGCTCATATATATATATATATATATATATATATATATATATATATAAGAAGGTTTTAAGTACATATCCTCAAATAATACAATGCTATTGTGGTGTGTGACTATTAGACCCCTCAAGGTTTGGTGGTGGCCTTCGTCATAAGACAGTGCTATGTGATCGTGATCTACTCATGGATCTCAATACATCTTGTAGGCCCTCTCATCGTCCAACAGCCCTAGCCTCTCATACAACAACCTCCATGCACTCTCAATCTATGCAGTCTCTCTCTGCCTACAGTCTGAAAACCTCTCCATGTAGTCTCTCGAGCTCCACCAGATCTCGAGATGATCACAGCTCATCATAGGTAGCTTGTAGTGTTGATAGCTTGCCCATGGCTCAATCAACACCCCTGGTAACGCTCTTGTAAGCTCTCCTCAACCTTGCAAAAGGCTTGAAAAAATCTATATGTTGTTCTACAATTAGTGTGGGCATGTACTCTATGGTGATAGCCTCGTTTGCAAGCAAAGGAGGCACCATCTCTACGGCAGTCCATTGGTAGAGATCTTGTAGCTCTCTGATGGATCCTACAAGATGGAAATCATAAAGATAATTAATACACATCATGATATATATATATATATAAAACAAGAACATGAGCATAATCATAAACATAAATAATGTATTCTCACCCAAATCTCCTTCCTACTGGGAAAAAGTGTAGACATGTAAAATGTATCGATTGACATTGCACATCTGATCCCGTTTACTAACATCATTTTCATCCTAAATCATCCCTCTGTCTAACTATTTAATCGAATACCCTTATTTGATTAAATTAATCAATTTTCCTCTCTTAATTAAATAAATCATTTATCTAATTAAGTCATTCTCTCTTGTTAATTAAATCAATCAATCTAATCTAATTATCTCTATTTAATTAAATAATTCATTTTATTTGATTAAATCTCTAAAGTCCCCCTATTAAATTAAATAAATTAAAACCTTATTTGATTTAATCTAATATCCATCTCCTTTAGTTAAATAAATCAAAAATATTTATTTAATTAATCTTTATATCATATTCTTCTCATCTTTTGATTTAAATCAACCCATAAATATAAATCAAATAGTCACATCATCTAATCCTTCATTAAATTAATTAACCTTTGATTAATTTAATTCTAAATCCATGTCCCATCCTCTAGCTTTTGCCACTTGCACATGAAAATAGATTTAATTCATTTATTAAATCCCTATTCTCTCTCAACATGGCATTAAAGAGGAATATTCCTTCAATTTGAAAATCCCTCCAAGTGGGATAGGTCCTTCCAACAAGACATTTATTTCATCTTACAAGTCCTTTTGCATTGGGCCAAGTGGCCATTACTCCATTCGACTCTTCATCCACCTTGTTATTTCACAAATTTCAAATAAATGCATTTATGGGCACTTTCATCAAAATGTGCACATCCTTCATCCATCCATCTCTTGACAAGTGGCATTTGGCCATTGGTTGAAATTTAGTCCCACATTGCTTCATTT
This sequence comes from Sequoia sempervirens, assembly GCA_007258455.2. Taxonomy (NCBI): domain Eukaryota; kingdom Viridiplantae; phylum Streptophyta; class Pinopsida; order Cupressales; family Cupressaceae; genus Sequoia; species Sequoia sempervirens. The sequence goes on from VDFB02105785.1 coordinate 335,078,614, forward strand.
TGGGCATTTCTCCATCTTTTCTTTCTATAAATAAGAGGTTTCTTTCCTCATTTGATCATCCACAATTTGAGCAAACTTATTATACTCAATTTCATCTTCAAGCATTAGCATTTTCATCAATTTCATCAAGGCATAGCTAGGTTATTGCAGGTTTTCTCCATGGAGTTCATTTGAAGCAATCACCAAGTGGATCAATCATCACCAAATCATCAAAAGCTTGCATAGGAGTTGGGAAAGGGCCAATTTCTACATCAAATTGGCACCAACTCCCCCATAAGATCAAGAGTTTGCATGTTTTTAATAGGATTTGATCTATCTTCTTTCTTTTTCATTGTGTTCTTATTTTTTTATTCCTATTTTAAGCATTGCTAATGGATTTTATTGGGAACTTTGATATTGGCTTTCATTTGAATCTTCTAATCATTTGGGTTATTACTTGCTTTCCTAACCTATATTTTGCAAATCTAACTGGTTTTCTTGTAGGTTGGTCAAATCGAAGTGGAGGAGAAAGACATGATTAAAAGAGGAATGATGACATCACTCTCTCATGATACCAAGTGTTTTTAAACACTTTAGTGTTTGTTTAACACTCTTAGAGAATTCAAAATTTCTCTTAAAAATTTGTTATCTTCCATGTGCTTAGGACCTACTAAATTTCTTTTGGGCTCTAAAAAGAACATTTCAATTTTTGTTACAAAAGGGATTAAAAAGAACTCTAGGACAAACTCACTAGATTTGGTTTGGGGATTAACAATTGAACAATGCAATCTCCACATTTCCTTTGGTGCTTAAAAAGAATTCATTATTACTTCAAATGAGGACTTAAAATGAAAAGTGCTTCTTTGTCTTGTAATTGCTTACTCAAAGTAATACCATCAAAAAGACGTATGCGCTTCTCTCATGCCTCATAGTGATCTTGAGAATCAAAAGGATTTTTGGTGATCTCAAGTTGTGTAAGTAATTTCCTCCACATTTCTTTTTTGGGATTAAAATTGAACAAAACATCTTGCAAGTGTGAGTGGAGGTCATTGCATATATTCTCTCTCTTTGTGTTGCAACAAAGATTGATCGAGTTACGGATATTGCTTGCTCACTTTTGTTTATCTTAGAGGGCCTGCCTTGTGGGAAAAAGTAATCACCCAAGGGAATGACCCAACTGGTAACACGCTAAAGCCAAGTGTATTTCTAGCCGGTATATAAGTGTGGATATTAGAACAAAGGCCAATATCATGTGGTTGGTTCCGACGAGAAGGGCAGCAATGGTCTCTTGCTGCATGGATCAATCCCTACGAATGGAAATTCTGAATTAAAACCCTTGTGTAGAAAAGGCCAAAATCCTTAATCTATTTTTTGGTGCAAGAACAGTCGTTCTAAAGCCACCCCACACTTTTATGGTTTTTAGTAGAAATGGAAAGTATGTCATGGGAGTTTCATGGGTGTTGATGCTTGGTTTCTTCGTATAAGTGAGTGTCGTGGAGGGGAGGTAGTTGGGTCAAGCATTTAACCATTCACTAAAAATAAGTGTAGTTGGACTTGTCAAGTGGGGATTCAACAAATATAGTCTTTCATATCCATAGGGTTGTGCTTGTTTTTGGTTACAAAACACTTTGCTTGTTCGTAAACATTGGGAAACAAACATTCAACATTGTCATCAAAACTTCAAACCCTTTAGGAAGCAAATATCTTTGACAAGATTCATGTGTTATTGCTAATGATTTCCCTTGAGATTTTATCCTTAGAGGTTTCTAAACACTTGGATTTATATCTCAATTTGCTTACTAAAGTCAACAATAGGTAACTTTTGCCTTGATTTCATCAAAGTTCCACATAATGCACATTGTGGGATAAGAGGAAGTTAAGACATTGGACATCTAGTTTCAAAGTTAATCAAGAATTGTTTGTGGTAAAAAGAAGTCACTAAACAAAGCTAAGAACAATTGAACCCCACACATGTGTCTCAAATGATTTCATGCAAGATCAAAATCTGGAAACCAAAATCAAAATCTCTTAGTCCAAAAGAACATCAAAAGCATCTCTCAACGCTATACGAATTCAAACAAAGATTACTTTTCAACTTTTACAGGAAAGCATCAAGAAACAATCCCAATTTGTATGAGTTTTTTTATCAAAAAAATCCAAATCTTTTTCGGGAATTTGAATCTCTTGTCTAGAGTAAATTGTGTTCTTCAAAACTGAGGTCTTGTAAACAAGAGTCTTTTTAGGTTCATTTAGGATCAAAATCAAACTTCCATCCATCTTGCAAACATCAATCCAAATCATCTCACCAAAAACTCTTGAAAATATTGAAATCATCCTTCATGCTGGACTTTTTGGCAAATCAAAATCATTGAACCAAAATCCTTGAAATCCTTGAAACAAAACATCAAACCATCTTGTTTAGTTAAGTATATGCAGAGGCATCCTTCTTCATATACTTAATTAAATTATCCTCAAATCATCTTGTTTAGCTAGGTATATGTAGATGAATCCTTCTTCATGTACTTAATCAAATTTGTCATCAAATCATCTTGTATAGCTAGGTATATGTAGATGCATCCTTCTCCATATGCTTAGTTGAATTATCATCTTGTTTGAATAGGTGTGGGTAGATGCATCCTTCTCCCTACACTTAGTCAAATTATCATCTTGTGAGAAAGCCTATCCCATAGATAACATCTTGTTTGAATAGGTGTGGGTAGATGCATCCTTCTCCCTACACTTAGTCAAATTATCATCTTGTGAGAAATCCTATCCCATAGATAACATCCAACATCTTGGGATCCATTTGTTCGTTATCCAAAATCAAAGCAAATCAAGGTCAATCCAAAATGCAAGAATCCAAAAAGTCCCAAAAGTCTAGCATCCCCTTAAGATATTCTAAGAGTTAAATCATCCATATCATCCATCTTTCACACATTTCATTATCACACCTTTGATCCTTAAAACATCCTAAATTTTCTCTTTTGTACCTAAGATTAGATCAATCCAAAGAATTAGAGATTCATCTCCCACATTCTTGAAAATTGATCCCTATTTTATGGTGCAAACTAGATCTCAACACAAGAGGAACATGGAAGCCAACAAAGAAGCATCCACTACAAGTGACCTAAGTCAAACCAATTCTGAAATAAATTTTGTTGGATCAAGCAATCCTCTAACTAACTTTCCCTCATCATCACAAAATCCTCAAGAGGAAGGTCAAGTAGAGGATCTTACCAATAATCCCTTTGGGATGTCATAATATTAGATTATCGAGATAGTCCAAAATCCTGAGAATCATAGAATTATCAACATCATGATGAGACTCAATCCTTCTCTATACATGCTTGAATTAGCAAAACGAGGGGCCAAACTCCCTTTTGATTTCGATATGAGTACCATTGTGGAACCATATTTTGGGGTCATGCCTCCAATTTCATCCATGCCTCTGATGTCATCTACACCCCCAATCCAAAATGTCACTCAAAACATCCTACAAATTACATCATCCATTGCTCCAACTCAACCCATTGTTAACAAGGGAAACACATTTCTCAATGCTTTACAAACACACCCCCTTATGAATAATTAAGATTTGGACGCAAACACCATCTTAGGGAAAACCACACCCCAAAACCCATCAAATCCATATGTCCCCCTCACATTCCATGATCCTATTGACCCATCATCATCATCATTTCATGCAACACCTCAAACTTCTCTCCCCATAACCTCACAAGGAGAAGGTGATTTATTTGGACCAGGGGGCATTTTTGACACTACATCTTCATCATTCCCACAAGGGAGTATGCCACTCACATTTCCACCAATTCCACCATTTCCATCAATATCCACACCACCTATTGGTTTAGGGCTCCCCCCTCTACCAAACATCAATCAACAAAATCCAACCAACACCTCGAACATTAATCAAAGCATCATACCAAATCCCCAAATCTTGCCATCGATATCGCAACAACAAATGACAACACAGGAAATCATCACATCATCAACCATCACCCAAACATCTCAAAACATGGTCTCGCAGGAACCAAGCATATCGATCGCACCATCCACCACTCAAAACCCACTCATTAATACAACGGTGCCCCTCACCACCACAACAAGCATCATTCCAAATCCACCTCCACCACCACCACCAAACTTGAATACATCAAACCAATATAGCATTTCATTACAAGCTACTTAATAGGCTACCTATCAAAAGGCACTCCAACAAATCCAAAACCGACAAGCTGCACAACTAGTTGCTCAGCAAGCTACTCAAACTGCTCAAGCCGCACTACAAGCACAACAAGCGCAACAAGCACAGCAAGCTACACAATCCCAAGCCTTATTACAACAACAAGAAGCTGCTCAAGCTACTCAAGCTACACAAGCCTCATAGATAGCACAAGCTCAAGCCCAATACCAAGCTCAGTAAGCACAAGCACAAGCACAATATCTCACACAACAACAAGCAACCTAGCAGCAAGCATATCAACAAGTGCTAAAACAATACCAAGAGCAACAAGAATCAGCCTGATTAGCAGCCCAACAACAAGCATTGTTGGTGCAACAACAGTAACAACAAGCTTAGCAACAGGCACTACTAGCACAACAGCAATAGGACCAACAACAAGTGTTGTTAGTACAATAGAAATTGCAAGCATACTTGGCACAGCAGAATGTGCAAGCACCATCCATCAATACACCAACCAATCCACCCATCCCACCAACAATTGAACCACCGCAAAACACCTTTACTCCACCCCCTGATCTACAAAATGATGTGACAGCACAAATCAGGTTGCTTTCGCAACAAGTGCTTGACCTTCAGTCAGGGAGAACCACGAATACACCCAAAAAATTGTGTCCTTATCCATTTGACAGGAGTCTTGTAATGAAACTATTCCCAAAGGGATTTGAGATCCCCAAATTTGATAAATATCGTGGGACGGGTAACCCTGAAGATCACATCATAGAATTCCAAGTTCATTGCATGGAAGTTGCATATGACGATACATATCTAATGCGACTATTTCCTAGAAGTTTGGTTGGCCAAGCCATGGAGTGGTTCTCTCGCCTTCCTCCAGGCATCAAAAAGTTCCAAGAAATAGTAGACGCATTCATCAAAAACTACACATTCAATATTGGTATGGATGTCAGTCTAGAGGAACTATTGGCTCTAAAACAAGGAAAGAACGAATCATTTGCTTCTTTCTTACAATGATGGCAATCCAAGGCCAATCAGAGCAAATGGCTCATGCCAGAAGAACAAGTTTGCACTATCATTTCAAATCTCGATGGAGCCTTGGAATTCCACCTTAAAGTGCAAGGTATCACTACATATGACCAATTGATCTCCAAGGTGCTCAATATCAAATGAGCCCTTATTTCACAAGGAGGATCACTTGCATATCCTGAATAGCAAAACAATCGCCCATCCACTAGTTACAATGAAAAACCACGCACATGGGAAAGAAACAAAAATTTTACCAATGATGGTGTTGTCGATGCCAAAGTTGTCATCAGCGCCCCTTAGAAAAACACACCCGCACCCCAATAGCAACCCCAAAACCACCATCAAAACAACCATCAAGCTAATGCAATGACACAACAGTCGAACAATCAAGTGATCAACAATGTAAACGATCAAAGGGGACCACCCAGTTAAACAAGAACTCTCCCAAGCGGAAGTACACTACCCTTGGGGAACCACTCGAGGTCATCATGAAGAAATTAATAAACAAAAACCTCATCAAAGCTCCCACCTATGAGAATTACTAGGAACCAGATGTGAAAACACCTTGGTACAATGAAAACCAGCTTTGTGACTTTCACAAAATCAAAGGGCACACCACTAACAGTTGCATGAGGTTGAAAAACCTAATCCAAGATCATTGATCAAAAAATCATAAATGTGGAGTAGCCAACAGGAAATCAGAACCTCAAGATATCCACAAATCTAATGCCTAACCATAAAAAAGGGAACAATAATAATGACAAAGGAAAAGGCACCTTCAAGAGCATAAATCATGTGTATGATCATGTCATCGCATCCATGGATGAGTACTGCACCACTATCACCATCAAAGGAGCCCATGTTGATTGTGGAGTCACCACAAGAGGTAGGAAAATTACCATTGCAGGATCATCTCAGCCAAATAGAGCACCCACTTCCAACCCAAGATCTATTCCCAATATCTATAATGTCCTTGATCAGGTAAAAAGAACCCCAACACAAATCTCCATCATGGAGTTACTAAAAATTTCATCTGCCCACTGAAAGATCCTAGAGGAAGCATTGGATTCATCCACCGTCCCTGTGGATCTTGATGCAGAACAATTCCAAGCTATGGTTAGAAACATCATTACTCCCAACCTCCTTACATTCTCCAATCAAGATTTTCCCGCTCAACCATCTCACAATCATGCACTCCATTTGGAGGTCCTAGTGCATAAAAACAAAGTCAAGTGAGTCTTGGTGGATGGAGATGCGAGCTTGAACATTTGTTCCCTTAAACTCATAAAGAATCTAAAAATCTCATAAGACTCCATCAAAAAAGTCAAAGGCATCACAATCAGGGCATATGATGACCAAGAAAGAGTTTCCCAAGGCACAATTCAACTCCCTATTCAAGTAGGGCCAGCAATCATGGAAACTACCTATCAGGTCCTGGACCTCAACTTGCCTTATAACATTCTCCTAGGATGTCTATGGATCCATGCAATGCAAGCAGTAGCATCAACCTTCCATCAATGCATCAAATTCACATATGAAGGCCAAGAGGTCACCATCCATGGAGATCCTGAACCATTCTCTTACTGCAAAAACCTAGAGGAAAAATATTATAAAATCCCTCAAGTGCCTAAAAATGATGAAGGTCCATCAACTCCATATATTGACCCAACTACTCTCACCTCCACATCTGTGACAAATATACCCACCATCCCCACCATCTCTGATATCAAATTTATCATCCAGGACAATGGTTGTGGAAACTATACAATTCCCAAAAATGCTTTTGTGGTAGGAGAGTTACCACAATCTCTTAGATCACGAGGGCGACCGTAATCAAATGAAGCCTCCACATCCCAAACATCCACTAAAGGATATTCCAAATTTAGAAGCTGGGGAGATCTCAGTTGAGAAGTAATAGAGGATGACCTATCCCATCTCCTGTATCAAGACAATAGACTGGTAGCCAATTTACCTATGGACGACAGCAGCAAAGGCTTGCAAATGATGCTTGCAATGGGCTATGACAGAAACTAGAAATTGGGGCAAAACGACAATGGGCTTCTAATACCCATCATTCCTGAGACATGAATGATAAATCTTGGCCTCAGATGTACCCCTCCGAGTATAACCATATGTGGACAAGGTGCCCCAGTTAAAGTAGTCAGGACTCCCCATCAGCCAACACCAGTTGAACTACGCTTACCTGTGTCTACCGGTCGAGTCATAGACAATTTCACTTTTGATATAACTAATGTTTATAGTAGTAGCGATGACGAGGAAGATACCATACCTGACCTACCAATGCTTTTTGATAATTCCTCACTCCTTATGATTAGTACCCTATCCTATGAGTCTGAGAACCAATCACATGAGATAAAACTAGTCTACCCCCAACTCATCGATCATGACCAACGATGACCATTGATTCTTGACACATTCAAAAATGATGAGTCATTCTCATAATTCATGGGATTGCAATACATGATACCATGTGGCGATCATAAAGCTAGATTTGAAATAATTTTAGACACACATGCTTACTACAGGGAGATGATTGAGTCCTTCAGTCGCACAAGTGAAAATCTAAGAATAATCTCAAGGTCCTTGAGTGAAAACCATAATGTGGAACTCTCTAATCCAAAAATAGTAAAAAGAAAGGATGTATCCAATGGTGAAAACCTCTCTAAGGTTCCTACGGATGAAGTATTCAATCTTCCCCTCAATGCTTTACACCAAGAAAAATCAGCAGTTCTAGCATAAAAGTGCAACCCAGTCAACTTGGGAACAGAAGAAACTCCACACATCACATTCTATGTCAAATCACTAATGAAAAAGGAACAAGAACTCCTAGCTGCTTTCCTGAGGGAGAGAAAGTTCAATTTTGCATGGAGTTATGCCGACATGCCCGAACTAGATCTGGAGATTGTGGTCCATCATCTAGCAATGCATCATGAAGCTAAGCCTGTCAGATAGAAACTAAGAAAGATGCATCCCCAAATAGCCTTACTAGTCAAAATGGAATTGAAAAAACTACTTGATGCAGGATTCATAAGACCAATTGACTATCCCGAATGGGTATCGAATATGGTTCTTGTTTTAAAACCAATGGGGGCATCTGCATCTGTGTGGATTTTAGAGATCTAAACAAAGCATGTTTGAAAGATGACTTCCTGTTGCCTAACATTGACATGATTGTGGACATGACTGTGGGACATGAAATGCTTTCTCTAATGGGTGGTTTATCTGGGTACAACCAAATAATGATTTCCAAAGAAGACCAACACAAAATGGCCTTCACCTATCCATGGGGGACTTACTATTGGAACATGATGCCATTCGGCCTAAAGAATGTTGGGGCCACCTACCAAAAAGCCATGATGTTAATCTTTCATGAAAAGATCCACAAAACTATCGAAGATTATGTTGATGACATACTAGCAAAATCCAAAAAGAGGAGAGATAGAATAGCAACCTTGAGTGCTATTTTCGACAGGCTAGAGGAATACAAGGTCTGTTTAAATCCAAAGAAGTGTGCCTTCGATGTACAATCAGGAAAGCTACTGGGATATATAGTGTCAATGAGGGGTATTGAAATAGATCCTACAAAGTTAAAAGCAATCCTCGAGATGGAGGCACCCAAAACATTGAAACACTTGAGAGGTCTCCAAGGCAGGATTCAGTCCATCCACAGATTCATAGCACAACTGGTAGACAAGCAAATCCCTTATTCTCACCTACTCCACAAGGGGGTAGCGTAAAAGTGGGATGACAAGTGTGAAGAAGCCTTCAAAAAAATTAAAGAATATCTGCTCACACCTCCGGTCCTCATGCCACCGATCCCAAGAAAGCCACTAATCCTCTATGTATCAGCAACAGTAGCAGCCCTTGGAGTTCTTCTAGCTAAGCATGATGAAAATGGGACAGAGAGGGCCATCTATTACATCAGCTGCACAATGGTCAAGCATGAGCTAAACTACTCATTCATTGAAAAATCCTATCTAGCAGTAGTGTTTGCTTCACATAAATTCAGACACTACATGTTGGCACAAAAAATCAAACTCATCACCAAAATCGACCCCCTCAAGCACCTATTATCAAAATCAATGCTCACAAGAAGGATGGCCAAGTGGGTCATGATTCTATCTGAATACAACATTGAATACATAGAGTGGAAAGAAATCAAAGGCCAGGTGATCACATCAGCTTGCGGAAGCACCCATGTATTCAGAGAATCCACTCATATCAAAGTTTACAAATGAATCCATCTTCAATCTTAGCATAGCCAACCATTGGAAACTCTCCTTTGATGGTTCCTACACGCAGCAACGATCAGGAGCTGGTGTCTTCTTCATCACCCCACATGGGGACTGTATACCTAGATCCTACAAATTGGCATTCCCTTGCACTAACAACATCACAGAATACAAGGCTTTAACCATAGGTTTTAGAATAGCAGTGTAGTGGCATATCATGGCCCTCAGAGTATATGGAGACTCCTAGCTGATAATAAATCAAGTGAATGATGAGTACCAAACAAAGGATGATAAGCTGACTCCATACAAAAAGTTGGTAGAGAGCCTCAAAAAAAAATTCATTAATATCACATTTGAGCAGATACCAAGAGCAAACAATAGAGAAGTGGATGTCATGGCAATAATTGGATCCCTACTGGATATCCCTCACAATGTTCCAAAATATGAATTCCTGGTAGAATAGCTTCTCGTGCCTGCATTTGAGGTACCAGAGTTGAAATTCGTATGCAAAATTATTGGTTTGGTACCATGAAATTTATAAATATCTAAGAATAGGAGTCCTTCCAGCTAACATAATGTCAAACCTCAAGAAATCCTTTGTTGAAAAAGCATCTAGGTTTTTCATCCTAGGAAATACCTTGTACCGTAGGAGCATAGAGGGAACTTATTACGTTGCCTAAATGTTGAAGAATCCTTGACTGCTTTAACTGAGGTACATAACAGGATTTGTGGTTCGCACTTGAGCGGAATGACCTTGGCCAAGAAATTGTTGAGGACAGGGTATTATTGGCCTACTATGGAAAGGCAAGCACATGACTACGTCAGAAGGTGTTTACAATGTCAGCAGCATGGGGACCTCATCCATGCTCCAGCTCAACAACTCCATCTAATTGTCACGCCATGGCCCTTTTCACAGTGGAGGTTTGATCTCGTAGGGAAAATTACTCTCTCCTCATCCAATGGCCACAAGTTTATCATTACCGCCACTGAGTACTTTACCAAATTGGTGGAAGCCATACCAATGACCTACATAACTGGGAAGTAGATATCAAAGTTCATCCTGAACTATCTCATATGTTGCTATGGTGTCCCACAAGCCATTATCTCAGATAATGGGACATCATTCAAAAATCAGGAGGCCCATGACCTATGCAAAAAATTCAAAATCCAACATCGCTTCTCCACTCCATACTATCCCCAAGGCAATGGCCAAGCAAAAGCCACCAATAAAACAATCCTAAAGATCCTCAAAAAGACAATCAATGACGTAGGTCATGACTGGAATTTGCAACTAAATCTCGCCCTCTTGGCCTATCAAACTAGCATCCACACACCCATCAACACCACCCCATTCTCTCTAGTCTATGGATTAGAAGCTATATTGCCCATCGAGATCAAGCTTCCATCACTAAGAATATTAATGAAAAACCTCATCACAGATGAAGAATACCGAGTATCAAGACTCAATGAGTTGGAGCTACTAGATGAGTAGCATATGGAAGCATTAAATCATTTGCAAGTCTATCAAAACTAACTCAAGAGGAGCTATAACAAGAAAATAAAGAGTCAGACATTCCAAGTTGGAGAATTGGTGCTAAAGGAGAATCAGAAGAATGTTCCAAATCCAAATAACAAAGGAAAATTTGAACCCAACTGGTTGGGACCATTCATTATCACAGCAATCTATAAGTCATGGGCATATCAGTTATCAACACCTAAAGGGGAACCTCTATAGGAGCCCATGAACAGCTCCCATCTCAAAAAGTTTTATGCCTAATATTTCAAGGTATAGAACCCAAAAAATCAAAAAATGTCCTGAAAAAATGGTCACCCTAATGAAAACCTGGCAAATAGGTGTCTTGGTGACAACAAAAAAATTAAAAAAGCAAAAAGTCCAAAAAAAAATCAGAAAAAAGATCAAAATTAGTAAAGAGAAAAATTGTCCTCTAGTGAAAACCACTTCGGTGGTGCTTTGGGAAAGTACCTTGGTGAACACCTGGAAAACAGGAACCTTGTGTAAATAAGCACTTTCCATCCACCAGGATCTTCACGACTCATTCAGCATCATCCATCACATTACATATCTTCATCCATCACCCATCTGCATCTGCATCATGGCTTGGTCCTATGTTTGTATCATGATCCCTCCTAGTATTACTCGACCCATCCTCAAGGTCATTTTGTCCTACCTTTATCGGAGTAGTCTATTACATCATGCTGAGGGCATGTTCTCATCAAATCGGATTCGTATATGTTCTTGAGATCCCTAAATTAAGAAAATCCAAAAAACATCGTAAAATCCAAAAATCCAAAAACATCATAAAATCCAAAACATTCAAAACATTCAAAATCCAAAAATGGGTCAAAAAGTCAGTCAAAAGGAGTCAAAAATAGAGTCATCTTGTCGAACTACGGGTCTCTAAGCCTTGAACGTAGAAAAGGTTGAATCTTTGATCATCCCTCGAGACACTTAGGTCAGTCCTCTAGGAGTCCATCTTAATAAACTGGCAGTCCATTTGTTCATATCTCAGCAATAATCGAGTCAAGGTCAATCAAACTACATGGTCTTTGTGTGTATAATGTAGGCAAGGATAATTTGTTGATCAGCCCCTGAGGCCCCTAGGATAGGTCTTTAGGTTAGTCTCTTGGTCAAAATCTCAGAAAACCCAAAAACATTTGAAAATCAAAAAATCAAAATATTTGTAAAATCTCAAAAATACCAAAAACAACCTCAAAACATCTCAAAAAAAATCAAAAACATCCAAATATTTGAAAAAATCCATCTGTCTCATCTCACTTTTACCCGCAATAAACATCACTCAAAATAAATCAATGATCATCCTCAACCTTTGATGAAACAGTCAGAAACAAGTCTAGTAGATCAAAAATGAAAACCAAAACATCAAAATCTAAGATCTAGGTCAGTACATAAACAAGTTGGTCAACTCTTTGTGTCAATAGCCTATCATCCAATCAGTCCCATATCAAAATCATTTGATATCATCATGTCTTAGGATGCATCCTTCTTACAATGGACATCAAAATCAGGCATCACCGTAGTTTAGTCTTGGCTAGTGGTATTGAAGAACATTAGCTTGTCTGTTTACTTTATCTTTGTCTTTTGATTTATCTTATTGCGCTCATTCCAAGGACCTCTCGATGATGTCTGAACAAAAGGATTTAGAGAGATAGGAATGGGGCAATGATCATTATCTTTTTATCTACCATGTTTGTTGGATATTCTTGTAATATAACTTGGTCATGTGTACTTTGTTTAAGTGTAGGGAGGGTGTTTTAGGTGTCTTGTTGACCACATGGGAAGGCTTGTTTTTCTATGTTTTGGCCCGAGATGTTTGAAATATCTGAACTACATTTTGAATAAATTTTTGTATGCTAGGTGTGAATATGAGTACTCCTATTTGATTATCGAGTCAAAGTCCATCACACTAGGTGCAATGCCATCCTGATTCTTAATACCTTGATGCATCATGCCTATGTGTGTAATCAAACATAAGGTAATTGGTCCTTTGAAAATCCCAACTCCTCGATAAGTAATCATCATCATCATCATCTCTTGTCTCTTGTTGGAATCTCTTGTTTTCTTCTACCTATTGCTTTTCACGCTAACATGGTACCATGGCAGTTAATCAAAAACTACTATCATCATTGCATTCATCCTGCATCCACAAACCATCAGCATACTGCATATTGCATATCATATAGAAAGCATTAACCATTACACATACATTGCATTACCATCATTTACATAATATAGCATCTCATGAATCATTACATTGCATTCATTTCACATAAACATAAAAGCAATCATCCCATGGCATTATAAACATTTTCATCATCATAGCATCATTCACATTCACCACATCATAAAATTTCATAATCACCCCATATCACATATAAGTATCCATTACGCCATCACATATCATATATCAAGGTATCCATGTCATAAACATCATTTACATCCATCATATCATATCATAAACATCATTACACATATCAACATCATATCACATCGTCATGGGAGCATATCATACATAGAAAGCATACATACCATCCATCACTACATAATATAGATTTTTAGTCTAAACATTTGCACATCATAACATTTTGCATACATCATTAAAAAATGCATAAAAAAAGGTACTAAAAAAGAAATGCATCCATACAATAGCATATTCATCACATAAACATCATAGCCTCGTAAGATAGACTCATTGCATAGCACATAGAAAGTAAAAAAGCATCCATATAGCATAAAGTAAAGATAGGACATATCATATTGCATCAAAACATTGTCATCTCATATCATATATCTCATCAAAATATACAGTCACGGTACAAAAAATTGGATCAATGTACATGTATGTCAGTAAGTACAAAATAGCCCATGGGGCTATCAAAAACAAGCCCATGGGGTGCAAAAAAAATCATGTTTCAATCAAAAATGGGCCTAGCCCTGCTGGCTGCTACCCTCGACACCTGCTCTCTTGTTGTGCTCCTCTGTTAGCCTATGCCTTGTCCTCTGGAAAAAATCTGGTACTCGGGATGCTCGAAGTGATACTATGCTCCGAGAGGAGGATGCAGCCATGCTCTCTAACTGTTGTTGTCGTCCCATCTCAATTGCTACTTGTAGCTCTGCATCTTATCTCTGAAAAATGGCCTAGTCCCGCTCTGCTCTGGCTTGATCTCTCTCAGCTATCAGTGCTTATACCTAGGCCTTCAATTGCAAAATTTGTCTGTCTCTAAGATTTGGCTATAGAGGTGGTTGCACGGGGGGCTAATCTTGATCCCCATCTTTAGGTGATGTTGGGATCCTATCCTAATGTCCTAGATCCTGGTCCTGCCAAAGGGCATCCTGTCTCTTCTCTCCCACTTGTGGATCTCTAGGTGGCTAATCCTGAGGTCCATGATCTTGAACTTGATGAACTGGTGGTGGCCCACCGCCTCCCTGATCTTGATCTTCGTCCCCTTAGCCCCGTCCTACTCCCGACCTCTAGCTCTCTATTGAGTAGATGGTTTCCCCAAAACTATAAGCCCCAACGGCAACCTGAACAATCTCTATAGGCCTGTGTGACCCCTAGATCTGCCTGTCCCTGGTCATATGGCCATGGCCTGGCCACCAGCTGCAGGAAACTCTAGATTACCTAATGGGAAGGTATGTAGCGGCCCCAAGAGCTCTGGCTCATATTCCTCGCAAAAATTCCATGTACTAATCGTCTAGCCTATCTTGTGGCTCATCGAATTGTCTCTGAACCCTGTCTGGAAAGTACATCTCAATCATCGTATGCTCTCGCCCCTACATAAGTCTGTCCTAAAGGGCAAAGAAAATTTGTTGCACATCATCAAACCAGGTGGGTTGTCTAAGGTATGGCTGCCACCTGAACACTCGCATATCATCAAGGACCCTCCTCCAATGAGGAATCCCATGTTGTCTTGTATGAGTAAAGGAGAGGCCTCCTCTGTATTGCCAGACCACTAGATCATCTAGCTCCATCAAAATTGGAACAACTCTTGGACGAAGCACGGGGATGTGCTACCAAGCCCAAACATGCAAGAGTGTTACCCCCGCCCCAAGTGCTTTGCCATCTAGATAAGAAAACTTGTGCAAATCAATGTAAAGTGAGGCTAGCAGAATTGGCACCCGTGCAAACAGTGTCGGTCGATGTCGGACCATGCACTCCCAAGCGAGCCCCCATCCAGGACTGAAGTATCTGCCCCACCGATCTAGTGCGACAAGACTCGATATGATGGTTGTAATGACTAAGTGGTAAGGTGATACGATGGGCATGTGGCACTCTAACTTAATCTGGCCCTCATAGAATACAATCTGATTGGTTTCCATAACGTCGTAGCAGGCCTCCCTCCAAACATCCATATCATAAATAACCCACTTGCCATGGATAGGCAATCTTAAGATCTGCCACATGTCCTCTAGTGTGACTGTGGCCTTGCCCGTCGAAAGGTGGAATGAGGAGGTCTCACTATGACACCTCTCAGCAAGTGTCGTCATCATGCCCAAGTGTGTTTGCACGGGTGATGTGTAGGCGATGTACCAAAGTCCCATCTCTCCTAGGTGCTCCTACTGTCGATCAAAAAAATCATTCAAAAGGCCAAAAATCTCTCGAGACTTGTGCTCATGTGAACATATCTCTCTAGCCTCCTCCTACATTAGGAAAGTCATCGTGTTAAAATTCATCAAAAAAATCCTAATCCTAGCTTATCTCGGCATCCCGAAAGCAACCTTAGCATCGCTACCTATGATGGCAGTGTAGTTTGCAAACTCCAAACTACGCTGCTGGAAGCTTTAAACTCTTAAATTGCATTGCGGCATCACAGTTTGGGATGGTGGGTCAATTTAGAAGGAAACCCTAGTTCTAAAGGGCACCGCGGCAGTGCACTTTGCGAAGGTGTCGCAGTTTGGAATTTGAGCCCAAATTCCAAACTGCACTGTGGCATCGCTACTCACAATGGCGGTGCAGTTTGACGCCGAGCGGCATTTTTTGAAATTTGTAGCGGTGCAATATGGCACTGCTCCTAAAATCTAAGTTTCATAATGAATTAAAAGAGCACAAAAATCAAAAAATAAGCTAGAGTGAATTTGACTCACTGGTGGTCGAGTGCTAGGAACCCTCTGATGTGTCCATACTCTGTCAGAAATGTGTATAGGGAGTTGTCGCCGTGCCATCTCGCAAGGTTGTCAGAGCTCAAATTTGCAAAATCTCTTAAGGCTAAATGTGAAAATGAATTGGAAATGGCCCCTCGAGGCCCATTTAAGCCTGAAAAATTAGGGTTTTTTTACCCCATTTAGCTGTTATGCTAGGGTTTTGGACCCTTGATCCCATTTTTGTCCATTTGAAGGCTGTTTCACACCTTTTTTGCGTTTTATCTCATTTTTTGACCTTCTAAAGCCTTTCTAGACCTGTCAGGCACCTTGTCCTCTTTTTTCAAGAGATCACCCAAAAATTAGAAATTTCGTCTAATCCCTCGAGGGGGCAGTATATGGGCATGTTTTCTCTCGCCAGGGCAACAGTGGGGAAAATTTTGAAATCAAAATTTTGTTGGCTTTTTTATCAAGACAGTTTATTCTTTGAAATAACGCAACAAGTGTATCATTTCAAAGAGGGGAAAAATGTAGACACGTAAAATGTATCGATTGACATTACACATCTGATCCTGATTACTAATAGCATTTTCATCCTGAATCATCCCTCTGTCTAACCATTTAATCAAATACCCTTATTTGATTAAATTCATCAATTTTCCTCTCTTAATTAAATAAATCATTTATCTAATTAAGTCATTCTCTCTTGTTAATTAAATCAATCAATCTAATCTAATTATCTCTATTTAATTAAATAATTTATTTTATTTGATTAAATCTCTAAAGTCCCCCTATTAAATTAAATAAATTAAAACCTTATTGATTTAATCTAATATCCATCTCCTTTAGTTAAATAAATCAAAAATCTTTATTTAATTAATCTTTATATCATATTCTTCTCATCTTTTGATTTAAATCAACCCATAAATCTAAATCAAATAGTCACATCATCTCATCCTTCATTAAATTAATTAACCCTTGATTAATTTAATTCTAAATCCATGTCCCATCCTCTAGCTTTTGCCACTTGCACATGAAAATAGATTTAATTCATTTATTAGATTCCTATTTTCTCTCAACATGGAATTAAAGAGGAATATTCCTTCAATTTGAAAATCCCTCCAAGTAGGATAGGTCCTTCCAATAAGACATTTATTTCATCTTACAAGTCCTTTTGCATTGAGCCAAATGGCCATTACTCCATTTGACTCTTCATCCACCTTGTCATTTCACAAATTTCAAAGTTCAAATAAATGCATTTATGGACACTTTCATCAAAATGTGTACATCCTTCATCCATCCATCTCTTGACAAGTGGCATTTGGCCATTGGTTGAAAGTTAGTCCCACATTGCTTCATTTTGGGCATTTCTCCATCTTTTCTTTCTATAAATAAGAGTTTTCTTTCCTCATTTGATCATCCACAATTTGAGCAAACTTATTATACTCAATTTCATCTTCAAGCATTAGCATTTTCATCAATTTCATCAAGGCATAGCTAGGTTATTGCAGGTTTTCTCCATTGAGTTAATTTGAAGCAATCACCAAGTGGATCAATCATCACCCAATCATCAAAAGCTTGCATAGGAGTTGGGAAAGGGCCAATTTCCACATCAAATTGGCACCAACTCCCCCATAAGATCAAGAGTTTGCATGTTTTTAATAGGATTTGATCTATCTTCTTTCTTTTTCATTGTGTTCTTATTTTTTTATTCCTATTTTAAGCATTGCTAATGGATTATATAGGGAACTTTGATCTTGGCTTGCATTTGAATCTTCTAATGTGTTTGTTTGTTGTGTTTTGTAGGTACTAGGATCTTGGTTCTACAAAAAGGTATAGAAGATCTGCTACCCTCCTCATGCTCATGAGTGTTGGCACATTTTGTGACTGTTGACTATGATCTAGTAACCCAGGTAGGAATTGAATCTATCCACTTGGGGGCAACTAGATCCTCACCTGCTATATCACTTCTATCACTCATCAATTGGCCCTCCTCCTCCTCGTCATCATCCTCATCCTCCTCCTCCTCCCATAGTCTAAGTCCTCCTCCTCATCCACAAAAAATTTTGCAACCCTAATCTCCTCACCTGTCTCTTCATCATCATCCATGTGATTTGGAAGAGGTTCAGCATAGCCTATAGGCTAATACATAGGAAATACTGGACTTGGTCATGTTGCGGACCACCACTCCTCATAAGCATTTGTAGCACCCATGTCATCAGCATCGGAGACTAGGAGCATGTCAAGATCCTCATCATCTGAATCACTAGATACAACATCATCGACTGTGAGTCGTCTTGTATCTCCAAGCCTACGGGCACTCCGCACTTATCATCTATAAAAAGGTTGTGGTGTTGGTGGAGCCTGTATTTGTCCAAACTACCTTAGGAAACAATCATAGTAGAAAGGTCTCACTACATAATCGTGCCTCCCCAAATCGGTCCCTCTATATCCTAGTCAACTAGTGTGTCTCATCTAGCAACTAAGGTATCAGCTAGTAAAGTCTCCATAGGATCTCCTCCTAATCAAGATGATCAAACCTAACTCTCTAGTATAATAATTACCTATATTTCCATGCTTCCTGAAGTAGATAGCTAAAGGAGCATGGGTAACCCATAGTGCCAATAGTAGGAAATCCTATTAGTCTAATACATGTGATATGCTCTAGGCACCAAACCTGTAATAGCATACAATGAACCATACTATCTACCTCTAGATAGGCGAACTATCCCAAGTCATAATAGAGATGCACTAGAATACTGCAACCCTAGGCTTAGACGGTCTTGTGTTGCTCCATCTCCCGAATCATGTGTACCAATCCTCCATCTAGGTGTGCTCCCTGACCATCTGGGACTAGTACTAGTGTTGTAGTCATAATCATGATCCACCTAAGTGGTGATCATGTGTGTAGTAGCCACCTCAACTCAATATGTGGCCCCACAATCCTCTCCTAAATCAAACCTCCAAGGCAATACTGAATTTCTTCCCTCATCTCCTAATAAGATCAATCCTCTGCACAATGTACAATCTTGCCTCGGATAGGGAGCTGAAGAATGAAATACACATCCTCCAAGGTAATGGTCATATTTCCAATGGATAGATGAAAGGTACAAGTATTTGCATCTCATCTCTCTACTAGTGCCATAAGCATGGCATCATGGTATCTCATGGGTGGCATGAGATAGGCCCAATATATGCACATTTTTTGTAATATCTATGTATCCTCCTCTAAAAGTGCTGAGACAAGCGCTCGTAAGCGAAAAATAACTTGCCACCCAAACATTGTCAAGATTGAGGAGGAATCTGATAAAAAGCAAAAATATCACAAGTATAAGCATCCTAAAAATCTTAAATCTATACATCAACAATTGAAAAGTGTGCTAAAGTTGCTATAGGGTACTTTTCTGGGGGTCCCAAACACTTTATTTCTTTTTTGGGACACTTTGCAAAAAAGTGGGACACTTTGTGAAAAAAAGGGACGCTTTGCGACATTTTCTTCCAGGGTCATAAATCTATCTATAAATGCATAAAAACATAAGGTAAAAGCATAAAAAATGAAGCAAAGGTAGAGAAGAATCCATTCACCATATGTTGCAGCTCACTCTGCACCACCTCCTCACATAGGGTCTCAAGTCTCAGAGGCACATAAGGTCGTATGCTCGGCATCATCAATCACTCTCCATCGAAGTCAAATTGTAAAAAGGTAAAAGATAAAATGATACAAAATACCTAACTTTTTACTCTTATATACTCTTAATTAGGTTATGTAAATGTTAAAGTAAGAAGTTCTTTTTAATTTAAAATTAGCATATTGGGGGCTAGAGAACTCCATTTGTTGTGTTGGATTTGCAATTCTACTCTCGGTCTCATCAAATGTTTATCACCATGTGGTATGGTACTTGGAAATACCCTATGATATGACTTATGCAATTCGATGCAGGTAGACTACTACCTTGATTCCACCTCCATGAAGCAAGCAGAATCAAGGGGGGCATACATCTACTCTTGAATTTGATTTCTTGAAGAAGTTAGATAAAAGTATTTTTGAACAACTAACGAAGTGGTTTTGTAGGATGCAGTTCCTAACATTATAGTTTTGTAGATAACTACAGTGGGGGCTTCATTCTCCCATGTTTGCAAATGAATCCATATGAGTATCCTTTTATGAGATAAATTTTACTTTTAGAAGTACTTTAGTTTGCATATGCACATACTGTCATATGGGTGCTAAAGTGGGGTCTAAATGTAGTATCAAAAATTGTACTCCCTTCTTGGAGATACTACAATCTGACACTTAATTTGGACCCATTTTAGTACCCTTGCATTCATTCCCTTTAAATCATTATTAATAGGCCCCTAAGACCCTTTATTATGGATCCCAAGGTTTATTTCAACTGAAATTTTGAAAACATTAAATATTTTAACCTCTCAACATTCTCTCACCCCAAAAATCTAGGGAAGGATCTATACGCCACCTTGGGCATATGAGTCCCATTTGGGGCCTTTTTAGGGTTTGAGTGAGAAATTAAACTTTATAAATTCAAATCTCACAAATTTCTACATTTGGGATCTAATAAACGGTAAATTAGATGGGATGCCTATTAAATCTAAGTCTCACACTCATTTTTCGACATTAGGAACTAGAGAGAACAAGACAAGTGATTAAGTAAGCAAGAGATTCAAGCATTTGCATTCAAGAATAAAGAGAAAGCAAATTTTAATTCTTGGAGCAGAATTATAGTATTTTTGTAGGTCTTCAAGCTCACTTCATTTCAAGATCAAGCATTTCCAAAGATTAATGATGGTTGCCTATGGAGGATCATGATGGATTCTAGGTTGGGGAGATGCAACTAGCCATTGAACCAAGCCTAATGACTATTTTCCTAAGTGATTCCATCTTCCATTATCATTCTACTTTCTACCTAAAGGAAGGTACATGCATTCTTGTAGCTTATTAGGGTGATTGGAGATCTCCCAAAGTGAGTCATCATCATTTTCATGTTTCATTTATGCATCCTATTCTAGCACATTAGAGAATGGTTTTGTTGCATTTTAGATCTCCTAATCTTAGGTACACTTAAGATTAGGATCTTCACACACATTCCATTTTAGATCTATACTTTTTATCAAGGTTTAACTACTGAACTAGGGGTTTGACCAAGGTAAACCCCCCATAAGCAAATCAACACAATGTTTTGTTTTATAGACTTTTAACAGGTTCGAATCCAAAAGCGAAGTTTGAAAAACATAGGAAGGAAGTGCAGAGCTAGGAGAAAAAATTTAGATTCCACTTTTTCAAAAAGGAAGAACAAGACTAAATTTCCCATCTAGGCATATGAGTCCCAATATACCCTTTTTGCCAAATTTCTGGAGATCTAAATCAGTCACTAGAAGATTCCAAATCCTACCCAAATTCCTGTAGCAGGACTAAATCACCCAACTTGGCGTATTAGTCCCAATGCACTTCAAAAAGTAGAATTTTAGGGTTATAGACCTTTCTTTGACTCCATCATTCTTCTAGGTACCCTTCTATTTCATTCTCTTTCATCAATATGATTTCATGCTCTTAAATTTCTAGGGTTTTGTGCATAGATTTTGTGTTTCTCCTTTGAAGCTTCATTTAATGGTGAACCCCCCATTTAATCACATAAGGAAACCCCTAGTCCTTCCCTCAATTGAGTCACTTGGTTGAGGGATATTGGTTTCCTAATGAACTAAAGAGTGAAATAGGTCTCAAAGTTCCATCTCCTAAAAGGTGGACACCCTATTTCCTTTGGTTCATATATTTTTACAATTTATTTTATTATTTTATTTTTCAAAATATTTATGTTATTTAATCATAATTATATTTTACTATCATTTATTTAAGATTTATTTTATTCTTTTAATTTTCTTAAATATGTTATGTTCTTGTTTTATTTTTAATGTATAAAGTTATAATATGCAATTTGTTATTTTCTTATCATTGTTAAATGTCGATGTAATTAAGAAAATTACATGTTAAGGTAGACCAATATAAAATATTTTAGATTTTTTTTGTTTAATTTTCATTTTACAATTACATATAATATTTAAAATATTAATATTAGTTAGCATTATGTACAAATGTATGTATTTATAGTGATACTTTTTAAAGTTGTGAAAGAAAATTGTACAATTTATAGACATAATTCCATGTTAATTTGTTAACAAAGTAGTTTTACAAAAGGGGAAATTAACTATAGTTTACAAATCATTACTTTATTATTATATTTTTTACTATTTTCTAAAGTTTATTTCATTCAGGAATGGAAAATTCTCATCAACGTACAAACATAATTGAGATATCAAGTAGCAACAGTTCCCTCGATCTTCCAATTGACTCATGTCCCTCAATCAATGGAATTCCTTCAAGAGTCATTCAATATTTTTCCAATGACGTCACACTTAATTGCCTTGACCTACTTCAAAAAGCAAAGACACTTGTTCTAGATGTACATAATATGTAGTGTTGTGAAATCCAGTCAATGGAAGAAACACTAAGTGAGTTCTATACAACTTAGCCAACTTTCTTACGAGAAATGCATGTTGATGAGCACTACGGGCAAGGTGGTGCTCCATACATTAAATTTGCATTCCAAAACTATTTGAATAATGTTTTAAAACCTTTAGTTTCACAAAAATGTATTATTAAGTAATATTATAATGTAATTACGAGATCTACCAACTATGAACAGTTGGCTTTTTTTCATAGTTGTACAATAAAAGCACGTTGTCTAGTACTACGAACAAGGCAATGTGCCCTACCTTAGAACTGCATTTCAAAAGTACTTGAATAGTATGTAATACAGTTCTACATTAAAACTATGTAAATTGTATGTGATATTCTAATTCTATCATGTCTTCTATTAAGAATGAAATGTTTTATTTGCATTTTTTTTACATATAAAAAAATGAAACTTTGCTTTTACACTTTCACTTTTACATTTTATGCCATCAATTGCCACCTACGTTGTATTCCTAATACTTATTCTCTCAAAATAAGTGAGGTGGTTGTTTACACATGATTGTAATTACTAATAGAAATAAAATAAACTAATTAATTCCCTTACCTCATGCTAATTTCCTATTTTCTAACAATCAAACCAAATGGATCCCTACAAAGACTTACACTTGTTGGAAAATAATAAGAGTTACTATTATTATTTAAACTACACTTATATCTTATCTAAAAGTACTATAATTATAAAATTTTATTTGTGATTACATTCTTTGAGACAACTAAATTATCTTTACAACATTCATTATATATATATATAGTTAACTAACTTATGTGCTTTAAATTTATTTTACAATTTATATTTCATAAAGTATGATTCTATAATTTAATTGGTAATGACCAATGATCAATAATGTTTAAACCTACAATTTCAGCCACACCTACAAGTATTATATATTGCCAAGTTTAGCCATGGCCTTGAAGCGGCTAGTCGATTTAAAATAGAGCTTTTCGATGGAGTTCACAAGAAAAAAGCCACACTTACAAAAAATAAAGTTGCTACATACCTTCAAAATAACTCTAAAAGGGATCTATAGCAGAATCCTACAAACACTTAAACTTGTTCCCAAATAATGAGTTACCATTATTGTTTGAACTACACATGTTAGCTATGAAAAATGTGTATGTTTGTATTTTGTTGTTGTCTTATGTCTATATTTATTCTTACACAACTAAATGTATTTTCCAACTTATGTGAAACTTGAAAATTATATATAAAATTTCTCATTTTCATTTTTTTTGTCTTATTAACATTGCTTCTTCTTCTTATTCATGCAAAGGGTTAACTTTTGTAAGCTACTATCTTGTTAGAAAAACATCAATCAAACAAATTGATAGGTAGTCTTCAGAAACTACTTATAGCCTATCTAAAAGTTCTATAAATATAAATTTTTATTCATGATTACATTCTTTGAGACAACTAAATTCTCTTTACAAAATTCATTAGACATATATCTAGTTAACTAAATTATGTGGTTTCAATTTACATTTCATATAGTATTATTCTATAGTTTAATTTTAGGACATAATAGTTGTCATGTGTAATTTACTTTTTATAGGAATAAATTCCTCTATTGTGAAAATGTATTCTTTGAGTGAGAATGCAATCAAAATGATCAACAATGGAAACCTATAGTTGCAACCACACCTACAAGTATTAGATATTGCCAAGTTTAGTCATGTCCCTAAATTTGGGTTTTCGATGAAATAGTCTTTCTTCACATGCCTAAATTTGCATGAAGGAAAAACACACAACTAATTTTTTTTTTTTGAATTAAACACGTATAACCCTAACCATTTGCATCTATACACACACATAGCCACTAGCTAGGTGCACAAATGCAGATGGACACATGCCACGTCATAGCCGACCTATTGCCTAAGAATGGGGTGCAGGAATAAAATACATTTTTGTGCATGACCTCTCACGTACACTCTCTCTAGAACATCGGGTTGACACTTAACCTAGGTGATGAAGTAACTAGGTTAGAACGTAAGAGTATAATTAGTGTTTTATCTATTTTTATGTAACAGTATTATTGTTTTGGAGATGAAGGAAACGATGTCAACTTTTAGTGATTTCAGTTATATTATCGTCATTTATTATTATTAATATCACCTAACTTTAACTTACCTCAAAATTAATTCATTTGATGCAATTCTCAATGATTGACCTATTAAAGATATTAATATAATTCTAATGCAATGGTGTTAGTATTGTTGCTAATGTAAAATGTTGTCACTCCTTTTTACAAATATTTATATATATGATTGTTATAGATATCAATAAACTTTATAAGAAAATTATACATATATAATTAAATTAATCTTAAAGTTATAATTCAAACTATCTTTAATGAATAATCCTTATAAGATAAATTATATATAATTAAATTAATCTTTATAATTTAAATTAGCTTTAACAAATAATCCTTATATAATTAAATTAATCTTAAGGATGTAATTTAAATTATATATATATAAATATGAGTACTCTTTAAAGGAGAATTAAAAGGAGAGGTACACGTATTTAGGTTAGACTCATTTAAAGTATTTTTAAGTTTAAAAAGGTAATGCTTATATTATTCAAAATCTAAAAACAAAACACATGCCATAAGTGAATTTTCCTAGTGAAGACATAGATTCCTAATAAAAGCCTTATTTTGGCCTTTACCTGTTTTAGATTTTGAACTTGCAACTACTCCAAAGAATTTCGTTGGGTTTTGAAATTAAGTTACTTTATACATATTTTGAATGCTTTACAGTCAACACTCTTTTTTTAAACTTTTGGTTTTATCTTAGACTAAGCTATTCCTCCTCTCATATTCTTTATAAAGTAGATGGTGGAGTCCGTATCAAGTGGGCAATACTTTTTGTCTTGTTTCTATTATTAATTTAATTTAACAAGAACTTTTACGATTCCCCAAATAGCCCTAACTTCCTTTACACGGCATTGTAAAGGCCATATTCAATGATGCCGTTATTTCTCCATATATTTATTTTTTTAACATTATCGAACTTACTATTTATCAACCCTAATATTTGTAGCGAACTACTACCTGCGCATATTTATATTATTTAATTGATACCTTTACATGGGTGGTTGGTCCTTAGTTTATTTTATTTTATTTCTTTCTGCACCCGTTACTTGTCATCCCACGTGACCAGTAAAAGAGAAGATATCAATGCCAATGCGAAAGTCAATTCTATTTGCTACGATGACTATAACACCCAAGCGACGTAACAGCAGCCAACAGGGAAAATTAAAGGCAAGCCTCAGGACGGCGGAGGCTCCGATTTTTTTTGTTTTCTGACTATTTTAAACTGTACCTGTGGCAGGAAAATTAAATAAGGCGTAGGGAAAGGTTACTCGGTTCAACTACCTATCTCACTCATCCTTCTACAAGCCAACTTCATTATTGCTACCTGACTCACTAATCTGGAGTCAATTCGCTTAGAGCTCGCATTCTTTGAAACTTATCATATTTGCTAAAAGGAAATAGCAGCCCACTACCTACCAGAATAATTGTTATCATTCAAATGGTCCATCTACACGCTGCAGTAAGATATGGAACAGTAATTATTCGATCACCACTGGAAGACAAAAGAGAGCAGGAATAGATCCAAGAACACAGACATTAGTTTTAATTGCAGCAGGGTACTAGCGCCAACCACCAAAATTCCTTTTAAATGCACCCATCTTAAATCCATGGGCCCCAACTTCTAATACGTGGGTTGGTTTTACGTGGGTTGGTTTTCTTTTCTGTATTGTTTGATTAATATTTCAGCAATCTTTATTGGACACCAACTGGGCGCCCATTTTGAAACTTGTACGCATTAACTATTCACAGCTAAACCATTCATTGAGGCATTAGTTGCAAGCGATAACATTAATATCAAGGTTGCGCCAGGAGTTAAGTTCATTTGGCATCCATTTGAACTTGGCCTCGCGCTTCCAAAATACTGCAACCCTAAAACCTTATATGCTAAGCTTTTATTCTCTTCTATCATTTTCTTTTTCAGGAGAGAGCTGGGCGCTTGGGTTTCATAGCAGAGACAAGGGAGCAGGAAAATGTTATACAGATTCCACATATAACAGTTTATTTACAGCGTATTGGTTTACAACATTTGCTCATACTGGCAAGAGATTGGAAGGAGAGGCGGTGGGCATCCAATAAGAGGAAAAACTATACTCTTTAACACAGTTCTTAAATTCTACTCGTCACAGGCAACGACTTTTGAGTATATACTAAAGTAAATATGGCTCTCTTTTTTTAATCTGTATACATATTCCCTATGAATTTCGTTTTACTCTAATCCACTGCAGATTGTAACTCTAAATCTAAGGGTTGGCATTTGCACAGAAAGGAAAATGTACAGAGAGTAACTAGAGGAAGAAATTGAATCTCTTTTTTTTTTTTTTCCCTATAGTATTTACTTACAGTATGACTGATATTCCTATTTTTATTTCTTATTTTTAAACATACCTATGTTGAGGAATATTAATTTTGTAACGTTTATCACAAAAGGAGTGATCTTTAACAATCTTCCTGTTGCCTAAATTTATTATAGAAAGCTTCTACAACTACAAAATGATTGTAACAGGTATTTAAGCATTTTATCCAAAGTATATTTGAGCTACAGATTTTACAGGAATATAAATACAATGTAAGCCTTAACCAAGATACAGAAGTAATAAATCTATGTAAATATTATTTACTCGCCTACATCTTAAAGCAAAATCTCAACTTTTCTTTCAGATTTACAGGTGCCATTTTACTATAACAATACATCTAGCTAAAATGCCCATACGTTTCCTTTTCTTTCACGTACATAGCAATACACTTCTTTTTATTTTATCAACAGACTTATAAAACACAACACTGCATTAAAATATGGACTGTGTCCCCATAGGGATTAAATGTTTAATGTGTTCCTTTCCCAGCATTATTACAAAAAAAATAGATACAAGATAAGAAGATGATTCTTTTCAAACAAAGTCTGCCCTATAAAAGAAAGGGAGAAGAACAATATAACACATGTTTCACAGTGTATACATATATATATATATATATATTTCTTTACATATCACAAGCTTTCATCCTTTATACATATATTCTAAAATACTCCAAACTCCACAAGATAGAGTGACTCCTTCAAATAGAAAGGTTCTCCAAAGTTACCAACCTGCACTATTTAGACAAGCTCTTCAATGGCCAAAGGGTATGCTCACCTCCCAACCTTGGGTTGGAAAACCAACCACCCCTCGAGCCAGGAGGTAACCAAGATACTGGGTACACACAACAATAGAATAAACAACCATTTCCCACCACAATGCACAAGTAAAATACTCCCAACCAAGATTTACACATTTACTTAGGGATTCTTTATGAATCCAAGGATGGGGATAGAGGTGGACAGCTCTTCCATATGGGGAGACCTATTAGCAAGTAGAAATAACCAACAACACAATCCTTCTTTTCCTCCAATCCACCCATTCAATAAAGCTCTTCATATCATACATCCTCCATACAACAATCTTCCCAAAACACCATACTATCATGAAACAATTTTGGGTACTCATACCCTTTTTGTGCCTCTCCTTCTCAAAGGAGGAACAATCTCCCCATAGAGGTTCCTACACATTCCTATCCCCCACAAGGATTCTCTTCCCACATTGGGTGAGTTTATCCTATACAACCCCAACCAACACAAGGAAATGCAAAGACATGTAAATGGACAACAACCCATATAGCTCATATTCTCAAACTTGCATACAAAGAGGTAAAAGAAGAGAAAAGAAAACATACATAAAGATAGAGTAAGACCTACCTCAAATCCAAGCCAACAATGAGAGAGGGTTGAAGATGAGCTCCAAATCTCTACTCCTTCAAGACCAAGCAAAATTCTCCTTCCTCCAAGCAATCCAAACACCAAGCCCAAAAAAAAGAACCCTTTCCTTTCCTTTCCAAAGGATTCAAATAGGATTCAAGGGTTAGAAACCCTTGGAGGAGAGTGTGACACATGTCAACCTCCTATTCACTCCCATGGACACTCCTCCCCACAAGTTCTCACACGTGTGAGAACTCTTGGGGAAGTGAAAGGCCAAAGAGTGTTCAACACTCAACAAGGTTTTCAAATCTCATAAATGAGATTTTGGAGCCAACACTCCAATCCCATCCCCAAAATCCGCCACCCTTCTTGATGGCTAATTAATAAGGGTCACAACTTGCAATTTTGACAAGTTATGGGTTTGATTTGACCCCTAACCCATAGGTGACTATCCTAGGGGTTAATTAAGGGCCAATTAACCCAATTTAAGGACTAATTAAACCTTTGAAAACCCTCAAAAGAGAAATTGAAGTTTTAACATAATAAAATTAATCCAACATGCCCCAAAACCCTCAATAAAAGTTTGATTGCCTTAAAAAACATAATCTCAAGATTCAACATTAAATCTTTTTAATCACAAATTAAAATACAACACAAGAGGCTATGGTCCATTCTTCATGGACCATAGTGGCTTCACTAGGTTGACACAGTTGGGTACCCTTGGTTACCTCCAATCCCATTGGCCATGGGCGTGTACCTGTACACTTAATGTCCACATGTCAAAATATCCAATGCATGATAATCAATGATTAAATCATAAATTCATATGCATATATTTAGCACAATCTAACTCTGAATCAATAAATTCAATATATATAATCATTCTTCCTCTAGCAATAACATATTTTATCAATTCATGTATAGTCATGGCATAACAAAGAAATCACATCATCACTAAATTAAATTTAGCATCCTATCAATTCCATCTCATTTTAAAACAATTGTCCATTTCAATCATGATAACCAAATCATATGAGCATATCGATAAAGGAAACATAATGTGCATATAATCATTATAGCATCGTAAGCATAAAACAAGCATAACATCAAGTGTCAATGATCATCCAAAATAGTCCAAAACACATAGAGTATCATCATGATCGAATCAAAAGATAGCCAAATGGTGTATCAAATGGTAGGCCTCACAAAGTATAGCAATTAAAATAAAATAAAGATATTTTACCTAGTGCCGCCATCTTCATCATTTTCGTCCCATGAAATGCTATCATAGGTCAAGGAGATTCGATGTGGAGAATCAAAGGTAGCTGGCTTTGATGCTCTGTCATTGAATCATCGAATTTGGTAAGGAGTTATGGGCATATACATGTTCCTGGCTGTATTTCAACATGGGAATTGTAGTACTGAATCGAAAGATGAGAATGTGTTCTGGACAAGATTATCAACGGCCATATTTCTATTTTTCTCCAATTTACTTCCTTATGTGAAATTGAAATCGATGTTGTAATATGTATCAGCTTCCTTGCATACACTTAGGCACAGTAAAACTCTATTTGATAATTTAGCTATAGTGGTTATGAAATCACATCTAGATGTTTACAATCGGTTGGACACAAATCAAGTGTCATCTGACATATTTATTTCTTGCAGGTAAATCTTACAGGTAAGTCACTGATATATGATCTTGAATCATGATAAAGTTTTATTTATTTCTATATTTTGATTTAAAATGATCTCTGATTTATTACTTTCGAATGAAATATGACTGAAATTTTAAAAAGAATTCGGTAGTACTAATATCCATTGATTTGTTTTGCATAAATTTTTGAGGATTCAGGATGATTTAGATACACGACACACTTCTATTTAGTTCTCAAAATCTCTAGGTGGAATGAGAGAGAATACTAGAATGTTCAAATAATCAAATAGAATACTGACTTAATTTATCCAATGCTTAGTTATTTTACCAGAATCAAATATTAGAAAATAAAAGGATTTATTTTTTTCATTTTTTCTTTTGCTGCCCATTTGTTGTCAATATAACTTTTTTGCATTTGGATTACTAGGTCAAGCTCAAACAACTCTATACTGACTATGTGGGAAGTTAAGCAAGGTGGAGAAATCTAAGAAAGAAAAACATAGCACAAACAGTTTTGAGTTGGAAAAGTGGGCACTAAACATTTGAACTTAAAAAAGCATTTTTTAATCTTATTTTAATAGTCTAGGGCGTCCATTTGTTGCTTTTATTTTCTATTTTAGGCCAACAAGATCATTTTTAAAATCAATCATTTTTTTGATCTTTTCAAGCTGGCTAAAATTAAGCATACAAACATACTAGAGGTTGCTTTGTGGGCTAAAATTGAACAAGCAACTTCACACTTGGTTTTTGGAGCTTAAAACGAACTCATCATTGCTTAGGGGTTTAAAAAGAACTTGCACCTTCTTTGTTTTGTGATTTTTTGTAATTTGTGTCATTCAAATGTGTATGCACTTCTCTTGCACTTTCCGGCAATCTTGAGAATCAAAAGAATTCTAGTGACATTGGTTGTCTAAAAAATTACCCACACATTTCAAATTTGGGTTTAAAATTGAACAATCATGCTAGTGTGAGAAAGAGACATTGTGTTTGTTCCCTCCTTGCACTTTACTCGAACTGGGCAGTTGAACTACAAGTATACTCCCTCACTTTTTTTCACCTTTAGAGGGGCCTACCTAAGAACAACTCGTAGGTGACTCCAACTGGTTTTTCACTCGGGCCTATATATAAATGGATAAGACTAAGCTATCAAGTCCTCATGGTATGTAGGCCTTAGCCATACTATGTCTTTCAAAACATGGTACTACTATAAAAAAAGTATAAGATCCCCTAGTTGGATTGATTAAAGCCTTTAGTGGCTTGCTAGATGCTCACAAGTTGTCATGTCCCCAATTACCCGAACTAGGAACCAATTTGTTTAGAATCCAAAATTCTTACTATTTTTTGGTGCAAGAACGGTCGTTCTGAATCTTCCCCACATTTGTAATATTCAAAGTAGAAACAAAATAAATCCTTTTGATCTTTGGATTTTAAGGATTTTGAGATTTGGTGGTCCCGAGAAGTGTATGTCATGGAGGGGAGGCAGTGTCGCCAAATCTCTCGTTGTTGCTTTGTCTCAGTGTTTGGAGAAATCCAAGTGGGGACTCAAAAAATATTATCCTTTCTATCCTAGGGTTGTGCAATTTGTGAGTCAGTTAAATACTTTTCTTGGATCTGAAAATTTGAAACAAACATTCAATAAGTAATCAAATTTCAAACCCTTTGGAAAGAGAAAATACCCTTGAAAATTCCACATTATTACTGCTTGTCCCTAGGGATTTTATCCTTAGAGGCATCTAAATATTTGGGCCCATATCTCAATTTGTTCTCTCCAAATTCAACCTAGGAAAACTATGCCTTTGATTCTTTGATTTTCACATAATGGACCTTGTGGAATGAAAAGGAGTTGAGACATAGACATTCAGTTTGAAAGTTAAACAAAAAGTGTGGATGTGGTAAAAGTAATTCATTAACCAAGATTAAATCAATTGAACCCGACACATGTGCTTTTTATCTTTTGTCTTATGGTCTTCCAAACAAAACATTGGTCTTTTGGTTTGAGCTACTCATAGGGTAAAACATGTTCTTCACTATCTTGGTCTTGTAAACAAGGTCCCTCTTAGGTTCATTTATGATCAAATCAAACACTTCATCCATCCCAAACATTCGTCATCTCCATCCCACAAACAACTTTTATAGCTTTGGAAAAAATCAAAATTCTAGACGGGTGAATTATCAAACCAAATCAAAATCACCTTGTTTAGTTAGGTGTGCGGGAATGCATCCTTTCTCATACATTTAGTTAAATTAGCACCCCTTTGAAAAAGTTCATCCTAAGGTCACATCCAACATCTTGGGATCTATAAGTATATTATCCAAATCAAACCAATCAAAATCAAATCCTAAAGTCTAACATTCATCCAAAGTTCCTAAAAGTTCAAAACCCATATCACTCACCCTTTCATCTTGCTTCTCATCATTGGTCCTAAATTCATTAGAGGTCAACAAGGTCAAAACACAAGCAGAACATGGAATATAAAATTTCTCCATACATCATGAGTGATCTAAGTCAACCAAACTATCAGAGCCTTACAATACCAATTGATTACCAAAACTCACATTTATACAATCCATACATGGGACCATTATCTCCTACAAACCTCAATGGTACAACAAATGTGAGTATGCCCAATCTAAATTTTGGAACACATTTCCCTATGATAGATTTAAATCAAAGCCAAAACTTATAGATCTATTAACCAAATGATCAATACATGAGTCTCCAACAAAACAACATTATCCCATCCAATCCATACATGCCAAATGTGAATATACCAAGTGCAAACTTATGAAACATGAACATATCAAATACACACTTGGTTAACTATGGGATATATATGTTTGCAAATCAAACCAATGGTGTTCAAAATCCAAGCAATATATTGACAACTCAATATATTAATCCAAGTCAAGGTAGCTATTAATAAATATTTAACCAGCTCCCTTCGGGTTTATTTTTCTATGCACCAGCCTATGCATAGCCAAGTCTGCTTGGCCTTTTATCAAGGTTTTGATCTACCGCTCCATGTCTCTACTCTTTGTAACTTTGAGTATCGGCATTCCCTTCGGATCCTGGGAAACTCCGCTATGCTTCCACGTGTTGCAGCTGCGGGGTACTTTTGTTTCTTGTTTCCTCAACACCTCATCGGGCTGCGAAATGCTGCCACAGAGCCCTCGTTCCTAAAAGGTGTTGGCGGGCCCCATGGTTGCTGACTGCAGTATGCACTTGCTACATGTCTAATGTTCACAAATCCTTCAGCGTGGAAATGAATTAGCAACCGCAGGCAGCGAAATGCTGCCACGCATCTCTGTTGCGCTCGGTTGACGATCGTTCCCTCCGTTGTTGGTGAAGGCTCTGGTCATTTGACACGTGTAGCCTGAACACAAATCCTCTATAGCAAAGGGAGGAAGGTTCATGCGACCAGTGACAGGCTGCCACATGCCTAACCTGCAGATCTCATTTAAAGGCAGGAGATTAATGAGCCAAATGAGGCTATTGGCTACTATGCGTCATCATCATTCGCTTAGGAGGGTGACACTTGTCTAACTAGGACCATTGCCATCATTGCTGAGGATGCACTTGTGCTCGGGATGACTGGATGCTTTGTTCCGGATCGATCCTATTATAATGGCCTTGGGAATATTTTGATTCAGGCATCATTGTTGAGGATCGCGAGATCTTTTCTATTGCTGCTCTCCGAGGCGGTGGGAGGTTTTTCATGCTATATATACTTTTCTCTATGATGAGAAAAGGGTCCAGAATTTGGAAAAACATGTTGGTTTAAGTAAAAGACACCAGGCCTTTATTACTGTTTTATTTAATTGCAAAAACTCTTAGACTGTTCCAATTGTTCGGCCTTTCTATTTTTCATGCTATTTGATCAAACTGTGAACTGTGCTTTTTATTGTCTTGACACTTCATTTGAGAACTTCTATATATGTTGAGTGCAATTTTGCTTACCTTGATCATGTCTAATGACTCTTCTTGGCAGTAGAAATGTATGCAATGTTATTTTATGTCAATGAATGAATTGTCTATGCTATAATCTTAAGTCTCTGATGTTTTGGAACACTACAACACCATTCAAGCCCTTAAATCTATGATTTATCGTTCCCATCATTAAATCTTGGCACATCGTCTTACGTTAGACTTTATTTTATTACATCTGCTTCCTTTTCCCTTTCCAAACCCCCTTATAGAAGAAGTCAACTTCTCTAAAAATCTGGAGGTTACTCAGTTTAGCGAAAAAGGTTCCCCTTAAACTGAGTTTCCCATAAGACTCTGTTACCTCGTCAACTTTTTGCGTCAACAGTAACCTCATGCAAAATAAAAGTTACCAAAATCAAAGTAATATGTTTCCCAACCACAACAATGTTCCATATCAATCTATTATGCAAAATCTAAACATCATCCCAAATTAGAACATTGCCCAAAATAAATTAGTCCATGATCCCATACAAACACCACAAGTATACATTCTAAATATGCTTCCTCAACAACCAAATCAACTATATCAAGGGTGTCAAGATCAAAATGAAGAAAAAATTTTGCGAGATCAAATTGCTATACTTAGAAAATTTGTTGATTCATATCACCAAGAGACATCTCCACCCCAAAATCTACACATTCCCCCATTGGTTAAGCCATGTCATCGAAGCATTGAGTCGTGTCCACAACCACTTTAAGAACAATATCTCCAATGTCAAGAGGTTGGATATCAAGATCAACAACATCAACAACAAACCCAATCACCACATCTCCAAAATCAATCACCAAAAGTTCAATTTAAAGTAAAAATCTCACAAGGTAACAAACATGAATACACTCCTTTGGGAGAGCCAATTGGATCTGCATTACACAATTTGGTTGATGCAAAACTCATCACTCTTCCAAAAGTAAGTGCTTTCAACTCTATCATAAACTTCCCTTGGAACAAGGGTAGATCTTATTGTGAGTATCATAGAGATGATCGTCATAAAACATCAAATTGTATTCCACTCAAAAATATCATCCAAGACCTTATTGATCAAGAAATAATAATTGTTGATGACAATGATCAAGATTCAAGCACTAGTGATAGCAGTGACAATCTCTCCACCACAATTGTTGAAAAAAATGATCGAGATGTATCCATCAATGAACAAAATGAAGATATTTCTACCCCATCCAATGATCAAATCAACATGCATCAAGAGTCACTTTTCAATCATGATCAAAATTCAGCAATAATACCCAACAATGATCTATTTTAAGGAGTGTTAGAATTATTTGATATTATTGACATAATCAACAATGCATCGATCAATGATCATGTCGAAAATGTCTCTACATCACCTAATGATTTAGAGGACATATCTCAAGAATTTATTCCAAAGCATGATCAACATATTTCACCAAAGTCTAGCAATGATCCTTTCCAAGACATATTGGCATCCTTTGACCTCATGGTTATAGATATTGAAGAAATCCTCAACTCAACACTTGATCCAAATTCACTTAAAGATCAAGAGGATATTGAGCCACTTCTCATGCCTAATGATGATATCCAAGAACCCTTTGTAAGAAATCCATCCTATGAAATGGGACCATGTAAAAAAATTGATCCAAAGCATGTTGAAAGCAATTCCGAAATCATTCAAGATCAAGAATTTGTATCTCCAAGATACTACAATGATCTAAAGGACACTCTCCAATCTATACAAGATGTTGCAAATGATGATAAAATCCATATAAAACATACTCCTCCATCTATCCATGAGATGCTTTCTTTGGATGGACACATAGATGATCTTCATTCAGAACAAGATTCCTTTACTTCTAGCATTATCACACAAAAAGAGAAGGTTATTGATTCCTACAGTCAAACTGAGTTATCAACATTGGGATCAAATATATCCCAAATTCAGATCGAGGACATCCTGTATGAAGATATCCAACATTATCCACTCAAGGAAACATATCTGACCAAACAGGATAGTCTGGAGTCAGTAGAGCAGCAAATTGAAATATCATCTATAGTGGCCAGTGATTAGAGAATGCTTGCTAAACAGGGTATCTCAAAATAGGCAGAATCAAAGCATGAAAGTACTACTTCCATAGTACTGTGGGAAACTTTATCTCAAGAAAATGTCAACATAGGTAGCACAAAGAATCCTTATGATGAAATCAATGCCAATACTACAACTAGCCATGTCACGAATCCTCATCCACCCATCACCCCATCCATGAATTGGGACCAACATCAAAAGAAAGAATTGAATCAAAGCACAAAGAAATTTATCAAAGAAAAAGAAGTTGGGAAGTGATGACAAATAGATTGGAAAAAAAATTACTTTCACAATACAAAGGGATCCCAACCACTATTCTTCCCTCAAAACTCAATCTAGGCTTGTTTTCAAATTTTCACCTAGTCTCCCTAGTAGGTCTGTAGGCCCATTTTCCCTACCTTAACTCTCAGAATTCCTTAACAAACTCTACTACCAACCACCATTTTAGGAACCCATTTAAGCCTTCTTCAACATATATCAAACCTTCATAAGACTCCTTTGGACTAACCTTCTCAAAACAAGCAAACTATGTTGTTCAACATGGCCAAATAGGTCTAATTTCCAAAGCAACCACCCTTATAACAACTCAAAAACCAAAAAAATCAATTGTGAAGCACTCACTAGCCTACAAAACCACCAATTTCACCAATTATTTGCGAAGACACACCTTCCCAAACACCTAATCAAGAAACCCTTGTTTTAAGCTATTCTCATGGGGGTTTATTGAAAAAATATATCACAGACCTTCCCTAACCCTTCCACCAGTTCAAACACCTCTAATTATGTCTGCATATGCTTACAAGTTCATTCACTAGCCTTTATCATCAACATTTCATCAAACCCTAGTTCAAAACCACCAATTTCATGCTCTTTTCCACTCAAATTCTTTAGCGACAACAACTCAAACCCCACTAATCCTTTCTCCCTTCACAAAACCTACACCCTAGCATCTAAACCTAACTTACAAGACTCATTCCTCTAAGACAAAGAGTTTACAATAGGAGGAATGAGTCAAATTGCCATTGAGAACTTCAAACCCTTAATTTTGCAAATTTAGATCGTCCTCTGTAATTTAGCAATAAAATGTGTTTTATCTAATGAAATTCCCCCTAAATGGATTCAAATGAAAGATACAATAGTCTTCCACATGTTTCTACCAACTTTGAAGTAGGATGTAGCAATACGGGTCCATACAAACCTGGAAATGACAAAAATAGACAGAAATTTAATGAAAAATAGGGGAAATTCTTATTGTTCTTCCTTCACAATCCTCCAACAGCCATTTACATTGATTGATTTCACATTTTTAAATATTTCCCACCAAGAACCAACTGACTCAACAACCTTCAACTAAATTTCAAACTCCCCATGACAGTTGGGGTTCACAAAGTTGCATTTTTTGCAATTTTTGATGACAACATTTTGCTCTTTTTTGCATTATTTTGCATGTTGACTCTCCTAACCATCTAAAAAAATAGAAATGGTCTATTTAGACCTTATTAAACCTAAGATCATTATCTCACACAAGAAAGAATGACATTTTACCCTCCTTGACAACTTTTTTCAAAATTGACAACTTTTTGACATGATTTGCACTTTTAAAATATAGACCCAAAAGCCACTAAAGTTTTCCAATTACATCAAAATGGTCTCAATAGATCTTATTTGAACTCAAACACTCAAAACAATCTAGACTCAAATTTTCATGAAACAACTAGATAAAATTCATTAAAATGGATTGGTGCTCCTGCAGCATACACCCCGCCTAAAAAGGTTTCCATGTCTCTTGGAAACTGATCTTCAGTTGTTCCTCCTTTGAAAGATTTGTTTGTTTGACCTACAAAGCTACCTTGATTGGTAAATTCCTAAAAAAATTCTTTGTGCTTACCATTCTTGTGCTCTTGGCCAATTTTATAATGCTTCCCTTGATTTATTGAACATCCTTTGACCTTGTTTCCATCTGTGACTAATATAGAACCTGCACAACCTACCCTCTACCTTGTCCATATAGCATACCGATCTTCATGACTCTATCCTTTCCTTTCTACTTGTCCCAGTTTCCCTTGAATTTATGCACCGGATTCACTCTCCTCGAAGCCTTTTCATTTTCAGACCTATATACCACTGTAATATCAATCTTAGGAGCCTTTTCCTTGCCAAGACTTAACTAGCCCTCAACTTCTGCAACTAATATAGGACATAGTACTATTCCAACCTCAATTCCATCATCTTTTCTCAACCCATCTTGCTTCATCATCAACATTTCATCCTTGACCTTCTCTAGGTCAATCTCTAACATCTTCTTCTCATTATTTTTCCTTTCCAACTGTGCATCACCCCTCAATACCTCTGTCCTAACATCTGCAACTTGTGTCATGGCTACATACTCCATACTTTTATCCTTTTCAACCTTCACAAACTATTTTCTGCCCATCATAATCACCTTGGTTGTCTTGATCTACTCCTTAACTTCTTGTAATGGAAGCAAAGTGAATGTGTTCCCCTCATGCTCAATCTGATATGTAACCCTTCCATCATACATGGAATGTTTATCAAACTTCCATGGTCTGCTAAGCAACAAATGGCAACACTCCATTGGTAGAACATCACAAAGTACCCTATCTCTGTACCCCCCAATCTGAAACTCAACTAAAGCCTGCTCATTAACTAGAAGTGACTAATCATCATTTAACCATGACACCTATAGGGTGTGTCATGAGGAACTTTCACCAAACTTAACTTGTCTACCATTTCTCTTGATACTATATTATTAGTTGAGCCTAAATCTATTACTACCTTGCATACTTTACCTTTACTCTTGCATGTGGTCTTGAATAAATTTCTCCTTTGCATTTTTTCTTTCTCCTTGGAGGCCTTCAAAAGTTGTCCTCTCAACATCAAAGCTTCACCAACTTTTGGCTCAACAACATGACTTGGAGAATTGACACTTTCTCCTTCATCTTCTTGCACAATTTGGACTCTCTTTTCACCTCTTCTTTCACCCCCACTTGAAGTAGCACCAAAATTTTTAGGACACTTAAAGGATGGATGACCGAACTCACCATAGTTGTAATACCTTCCTGAAAAAATATTAGAACCTCTTCCTTGGTCTGTATATTTTCCCCTAAAAAATTTTCTTCCACCTCTCCACCCACCTCTAGATTCAGCCACTTGTTCTTTACCCTTACTAGCATCTTCTTGGCCTTGATTAGACTGTTTTGGAGTAGAAAAAGTTCCCCTGCCTCTAGAAGTACTGCCTCTACCTCTTGTTGTCTTTTCTTGTCTCATGTTCACTTTTTCTTCTACCCTTATAGCCATTTGAAAACATTCGTCTACTATTTTTGGTGTCATCAAACTTATTTCATCCTAAATATTATACCTTAGTCCATTAAGATATCTTGCTACTCTTTCTTCTTCATCTTCCTCATGTTTTTTCCTTATACTTAACGTATAGAACTCCTCAGTGTATGCTTGCACATCTAGATCCCTTTTCTTAAGATTTTGATTTTTTTCAAGAAATTGAACATTATAATCACTAGGAAGGAACTTATCTTTGATTTTTGTCTCCACTGTCTCCCAAGAAGTGATCTTGGTCTTCCCCTTTTTTTGACTTTCATCTTGCATAAAGTTCCACCACAACAGAGCATGTCCTTTCAACTTGGTCTTAGCCTTCTTCACCTTGTGATCTTCATCTAATTCTTCACTTTCAAAATAATTCTCCATGGTTCCTATCCATCCCAAGAGCTCCTCACCATCTAGCTTACCTCTATACATAGGAAAATCAATTTTGCTATGTCCATCACCTTTCACATCCTTCAAAAGCCCTAGCATCCTCTGGATCCAACTCTTCCTCTTCAGAATCACTTTCATCCATGGTGACCCCAACATTAGACTTTAATGCAGCAATCTCCTTCTTCTAGGATTCTAAATCTCTAGCATGTTGATCAATCTTCCTAACAACAGTGCTTCCTTTGGAAGGAATCTTGACTCCTCCAATCACTTTCTTTTCCTTAATCTTTCAAACTTCTCCCTTGAGCGACCTACTTCCTAGGCTCTGATACCAATTGATGACAACAAAAGTGGAAAACAATTTACTTTCACAATACAAAGGGATCCCAACCACTATTCTTCCCTCAAAACTCAATCTAGGCTTGTTTTCAATTTTTCACCTAGTCTCCCTAGTAGGTTTGTAAACCTATTTTCCCCACCTTAACTCTCAGAATTCCTTAACAACCTCTACAACCAACCACCATTTCAGGCACCCATTTAAGCCTTCTTAAACATGCATCAAACCTTCATAAGAATCATTTGGACTAACCTTCTCAAAACAAGCAAACTACACTATTCAACATGGCCAAATAGGCCTAATTTCCAAAGAAACCACCCTTATAACAACCCAAAAACCATAAAAATCAATGGGGAAGCACTCACCAGCCTACAAAAAAACCAATTTCACCATTTATTTCCAGAGACACACACACCTTCCCAAACACCTAATCAAGAAACCCTTGTTTTAGGCTATTCTCATGGGGGTTTATTGAAAAACTATATCATAGACATTACCTAACCATGCCACCTCTTTAAAAACCTCTAATTATGTCTTCATATTATTACAAGTTCATCCACCAGCCTCTATCATCAACATTTCATCAAACCCTAGTTCAAAACCACCATTTTCATGCTCTTTTCCACTCAAATTCTTCAAGGACAGCAACTCAAACACCACTAATCCTTTCTCCCTTCAGAAAACCTACACCCTACATCTAAACATAACTTACAAGACTCATTCCTCCAAGCCACAAAGTTTACAATAGGAGGAATGAGTCAAATTTCCATTGAGAACTTTAAACCCTTAATTCTACAAATTCAGACTATCCTTTGTAACTTGGAAATAAAATATGTTTTATCCAATGAAATTCCTCCTAAATGGATTCAAATGAAAGATACAATAGTCCTCCACAAGTTTCTACCAACTTCAAAGTAGTATGTATTAGTATGGGTCCATACAAACCTTGAAATGACAAGAATACACATGAATTTAATGAAAAATAGGGGAAATTCTTATTGTTCTTCCTTTACAATCCTCCAACAACCATTTACATTGATGGATTCCACATTTTTAAACATTTCCCACCAAGAACCAACCAACTCAACAACCTTCAACTAACTTTCAAACTACCCATGGCCGTTGGGGTTCACAAAGTTGCATTTTTTGCAATTTTTTATGACAACATTTTTCTCTTTTTTGCATTATTTTGCAAATTGACTCTCCTAACCACCTAAAAAATTAAAAAAATTCTATTTACGCCTTATTCAACCTCATAGCATGATCTCACACAATAAAAAATGACATTTTACCCTCCTTGACAACTTTTGTCAAAATTGACAACTTTTTGACATGATTTGCACTTTTACAATATAGACCCAAAAGACACAAAAGTTTTCCAATTACATCAAAATGGTCTCAATAGACCTTATTTGAACTCAAGCACTCAAAGAAACCTAGAATCAAACAACCTAGACTCAACTTTTCATGAAACAACTAGAGCAAATTCATTAAAATGGATTAGTGCTCCTACACTAGGAAGCATAATGGACAAATCAAATACACATGGATACCAAAGAATACAAAGATAGATCATCCCTATCAAACTTCATTAGTCAAAGAAACTATGCGGAAAAATAAAAAATGGAAATGTATCCATCAAAGACGTCCACAAAAGCAAAAGCAGGCTTCTCAAGCAACGTGCAAAGTATATCAAGCAGTTGATCCTAATTCCATGCACACTTTGGTATCCACCCATCATTGCTCATCTTCCCAAGTTTGGAGAGTCAAAGGTTTCAAACTATCAACCAATCCATCTCCTATTCTTAAACACACAACACCATCCACTCCACCATGCATGATATCCAATTCTCACATTGACCATGTATTGGAAACGACCCTTCATCATAAGGATTCAGAAGGAATTCTATTGCAATGTGTGCACAAAGACAGAGTTAACTCTGGTATCAACAAAGTAGATCAGGAATCCCAAAAGTTGTATTCAAGTGCATGTATCTTGGAAAAGAAACTTCTTTGAGTAGGATATCAATGGCTCATTATGACAAAAGCATCTACATTGACACCACTAGGTGGTTCGGCATGAGCTTACAATATTTCAAAAAAAAATCATGAAAATAGTAAAGTTAAAAATCATCCTCTAGTGAAAACCACTATGGTGGCACTTTGGGAAAGTACCATGATGAAAACATAGCAAACGGGTGTCATGTGTAGAATCGAGCATCTATGTGTGCTAGTTCAGGTGGAAGCATCTCATCCAATCCATAATAAATCAATTCATTCATGAACTATTTATCCAATCCATTTTCATCCATCTACATCCATCTTCCAAATTATCTTGATCTTGAAAAAGTTTGGTGCACACTTTACACTTGCTTATGGTAAACATCTTGACATGGACCATTTTCATTGATCCTATCCTACCTAACATTATCTCACACAATAAAAAATGACATTTTACCCTCCTTGGCAACTTTTTTCAAAATTGACAACTTTTTGACATGATTTGCACTTTTACAATATAGACCCAAAAGACACTAAATTTTTCCAATAACATCAAAATGGTCTCAATAGACCTTATTTAAACTCAAGCACTCAAAACAACCTAGAATCAAACAACCTAGACTCAACTTTTCATGAAACAACTAGAGAAAATTCATTGAAATGGATTAGTGCTCCTACACTAGGAAGCATAATGGACAAATCAAATGCACATGGATACCAAAGAATACAAAGATAGATCATCCCTATCAAACTTCATAAGTCAAAGAAACTATGCGGAAAAATAAAAAATAGAAATGTATCCTTCAAAGACGTCCACAAAAGCAAAAGCAAGCTTCTCAAGCAATGTACAAAGTATATCAAGCAGTTGGTCCTAATTCCATGCACACTTCGGTATCCACCCATCATTGCTCATCTTCCCAAGTTTGGATTGTCAAAGGTTCCAAACTATCAACCAATCCATCTCCTATTCTTAAACACACAACACCATCCACTCCTTCGTGCATGATATCCAATTCTCACATTGACCACGTATTGGCAATGATCCTTCATCGTAAGGATTTAGAAGACATTCTATTGCAATGTGTGCACAAAGAAAGAGTTAACTCTGGTATCAACAAAGTAGATCAGGAATCCCAAAAGTTGTATTCAAGTGCATGTATCTTGGCAAAGAAACTTCTTCGAGTAGGATATCGATGGCACATTATGACAGAAGCATCTACATTGACACCACTAGGTGGTTTATCATGAGCTTACAATATTTTAGAAAAAAATCATGAAAATAGTAAAGATAAAAATCACCCTCTAGTGAAAACCACTATGGTGGCGCTTTGGGAAAGTACCATGATGAAAACCTAGCAAACATGTGTCATGTTTAGAATCGAGCATCTATGTGTGCTAGTTCAGGTGGAAGCATCTCATCCCATCCATAATAAATCCATCATTCCATCCATCTCATCCATAATAAATCCATTCATCCATGAACTATTTATCCAATCCATTTTCA
Source organism: Sequoia sempervirens (assembly GCA_007258455.2). Lineage (NCBI taxonomy): Eukaryota > Viridiplantae > Streptophyta > Pinopsida > Cupressales > Cupressaceae > Sequoia > Sequoia sempervirens. The sequence continues at coordinate 335,122,353 of VDFB02105785.1, forward strand.
TCCATCTACATCCATCTTCCAAATTATCTTGATCTTGAAAAAGTTTGGTGCACACTTTACACTTGCTTATGGTAAACATCTTGACATGGACCATTTTCATTGATCCTATCCTACCCAACATTATCTGAGCCATGAAGCATTATCCAATGAAGCATTCCTTTATTCGAACACCTTATCTTGTCACAAGATAATACTTGGCATCCTTTGCATGCTTACCATATCCATCCATCCACACACCTATCCAAGCATCCACCCATGGAATTCCATTCATTGCTATAAATTTGGGGTAGATATGTAAATCTAGCTTCGAGAATAAATCTTGATCTATATCTTCCAACTTATATGGTGATCCAAACGTTGGAAAAACGTAAAATCAAATTGGTCAAAGCATTTGTGATCCAAAATCCAAATCACTAGCCCATGGCATATTTTGACAAGAAGACATTCCTTATCAAGCTTCATCTCTCATCAAACATCAATCAAAACAATCAATATCAGTTGTATCTAATTTTCACTTCAGTGTCACATCGAATCATTCAAACAATTTTTTTTTCTAAACCAAGCTTCAAAATCTTGATCAATCAAATCCAATCAACCCATCATCATCTCGAGATATCCTTCCCAATCCTCGTGTTGCTAAGCACTATCCTTGCATTTTTTTGTATCCTCAACAATGTTATCATCATCAATCCATCAATCAGATCAATCAACCCTAGCTTGGTTTTCAACAAAATCCCAAAACAAATAGCACTAATATCGTCACACATATCCATATCCAAACCATCAAAATCATGCGAAAATCCAAAAACATCCAAATCATATCAAAATCCAAAAACAGGTCAAAAAATTCAAAAAACATCAAAAACATGGTATCCGAACTACGTCATCTCTGAGCATAAACATAGGCAAGGCCATCATTGATGGGCCCCCAAGACACAAAAACACAAAAAACATTTAAATAACCTGAAAATCCAAAAAACAACCTCATAACATTTCAAAAACATCCAAATATTTGAAAAAAACCATTTGTCTCATTTCGCTTCACCCAAAATAATCAATCATCCAAATATAAAAATCGTCACACTCACCCTTTGGTAACACAAATAGAAACAACGACAACAATCAGCAAAAGAAAACTTCAAACGAAAAATCAAAATTGAAACAACAAACTTTTAAATGCAAAATCAAACTCTTTCAATCATTTGCAAACATGTCAATCAACCTTATATCAATAACCTTTTAAAAACCTATGAACTTGCCACCATCCACTAGCATGTCCTATGATGCATCCTTCCTACAATGGGCATTATCTATTGGAAAATCACTTTGGATACTTATCCTAAACAAAACACATCCCTTTGGCTATAGGTATGAAGAACATTGGCTTGTTTGCTTACTTGATTTTTTCTTTTGATATATCTTATTGCACTCATTCCAATGACCTCTCAATGATGTCTAATCAAAATGATTTAGAGAGAAAGGAATGGGGCATTAATCATTGTATTTTGTCTACTGTGCTTGTTGTATATTCTTGTAATATAACTTGGTCATGCTTACTTTGTTTGGTTTGTAGGGAGAATGTTTTAAATGTCTTGTTGACTATTACAAGGGAAGGTTTTTTCCTTCCTATGTTTTGGTCTGAGATGTTTGAAATATCTAAAGTACATCCTAATAAGGTTTCATATGCTAGGTGTGAACAAGGATACGCCTATTTGATTTTCGAGTCAAAGTCCATCTAACTAGGTACAATGCCATCTTGGTTTTCTATACCTTGATACATCATATCTATGTGTGTGGTCAAAAATAGGGAAAGTTATGCTCTTTACATCCCCAATCCCTAGATAAGCAATACATCATCATCATTCATCATCACATCTATTAAAGTCTCGACAACTCATAGACTTGTTGGACTTCTGCATCTTCTCAGAATCAAGGATTGATCCCAATCATTCTTCTATCCTCTTTCACGCTAACATGCTATCATGACATGCATCCATCCTGCATTCATAAAACGTCAGCATACCCATCCTACATACTCATACATATCATCATAATAGGAAACACCATTCATCTCATTTGCATTGTCATTATCATATAGATCTGTTAACCATCCATTTCATCCATTTTGAAACTCTTTGTCGTGAGATCAACCCTAAAATCGAACTTTTCACTTGATCTCTTGAGGGGGCAGTGTACCAATGTACTTCTTTCTGCTGGGGAAACAATAGAGCATCCAAAAAAATTAGGAAATTTTTGAATTTCGATCTCGACAATGTTATTCTTTAAACTAACGCAACTGGTACATTGCTTCAAAGAGGGGCAAAATGTAGACATGCAAATAATCCTAATCAACATTATGCATCTAAATCTAACTAATTAACATCAAATTCTTCTATTAGTCAAATAAAGCAATTTATTTGATTAATTCACTAATGTGCATCATATTTGATTAAATAAATCAATTTATTTAATTAAAGTCCTAAAAATCCTCGCATTGATTTAATAAACCAAATCATTTAAATCAAATGTCAAATCCCCTAAATTCCTCCAAGTTAATTAATTTTGGATTAATTATACCCTAATCATCATTGCCCATCCTCTAGCTTTTGACTCAACTTGGGTCAAACCTAAGTTGTTGACTAATCCACCCACTTGCACATGAAAATCAATTCTTTAAATTAACTAATTATCTCATTTTCCGTCACAAAGGCATATTCTAGTGGAATATTCCTCCATTAACTCCATTTATTTGACTTTCTTTCCCAAACAATTTCCCTCCAAAAAATCTCAACCATATTCGTTTAATGCCTCTTACACATGCATTAATCTCTCTTACACCTATCAAATCCTCAACCACATGCATTAACTATACACATTCTCCAAAATGTGCTCCAACTTCACCCATTGGATTTGTGACAAGTGTCACAATCTTATTGAATCTCCTTTAGTCCCACATTCCTCCCATCTTTCCATTCTCCAACCCTTCAACCTATAAATAGAAGTCATAATCATCCACAATCTCATCCAAAATCTTAGCATTCTCAGTATAGGCACTTTCATCTCCATCACTTGCATCTTTGCATCTTCATCACATTTTTTTCATCACATCAAGAAGCTTATCAAAATGGGTTGGGAAAGGGTTACTTTCCACATCAAAGTAGCATCAATCCCCCCTATGGGATGATGGTTTGAGTAGTTTAGGAATAGATTTCATGTTCATCTTTCTTGTAGTTTCATGTTAATTTGATAATGTTATCATTTCCTTTACATTTCTCAACAATTTCATGGGGAAGGCTTTTATTTCATTTGTTCAAGATTGACTAATTCAACTCATATTTGTCAATCTTTAATCAATGTAGATTTTAGTCTTCACACTATTAACATGCACAAACCAACCCTCCACAAGAACTCATGTACCAACAACATAACACTCTTCAACAACAACATGTTCAACAACTACCTTCTTACCAAGACCCTTTATATAATGCTCAATATTAACAAGGGTCAAACTTCCAAAATCTGAATCCTAATGCAATACAATATTAATACAGTCCTTTACACATCCAAACTCCACAACAACAAAATCTTTTTCCTCAACAACAGAATTTTGTTCCAAAACAAAAAAATCTTGTTCCTCAACAACAAAATCTTGTTCCTCAACAATGGAATCTTGCTCCTCAACAACAAAATATTGTTCCTCAACAACAAAATCTTGTACCTCAACATCAAAATGTTAACCCTCAATACTCAAACCGCAATCCTCATGATCCAAATGCTCCTCCTCATTATCAATTCAATGCTCCTCAAGGATCAAACATTTCCTCACACACATATAATGTTCCTCAAGGTCCGATGCACACTCAAAACCCATCTTACAACTCATCTTTCCTTGAACAATCAAACTACAATCTTCCTAATCCTCCACCTAACACATAAGGAAATGGGTTAGCATTGCAAATCCAAAATATAAACCAAAGGATAGTGGACATACAAATTAAAAATACTAAGAAGAGATATGCCTTGGAAGAAATTTGTCCCTATCCTTATGATCGAAGCATTGCCATGATTCCCTTCCCTAAAAACTTTGAAACTCCTAAATTTGAAAAGTATAAAGGAAGAGGAGATCTGATTGAACACATACAAGAGTGTTTTGTGGCTTGCATGGAGGTAGCTAACAATGCCTCTTACATGATGAGAATCTTCCCAAGGAGCCTTGGTGGAAAATCCATAGAATGGTTTTCTCATTTACCTCTTGGAATTAAAAGGTTCAATGAACTATCAAAAAAATTCATCAATCACTTCTAGTACAACATTGAAAAAAATATCATTGTAACTAACTTGTACAAAGTGAAACAAAACCAAGGTGAGTCATTTGCCTCTTTCTTGTAATGATGGCAACATAAATCAAGTAAATTTAAATGTCCTATCCCTGAATAACAACTTGTTGACATCTTCATGGGAAATCTAAACACCGATTTAAGCTTCCAATTAACCATGCTATGCCCTAACACCTTATAAATCAAATGATAAACCATGTTTATGGGCAAAGAAAAAATACATTTCCAACAATGGAGTAGTGGATGCTAAATTCATGCAAAACAACAATCTCCATCTAACAATCCTCAACACAATGTTCAAATAAATCAATCAAATGACCAATCAAAATCAAATTCCTCCAAGAGGACCACCAAGACCTAACAACAATACTTTCAATAAAATGAGATGAAAATACATTCCTTTGGGAGTACATGTTGAAGTGGTCTTATGAAAATTGACTCAATCAAACTTTATATAATCGTCGGAACAAAGAAACAATGAGGAACCATAATTCAAACCTCATTGGTACAATGAGAATGACCATTATGAATATTAAAAGTAAAATATTAAATCGCCCCCTCTTGCAATTGTTAAGGCTGTTGTAGCAGCAAACAAAATGAAAAAAAAAGAGATTTCCAATAGAGTTAAACGCCCCTCCAAACATTAATATTAAGTCGTGCAGCCATTTTGAACAGTTTACTTCTCTATAACCAAAAATAGAATATTAACTTCCTTCCAACACATTCAACAACATATGTGACTCATTTCACCTCCCTTCGCAAACGTTGTCCATCATCCTATGCACTATAGTTAGCAACAATGTATAGTATTAGTAGAGCATAGCTCTTAGGGAAAGAGGGAAGAACAAGAAAAGTTTCATAGAATGATAAAACAGAATGTTCCCTTCCTTCTTGCCAGTCGCCCAAGTTAGGGTACAAATTTAATAATATATATTTATGTCAACACCAAATGCAAAAGTAATGCGGCGCCCAAATGGCATTCAAAATGGATGTCAATTCTAATTAAAGGAGAATTAATAATAACCGTGGATTAAAGCTATGGGTTTCAAATTCTAAATTTTTGCATTTAGTAATCTGGTAAGAGTATAGAATTAATAATAGAAGATGATAGACAAGGGAATAGTATCTATGTTACAAAAAATATAAACATCGTATTTAGTATTGTTGTAATAGAAGGATATTAATAACAATAATACTAGTTATATGAGGAAAAATATGGATCTTAAAAATAATATTATTAATTAACATTAATGTAAACAAATTATACCTTAGTATCTTATATTGATATTTGTGGATTTAATATTAATATTAACGTGAATATCAATAGAACTAATATTAATGTTTTTGACTATAGGAAAAGTAGGTTTTTAAGGGTCCTTGAAGCCTTGTACAAAAAATACCACTGCTTTTAAAGATAATCAAAACAATACAAGAAGCCAACCATCAAAAATAAAATAAAAAATCCAACCAAAATGCAAGACAAAACCAACAAGAAACTACATAATTTTCAAAATATTAGTCACTTCAAGATCATGAGCAATGATCTTCTCATGCATGTCCATCACCTCGCTAACCTCCTTTTTAGGAATCCCCAAGTTATTTATAGTCTTGTTGTGGGTACGGGTGTAGGGTTCTGTATCATTCTCCACCCCCCCTTTATGTCTTTGGGGAGATCAACCATGCCAACAACTTCTTTCAGTGCACTAGATTAGAGTCACCTTTCCAAAATCTAACCTTTTCATTCAAAAATTGAAGACCCTTAGCATTATTGTGGAGAGTAGAATGACTAAATTTGATCATAGTTTCAAGATTCTCATAGGCCTTAGTCATTTTCTCTTCTATGACCGAGACTTTGTACTCAAATTCCCTCTTCATTTTCAGCATCTCATCAGTAACCGTTTTCAATATATCTAACAATGGATTAACTTGGCCCAGAATAGAAGACTCATGAGAATTAGTATTAACATCAACATTATTAATCAAGGACCGAACCTTATCATTGGTAAGGTTCAACTCACTGAACAACTACTTAAATATTCTAAATAAAATGATTGAGGCCATCCTTCACAATGCCTAACACATTTGATAACTCTTCACAATTGCAATTAAAGATGTCCCTTTTATCAACCAAATTATCCCCAAGAGCATCCTAGGTCTCTTGCACATCTTGAAAAGCCTCTTTATCTTTGTTGAGACCATAGTCACCATTAGAGACCTTGATTTTACGCTTGGGATTCTCCACCTCAGCAAGCAAAAATTGACCATCAAAATTTCCCAACTCTATTTCCACCTTAAAACTTTTATCAACAAACAACTGATGCTCACCATTCAAAATCCATCCAGGTCATTGCTAGCATTAAATTGTCCTAAGATCATTTCTTCTTTCCAATTGACTATTCCTTACCCTTAGCCTTCTTTGAACTATTACCACAATGGAGATGATTCTTCCTTTTTCATTCTAAAATAGGGGAATCGACCTCATTGCAAGCTTCATCTTCCACATTTGGTGTCAACTTGTTCTTATAAAAAAAATTACCCTCACCCTTATGCATCAACTTCTTTTTCCTCTCAATACCAAGGACTGTGAATTTTCCTTTCTTCACCTTTTAAGACTTAGAGAAAACAACAGGGATCTCATCCTACTCACTACTAGTATGGTATCCTTCAGACCATGTGGGTTGCTAAGTTTTTTGCACCTTATTTTTCAGCTTAGGATCAAAATCTTCAGGGGGCTCCGAGAGCACCTCCATAGAATCATCTGAACCTTCTTTAGTTTCCTCAAACTCAGAACCTATATCACAAACAAACTTTACATGTTTCAAATGACTTTTAGTAATCTTCGTAGGTTCATTCAAAATAGAAAAATACGTAGCATAATCCATGATAAAAAAATTAAACCCTCATGTAGAATGGGATTCTTAGGGTTCCTCTTAAAATCCTTAAATCCATTCTCTAAAGAATCCAACAAATAATACACAAAAGACACCCTATTTTTATTCCTTAAATGATTCAATACAACAAAATGATAACCAAAGAGGACATAAAATCTACCATCAAGTGTTATGCAACATTATCTCTAGAACTAGGTCAATCCATATGGATTTTATGGAATTATGATCAAATTCACCACATTTAAGCTTCTGCAATTGGTCCCTTTCCTTCCTCTTGAAGAATGATGCCATTGTAGCATTGGACTCCTTTTTATCCCTACACACCTTTCTACCATCAATTTCCAAGCCCGTAATTCTTCCAATCAACTCCTGAGTGATGTTGAATTCCAAACTAAACACCCTTAGAACCATATTATGCCAACCATTGACAAAGGCATGATACACCATAGGATTAAAGCCATGAATCTTTTCAATGAAAGGGGTAATACCACGGTCCTCCTTTAAAATACCCCACATATTCTTGTTGCTCCTATTATCATCACAAGAGATAGGCTTAATTTTGCTCCTTTCACCACCCATTTTGATCGCAGACTAGAGCCACAACAACTTCAAGAGAAAATGAAAATAAGAAGAAGCCTCAAGAAGAAAAGAGATCTACAAGCACCTAGAATCTATGTGGAGCACGTATGAGTCTCATGTGGCTTAAAATTAAATTTAATTCAAATTCTTGGTGGGATTTTATCCTCCTAGATATGATATCAACTTGTAGTGTTGTAATTTCAGGTAATTTGGCATAAGCAATTATAAATACAAGGTTATTTCACTCATTTTCATCAAAGAATTTCTTAAGAGCATCCTTATAGAAAATTTGAGTTCACGTGAGCATTCAAGTGTTTACAAGAGAATTCAAGAGCCTTCAAGGGTTGATTATCAAGTGTTTTGGAGCATTATTCAAGTATCAAACATCATGTCGAAGTCATCATGCATCATGTTTGTTTTTGAGATAACAATTGTGATGTAGGGTTTCATGATTCAAGCAAGCTTTCAATTCAAGATCTATCACATTCAAGCAAGAGTCAAGATGTACATCCATTGGAGCCATTTCATACATGTGTTCTAGCACTTTATTGCTAGTGTTTGGTGAGTTGCAACATTACATTTTGTTCATTCATCATTCCTTTATCTCATTCGATTTCATTACAAGGTTTGATTACCAAAATGACATTTGACCAAGGAAAAACCCTTTCCACTAACAAAATAATTTTTTTTCCCTCTCTTTAGTGTGTGATTTACAAATCTAGGTTGAAGACATATTGAAGAGTAAGATTGGAAAGAAGTGTCAAGTGTTCAAAGTTGTCCAAGCTGTCACCTTGATTAGAAGATAATTGAAAGACATCTACAAAGCATAATATTTCATTTCAGACCCGAAAATAAAGTTGAGCAGACAAAGTAGAGATTGAAGAGTAGATTTAGATCTTGATTCTTTGAAAAATTCAAACTAGAATGATGCGCCACTTCTGGCGTATGAGTCCCAGTATAGTCAAATTTGCAAATTTCAAGAGTTTCAGACTTTTCTTTGCTAGACTTCTGCCCAAAAATCCTAATGTAGGACTAAATCACCCAACCTAGTGTATGAGTCCCAATCTCCATTAATTTCAGTGTTTTTAACATCTTAGGACTTCATTCAAGTTGCTACAGCTTTCCAGGTTCCCCTCTTTGCTTCTCTAGTTTTATATTTTGTTTTACATTCATTTCTAGGTCATTTAGTGAAGCTTTGCATATCATTAGGTTTCATATTTGATCTTTCCTATCATTTGTATTTCCAAGCCCTATCTTGGTATTTAACCCCTCTTTAATCATTAATCATACCCTTGGACACCCTATTGCAAGATCTCTTTCCCCTACTTCATCCTTGGATTGAGATCTCTAGGGTTTCCTTGAATGAGAAGTGTAGAAGATTGTTGTTCTATGTCCTAAACCATAGCCAATGATAATTTCCCCCTTTCATTATGGTGAACCTACATTTATAACATCTTAATTCTGATTTGGAGTGCATCATCATCCTAGATCTTGCTTGCATTAACATTGCATTAGGTTTTGCATTAGTTAATTCACATCTAGGGTTTCTAAATCTTGCATTAGTGAGAGTGCATAGAGGTTGCTTTTTTGTCTCTTGCACCACTGAAATTAACTTAAAATCTATATTTTAACTTAGCTTAGACATCATCCAGATCAAAAATAATAATTTTCACTTAGAATTTTTTGAAATCTTTGCAAAAACTCTAAACTGGGACTCATACACCCCTATGGGAAATTTAGTCCCAGTATAGGTGGTTTTTCCTAATTTTTGGGTATTTTGTGGTGACTGTCATTCAGAATTCAAACCTTTGAAAAACCCTATTTGGGATTCATATGCGCCTCTAGGTGATTTAGTCCCGTTTAAGATTTTAAAGTTCATTTTCCAGCATTAAATTCTATGTTTATGTGTTTCTTCTTACTACTGTTAGTTATAAGTTTTAGTTTACAGAGTTTCTGTCACTTTCATTTTCTTGCATTTAGCTTAATTTCCTTTTGAATCATAACTAGAGCATATCATTTATCTTGTGTTAATTTCATCTTACATTTCCTTGATTGTCTCTTGTATGAGCTTTTCTACTTGGTGTCCTATATTGCTAATACTATAGTGAGATGAAGTTTGAGACTTATGTCATCCCGCGATAGCACAATTGTCATGGATCTTGGGTTATCTAGCTCTTTCACTACTAGTGTTGACACTAGCTCACTAGGTATGGACCATACCCCTAACAACCCTCTACCTTCAAGTAGTGTGATGCATGTTGAAACAATGGTTGCTAGTATTCTGCAAGAAAACATAATCCAAATTCATGAAGACTTAGCAAACCTACAAAATCAAATAAGTACTTAAAAAATTTCAACGACTGCTATCCCTACCATAGATAACATACATCGCATGATTGGAAGTGAAGGAGGAGTTGATCTTATGTGTACAACATAATTCAAAATTTTGGACCATGTCTTACCTCAACCACTAGTTGTCCTTTACCTTCGAATAATGTTACAAGTCAAGGAGGAATTCAAATTCCTCCCACAAAAATTACCTCTATCCCTACCTATACCAACCCTCAAGTTACAACAACGATGCAACCTACTAGTAATGTAATTCCTTCCTTGAGTATTTCCACGAGCATCCCTAGTACCTTGATGGCATCACAAGTCATATCCCCTACCACTTTACCTCCTATAAGCATTCCATTCACTTGTCCCTCAAGCACATACACACCTCCATCTCAACATGCAAACAATGATGCTCTCATAAATCAACTTTTGCAAACCGTTTCATCCCTTCAAAAGAAAGTTTCCACCATAAACCAAGATCAAAATGGCCAACCTACATATTATGTCAAAATCAATCCCTTGTCCTTGGAGATATTGAGAACACCGATGCCACATGGTACATAGGTTCCTAGATTCGAGAAATATGGGTGGGGAAAGGAGATCCTTCTAGCCATTTTTTTGTTTATACCACCTTATGTAGTGATTGTATTCTTTAGGTTAAGCTCTTGGCTAAGCTTTTCCCTAGATCCTTGAAGGATATCGCCTTAAAATGGTTCTCCTCATTACCAAATAACTCAATTTGTTCATTCAATAAACTTGTTGAGGAATTTATAAACCATTTCCAAGTGCATATGACTCCTAAGATGAACTTAACTGATTTGATGAGATGTAAGAAAAAATAAGAGGAAAAGATTATTGACTTTATTTCATGTTATCAATTGGTTTACTCCCAAATCGATGTAAAGATTCCTAGCCCTCACCTTCAAAGGATGTTCATTGAGAACTTACAAAGTAAGATACAAGATAAGCTTACGATGATGAAGTTCCCCTCATTTGTGCACTTGTGTACTGCCCTTCGTGATTATCAAAATTCAATTAGTAGTTGTTAAACAAAAACCACCTCTAGCCATACTGAGAAGTCAGAATCCGCAAACCAAAAAAATTATCAACCTTTTAGAAAATAGAATAAAGGCTTCCTTCAACTTAATCCCCCTCAACAAACAACTCAACATGTTGATACCCAAGTGATTGCAATAAGGAAAATAACTCCTTTCACATTTGGGGTTCAGGCTAGACAATTCACTACCCCACTTGATACCTTCTATAACACAATGTCACAAATTTTTAAAATAGAATATGATCACCTTGCCTCCTGTTAAGACTCTCAATCCTAATAATCCTTTACCTCTAAACTTTAGATTGAATTCTTATTGCCATTATCACTGAAAAAGTGGACATGACAGAAAACATTGTAAGCATCTTAAATTTCTTATGCAAGACCTCATTGATTTTGGTCGTCTTTCAGTTGTAGGTGTTAATGATCAAGGAAATAAGTATGTTGTCCCTACCAACCAATATTTGCAGATCTTTACCAACCTTATGCCAAAACATAATATTTCATTTGTCAAAGCTAGTGAAACTTCAAAGAATGATGTGATGAATGTTGGCATGGATGATGAGAACATGGATACAATTCAACAAAGTCCTATGGATACCATTGAACAAGGTCCTATGGATAATATTGAAATTTTTTTGATTGCATTGATAGAAACTCAACCTCATAAGGGTTGAACTAAAAAGCCTCTTGACATTGCTTTCTCCTCTATTAAAGATATACTTAAACATGCACCTGATGGTCCTCTTTACATAGCCGGCCGAATCAATGATAAGCCCACTAATGGGATATTAATTGATCCCATTTGTGGAGAGAATGTGATCACCAAGGAATTCTGACTTATTCATGAGCTCTATCAAGAAACGTATGACAAACTGAAAGCATAGATAAAGACACATAATGGTTTCACTTGCCCTACGATGGGATCAATCACCTTACCTTTACAAATAGGACTGAAAATATTAGACGTCTCATTCTCCATCATCTCAACATTAGACCAATTTCATGTGAAGCTTGGTTACCCATGGCTACACTCCATGGAAGCCGTCTTGTGAGTCGTGCATAAATTCTTAAAGTTTCCCTTTGACAATGAAATATTTACCGTGCAACATAGTGGCTTTAACCCTTTGGATTCCCTTGGGAACTTTTCATTAGATTTATTTTGGCACAAGCCTATGGTACTTATAAAACCTCAAGAAGACTTCTTTTTCAAATCCTACCAAAATTTTAAGGCGAAATGCATAGAAAAACTATCCCTTACAAACATGCCTCAACCTATGACCAAACCTACCATCCTTGACGAAACCATGATTAAACCTAAAGAAATTACAAACAAACAAGACCAACCCAAGATTGATCCTTTTCCTATTTCCTACAAAAGCCCAAGATATAATGAAACAATCTCGTCACGCCTCCTAAGATAAAGTAAGTTTACAAAGCTAAAGAGAAAGTTGTTGAACAACCTTCCATGGTTCCTTTTGTTCCTCCCCTAAGGGAAGAAAAGAAACCTATGGTTGCTAAAACCACTCCTACACAAATGCAACTTGAAATTTTTGCTAAAAGAAATAGAAATTCTAGACAACATAGGCATAGACATTGTGCTCTTGCTCACAGGTTAAACAAAGAAACACACAAAGAAAATCAAAACCCAAACTTAACTGAAGCAATACACGATGAGTCTCCCTCTTTTCTGAAACAAAAAGATCCTATACTGCAATTGCAATAGGAGCTAAACCCTTCTTTGGACATTATCATTAGACCTCCTGTTGCGATTAATTTAGATGACAATGAGGAGATTGCTAAAATTGATGAGGAGGTGCATAATGAATTGAATACATTGTTTTTCTCTTCTATGAGCTTGCATGATAATTCTCCTAGGAAGAGTGTTGAACTTGGTGGTGACCCTAGTTCGACGCTTGCTATTGTCCCCTTGGCTAGTTGTCTGCATTCTATATATGATGAACATGATTGGGATGTGGACGACCTGCTAATAGGTTGACTGGCATGTGCCTTACTAGTCTTTTCTCTTTCATGTTTTGTGTGTGATTGCATGCACGTGTAATGTGATCCCCAGTGTTGTTCTATTTGATGTATCTCTCTCTCTCTCTCTCTTTATGGCATTCCTCTATTTGTACCTACATTCTTCTTAATCTCATCAATCTTTTATCTTTTTCTTTATCTTTCCATTTTTCTTGTGTCTTTCCTTTTGGGAATGACGCAAGGAATTGAGACATTCATGTCTCTTCCATGTTGACCCAAAATATTTTTCTTTATCTTTTCACTTGTCTTGTGTCTTTCCTTTTGGGGAGGACACAAGGCATTGATACATTCATGTCTCTTCCAGGTTGACCTAAAAGGTTTTTCTTTGTTCTCACTATCTTTGTGTCATTCTTCTTGTTCTATGAGTATTTGAGGAATGATGACAGTTCTGAGCTCTATAAAAATATTGTAGCAAGAACATACTGACCCCAAATCTATGGATCGCTTATGTGTTTGGAGTTTCATTTTGGGGGAAACCCCTCTTTTCCTTTTTATAATGTGGCTTTATTTGGAAACATATGACTTGGCATAGGGCTTTCCATATTAGTTCTTGTGTCTTCTTTATTGTTAGCATTTATAATTTGCTACTTTAAAGTAATTTCTCACAACATGGTGTTTAGCAATTTCTTTAAAGTGGGGGCATACATTGGCATTATTTTTTTGAATTTCATATTTCATTGTGTAGTCTTCTTACTTAATGCAATACATCTTTTTCTTTGTGGTGACATTGGGTGTGATTTCGTTCAAGAGTGTGATCTCTCTTAGCATATTATATTCCTCTTAGTGGCTTGATGCAACATAATGCACCCCTAAGATGTGAACCTTCTATTCTTTGATTGGTCCTCTCTTGGAGACATTAGGAACAATGTTCCCTAAGTTAAATACCTTACATGAAATAAGAAAGACTCCTTTGAATGTACCTTATACTATGTTGCATTTACAATTTTTGTTATATGGTCACCTTGCATAACACACTTTACATGCTTGTGGAGCCATCTAGTTTGTTCATGAGTTTCAAGCATACAAAGTTTTGCTTGCCTCATTAAGCTTGAATTTCATTGTTATGTGGCGCCTTATCAAAGTTACCAGGAATTATAACTTTGGTCTAGTTGTATGGGAATCTGAACTTAGGCATGAGTTTCCCATAGCCACTTTCTTGTGTGTGTGATTGCATACTGACCATTTATGTACGTGTCTCACATCTTTGGATACTCACCCAATGGACAACCTAGGGTTCTATTTCCTTAGAGTGAGCATGCATTTTTGGACAAATAATCTATATTTGATCCAAAACATTTGGGACAAACGGTTGAAGCTTGATCCACCCTTTTTCTTTTGATTTTATTTTTTCTTTGTCTTTGGTAGTGTATGCTTATGCCTTGTTGTTGCTCCTTATATCATTTTCATGTGTGTTCTTTTGTGCCTAGGTTGGTTTGTCATAGGATCTTGATCCTGGGGGTTTGATCATCCCTCTTGATCATTGTCATCTTATCTTACCAATATTGGTGCACTTGGACCATTCTTGATATGAGTTTGTCTACTTTAGTATGAGTTTGAAGCAAGTTCATCCTCTCACTAAAGTGGGGGCTAAATGTAGTGTCGAAAAATGTCGTATGTGACATTTTCCAACTTGTTTGGGTACTTGTTAAATTGAGCTTAATGTTGCCTTGATTTAGTGTTGTAATGTGTTTAACACATTCACATTAGGTATTGGGCCCTTTTGAAATAAATGAACTTAATTGTACCTTATTTAAGGTGTTGTAAAGTGTTTTACCACACTTTCACACTAATCTAGGGTTTTCATTATTAATGGGGCTTCTTTATGCCTTAATTGGCCTTACTTTGCATCCACAAGCCTTAATTAATGTATCTTTTTGAGGATAATCCCAACATAAACCAACATCCAATCATAATTCAAGTGTTTTTTGATTATATGACCCAAAATTAGTGATCTGAGACTCATATGCCACCTTGTGCATATGTCTCTGACCTAGGTTTCGGGGCCCCAATCCTAATTTCACATGAATCCAAGCTTTTATTGAAAAATGTGTCCCATATCCTATCCTAATGGGACTCATACACCACTCCTGGTGTATGAGTCCCATGTGGCTTAAAATTAAATTTAATTCAAATTCTTGGTGGGATTTTATCCTCCTAGATTTGATGTCGGCTTGTAGTGTTGTACTTTCGAGTAATTTGGCATAAGTAAGTATAAATACAAGGTTATTTCACTCATTTTCATCCAAGACTTTAATGAGAGCATCCTTATAGAAAATTTGAGCTCACAAGAGAATTCAAGTGTTTACAAGAGCATTCAAGAGCCTTCAAAGGTTGATTATCAAGTGTTTTGGAGCATTATTCAATTATCAAACATCATGTTGAAGTCATCATGCATTTTTTTTTTTTTGAGCTAACGATTGTGATGTAGGGTTTCATGATTCAAGCAAGCTTTCAATTCAAGATCTATCACATTGAAGCAACAGTCAAGATCTACATCCAATGGATACATTTCATACATGCTTGCAACACTTTATTGCTAGGGTTTGGTGAATTGCAACATTACATTTTATTCATTCATCATCCCTTTATCTCATTTGATTTCATTACAAGGTTTGATTACCAAAATGAGGTTGACCAAGGCAAACCCCTTTCCACTAACAAACAAAAGTTGTTCCCTCTCTTTAGTGTGTGATTTGTAGATCTAGGTGTTGATGGTGTTTTCTGCACAGCAACAACTCAGACAAAATATGGAAATCCTATCTCTCTTGAAAGGTAAATCTCTATAAGCAAGCCTTAAGAGATAACCCCAAGGTCTCTAATGTCAGGTCTTGACAATTCATAAACAACTCAGTGATGAATGTGAAAATGCTAGTAATCACAATGGGACCTTACTACAATCAATAACTGGATCTTAAACTTATCTTATTTTGCCATATGGTGATACTTCAATCCTAAAACTAACCCAGATAATAAAGAAATAGAAAAAGATAATGGTTTAAGAGAGACCCTAAGAATAAATCTACTTCTAAGACTAGTAATGCAAATGATGAAATTCTTGAAATGGACCAATCCCTCATAAACTAATTCCTGCTTAACCTAGATAAATCTGCAATCTTATAGAAATAGTGCAATCTTCTAAGGCATTAAAGATTGTCAGATCATGAACCCTCATCCAAACCAACCCTATTGCAATTAAAATGAATAAGCATTCACAATTGAACTGAGAACAATGAATATTAAAGTCCAGGCTAACTTTGCAAAGCAACTAACAATCAACTAGTTGCAAACAGTATGGACTAGGGATTGTTGCAACACTTCAGGCATCAAACCATAAATACCATTGAATAAGATCTAACTCTACAATCTAACATGCATCAAATAACCTTGAGCAATTTCAAAAGATGGAACAATAAGAACCATGCAAGATAAGTCAACAAAAAGAGATCACTAGAAATCACAATGTTTTCAAGTGTATTGAATCATCCAATATCAACAACAATTCTAATGTTTTGTGTTAAAGCACTTGCTCCAAAATCGACTAACTTCTAACCCCGATTCTTACTTTACTACCCTAATTGCTTCTAAGCTAAGAACTATCTCTCTTTACAAATGAGGAAAAGTGCCATATTTATAGAAACCCACAAGATATGTCGGCCCAATTAGGGTTACAGTAAAAACAACCACAAAACAAGGTCGGCCCAAGAAGTTCAGAACAAAATGAATTAGCATTTTAATTTCTTGGGACTCATCTAGGTCGGCCTGGGATTTACAATGCAAGTTGATCCAATGCACGTGAAGGACGAAAAAGGCTAGGTAGAAAAGGCCACGGATAAATAGGAAGCACAACTCCCAATGCAATCAATCATTGACTGGCCCCTTCGTCCTTATCTCGATCCAATTTATCTGGAATCTTAAGAAAAATCCCCTCCAAGTCGGCCATAGGTGAAGTAATAAATGCTTTGAACCCTCCTTCAATCGAATTAATCTCCTCCATCGATTCCTTGATGGCCCTGCTAAATTTAGCTTGCACTCAACAAAAACCACCATCAATAATATCCATTATAACATGAGGATAAAAATTAGCCCATCACCAATAATATATTCATCATTCAAATAAATCCAACCAAAGATCAAAATCAACCCTGAAATATCGTTAACGCACTTTCTTTACAGTTCAGGATTTTCACCCCTTTGCGGAATCTAGGCCAGAGAGGAATTTCAGAAAATTCCTAGCTAGGTAGATTCTGGAAAAATAAACATAACAAGCACCCAATAATCATTCAATCAATCACAATCAGATAAGAAACAACATGAAATATCTCAATATTACTCAAATTAATCACATGATGCACAATCAGTAGCTAATAATTCATGCTATCTCTCAATCCTTAATTTTCAACAAAGTTTCAGAGAATTCCGCCTAGGGCGGAAATCCACAAGAACAAAAATAGTTTACAAGTTCTGGAAAATGAAGAGACAGCATAAATTTCAGGAAAATCCGAAGGGAGCGGAAATCCGCGAAGCAGGCAAAACTCGGGATCACTGCACATTTCAGGAAAACACAGAGGACAAGGAAAATCGGGGAAAGGCACTAGTGAAGGAAAACCCAAATGTCGACGTTCTCACATGAATTCTTTCAAATTGATCGAATGATCACAAATTTGAGGAACTTGGGTTCACAACCAGCTCAATTTGAACCTCCTATAGAGCATCATTAAATTTGAGGCTCATCCAAAGGTAAATCAAGAGGAAATGGTGATGCCCTAAATTCGAAACCCTAAATTTTCACCATGAACGCAGGGGAGTTAGCCCAGATCGATTGCCACCCCTATTAAGCCTGAGGATGGGTTATTCAAAGGAGACATAGGTGAGTTTCACTTAAATGAAATCAAAAACAAGCTCACAAACTCACTCGGGGCCGACAATCACACAAGCTCGAAAAACCCCAAAATCAACCAAAATGAAAACAACCATGCACACAGGATTGACCTCGAAAATGTAATCATGAGAATGCTAGGCACCATTGAACTCATCAATCAATAGGAGAATACAACAACTGCGCCATCAACATTCATAAAAATGATAGACCAAAACCCCAATCTAGGAATTCGACAAGGAGACAGAATGTCGGGAAAATCCGATCCATGCGGAATTCCGTGAAGGATCGAAATCTCCAGAAAATAGTGCAAAACATCAACCGCTGGATTTTCAGAGCATCCGTCGAAATCCAAAAGAAGTGGAAAATCCCAAGAGCAGTGAAAAACCTAAAATGAGCTCAGAACATTAGATTTTCAAAGTGCTTCCCAGAAGGGGGGGGCATATGCACGAATAAGATAATCATTCAAACACACGCTAAGGAAACAAAACCTCAAAATCCAAGGGCTAAAGCATCAAAAACCATAGCAAAAGAGGGTTCCTACTTTCAGTGGGGCGTGTGTGCGAAAATTGCACAACAAATGGTGAACCGGCTAGGAAAATGCTCCAAAGCATTTTGATGATGAACAAGAATCATGAACCCAAAATCTCTGGTTTCGATCTCCCTATCAGAAAAACAAATCAAAAATGCAAGACTAAAGAAAATCAGAATCAAAGGTAGATTGAACCTTCCATAAACTGAAAATCTGAGTGTGTGTAAGTGAGTTCATTTCCCTCCTTAAGCTACCGCAAAAACCAAGCTCAGTCAAGTTAGGCTACATAATTATTCTAACTCCAAAAGTAACCTGGATAGAGCCTCGCTACTAGCCAAGCGCCCATAGCCCCGACGAGGTTATCGATGTAATTCTCCCGAACATAGATTTACTGCCAGCCAAGCGTCCATAGCCCCGATAGAGATATTCAAATACCCCTAATAAGTTGAATCCATTCTTTTGATTTTCAATATTTTTTGTTTTCCTTTCTTTTTCGATATTCTTTTCTTTTCACTTTTTCTTTTCAACCTGTGAACAATGTAGTTCACACTCAGGGCTAAGAACCACAGTGGCACTAAAGCAGAAATATGATTTTTCACCTAACATGACCTCACAAAGATCCCACAACAACCTCAGGATTCTTAATATGTATGAAAGATATAAGATTTCATAATTCTTCAAGTTCAAATCAAACCAATGACCCATCTTCTTTAGGTCAAACATTTGGACCACTTGACACTAACAGTCCCCAATGATTAAAGTTCATCAATGAAATACCTAGAATAGTCCTAGATAATGAATAATTATTGTGCAGGAAAGACACTTCCCCAACCAGAAAACAAAAAAAACCAAGCTAGAGAAGCAAAACAACAACCAAACCGAAACCGAAAGCAAACCCTAAACTAATGCAACCTAATCTAAAGAAAGCAAGAGCAGAAAATAAAACTTAAAGAAAGTAGAGCAATCTGCATTTATTCAAAATCATGACCATACATGATAAACTGAGACCTACATCCTTCTGACTTTTCGGTGTATGGACAAGCAATAAGGTGAAAGTAACAGTCCTTAAGAATGCAAACTTATCCTTATACTCATCAAAGTAAATCACCAAATTGCAGCATTCAAACTTAACCTTATTGATAGCAATAATCAGCAATTGAGGCAACTCATTGAAACCATGATCAATCCATACGCAATTTTTCTTCCCTAAACCTCCATAATCAAATTGATAAGCTTCAGAATTCATAGTAAGGAGAGAAACAACCTGATTTTGTACTGTTGTAGACTAAATATTGTATTCATCATCCTGCACTTGTGAAGAGCTGATATCCACGTCATCAGGAGATCTCCACTGATGGTGCAATATCCCTCTTGTATTCAAAACATGCGGAACAAAATTAGAATCTTCAATGAATAATTTAGGGTGAAAATCAGATTGAACAGGTTCAAAAGTGTAAACATGGAACTTTTCACCTATTTGCATGTCTTTGTGAAGGGTCAATGATGAAAATGTAGAAACCCCATCATGTATAGTAAATTCCCCATCATGATGTTCATTAGGAGGCATCACAAACTGATCTTTAAGCATGCCTTCACATACTGCAATGTGGTTAAGCCCATCAAATATGACTGCAGTAGTGTTGTTCTGAGCATCATTCAGATTTTCCTGCACATCTGTATGAATCACATCAGCTATCTCATCCTTAATACATAAAATCTATGTCCACCAATAGATAGAGAGAAAATAGAATTGGATGAACAAGAAAACTCCATGAATTCATTTATTGGCACTAGTTTAGGTTTGTAACTGTAACCCTCAGGAACCTCAACTTCTTTATCAACAATATCAAATCCTACAATTTGCTTCATGGGACATTCATTGGAAATTTGTTGAGGCTCCTCATCTAAAAGCTCAACCTCCTCCAAGGCTGCCTCAGTGTTTACTGCTATGACTGTCTCAGATCCAATGCCAATTGACTCTTCTACTAGACATTCACCAGTAGCTTGTTGAAATTATTTTATTGGAAACTCATTCTTCATAGTTTGATGCACATTCTTTGTATAATATGACAACCATGCTTGCTCCTCCACCTCTTCTATTGATTCTACCGATGCTTCAACACTGCCAAATTTATGAATAGGCATACATGTAACATGAGGATTTCCTTAGCCTCCCATCCTTGAGGGTCAACTACCGGTACATAATTTCCCAAGCTTGTTTCAGACAGGAGTACCTCCTTTAAAGTATTTGTATCAGCATGGCTTGAAGCACCCTTTTGTTCAGAAAGAATATCTCTTTCAAGAGACCTTAGTACTGCACCCCTGATTGCAAGATCCCCTAAAAAAATCATGAGCAGAGAGACTTACTTTGACTTTCTTGAGTTCTTCTACCACACATTCACCTATTTGCTCTGCAGTCATGGTAGAACAGTTGTCTTCAGAGCTAACCACAATTTTATCCCAGTTGCTTTCAATGCTTCCTCCTTTATCAGATTGTCCCCCACTTACGAAATACTGAGTTGGCACATGACAGAATGCTTGAACCTCTTCAGTTGTAGACTCTTCTTCATCTAGTGGACCATTTTCATTCTCCAAATTACCTCCAAAAGGTTGAACCATTGATTCTTCACTGTATGCATACCCTGTTTCAACACTTTTGTCTTGTCCTTCTTCTAGTCCATTCTCTTCACTTCTTGGAAATGGGACATGATTCACCACCATGACTGATATGTCATGAGGATTAGATGGCACTATCTCCTATCCACTTGAACTATTGATGACATGTTGGACTTCCTGCTGGAAAATAAACACAACAATATGGAATTCTTGACAATCCAACTCAGAGTGTTGATTAGTGTTATGAAGCCTACACCATCCTGAAAGAGCTGCTTTAGTGAGGTAAATTCCATTAGATTTCTTATGATTGCTTGGCTGATCCAAAGATGCTAAGGCTCCTCCATTATTCCAATGTAGTGGCTACTTTTCATGATCTTTATCAAGATGATGTACCCTATCAAAGTTTTTCCCCTGTGCTTGCATCATATCCCTATTGCTTTGATCATAGTTGGACTGGATCCCCCTTTGGGCTACTTGGGATTGACTATTCTGGTTCCTTAGGTAGGTGACTTCGGTGTTCAGCTTCTCAACTAGCTCCGTGAGTGCATCCAGCCTCTCCTTGTTTGCACTATTTGATGGAGGAACAATACCAACCGAATTTTGCATATAAACAATATGTGACCCATGGTTTAAGGGTTGATTAAATATCTCAGAGCTCTACAAATAGCTAGGTACATTAACTTGTTGATGAAAAAATGCAGGCTGGTTCATATTTGGATGGTAATTTGGCATGAGTGCAGCTTGACTCAAAGGTTGACCTGGATGTGGAACCAAGGGTGATTGAGGGACTGGACTCAACATAGGTGTTTGGTTAGCTAATGGAAAGTGTCCAAACAAGTGTTGTCTCAAGTCTGTACTTGCTTTGACAGCCACATCATAAGCTTCAAATAGGCTGGTAGGAGGGTTTTCTCTCCATTTTACAAAGGCAGATGTTAAACTATCCAAAGCTTCATAATAAACCTCCCTGGTAGAGACATCATCTATAGCATAAGGGGGTTGCAGCCTAGCATAAGCCTTATGAAATCTATTATTGAAAGCCACTATTGGTTCATTTGCCTCCCTCTTGACTCTAATAAACTGCAGAAGTAACTCATTGGCACTGATTGGGATCTCAATTTTTTGTAAAAATGTAGTTTCCAATTGAAGCCAAGTAGTGATAGACCCAGTAGGA
>VDFB02105785.1:335144885-335190172 GCA_007258455.2 Sequoia sempervirens
CACCAAAAAATAGTAAGAATTTTGGATTCTAAACAAATTGGTTCCTAGTTCGGGTAATTGGGGACATGACAACTTGTGAGCATCTAGCAAGCCACTAAAGGCTTTAATCAATCCAACTAGGGGATCTTATACTTTTTTTATAGTAGTACCATGTTTTGAAAGACATAGTATGGCTAAGGCCTACATACCATGAGGACTTGATAGCTTAGTCTTATCCATTTATATATAGGCCCGAGTGAAAAACCAGTTGGAGTCACCTACGAGTTGTTCTTAGGTAGGCCCCTCTAAAGGTGAAAAAAAGTGAGGGAGTATACTTGTAGTTCAACTGCCCAGTTCGAGTAAAGTGCAAGGAGGGAACAAACACAATGTCTCTTTCTCACACTAGCATGATTGTTCAATTTTAAACCCAAATTTGAAATGTGTGGGTAATTTTTTAGACAACCAATGTCACTAGAATTCTTTTGATTCTCAAGATTGCCGGAAAGTGCAAGAGAAGTGCATACACATTTGAATGACACAAATTACAAAAAATCACAAAACAAAGAAGGTGCAAGTTCTTTTTAAACCCCTAAGCAATGATGAGTTCGTTTTAAGCTCCAAAAACCAAGTGTGAAGTTGCTTGTTCAATTTTAGCCCACAAAGCAACCTCTAGTATGTTTGTATGCTTAATTTTAGCCAGCTTGAAAAGATCAAAAAAATGATTGATTTTAAAAATGATCTTGTTGGCCTAAAATAGAAAATAAAAGCAACAAATGGACGCCCTAGACTATTAAAATAAGATTAAAAAATGCTTTTTTAAGTTCAAATGTTTAGTGCCCACTTTTCCAACTCAAAACTGTTTGTGCTATGTTTTTCTTTCTTAGATTTCTCCACCTTGCTTAACTTCCCACATAGTCAGTATAGAGTTGTTTGAGCTTGACCTAGTAATCCAAATGCAAAAAAGTTATATTGACAACAAATGGGCAGCAAAAGAAAAAATGAAAAAAATAAATCCTTTTATTTTCTAATATTTGATTCTGGTAAAATAACTAAGCATTGGATAAATTAAGTCAGTATTCTATTTGATTATTTGAACATTCTAGTATTCTCTCTCATTCCACCTAGAGATTTTGAGAACTAAATAGAAGTGTGTCGTGTATCTAAATCATCCTGAATCCTCAAAAATTTATGCAAAACAAATCAATGGATATTAGTACTACCGAATTCTTTTTAAAATTTCAGTCATATTTCATTCGAAAGTAATAAATCAGAGATCATTTTAAATCAAAATATAGAAATAAATAAAACTTTATCATGATTCAAGATCATATATCAGTGACTTACCTGTAAGATTTACCTGCAAGAAATAAATATGTCAGATGACACTTGATTTGTGTCCAACCGATTGTAAACATCTAGATGTGATTTCATAACCACTATAGCTAAATTATCAAATAGAGTTTTACTGTGCCTAAGTGTATGCAAGGAAGCTGATACATATTACAACATCGATTTCAATTTCACATAAGGAAGTAAATTGGAGAAAAATAGAAATATGGCCGTTGATAATCTTGTCCAGAACACATTCTCATCTTTCGATTCAGTACTACAATTCCCATGTTGAAATACAGCCAGGAACATGTATATGCCCATAACTCCTTACCAAATTCGATGATTCAATGACAGAGCATCAAAGCCAGCTACCTTTGATTCTCCACATCGAATCTCCTTGACCTATGATAGCATTTCATGGGACGAAAATGATGAAGATGGCGGCACTAGGTAAAATATCTTTATTTTATTTTAATTGCTATACTTTGTGAGGCCTACCATTTGATACACCATTTGGCTATCTTTTGATTCGATCATGATGATACTCTATGTGTTTTGGACTATTTTGGATGATCATTGACACTTGATGTTATGCTTGTTTTATGCTTACGATGCTATAATGATTATATGCACATTATGTTTCCTTTATCGATATGCTCATATGATTTGGTTATCATGATTGAAATGGACAATTGTTTTAAAATGAGATGGAATTGATAGGATGCTAAATTTAATTTAGTGATGATGTGATTTCTTTGTTATGCCATGACTATACATGAATTGATAAAATATGTTATTGCTAGAGGAAGAATGATTATATATATTGAATTTATTGATTCAGAGTTAGATTGTGCTAAATATATGCATATGAATTTATGATTTAATCATTGATTATCATGCATTGGATATTTTGACATGTGGACATTAAGTGTACAGGTACACGCCCATGGCCAATGGGATTGGAGGTAACCAAGGGTACCCAACTGTGTCAACCTAGTGAAGCCACTATAGTCCATGAAGAATGGACCATAGCCTCTTGTGTTGTATTTTAATTTGTGATTAAAAAGATTTAATGTTGAATCTTGAGATTATGTTTTTTAAGGCAATCAAACTTTTATTGAGGGTTTTGGGGCATGTTGGATTAATTTTATTATGTTAAAACTTCAATTTCTCTTTTGAGGGTTTTCAAAGGTTTAATTAGTCCTTAAATTGGGTTAATTGGCCCTTAATTAACCCCTAGGATAGTCACCTATGGGTTAGGGGTCAAATCAAACCCATAACTTGTCAAAATTGCAAGTTGTGACCCTTATTAATTAGCCATCAAGAAGGGTGGCGGATTTTGGGGATGGGATTGGAGTGTTGGCTCCAAAATCTCATTTATGAGATTTGAAAACCTTGTTGAGTGTTGAACACTCTTTGGCCTTTCACTTCCCCAAGAGTTCTCACACGTGTGAGAACTTGTGGGGAGGAGTGTCCATGGGAGTGAATAGGAGGTTGACATGTGTCACACTCTCCTCCAAGGGTTTCTAACCCTTGAATCCTATTTGAATCCTTTGGAAAGGAAAGGAAAGGGTTCTTTTTTTTGGGCTTGGTGTTTGGATTGCTTGGAGGAAGGAGAATTTTGCTTGGTCTTGAAGGAGTAGAGATTTGGAGCTCATCTTCAACCCTCTCTCATTGTTGGCTTGGATTTGAGGTAGGTCTTACTCTATCTTTATGTATGTTTTCTTTTCTCTTCTTTTACCTCTTTGTATGCAAGTTTGAGAATATGAGCTATATGGGTTGTTGTCCATTTACATGTCTTTGCATTTCCTTGTGTTGGTTGGGGTTGTATAGGATAAACTCACCCAATGTGGGAAGAGAATCCTTGTGGGGGATAGGAATGTGTAGGAACCTCTATGGGGAGATTGTTCCTCCTTTGAGAAGGAGAGGCACAAAAAGGGTATGAGTACCCAAAATTGTTTCATGATAGTATGGTGTTTTGGGAAGATTGTTGTATGGAGGATGTATGATATGAAGAGCTTTATTGAATGGGTGGATTGGAGAAAAAGAAGGATTGTGTTGTTGGTTATTTCTACTTGCTAATAGGTCTCCCCATATGGAAGAGCTGTCCACCTCTATCCCCATCCTTGGATTCATAAAGAATCCCTAAGTAAATGTGTAAATCTTGGTTGGGAGTATTTTACTTGTGCATTGTGGTGGGAAATGGTTGTTTATTCTATTGTTGTGTGTACCCAGTATCTTGGTTACCTCCTGGCTCGAGGGGTGGTTGGTTTTCCAACCCAAGGTTGGGAGGTGAGCATACCCTTTGGCCATTGAAGAGCTTGTCTAAATAGTGCAGGTTGGTAACTTTGGAGAACCTTTCTATTTGAAGGAGTCACTCTATCTTGTGGAGTTTGGAGTATTTTAGAATATATGTATAAAGGATGAAAGCTTGTGATATGTAAAGAAATATATATATATATATATATGTATACACTGTGAAACATGTGTTATATTGTTCTTCTCCCTTTCTTTTATAGGGCAGACTTTGTTTGAAAAGAATCATCTTCTTATCTTGTATCTATTTTTTTTGTAATAATGCTGGGAAAGGAACACATTAAACATTTAATCCCTATGGGGACACAGTCCATATTTTAATGCAGTGTTGTGTTTTATAAGTCTGTTGATAAAATAAAAAGAAGTGTATTGCTATGTACGTGAAAGAAAAGGAAACGTATGGGCATTTTAGCTAGATGTATTGTTATAGTAAAATGGCACCTGTAAATCTGAAAGAAAAGTTGAGATTTTGCTTTAAGATGTAGGCGAGTAAATAATATTTACATAGATTTATTACTTCTGTATCTTGGTTAAGGCTTACATTGTATTTATATTCCTGTAAAATCTGTAGCTCAAATATACTTTGGATAAAATGCTTAAATACCTGTTACAATCATTTTGTAGTTGTAGAAGCTTTCTATAATAAATTTAGGCAACAGGAAGATTGTTAAAGATCACTCCTTTTGTGATAAACGTTACAAAATTAATATTCCTCAACATAGGTATGTTTAAAAATAAGAAATAAAAATAGGAATATCAGTCATACTGTAAGTAAATACTATAGGGAAAAAAAAAAAAAAGAGATTCAATTTCTTCCTCTAGTTACTCTCTGTACATTTTCCTTTCTGTGCAAATGCCAACCCTTAGATTTAGAGTTACAATCTGCAGTGGATTAGAGTAAAACGAAATTCATAGGGAATATGTATACAGATTAAAAAAAGAGAGCCATATTTACTTTAGTATATACTCAAAAGTCGTTGCCTGTGACGAGTAGAATTTAAGAACTGTGTTAAAGAGTATAGTTTTTCCTCTTATTGGATGCCCACCGCCTCTCCTTCCAATCTCTTGCCAGTATGAGCAAATGTTGTAAACCAATACGCTGTAAATAAACTGTTATATGTGGAATCTGTATAACATTTTCCTGCTCCCTTGTCTCTGCTATGAAACCCAAGCGCCCAGCTCTCTCCTGAAAAAGAAAATGATAGAAGAGAATAAAAGCTTAGCATATAAGGTTTTAGGGTTGCAGTATTTTGGAAGCGCGAGGCCAAGTTCAAATGGATGCCAAATGAACTTAACTCCTGGCGCAACCTTGATATTAATGTTATCGCTTGCAACTAATGCCTCAATGAATGGTTTAGCTGTGAATAGTTAATGCGTACAAGTTTCAAAATGGGCGCCCAGTTGGTGTCCAATAAAGATTGCTGAAATATTAATCAAACAATACAGAAAAGAAAACCAACCCACGTAAAACCAACCCACGTATTAGAAGTTGGGGCCCATGGATTTAAGATGGGTGCATTTAAAAGGAATTTTGGTGGTTGGCGCTAGTACCCTGCTGCAATTAAAACTAATGTCTGTGTTCTTGGATCTATTCCTGCTCTCTTTTGTCTTCCAGTGGTGATCGAATAATTACTGTTCCATATCTTACTGCAGCGTGTAGATGGACCATTTGAATGATAACAATTATTCTGGTAGGTAGTGGGCTGCTATTTCCTTTTAGCAAATATGATAAGTTTCAAAGAATGCGAGCTCTAAGCGAATTGACTCCAGATTAGTGAGTCAGGTAGCAATAATGAAGTTGGCTTGTAGAAGGATGAGTGAGATAGGTAGTTGAACCGAGTAACCTTTCCCTACGCCTTATTTAATTTTCCTGCCACAGGTACAGTTTAAAATAGTCAGAAAACAAAAAAAATCGGAGCCTCCGCCGTCCTGAGGCTTGCCTTTAATTTTCCCTGTTGGCTGCTGTTACGTCGCTTGGGTGTTATAGTCATCGTAGCAAATAGAATTGACTTTCGCATTGGCATTGATATCTTCTCTTTTACTGGTCACGTGGGATGACAAGTAACGGGTGCAGAAAGAAATAAAATAAAATAAACTAAGGACCAACCACCCATGTAAAGGTATCAATTAAATAATATAAATATGCGCAGGTAGTAGTTCGCTACAAATATTAGGGTTGATAAATAGTAAGTTCGATAATGTTAAAAAAATAAATATATGGAGAAATAACGGCATCATTGAATATGGCCTTTACAATGCCGTGTAAAGGAAGTTAGGGCTATTTGGGGAATCGTAAAAGTTCTTGTTAAATTAAATTAATAATAGAAACAAGACAAAAAGTATTGCCCACTTGATACGGACTCCACCATCTACTTTATAAAGAATATGAGAGGAGGAATAGCTTAGTCTAAGATAAAACCAAAAGTTTAAAAAAAGAGTGTTGACTGTAAAGCATTCAAAATATGTATAAAGTAACTTAATTTCAAAACCCAACGAAATTCTTTGGAGTAGTTGCAAGTTCAAAATCTAAAACAGGTAAAGGCCAAAATAAGGCTTTTATTAGGAATCTATGTCTTCACTAGGAAAATTCACTTATGGCATGTGTTTTGTTTTTAGATTTTGAATAATATAAGCATTACCTTTTTAAACTTAAAAATACTTTAAATGAGTCTAACCTAAATACGTGTACCTCTCCTTTTAATTCTCCTTTAAAGAGTACTCATATTTATATATATATAATTTAAATTACATCCTTAAGATTAATTTAATTATATAAGGATTATTTGTTAAAGCTAATTTAAATTATAAAGATTAATTTAATTATATATAATTTATCTTATAAGGATTATTCATTAAAGATAGTTTGAATTATAACTTTAAGATTAATTTAATTATATATGTATAATTTTCTTATAAAGTTTATTGATATCTATAACAATTATATATATACATATTTGTAAAAAGGAGTGACAACATTTTACATTAGCAACAATACTAACACCGTTGCATTAGAATTATATTAATATCTTTAATAGGACAATCATTGAGAATTGCATCAAATGAATTAATTTTGAGGTAAGTTAAAGTTAGGTGATATTAATAATAATAAATGACGATAATATAACTGACATCACTAAAAGTTGACATCGTTTCCTTCATCTCCAAAACAATAATACTGTTACATGAAAATAGATAGAACACTAATTATACTCTTACTTTCTAACCTAGTTACTTCATCACCTAGGTTAAGTGTCAACCCGATGTTCTAGAGAGAGTGTGCGTGAGAGGTCATGCACAAAAATGTATTTTATTCCTGCACCCCATTCTTAGGCAATAGGTCGGCTATGACGTGGCGTGTGTCCATCTGCATTTAGTGCACCTAGCTAGTGGCTATGTGTGTGTATAGATGCAAATGGTTAGGGTTATACGCGTTTAATTCAAAATAAAATAAAATTAGTTGTGTGTTTTCCCTTCATGCAAATTTAAGGCATGACATACTTGAAGAGACACACAAGACAATTGACCCACAATAAATTGACTCAAAATGTAATTTACTCCTTCCACCTACTTGTCACATAACAAAATCTTCTCAGAGACACACATATATATTTTGAAAAAAAATAGAGAGAATTTGATCTAACGTTCAAATAGAGATCCCATCAATCCACTGTTGGAGGAATAAATTCACACCTTAAGCAAGTACCAAATCATCACCACCTCGTCAAATTCAAAAGATGTCTCAAACAAATTGGGCACGTTATCTCCTACATGATCTATGTATTTATATCACACACGTATATTGCTTGTGTAACCTTGTGGATGTTTCTTGTGGTACAAGCTATTATCTCCTAGATCTGTGCATTCACTTAAAATTGTTTACATTCGAGCTTCACTTAAAATTGTTGCACTTTATCGTGTGAACAAATTGGGTATGTTATTCTCTTAGATCTACGCATTCATTCAATTTGAAAGATTCAAACGTTTTGGGTCTTTAATGAATAAAGTGGATGATGTACATCTTTATTGCCTCTAAATAAATCTCAAGTACATTTTCTTTTTTTCGATCTTTCTCTCAAATGCTAGTTTTTTAGAAACTTTCAAGTATTAATTTTTTATATTCTTATCTTCGAGCAAGTGTGTGGTGCCTTCATGAGGCAGATTGAATAATGTTGAATGATGTAAGTAATATGAATTACTTAATGAGATAGAGACAACAATATTAATGAGAGAACTCAGACAAAGCATGTTACTGTGTGACAAAGCACGTTACACCTGACATGGCTACCAAAATTTTCCCTCTAATTAACATCACGATTTGCCTATGGTGAGAGATTAGCTAATGAAGGCTTCACTGTTCCATTGAAACAAGATTTGCAGAGCTGACAAGTTCTTACCTCACATTTTTGGTAAGTTGAAAGGGGAAATGTGCGCCAACCTACAAGAATGTCTTAAGCTATAAAACCATTAAAACTATTAAATGTGTTCCAACAAGAATGTAAAAAGTGCTTAGCTATTCCAATATGTATATGAAACAGAGCTGACTAGGATGGAAACGTATCTTAAAAAACAACATTAATGAGATAGAAACAACAATAGTAATGATAGGAGCATAGACAAAGCATGGTACCTTGGGTGGTATTTTTCATTCTTGTTATTCACCTTTCATTGCGTTGTGTTATGAAGAAGCTCCCTTTGGGATCAAATCTGTCCAAGAAAATCCATGAAATCCAATATAAACTCGAGCTAAATATGTAGTTAAATGTATTGCATGTATTGCAGAATGGACAATTAAAAGGAAGATATCTTTTAGTTGCAGAAGATTCATATATTAAGATCTATTTCAAGTGTTTTCTAATGAAAGTGACAGAGACATGAAATAAGATCAATGCAATGGAGGTCCTGTCTCACAACAATCCTACTCTTCCTTACCTCTCTCTAAATACAGTCTCCTTTCTCAAGTACTAGTTCTTCTAACCAAGAGTAAATGAATGGAGAAACTACACATCAATTTATGGATCTTAAAAGGAAATCAATCAAAAGGAGGGGCTTTAGAAACTTTCGTAAATGTTATGCTAATAAACAGTTAGAAGTAAGCCAATACACAACAAATGTGAAGAAAAATCTATAAGCCCCACGGTGGTGCCAAAATGTGAAGACTAAAATCTGCATTGATCAAAGATTGAACTATATAAGTTAAATTAGTCAATATTGAACAAATGAAATAAAAGCCTTCCCCTTGAAATTGTTGAGCAATGTAAAGGAAATGACAACATTATCAAACTAACATGAAACTACAAGCAAGATGAACATGAAATCTATTCCTAAACTACTCAAACCATCATCCCATAGGGGGATTGGTGCTACTTTGATGTGGAAAGTAACCCTTTCCGAACCCCTTTTGATAAGATTCTTGATGTGATGAACAAAATGTGATGAAGATGCAAAGATGCAAGTGATGGAGATGAAAGTGACTATAGTGAGAATGCTAAGATTGTGGATGATTATAGCTTCTATTTATAAATTGAAGGGTTGGAGAATGGAAAGATGGGAGGAATGTGGGACTAAAGGAGATTCAATAAGATTGTGACACTTGTCACAAATCCAATGGGTGAAGTTGGAGCACATTTTGGAGAATGTGCATAGTTAATGCATGTGGTTGAGGATTTGAGAGGTGTAAGAGAGATTAATGCATGTGTAAGAGGCATTAAATGAATATGGTTGAGATGTTTTGGAGGGAAATTGTTTGGGCAAGAAATTCAAATAAATGGAGTTAATGAAGGATTATTCCACTAGAATATGCCTTTGTGAGGGAAAATGAGATAATTAGTTAATTTAAAGAATTGATTTTCATGTGCAAGTGGGTGGGTTAGTCAACAGTTTAGGCTTGACCCAGGTTGAGTCAAAAGCTAGAGGATGGGTAATGATGATTAGGGTTTAATTAATCTAGAATTAATTAACTTGGAGGAATTTAGGGGATTTGACATTTGATTTAAATGATTTATTTTATTAAATCAGATGAAAGGATTTTTAGGACTTTAATTAAATAAATTGATTTATTTAATCAAATATGATGCACATTGGTGAATTAATCAAAGAAATTGTTTTATTTGATTAAAAGAATAATTTGATGTTAATTAGTTAGATTTAGATGCATAATGTTGATTAGGATTATTTGCATGTCTATAGATAGATTGGTTGTTGTTGTGATTGTATAGGTGGATTAGATTGTTGTGGTTGAAGAGGTGGATTGTTTAGATTAAGAATGGTATAGGTGGGTGAAGCCATATTTTGTTGTTGTGGTGGCATGTTAGCATGTAATGGGATATTTTATGGTTTAGGAGGAAGATTTGACCTTGTTGAGGTGCATTCTGTGACCAAGAGGATGCATATAATTTTGCTAATACATGTGTTCTCCATGTACTAGTTGAAGAATTATGAGTTACAAGTGGAGTTGTAAAAGGATTGGTGGATTATTTTGGAAGGTTTTGTGTTCCCAAGATATTGGGTTTGGGTTGATTTTGTTGGGTTGTCATTGCTTGTTCCATTTGAGATGGTTGTCTACATGATGGATTGTCAAGTGGTCTTGCTTGAGAAGGATCACTTGTTTGTGCAAATAATCTTGTAACTTTTGGTTGTATAGTAGGTTTAAAGACATACCTAACCACTATATCCTCATCTCTACAAATAAGGGTTGGATTCTTAAGATTTCCAACATTATAATCAATGGGTAGTTTAGCACCATGTTGGGAAAGCCTATAGAAATAAGTGTTTGGATCAAAACTAAGAAATTTGTCCATGACCTTTAAAATTTCGGGGTTTTGAGTCATTTCTAATATCCTTTCTTCGATAAGTTCTTCATTGGAATCCTCTTCTATATATCCATCTTGTCCTCTAGTGGGTTGATACCTATGTTGATTGGTGTAGTCTTGATGTAACATTTGGTTGTGGTGGAGGATTAGCATTTTGTGATTGAGGATTTATGATTGATTTTTGTGGAGTAGAGTACCCCCATGGCATTTCAATTGTAGTGTCAATGTTTGTTTTGTGAACATTTGTGGTGTTTGGAACATTAGTACTAGTAGTTTTGGATGTCATTTTCTTCCTATGTTGTGATCTTGTTGTTGTCATAAAAGTCCCCATAAAAATAAAGGATGGAAATATCTAGATGATAGGTATGTGTGATGCTTTTTCTTAAATTTTGATTTCAAAATTTGATTTCAAAGGATGTATTGATAAGTCTTTTGGATAAAATGGTGATGTCAAAAGTTGATACGAGATTTGGATGGTTAAATTTTGGACAAAAGGATAACAAAGTATATTTGGATTTTGATGTTCAAAGATGATGGAGCTTGATGGTAAATCCTTTAGACAAAAGGATGACAAAGTTAATTTGATTGTACTAGATCTCAAGATGTTAATGAAAGATTGGTTGATGTCTTTATTTGGACTAGACTCATGAGTACATGAAAAGAGAGATGATGGTGATTTGTAAACCTAGGAGAAGGATAGTTCCACTAAGTTAAAAAGATCACAAGATATAGGTAAATGAGATCAAAAGATATGAGAAAATTGATAGGTTTGATATTTGATATGTTGATTTCCAAGGATATTTTATGTTTATCCCAAAGGATGTTAAGGATGGTCTCAAAGATTTATGTTATTGATGTTTTAAAGATGTTTGATGTTTATCCAAAAGACTATGTTGATGTTTCCTAAGAAAACCAAGTTGAAAGGATAGTTGTGATGTTTGAGTATGTAAAGGACTATTTAGGACTATTATGATAGACATTTATAGTTCCAACTTGATAAATTTATGACAGTTTTTAGATCAAAGAAATTTTAGGTCTAAGAAGGTTAAATATTTCATACAAAAGTAGTAGTTTAGGAAAACACATCATGCTGCCCCTAGACAGATGCAATAATGCAGGTAAAAGCAACAAGATGTAGAGAGTAGACACAACAATTTGGGCGATAGCGATAATATGATAATAGGAAAACACAATAGTTTGAGCAATAGCAACATTATGTAGAAATATTTTTTGATTGTAAAGAAAAAGTAGATGCAACAAATAGACATGATAGCTTGTGCAATAGCAATAACCTAATAATAGAAAAACACACCATTTTAGGCAAAGGAATCTCTATGTGGGAAAAGTTCTAACAAAATACAATGAATGTAGATGTGGTAAAGTAAGCAACAACAAAAATATACAGATAGAAAAAGTGATTGTTTGTACAAATGCGGTAATGTACTAAAGAAAACATGGTAATTTATACAATGGCAGAAATTTGTGACAACCAAGTACAATTTTCTATTATTATTTTTGTGTTTCTTGAAAGTTTCACAAAGTTTGGTCAAAGTTTGAATTTATATGTTCAAAGCAAAGTATAAAAACAACAGACATAAATAATCAGGACTAACTCGAATGGTAAGGGGGATATTTCGTAAGCTTTCTTCCACAAAGCTCACTACCAGTAGATCAATAAAACATAATAAGCACAACCTAAATAGTAGTAAAAGTTGTCTAACTATAGTAGTCTTACCATACTTGTGTGTTAATCTAAATCAAAGGAATGGGTAAGTAGGGTATGCCAAGGTCATGTACCACCTTAATACCCCTCGCCTTGAAAGGACTAGGTCCAAACAAGACACCTTATAACCTCAATCAAGGATAAAAAATGGTAAGTAACTTCTCATGACGATGCTATCATGATGCACCACTATAGAGAGACGTTTGATAGGTCTTAGGCTTCTAGTACAATTGGTTTGTAGTGGTTAGAACTCCATGAACATTACCGACTACATAAGCTCAAGACCAAAGTCTCTTAGCCCATGTCTGGTATCACCTAGAACCGCTAAGGAATTCCTAGCAATTACATACGCAGATCAAACTATAACTTTTACTTTCATCCAATTTTTATAGCATGCTAGAAAATGAGCTTGAGGTTGAACCCTTAGGTGATGAAGTCCCAAGGTAGGCCTCTTAACAATAAGGGAAGGCTTGTGTGTTTCTATTTATCATCACCTAGGATTCACACATAGCACAAGGGGAGAGGATACATAGACAGCATGACTTCACTTAAAGAGAAAAGAAAAGTGTAAACTAGAAGTATTTCTCTTCACCCAAGATCGCATGAAGTGCAAAGGGAGAGAGTATGTACTTTCTAGTCTACCAATCACATCAAACAAATCAATTTTAGAACACCAAATCAAATGTGATTTATTCTACCAATCAATAAAGAATATAAGTTCAAATGATAAAAGCTTTGATAAAGAACCTGCAAGAAAGATGCGTTTGTATTTTTCAAATGAGTTTGTCTTGGACTTATCAAAACCCTACAAGCAAAAATGCATTAGTAGTTTTAATATTATTTGTCTTCGCCCAAATGAATGTTGCAAAAATATGTTAGATAAAAAGGCATACAACAACAAACAACAAAAAGGTTAGGGTTAGAAGAAAATACAAAATCAAAAAGTTACTATAAAAAAATGCCCAAAACAATATTCAAATGTGGCAATACTAGGAGAGGCAGTTCTATTTATCTCAACAAACATGGTAGATTCCACAGATGCAGTCATTCATGAATGAGAAATGCAAAAATATTTACAAACGAGGCTTTGTTACTCTAGAAAATGCAAAAAAACTTGAACATGCAAAAAATAATGATTAGAAAACCCTGCATAGTCAGAAATTGGATGCAACCAAATTAGTAAAGGTGGTTGTTCACAGTTGACAAAGGCGGTCATTCGTTGTTGTTCGCGGTTCTATAAAACACAATCACACCAAAAACCTGTAAATCATGAAAAACTCACAAAAATTCATTAGATCAAGGATGTGGTTCCTATTGGGCATGCCAAAATGTGAAGTGGAGAACTAGTGGAAAATGGAAATAAACATGAATTATAAAAAAAGGGTTAAAATTCATAATACCCAAGTCAAGAAATGATCAAATCCCACTTACAAATGAAATTGAATGCATACATGGTTATCATCGACATATAGTAATGACAAATCAAATCAAAACATGAAAACAAACCAAGTGCAAACCTTTTATTTCATTTTAGTGGTGATGGTATGTTGCATTGCTCAATCAAGAAGCTCCCATGATTACAAAAGAATGAAATGGTGACCTAGATGCATGATAATTGCTCAAATGCTCAATCATATATGAACGTGCTCAAGAATTCAAAGTTTGTAGGTGTTGATAATGAAGGAATGAAGGATGTTTTATAGATTTCCAAGATTATGATCAATGGATGAGATTAGGTCTTAAGACCAATGAAGGAGAGTGAATCAAGGAAGATGAGGGATCAAGATCAATTCGAACTCAATAAATCTCCACAATTTAAGGAAATTGGTTTAAGATATTTTGAAATGAAGGGTAAAGATTAGATTAAGAAATGAAGGGGTGAGGATGAATGAGAGGATTTAGATATTTAAGGATATTTTGAAAAAAATATTTCATGGGAATATACCTTTGAGAGGGAAATTAGGACAATTAAATAATTCAAGATTATTTAATTATGGAGGATTAGGATATTCTTTATTAAAAAGAAATATTGCAAATGAGTGGGATGGGAATTAGATAATTAAATAATTCAAATTATTTAATAATGGGACATTAGAGGAAAATTAAATTAATGACTAATTAAATAATTAAAATTATTCAATGAAGGGAGATAAGAAGAAAATTAATGAAAAATGATGAATTAATTAAATAATTCAATATTACTTAATTAATAGAGGAAATAGGTGATTTTAGAGAAAAACACCCAGGAGCAACTACAAACCAAAAGAAACCTTCACAAATGAGGGAAGCAATGGGAGAAGCTATTCCACTAGGAGTGAAAACAAATGAATTGAGATGTGTAAAATAATGTACACAACATGCCTTAAAAAGGCATGAGAAGGTAGGTAACTGACATACAAAAATAAATTAAAATACAGTTATAAATTATTAAATGCAAAACTAACCCTAAGTTAACTTAAGAAAATAGGAATGGTAAAACCATTCACTCTAAAACTCCCCCTTAAGTGTAACTTAGGGAAACTAAAAATGCAAAATGGTTCCTGGCAATAAGGCCATATTAGGTACCCATGCACAACTACAATGCAAAAGATAAATCTCTCACAACCAGAGAAAAGGAAGGAGGAATCATAAAAACCCCCTAAGGACAACTTCCTTCACCCCTAACATCGATGACAACAAAAGATAGCGAGGAGATGCCAAAGGTTTAGTGAAGATGTCTGCAACCTATTGCTCCATAGGCAAATACTCCAAACTCATAACACCCTCCTGAATGAGTCACCTAATGAAGTGCATGTGGATCTCAATATGCGTCATGCGCTAATGCTCCACTTGCTTGCGATAAATATGTGTGGAACTCTAATTAGCACACCAAAGATTAGTGGGATGACCAATAGGAAAACCAAACTCAACCATCAACTGTCAAAGCCATAAGACCTCCCAACTAGCCAAAATAGTGCCTCAAAAATTAGCCTTAGTTGATGATAATACAATAACAGTTTGCATCTTGCAAGACCATGCAATCAAAACAAAACCAAGACAAAAGACAAATCCAGAAGTAGACTTCCAATCATCAACAGTATCAATACCATCATCAGGAGCATCAACATCATCAACAACAACAGGAAACAAAACATCCTCTAAAGAAGAACTAGGAAGAAGGGAGGTAGATGCCTCTGATGGAGAATATTTCAAAATGAAAAGCTCATCAAAATGAATATCATGATGAAAATGTTCCTCTCAAGTGACGAGATCAAAAAAATGATGACCCTTCACATCCTCATAGTAGCTGACGAAGATGAACTGCTCAATCTTCTTCTCCATTTGCTGGAATGAATTTCCGTGCATCACTACTAAATACTCTAAAGTATGAGACCTTAGGATTGACATGAGACCAAGCCTCATCGCGAGTCATATTCTACACTACCTTGTGAGGCATACGGTTCTAAATGTAATTGGCACAATTGATAGCATCTACCCAAAAAGCTAGAGCCATAGACCTATACTTGATCATACAATTGGCCATCTCCCATAATGTTTTTTTCTTCCACTCAAACATGCCATTATGCTAAGGAGTGATAGCACTGTGTGCTGAAGAAGAACACCTTGAGAATTATAGAAGTCCTGAAACACCTGATTGACATACTCCCCCCATTATCTGTGTGATTCTTCTGAAGGAAATGTCCTAACTGCTTCACCAATGCAAGGAAGGTCATGAAGAAATGAAGAACCTCATCCTTGTACTTCAAAAAGTACACCTAAGTGTGGCGGGAGAAGTCATCAATGAAGGTGAGCACATACTTGGCCCTCGAAAATGAAGGAGTGGGAAATGACATAAGATCACTATGCACCAACTCAAGGGGTGTCGAAGCAAGTGTAGCCATACCTTTTGGAAATGGATCTTGTTGATGTTTCCCAAGTATACAACTTGGGAAAACCCCATCATAACAAGAGATCTGAGGTAGACCAATCACCAAGTTTTGTGTGCTCATCTATTGGAGATATCTATAATTCAGGTGCCCAAATATCTCATGCCACAACTTATAGAATTTGCATGAGCAATAAAGGATGATCTTGATGAAGGCTCAAATCCATTAAACTCATACAAGCAAGACTTGTGATCAACTACTCTAGTAGCAACAACCTTCTCAAGATTCTCCAACTCTCGAATAGTCACATCACTAAGAGAGAACCCAATAAGCCTTCCATCACGCAGCTGACAAATTTGATAAATGGAGAGAATATTCTATTAAATATCAGGAACAAGAACATCATCAATACAACCATCCTACACTTGAACTAATCTTGTCCCTAAATAGGAATCTAAGAAGAGTCTCCAACTGCAATGTGAGTAGTATGACTATCGAAGACAGAATCAATAATATCTACATCATGAATCATGTGATGTGAGGCACCTGAATCAAGAATCCAACTATCATGGGTAGAGGACAAACCTCTTGTTGCAAGGGCTTGGCCTTTTCCCAAGGAAGAATACTTTGGAATGATGATTTTCTGCTTCTTCATAGATTCCTCAAATGTTGCGAGCCTCACAAAACAATGTGCATCATTATGCCCTAACTTTCCACAAAAGGAACAATTTTCCTTCTTCTTCTTAGACTTGGAAGATGATTCTCCCAAGTTGGAAGAAGAAAGAGGTGCAGTATTCTTATTATTCTTCTCCTTATCTTGGAGGGATGCTCACCACCTTGAGGATAATCTTTCTTAGGCTTCTTCTTATTCTTACCCTTTCCCTTGGAAGATTGAGCTATCAAGGCATGACTCCTAAGAAGAGCATCCATTCAGATAAACTTGGTTTGCTCCTAAGCCAATCGATCACAAAATACCTCTAAAGAAGGCATATGATAAGAATATTCCATAACATCCATG
The DNA here is from genome assembly GCA_007258455.2 of Sequoia sempervirens. Lineage (NCBI taxonomy): Eukaryota > Viridiplantae > Streptophyta > Pinopsida > Cupressales > Cupressaceae > Sequoia > Sequoia sempervirens. Next base: position 335,161,929 of record VDFB02105785.1, read on the forward strand.
GTAGTATAGAAGGTGGAAAAAAATACTTGAAATGCACCATGTAGCTTAAACAGGATCAAGAAGATACACTCTTTATCTATCTTGTCATGACCACATCCTTTCAATTGCAGCATAATCAACTTGAGTTGTGCAAGGAAAACCTAAATCTAGTGGGAAAGGAATTTTAAGAGAGAGAAGTGAGATCGACTTCAAGTTGCAAGATCCTGAACTGATTGATATTTCCACAAAACTCAACAAGCTTATCCCACATCTATTTGGCTATTGTACACTCCGCAATATGAAATAACAAATTATCAGAAACATGGACTATAATTCCTCTTGCCTCAACCATTTTTTTGTGATGGAAAAAATTATAAAACTCCTTAGTGAACTTGGGTTTTTTGGCATCGAACATTTTCCAAAGACCCTGAGATTGCAACAATTGTGTCATCTTAAGCTTCCACGTGTGATAGTTGTGCTGAGTGAGTGGTTCAATCTTTGATTCTTACATGGTGTGTGAATGAACATGAAAAGACAAATATGCTACTTATACCCACCAAAATGGTTAAAACCAGCAATGTGCAATCTCCCAAAAAAAAAAAAAAATCCAGAAAAATCCTAGATTAAAGCAAGAAACTAGCAATAGATGGCAAATTTTTTGGCTAAAACACTTGCAATTGATGGAAAAAAATTTCAAAAAAAAGGAGTACCTCTTTCACACCATGCAACAAAATCACCACAAGCCATCACCAACCTCTCCATGTAAGAAGAAACCTTCCCACACAAGTAGAACCTCTCCATGATCCGACAAGAGATAGCAATACCTCTGTGAGCCTTTAGCTCATTCAATAGATAGAGCGTAGGTGTATAAAAAGACTGGTTTTGATGTATTTCTCACCAATGTGACATTATATTTTCTAGCCAAGTTAAAAAAAAGTGAAATTTTTCACGCACAACAAAAAAAGGAAACCCTAAATAATATTTCAGGAAAAACCTTAAGGAAAAAATGTTGAGCAAAAGTGAAAGTATCCAGATAACCATCAGTGTCTCAAACAAAACGGTGCTTAGAAATTATTCCTGCTTTTTTAGAAAGGCGGCTTAAATTTTTAAAACACCTTCTCTTCACTGTACTTGTCTTTGCAAAGCTCGAGTCTCATTAGAGTGGAAAATGACTAATCATTCTCCCCCACCAATGCTTCTGAAAAAATTCTTTGGAGTAAAAAGGGTGACAATATCAATCTTCTCTCAATGTACAAACATTGGTGACTACAAACTAAGGTTGCCTCCAATCAATGATTCATAGGAAAAATGACCCCTCCAATTAAGCCTCCAATCCACACTGTGCGGGTCTAGGAAAACATCCAACAGGGCCTCCAAATCGCACCTCCAAACAACAAAGGATCAGGCCTTCAAACAATAAATGGCCAACAAAAAAGAACGCAGCCTTTGTCCCACCGAAACGTGGCCTGCTTTGGACAGGGAGAAAAAAGCTTAATGCCACCAGTCTTCAACATAAAATCATGCCTCTCTGTAGGATTAAATCATCCTTCCATATTAGAATGAAGAAAAATGCCTCTACTCCCTTATTGTAGCCAACAACATAAGCTTGCAATAGAGAAATAAACAGAAAATTTTCACGGCTTCCACCAAAGGAAATACACATGCCTCAAGTCATGCCTGGCGAAAACTCTTAGCATGGAAGGTGGTTGTAGAAGACAGGCCCTGATACCATGTTAGAGACGATCACCCAGGTTCAACTACACACCAAAAGAAACCTTCACGAACGAGAGAAGCAACAAGAGAAGTTATTTCACTAGGAGTGAAAAAAAATGAATTGAGATGTGTAAAACAATGTACATAACATGCCTCAAAAAGGAGCAAGAAAGTCAATAGGAGAAGGTAGGTAACCGACATACAAAAACAAATTAAAATACAGTTATAAATTATTAAATGCAAAACTACCCCTATGTTAACTTAAGAAAATGTGAATGGTAAAACCATTCACTCTAACAGGTGAAAATGATAGAAAACAATGTTAAAATGGGGATTAGTAATGCAAATGATGAAAACGATGAAAATGATGCAAATGCACTAATCAAGGATGAATATGATGAAAATGCAATATTAATGATGTGTGGTATGAATTAGGCAATTTTGCATGTCTACGGGTTGAAGCATAATATTATTTTATTTTATATTTTGGTGAACCTAATGTGAATTAAACATGCAACCCTCCAATCGAGGTTTAATTTACACCAAAAATTTTAGTTAAGATTTTATTTTCCCTTAGATTGTAAATCAAAATATAATGGAATATTTAATATATATTTTTAGATTATAATATAAAGGAATTTAGAATAGGATATTCATATAAACTAAATAAGAAGAGAAAAAGGGATAGAAGGTAAAGTCTATTCAAAATTTGATGGATTTTTTTAATTTTAGATCAAGAAGAGGAGTTGAGACTCTAACTTGTAATTTCGGTTTTTTTTTCTTGGGGTCTATGTTAAGTAGATAAATTTGTTCATGGTTATGTCTAGTCTATTGTAGTGGTATTTGTACAACTATGGGACTTTCCTCATACTATGGGGGCATATTTTGTAAATATGATGGCACACCTTTCATTTCCATCCTCTCTTAAGAGGGCTATCTTCATAAGATCCTCTAAAATTTCTCCTCCAAATATCTCTTCACATCCTTTTGATCTCTCCCCAATGAAAATCCTTCTCTATGTCAATTAATAGATCCCCTCCTCCTCTTTTCATATCCAAAGGTGTGAGATGTATCATAGTTAAAAACTTCATCAATGGTTTACATCATCTACTCATATCTCAACTATTTCCTCCTCCTCCTCCTCATCTACTAGTACCAAGGAATTAAATTATTGTTGCATATCTACCCCTTATGTAATACCCATGTACAATAATCTATTACCATGTCAAACATGTAGGTGGCAGTATCTACTCACCTCTAAACTATAGTAACAACTACTCTTATTTAAAAACCTTATAATAGCTAGAATCATTATATTTGGCATACAATGTAGATCACTAAATTTTCCTTATCTCTAATTTATCCTCACAAGTCTTGTACCATCAATATTTATTACCCTAATATGATACATGAATCTCCCACACTCCCTAATATCTACCTCTCATCATATATATTATATTGCTTCCACTTTCCTAATCCTTGTGTATTCTATTATTTTATAGAAAAAGTCTCATTACATGTTGCTAGAGGTAATCCATGTGTTCTAGCAACTACAATTTTCTCAAATATGCATGCCTTCAACAATATACCTTCCATAATACACCTAAAATTGAAAATAAATAGATGGATATCATTTTATGCTTGTGCGGTATCATGCACCTCTCCTAGGAGAAGATTGTCATGCACTTAGGTCCCTACTCCTAATTGCATGTATCAAGAATTTAGAGACAAGTTTTATACAAAATGTACTCTAAACTTACTTTGCTTTGGTGATAATTAGTCAATTATGATACCTCTAACCTAAGAGATATGTTATTATTAGAAACATGTTTTGGTTAGTAAATTTAATATTAAGCTAGTGTTAGCTGAGTAGAATAATGTCAGTAAATTTATTTTTAAGCTAATGTCTTTGAGTAGAAGAATTGCTCTTTGGAAGGTAATTGGAACTTGGATTGCTACAAACTATTTTACATTTTCTCTATGTTTCTAATAATAAATCTAAAAAAACACAAATAAAATCAAGTAAGATATCCTTTAAAAATCAAAGTGTTTGTTCATATTAGTCTCTCTGATTCATAATAAATTCTCATTTGTCATAATAAAAATGTAAATTATATGAAACACAAAATGACTTACAATAAGATGATCTTAAATAAAATAGATGTTGAATTAACTTGTCTTGAAAATATTACATTATTACTATATAAAATGAACAATTGTATAGTCTAGATAAATTTTCAAAATCCAAGAATGTTTAAACAACTGAAATATTTTGAAGTAACTTTCACAGCCTTGTTGTAGGCTTCTTGGATTACATCCATGCTCACGTTTCTCTCCAACACCATTCTCCAAAGAAGACGTCAAAGCATTATGATCATAGAAAATTATGTGAACAAGAGCACTTTGAATAACATTACTAATTTCTTTTAAATGAACACGTATTTATATGGCTCAGAATTGTGCAAAGCTTTAGGATGAGAAAAATATTATTAATTGTTTTAAATGAAAATTTATTTTCTATGAAATTGGTCTTTTGTATGGTGTTTCACTTATTTTTATTTTACATTAATTTTTACATATTACTATATTATTAAATATATGCTTAATAGTTAGTACATCTTTTATGATTGGAATTTTTTTTTCTCAAAAACTTTTATTTATTTCATATTCTAAGTCACTTTTTTCAATATAGAATCAATTTCACATGTGTAGATTTAATCTGTAAGATTTAACTATTTACATGCTTGCTTGTTATCTATTAGTTTTCAACACGATCATACCTAAGAGAACATATCTTGTAGCAGTCCAATAGCCTCCTTAAGTTATTTCTAAATATTCTCAATCCTTGATAACTAACATGACTATGAGAATTGGGTAAACTACAAACCAGAACTACACAATCAACATGATTGAATCCTCACATCACATCACATATTTATACTTGAAAAAAAATCTAAATTTATGGATTCGACCTAGAAATAGAGACAATCCATTTTGAGATTCTAGACATTAAGCACGCCCACATTACAAGAATTTCCACATCAAATCATTAGAATCAACACCTACATATAATTAACCTTCTTCATCAATTTTAGAGCCAAGTATCATTATCCATCATATTCTTTCCAAAAAACAAATATTTGTAATTATTATTATTTATCATATCCTATAGTCAATTTTTAATCTAGATAAGTCTATATATTACTTGTGTTTATTGATGTTTATTTAATTGTTTTAGATTAATCTTAGGGAAATGGTTTTTTTCTTACATTTTTTTGAATACATTTAATTTTATACCCCCTAAGTTTTGACCTAAGCATTATGCCTTTATTGCTAGTCAGAGTTTCAAATATATCATTTTTTATAGTAATATCATATTACTAGTGTAGGATTATGTTGCATACAACCCTATATATCACATGTTCCTTTAACATTTGAGGCTATTATATATGCATAATATAGTGTTGTTTGTGGCTCATATATTTGATTTGTGTAATCGAAAAAAAGGTTCAAAGTTTTCATACAAAATATTTTATAGTTACAACTGGATTGACTTTACATATGATTATAAGATTTCAACAAAATTATTTATATGAATCTTAAAGGACTATTTTATCTTTTACGGTTTAAATATTTTCCTCTTAATTTTGCTACAATATTCTTATAAACATGGATATGAAGATAACTACTATGTTTTTTGTATGTTCATGAGACACCATCAAAATTATATTAGTTTGATTGCAAATTTTAATAGATATATTGGATTTTCATTAGTTTTCCTATTAACAAAATTTCATATAGTTGTGTATTTTTCATCATGTGGTTTTTGATGAGCTTATAGCTTCACCAACATATTTCAAAATTATGATAATATTTATAAATTGTGTTATCTAGTAAATTGCATAGCTAAATTTATAAGAAAATAAGAATAATCCACCCCTACCAAAGCATGAATCTCAACCTATTGTTATCAAGTGAACACTTGAGAAAGCACAAAAAACCAAACTGCATCATTAATTCTCTCTTCTGACAACGAAGATGAACCACTGACTCTTCTTCTCCATTGCTTTCCACCTCCCTGTTGGAATGAATGTCCATGCATCACTACTAAATACTCTGAAGTATGAGACCTTTGGATTATCATGATACCAAGCCTCCTCATGAGTCATATTCCACACTACCTTGTGAGGCATACAATTTTGAATTTAATTGGCACAATTGATATCGTCTACCCAAAAAGCTGGAGCCATGGACCTAGACTCAATCATACAATTGGCCATCTCCCATAAGGTTTTGTTCTTCCGCTCGGCCACACCATTTTGCTGAGGAGTGATGGTAATGTGTGTTTATGAAGAACACCTTGAGCAGTCGCAAGTCTTGAAATGCCCAATTGACATACTCCCCCCATTATTTGTGCGAATCTTCTGAAGGGAATATCCTAACTGCTTCTCCACAAATGCAAGGAAGGTCATGAAGAAATGAATAACCTCATCCTTGTACTTCAAAAATTACACCTAAGTGCGGCGGGAGAAGTCATCAATGAAGGTGAGCACATACTTGGCCCTCAAAAATGAAGGAGGGTATGTGCAGGATCATGATGGGCCAAAAAGTGGCAATATGATGGGTATGTTTAGGGTATGTGGCTGACAACTTTTTTTTACCCAAAATTGATGAAACAAAAAGAGTTTTTAAAGGTGATTCTCAGCTTTGCACCAATATAAATTATGCTTTACTTTGAATTTAATAAATAATTATTATTCATTTTCTATTTGAATTACGATTAAAGTCTTGATTGATAGGCTGATTGAAAAACATCTATAGCTTTCAAATGATATCACATTTTTTGAATATGAAACATGTGTCACATTCTATGCTTTGCATACTATAAGATTTTAAAAAATTGAATTCCATGAAGTTTTGACCAAGTTAAGGTGGTCAGACACACGAGTTTTTATAATTTTTAAAAGTTGTAATAAAAAATTCATAATTAATTATTTACTTAAAAAAAATTACAAACAAATATGCATCACATCAGGACACGAGTCCTCTACTTATATCTAAAATCTTATAAAAAAAATATTATCATTTTATTGTGGTTAGGGTGGTCAAACAAATACCTACTTCTTTTTTCCCTGAAATTTAAGTACTACTACATTGAAATTTCAAGTAATTTTCACCAAATAGATTTAAAAATAAATAAATAAACCTAGTAGTTTAGAAACTAGATTCAATTTGCTACAAATTCTATTCTTACATATTTTTGAAATAATATAGATAACTTATTCAAATTTTTATGTCAAGTTGCCTAACTCTGATTTTTCTAAATTTTTTCGCCACTTAAGGGCCTATTTTTTCCATGATGATCCTACACATACCCAACATTGGGAAATGACATAAGATCACTATGCACCAACTCAAGAGGTTTCAAAGCACGTGTAGCCATACCTTTTGGAAATGGATCTTGATGATGTTTCCCAAGTACACAACCTGGGAAAACCCCATCAGAATAAGAGATCTAAGGTAGACCAATCACCAAGTTTTGTGTGATCATCTAATGGAGATATCTATAATTTAGGTGCCCAAACCGCTCGTGCCATGCCTTACTCACATGAGCAATAAAGGATGATCCTGATGAAGGATCAAATCCATTAAACTTATACAAGCAAGATTTGTGATCAATTACTCAAGTAGCAACAACCTTCCCAGGATTCTCCAACTCTTGAACAGTCACATCACTAGGAGAGAACTCAACAAGCCTTCCATCACCATACTGACAAATCTGATAAATGAAGAGTAGATTCTATGAAATATCAGAAACACGCACATCATCAATGTAGCCATCCTACATTTGAACTGAGCTTGTCTCTAAAATAGGAATTTGAGAAGAGTTTCCAACTACAATGTGAGTAGTATGACTATCGAAGAGAGAATCAAGAATATCCGCATCATGAGTCATGCGATGTGAGGCATCAGAATCAAGAATGCAACTGTCAAGGGTAGAGGACAAACCTCTTGTTGCAAGTACTTGGACTTTTCCGAAGGAAGAAGACTTCGACATGGCAATGGTGTGCTTCATCATAGATTCCTCCAATATTACGAGCCTCACAAAATAGTGTGCATCATTATGCCCCGACTTTCCACAAAAGGAATAATTTTCCTTCTTCTTATACTTGGAAGATGATTCTCCTAAGTTAGAAGAAGAAGGAGGTGCAATATTCTTATCATTCTTCTCCTTAGCTTGGAGGGATACTCACCATCTTGAGGATAATCTTTCTTAGGCTTCTTCTTATTCTTACCCTTTCCCTTGGAAGATTGAGCCATCAAGGCATGACTCTTAGGAAGAGCATCTATCCGGATGAACTTGGCTTAGTCTTGAGCCAATTGATCACAAAATACCTCTAAAGAAGGCATCTGATAAGAATCTTCCATAGCATTGATGGTAGAATAGAAGGTGGAAGAAAATACTTGAAATGCACCATGTAGCTTAGATAGGATCAAGAAGATACACTCTTTATCTATCTTGTCACGACCACATCCTTTCAACTGTAGTAGAATAAACTTGAATTGTGCAAGGAAGTCCTAAATAGTGGGAAAGGCATTTGGAGAGAGAGCGGTGAGATCAGCTTCAAGTCACAAGATCTTGAACTAATTGACCTTTCCATAAAACTCAGCAAGCTTATCCCACACCTCTCTGGCTATTGTACACTCCGCAATATGAAAAAAAAAATTATCAGAAACTTGGAGGCCTATGAGTCCTCTCGCCTTATCCATTTTTTTTCTATGGAAAAAATTCTCAAACTCCTTAGTGAACTTGGGTTTTTTGACATCCAACATTTGCCAAAGACCTTGAGATAGTTGTGCAGAGTGAGTGGTTCAATCTTTGATTCTAACATGGTGTGCAAATGAATAGGAAAAGAAAAATATGCTACTTATACCCACCAGAATGGTTAAAACCAGCAATGTGCAATCTCCCAAAAAAAAATCTGCCAGAAAAATACCAGATTGAAGCAAGAAACTGGCAATAGATGGCAAAATTTTTGGCTAAAACACTTGCAATTGATGGAAAAAAATTTCAAAAAACAGGAGTACCTCTTTCACACCATGCAAAAAAATCACCGCAAGCTGTCACCAACCTCTCCATGTAAGCACAAACCTTCCCACACAAGAAGAACCTATCCACGATCTGAAAAGAGATAGCAATACCTCCATGAGCCTTTAGTTCATGCAATAGATAGAGCATAGGTGTATAAAAAGACTGGTTTTGATGTATTTCTCACCAATGTGGGATTATGTTTTGCAGCCAAGTTAAAAAAATAGTGAAATTTTTCATGCCTAGCAAAAGAAGGAAACCCTAAATAATATAGGTGAAACCTTAGGAAAAAAATGTTGAGCAAAAGTGAAAGTACCCATACAACTAGCGACATCTCAAACAAAACAATGCTTAAAAATTATGCCTGCTCTTTCAAAAAGGTGGCTTAAATTTTCAAAAAACCTTCTCTTAGCTGTACTTGTCCTTGTAAAGCTCAAGTTTCTTTAGAGCAGAAAATGATTGATCATTCTCCCACACCAATGCGTCTGAAAAAATTCTCTAGAGAAAAAAACTTAACGCCACAAGTCTTCAGCATTAAATCATGCCTCTCTATAGGATTAAATCATCCTTCTAGATTAGAATGAAGAAAAATGTCTCTACTCCCTTATTGTAGCCACCAACAAAAGCTTGCAACAAAGAAATCAACATACACAATTTTCATGGCTTCCACCGGAGGAAATACACATGCCTCAACTCGAGCCTGGCGAAAACTCTTAGCATGGAAGGTGGTTGTAGAAAACATGCCCTGATACCATGTTAGAGAAAAGTACCCAAGAGCAACTGCAAACAAAAAGAAACCTTCACAAACGAGAGAAGCAACAAGAGAAGATATTTCACCAAGAGTGAAAACAAATAAATTGAGATGTGTAAAATAATGTACACAACATGCCTCAAAAAGGCACGAGAAGGTCGATATGAGAAGGTAGGTAACCGACATACAAAAACAAATTAAAATACAGTTATAAATTATTAAATGCAAAACTACCTCTAAGTTAACTTAAGAAAATGTGAACAGTAAAACCATTCACTCTAATAGGTGAAAATGATAGAAAACAATGTTAAAATGGGAATTAGTAATGCAAATGATGAAAATGATGCAAATGCACTAATAGAGGATGAATATGATGAAAATGCAATATTAATGATGTGTGATATGAATTAGGCAATTTTGCATACATCTACAGGTTGAAACATAATATTATTTTATTTTATAGTTTGAGAACCTAATGTGAATTAAACATGCAACCTTCCAATCAGGGTTCAATTTACACCAAAAATTTTAGTTAAGATTTTATTTTCCCTTAGATTGTAAATCAAAATATAATGGAATATTTAATATTTTTTTTAGATTATAATATAGAGGACTTTAGAATAGGATATTCATATAAACTAAATAAGAAGAGAAAAAGGGATACAAGGTAAAGTCTATTCAAAATTTGATGGATTTTTTTAATTTTAGATCAAGAAGAGGAGTTGAGACTCTAACTTGTAATTTTGGTTTTTTATTTCTTGGGATCTATGTTAAGTATCTAGAAATCTGTTCATGGTTATGTCTATTCTAGTGTAGTGGTATTTGTACAACTATGGTACTTTCCTCATACTATGGGGGCATATTTTGTAAATGTGATGGCACACCTTTCATTTCCATGCTCTCTTAAGAGGGCTATCTTCATAAGATCCTCTAAAACCTCTCCTCGAAATATCTCTTCACATCCTTCCAATATCTCCCCAATAAAAATCCTTCTCTATGTCAATTACGAAATCCCCTCCTCCTCTTTTCAAATCCAAAGGTGTAAGATGTATCATAGTTCAAAACTTCCTCAATGGTTTACATCATCTACTCCTATCTCAAATATTTCCTCCTCCTCCTCCTCCTCCTCCTCATCTACTAGTACCATGGAATTAAAGTATTGTTGCAATATCTACCCCTCATGTGGTACCCATACCATACTCTATTACCATGTCAAACATGTAGGTGGCAGTATCTACTCACCTCCAAACTATAGTAACAACTACTCTTATTTAAAAACCCTATAATAGCTAGAATCATTATATTTTGCAAACAATGTAGATCACTAAATTTTCCTCATCTCTAATTTATCCTCACACCTCATACCATCAATATTTATTACCCTAATATGATACATGAATCTCCCACACTCCCTAATATATACCTCTGATCATATAGATTATATTGCTTGCACTTTCCTAATCCTTGTGTATTCTATTATTTTATAGAAAGAGTCTCATTCAATGTTGCTAGAGGTAATCCATGTGTTCTAGCAACTAAAATTTTCTCAAATACACATGCCTTCAAGAATGTACCTTCCATAATACACCTAAAATTGAAAATCAATAGATGGATCATATCATTTTATACTTGTGCGGTAGCATGCAGTACCTCTCCTAGGAGAGGATTGTCATGCACTCAGGCCCCTACTCCTAATTGCATGTTTCAAGAATTTAGAGACAAGTTTTATACAAAATGTACTCTAAACTTACTTTGCTTTGATGATAATTAGTCAATTATGATACCTCTAACCTAAGAGATATGTTATTATTAGAAACATGTTTTGGTTAGTAAATTTAATATTAAGTTAGTGTTAGCTGAGTAGAATAATTTCAGTAAAAAAAAATTTAAGCTAATATTGTTTGAGTAGAAGAATTTATCTTTGGAAGGTAATTGGAACTTGGATTGCTACAAACTATTTTACATGTTCTCTATGTTTCTAATAATAAATATAACAAAACACAAATAAAATCAAGTAAGATATCATTTAAAAATCAAAGTGTTTGTTCATATTAGTGTCTCTTATTCATAATAAATTCTCATTTATCATAATAAAAATGTAAACTATATGAAACACAAAATGACTTACAATAAAATGATCTTAAATAAAATAGATGTTGAATTAAGTTCTCTTGAAAATATTACATTATTACTGTATAAAATGAACAATCATATAGTCTAGATAGATTTTCCTAACAAAATTTAGAAACAAGCAAAATCAAAATCCAAGAATGTTTAAACAATTGAAATATTTTAAAGTAACTTCCATAGCCTTGTTGTAGGCTTCTTGGATTACATCCATGCTTGTGTTTCTCTCCAACGCCATTCTCCAAAGAAGACGTCAAAGCACTATGATCATAGAAAATTATGTGAACAAGAGCACTTTGAATAACATTATTAACTACTTTTAAATGAACAAGTATTTATATGGCTCAGAATTGTGCAAAGCTTTAGGATGAGAAAAAGATTATTAACTACTTTTAAATGAACATTTATTTTCTATGAAATTGGTCTTTTGTATGGTGTTTCACCTATTTTTATTTTGCATTAATTTTTACATATTATTATATTATTATATATGCTTAATATTTAGTACATCTTTTATGATTCGAAATTTGTTTCTCAAAAACTTTTATTTATTTCATATTCTAAGCCACTTTTTTCAATATAGAATCAATTTCATATGTGTAGATTTAATCTTTAAGATTTAACTATTTACATGCTTGCTTGTTAGCTATTAATTTTCAACACGATCATACCTAAGGGAACATATCTTGTAGTAGTTCAATAGCCTCCTTAAGTTATTTCTAAATATTCTCAATCCTTGATAACTAACATGACGATGAGAATTGGGTAAACTATAAACCAAAACTAAATAATCAACAAGATTGAATCCTTACATCACATCACATATTTATACTTGAAAAAATAATCCAAATTTATGGATTCGACCTAGCAATAGAGACAATCCATTTTGAGATTCTAGACATTAAGCACGCCCGCATTACAAGCTTTTCCACATCAAATCATTAGAATCAACACCTACATATAATTAACCTTCTTCATCAATTTTAGAGCCAAGTATCATTATCCATCATATTCTTTCCAAAAAACATATATTTGTAATTATTATGATTTATCATGCCCTATAGCCAATTTTTAATCTAGATATGTCTATATATTACTTGTATTTATTGATGTTTATTTAATTGTTTTAGATTAATCTTAGGGAAAGGGTTTTTTTTCTTACATTTTTTTAATACATTTAATCTTATACCCCTAAGTTTTGACCTAAGCACTATGCCTTTATTGCTAGTCAGAGTTTTAAATATATCGTTTTTTATAGTAATATCATATTACTAGTGTAGGATTATGTTGCATACAACCCTATATATCGCATGTTCCTTTAACATTTGAGGCTATTATATACACATAATATGGTGTTGTTTGTGGCTCATATATTTGATTTGTGTAATCGAAAAAGAGGTTCAAAGTTTTCATACAAAATATTTTATAGTTACAACTGCATTGACTTTACATATGATTATAAGATTTCAGCGATGGGTTTTTTGTATGTTCATGAGACACAATCAAAATAATATATTGGAATTTCATTAGTTTTCCTATTAATAGAATTTCATATATTTGTGTATTTGTCATCATGTGATTTTTGATGAGCTTATAGCTTCACCAACATATTTCAAAATTATGATAATATTTATAAATTGTGTTCTCTAGTAAATTGCATAGGGAAATTTATAAGAAAATAAGAATAATCCACCCCTACCAAAGCATGAATCTCAACCTATTGTTATCACTTGAGAAAGCACAAAAAACCAAACTGCATCATTAATTCTCTCTTCCGGCAATGATTTGATAGCGGAAACCAAACTGCACCATTCTCACATTATTCTAATAGGCTTTAAGCCTCTGGATTCTTTCATCCCAATATGCCAAATGGAATTCTTTGGATGATGCACGTCAGGTGTTTGAGAAAATGCGGACATCCATATTATCCGGCTATGATGAGTAAGGAGGCTTTGAGACAGAATGCAACTAGAGGAAGTGCAACCCAACGAGTTTACCTTGGCTACTATGCAAACTTGGGATTCCTGCAATACGGAAAGCAGCTTCTCAAATGTGGGTAGTGCTCCTCTCGACATGTATCGCAACTATGGAGAATGTGCACCTTGTGTTTGAAAAAATGCCTCAAGGAAATGGAATGCCTTAATTGGGGGATGTTTGCACAATGGAAATGTAGATGAAGCTCTTGGGCTATTTCGGCAAATGCCGGTTTCATGGAGTGCAACTATTGGGGGATATGTGTAGCATGGGTTTATTGAGATGTTCCAAGTAACAAGACTTATGGCTAATCCTACGACCTTTGCCACTCTTCTCCCTGCTTGTGCCAACTTAGCAGCTCTTAATCAAGGCAAGTAAGTTCATCAAGACATAATTTGGAGTGGATTTCCTGTGTAGAAAGTGGTCCTATGGACATGTATGCCAAATGTGGGAGTTCAGATGGAGGGTTCAAAGTATTCAACAAAATTCATAAACGAGAGCTGGTTTCATGGAATGCCATGATTTTTGGGTGTGCCATGCACGGGTTTGTGGAGGATGCCCTCAAACTCATCAGGCACAAATCTATCCATGAACAACATACGTCACATACATAACTCGGCAAAATTTATGCACATACATAACTCTCCAAAATTTATCCATTTCAAACCAGTTTACACAGTCATATTTTAATTCTCTCTGTCCATGATGTACGCCCTCAACAGGGAGTATATTGTATACACATACACAAATAATGTTTGTCAAATAAATGATTAAACGATTGGACATCCTAAAAATATGACTGTGAATCAGTAAGAAGAGGAATATGACTGAATCAGTCAATATACAGTGAAAAATAATATTATAGAAACAACCTAAACCATTAATGGAACTGCTAGCTTATGTATTGTTTCGAAAGAAATGAGTGTTGAGTTAACCGTGCAACAAGAACGGCAGAAAATAAAAACAGATAACAATTGCAAGAAATTGACAGAGTTATTTACCGTGGTTCACCATTAAATGGCTACATCCACTAAGGAAAGGAGGTCACTCTTTTTTATTGATTAACAGCAAAACTTGGTTACATTGATTTTCCATCTTCTGGCAAGTGAAGAAGGAATGGGAAGAGGAAAACAAAAGGACAGTGATGGTTGGACTGAGGAATGAACAAAAGAATAAATAGTGTACAGCATGCAAGACTTGCAATGAAGAAAGGCGGCAAGTGGGATTCCATAAACAGCTAATAAGATTCCCCACCCAGAAACTAGAATTTCAGGCCTATGTGATCAAGTCTCCATGGAAAGGAATTCCACTGGAGGGCAACCAAGCAGATCCAGAAATGAAGTTATCAATTGTGAAAAAACTGGCCTCCTCCATTGTTGTGATAACTCTATAACCGCCCCACCTTACTCTCCCGTCCACCTTTGAGCTGGGTCTGGTGTTCATATATTCTCCATAATACACAGTCATACTTTCCGGCCCAAAATCTTGCCACCACTCCAGCCAGCCGGCAGGTTGGATTACATCACCCAAGAAGCTCTGAATGATGACCGTCCGTGAGAACAATTTCCATGGCCTTCCGAGATATGTCGGGAAGGAGGATATGACTGGAGCGAGATCTTTGGAGGCCACAATGGTGCAGTTTTGAATTGAAATTCTAGTGTTATGGAAGGGATCACTTCTGCCCTGAGCTGTAATGGTGTTGGTCTGATTGGCCATCGTTCTTCTCACAACATTATTGCAATTCTGAAAAATGGCAGCTGCGTTGCCCAAGATGAAGTCTACAGTACCGTAGATATTACAGTCTCTGTAGAACTTGCGGAGGGAGTGAGCATACAAGGTGTTTTGGAAGTTGATGAAGTTGCAGTGGTAAAAGGTTGACATATCAGCCCCCACTCGTAGAGCTACAACTTGATGCTTGTCTGGCCCTGCAATGTTGATGAAGGTCATATCTCGGGCAATAAATCCTTTGCCGGATGCAGCTGCATTTAGGTTCCAACAACAGAATAAAGTCAAAGAACATAGACTGAAAGTTGTTGGCTAACGTGGTCCTCCAGCTGGACATCAGTAATCTCCACTACCACCGTAGTTAAACTGCCTCAACAACCGCATTTAATTCTTCTTCCCTCCTACTCTTTCTTCTATCTTCATCGATCCATCTAGACACTTCTTATTTTATGTATCTAGAAACTTCTTCATTGCTGGAAATGTAGCTCTGTTTTGAATTTTTTTTGGTTCTGGCGTATTCTATTTTTGATGAAATAAATGATGGAATGAATGTATCAACACAACAGCACATGCAACTCTTTTTTTGATTAAAGGCATTAGTAAAAACTCAGCTTATTGAATCCTCCAGATTTCCTTTTATCTCTGTATGTGCATATTTCTACATTTCACTGTGCACTTCATTTCTTTTGTTTGTCTCTGTCTCTGCCAACAAAGTGGTATCAGAGCAGTTAGCAAATTTTGGGCAGTGATTTCAAACATGGGAACATTTCAACACTCATTTGGGCAAGAAGAAGCTATCACATAAGAAATCAAAGGAGGTCGATGGAATTTTCAAAAGGGTTTTAACACAGCCAATGATTAGCTCGAAGAGTTGCTGGTAAAAGAGGCTTACATTTAGAGTCTTCCCAGCCATAGGAGGGAAAACCCCTGTTTGTAAGTGAAAAGGGAGAATCCATCATAGCATTAAGGAAAAATTTTGTAGATCTTGGAGCAGTGAACAGAGGCAGAGGCAGAGGCAAGTTTATTTATTTTGAAAAATCATGGTTGGAACAAGTGGAAGTATTGCACAACCACAGATTTCAATCTTCAATTTAAAAAATTATGAATATTGGAGCATAAAAATGAAAACCCTGTTTTGCTCCCAGGATGTTTGGGATTTGGTTGAAAATGGGTTTCCTGAACCAACAGACCAACAAGCATATCAGGCACTTTCACAGGCTGAAAAGGATTTGTTGAAGGAAAACAAGAAGAAGGATGCTAAGGCATTGTTTATCATTCAACAAGCAATGGAGGAATCACTCTTTCCAAAAGTTTCAGCTGCCACAAGATCAAAACAGGCATGGGAAAGTTTGCAAACAACTTACCAAGGCATAGACAAGGTGAAAATAGCAAAATTACAAATTCTTAGGAGGGATTTCGAAAACTTGCAAATGAAGGATTCAGATTCAATAGATTCATTCTTCACTCATGCAATGGCAATATTAAATCAAATGAGATCCTATGGAGACACCATTGAAGATCAAAAGATTGTGGAGAAATTACTTAGAAGTCTATCTACAAAGTTTGATCCAGTTGTAATAGCCATTCTGGAGGCTAAAGATCTTACTCAGCTATCAGTAGATGAATTAATGGGATCACTCTTAGTACATGAGCAAAGATTAAATCGATCAGGGTCATCATCATTGGAAAATGCATTCAAGACTCAGCTATCATTTGGCAGAACAAGAGGAAGATCAAATTACAGTAGAGGCAGAGGACATTTTACACCAAGAGGAGGAAGAGAAAATACACAATTTGATAGTAGAAGACCAGCATCAAACCCACATACCCATTCTATATCAACAAGAGGAAGGGGGAGCATCCATTCTCATAGTCATCATCAAGGAGAAAGGTATGATAAATCCAACATCCAGTGTCATTATTGCAATAAATTTGGGCACTATGCATCTGAATGTAGAAAGAGGCAATATGACATGAATAAGCAAAAGGCACATTTTACAAATGAAAACCAGCCCAACACTAGTGAACAAAACACCATATTGACAACATGCAATGTAGCACAAGAAAGCTCCAAATAAATATGGTTCTTAGATAGCGGTTGTAGTAATCATATGAGTGGGAGTAAGGAGATGTTTGCAACAATGGATGATTTAGTAAAATCAGAAGTAAAGTTAGGGAATGATCAACGAGTTTCAGTCATGGGAAAAGGGTCAATTAACATAAAAACTAAGCAAGGTGAGAAGAAGCATATTTCTGATGTGTACTATATTCCTGGATTGCAACACAATCTCATAAGCATTGGGAAACTAGTGCAAAAAGAATATAGAATATACTTTGAAAATGGTGAATGTGTGATTCTAGATAAGAAACCAAGCAATAGGCTGATTGCAAAAGTTGAGATGACAAAAAATAGGATGTTTCCTCTTAGAATCCAAAGTGAACTATTTTTAGAGCCACAAGGATTGCAAAAAGTTGCTGAGTTAGCTTTTAAAGCTTCATACAAAAATGAATCTTGGCTATGGCATTTAAGACTTGGGCATTTAAACTTCAAAGGATTACAGCTGTTGCACAAGAAAAGAATGGTATATGGACTACCACCAATAGAGCCACTTAAGACAACATGTGAGAGTTGCATATTGGCAAAGCAACATAGGAAAGCATTTCCGGTTGGGGAGTCTTATAGGGAAAATCATCCCCTTGAGATAGTGCATTCAGACCTTTGTGGACCCATGCAAACAACATCCATTAGTGGAAAGCTTTATTTCTTGACATTTATTGATGATTTCAGCAGAAAAGCGTGAGTTTATTTCTTGAAATATAAATCAGATGCATTTGTTGTTTTTAAGGAGTTCAAGGCAAAAGTTGAGAAAGAAAGTGGATACTATATCAAAACATTGAGAACCGATCAAGGTGGAGAGTACATATCAAATGATTTTCAGAATTTTTGCAAATAAAATGGCATAAATAAACAATTTACAGCAATACTCCTCAAGAAAATGGAGTAGCCGAAAGAAAAAATAGAACAATCATGGAAATGGCACGAAGTATGATAAAAGAAAAACATCTACCAAATGAGTATTGGGCTGAAGCAGTTGCATGCTTAGTATACATATTAAATAGATGTCCAACAAAGGCCGTGATAAATAAAACACCAGAAGAAGCTTGGAGCAAAAGGAAGCATAACATTGCACATTTGAGAGTCTTTGGATGTGTAGCATACTCATTGATACCTCAAGAGCTGAGAAAGAAACTAGATGATATAGGAGAGAAGTGTATATTTGTCGGATATAGGGAGGAATCCAAGGCATATAAGCTATACAATCCTATCACAAAGAAGCTGATAATAAGTCGTGATGTTGAGTTTGTTGAAGAAGAAGCATGGGATGGTAGCATAAACAAAACAACTACAGTTGCAGCTAGTGTTCCACAAGAAAATGAAGAAAATGAAACTCAGGTTGTGCCTACTACACAAAAAAATGTTCCTACAACACCTTCTAGGGCACCTACCACTCCAAATCCAACTACTCCAGCAAGTAATAACAACAGTAAGTCCTCTAATCCAACACTTGCATCACTAAGATCAAGATCAATAAACACTTCAAAGAAGACACGAAGTCTAAGGGAGATATATGATGAAATGCAAGAGGCTGAAAATGATGATTTATGCTCTAATTTTGCATTCTTAACACAAGATGATCCAATTTATTTTGAAGATGCAATTAAGGATGACAATTGGATTACAGCCATGGATGATGAGATTCAATCAATTGAAAAGAATCAAACTTGGGATCTAGTAGAGCTTCCTAAAGACAAGGATGTGATTGGAGTTAAATGGGTTTACAAGACAGTATAATGTTGATGGAAAAGTAGAGAAACACAAGGCAAGACTTGTAGCTAAAGGCTTCACACAACAACCGGGCATAGACTACAATGAAACATTCACACCCGTGGCAAGATTGGATACCATTAGAATGTCTTATCTATAGCAACTCAAAACAATTGGAAGGTTTACCAAATGGATGTTAAATCAGTATTTTTGAATGGCATTTTACAAGAAGAAGTGTATATAAAACAACCACCTGGTTATGAAGTTTTGGGAGAAGAGCATAAGGTATACAAACTGAAAAAGGCACTATATGGTTTGAAACAAGCTCCTAGAGCTTGGTACAGCAGAATAGATTCTTATTTTGTGAACAATGGGTTTAACAAGTGTGGCAATGAACCAACTTTGTATGTCAAAGTGAATGATGAAGGAAAAATATTGATGGTGTGCTTGTATGTAGATGATTTGATATTCACAGGTAACATGTCAACTAACTCATTCAAGGCAGCCATGGAAAGAGAATTTGATATGACTTATTTGGGGCTCATGAGATATTTTCTTGGTATAGAGGTAAGTCAAAATGACCAAGGCATTTTTATTTGTCAAAGCAAGTATGCTAATGATTTGTTGAGGAGATTTAAGATGACAAATGTAAATCCAGCTCCTACACCTGTTGCATTGGGTTTCAAACTTAACAAGGATGAAAAAAGTCCTAGTGTTGATGCAACTTTATTCAAAAGATTAGTTGGCAGCCTTATGTATCTAACCGCCACAAGACCAGATATCATGTATGGGGTGAGTCTCATTTCTAGATTCATGGACACACCAAAGGAATCACATTGGAAAGTTGTAAAAAGAGTTTTAAAGTATATAGCTGGAACAAAGAGTTTTGGAATTTGTATACATCTTCAGTTGACTACAAACTAATTGGATATACAGATAGTGATTGGGGAGGCAGCATGGATGATAGAAAAAGCACTTCAGTGTATATCTTTCATCTAGGATCGGGTGCAATCTCTTGGGCATCAAAGAAACAACCAATTGTGACACTCTCATCAGCTGAAGCGGAATATGTTGCAACCACATCAGTAGCTTGCCAGGCAGTATGGATGAGAAGAGCACTTTCAGATTTGAGGCATCCACAAGAAGAACCTACAACAATTTTTTGTGATAATAATTCAGCAATTGCCCTATCTAAAAATCATGGTTTTCATAAACGGAGCAAGCATATAGATACATGATATCATTTTATACGAGAATTGGTGAAAAATGGTGACATCTATCTTGAGTTTTGCAGGTCTGAAGAATAGCTGGCGGATATTTTTACAAAGCCACTTTCAAAGAATGTTTTTGAGCATCTCCGGGATGAAATTGGTATTGTAGACATACATGGAAGTGAAGATTAAGGGGGAGTGTTGGCTGACGTGGTGCTCCAGCTGGACATCAGTAATCTCGACTACCACCGTAGTTCAACTGCCTCAACAACTGCATTTAATTCTTCTTCCCTCCTACTCTTTCTTCTATCTTCTTCGATGCATCTAGACACTTCTTATTTTATGTATCTAGAAACTTCTTCGTTGCTGGAAATGTAGCTCTGTTTTGAAAATGTTTTTGGTTCTGGCGTACTCTGTTTTTGATGAAATAAATGATGGAATGAATGTATCAACACAATAGCACAGACAGCTCTATTTTTTATTAAAGGCATTAATAAAAACTCAGCTTATTGAATCCTCCAGATTTCCTTTTATCTCTATTTGTGCATATTTCTACATTTCACTGTGCATTTCATTTCTTTTGTTTGTCTCTGTCTCTGCCAACAAGTAAAACACAGAACCTATAATAATCTAATCTTAATTTTTCTTTTGATCTTGAATTCACAGATACAAAAAGACTCTTCAGATAAAAGAAAATATACCGAAGGTTGCGGAGCGGAAGGTGGTGGAGCCATCCATGACACTTCTGCAAGATACAACAATGGTCTGCCCGCGCCCATCGCCAACCAACATAACATTGGTCTTGTGCTTGGGAAGTACATGGGATAAATTTGGCATATTCATCCCCATACCATCTACAAGGAAATGGACTAGTAAAATCTAGAAATAAGATCCTCATCAAGATAATTAAAAGGATGTTAGAAAAGAACAAAAGGTCATGGGATTCAATGCTTAATCTTGCTATATCGGCAGATAGGGTGACTATGAAAAGGTCGACATATAGGTCTCTGTATGAATTAGTATATGGATTGGATGCAAGGATGCCAATCAATACTTTTTTGCTCATTTACAAGTTTATTTAGGAATATGATGAAGGCATGTTAAATGAAATGACTT
Organism: Sequoia sempervirens; assembly: GCA_007258455.2. Taxonomy (NCBI): domain Eukaryota; kingdom Viridiplantae; phylum Streptophyta; class Pinopsida; order Cupressales; family Cupressaceae; genus Sequoia; species Sequoia sempervirens. The sequence goes on from VDFB02105785.1 coordinate 335,183,441, forward strand.
GTAGAATAGATCAACTCACTACTTTTGATGAAATTAGGAGATCGCATGCTATCAATGTGCAGAAACAATTACAAAATAATTTACATATTTTATTAGAGGGCTACAAGAATAATTTTTCAAGAGGAAGCTATTTTTTAAAAGTGGAATACAAGATTTTAGGACAAGGAAAAATATGGAAAGTTTGACCCCTTATGGATAGCCCCCTTCATTCACAACAATGATGGAGAAAACTCATATTTCCTTAGAAGCATTGATAGTGAATTAATTGATTTTTCTATGTATGCGAAATTCTTAAAGAAATTTTATGCCTAAAATATTATTTTTTGTGCAATATTATACCATATTATACTCTATGATAATTAGGGATTTTTTTCTTTGTACACTGTTTTTGCCTTGAATCCATGCATTTCGGTCTTGTTTACATTTCCCATAATTATCTAGAGATTCTCACATACATTTGTAGAATCAAATATCCTCGAACAAGAGCCATTATTAGTATGTCTACAAGTTTTTAGGTTATGTTTGAGAAAGTGCAAAAGTTAACAATGTTGTTATGAAATATTGCCAAATTTTGTAAATGTTTTTAGGGAAAAACCCTAAAACTCTAAGTGTACAGTTATGCTTTATGTTTTTATTTTTAATTGACTTGTTTGACCGACCACATAGCCACTCAAGTCGTAGCTTAATTTTCCTTGCATCGTGTCTTTACTAGCCTCTCATCTAATGCACCAACCTGACCATTATTTTAACACATGCAAATATTCTTCAAGCCAACTTAAAGAAGAGGATATAAATTTAAGACTCATAACAAAAAAGCATTCAACATATAATTACATTTGTACCAATTCAAATAGCGTTAAGTCCATTCAATCCTTTTGAATTTCATCTTGTTTTCTCCTCTCAACTTTCTATCCTCTGCTATATTTTATGGAGGTAGTGATAGAAGAAGACAAATTTGTAGCAAAAGATTACCACAACCAAATTGCATAATCTTTTAGTTATTATATTGGTCTAACTTATACTCTACATGGCAATGTAGTTTATAATTGTATCATTTATGCTTGGGAATGCATACCTATGGGGTTTTCAATTATATTGTTTACTCCTCTCAATGCATATCTATTGTATACAATGTAATTGTTATACCCACTACATGATGTAAGTGCATAACCACTAGTGTTTTCAGTTACACTATTTATCATTGGGAATGCCTATATATTATATAGGATGTCAATACTCTACCCAGTGAGATGTAACTACATATAGCAGGTTTGAAGTTATATTGTTTATGCATGTGAACACATATTTGTTGTAAATGATGTAAATGCCCTACCCACTATGTTATAATTGCATATGTGGGGTTTTTAATTATATTTTTTATGCCTCTCATTGTAGATATGATTTAATTTTAACATCTAGTGTTTTGTAAGTCCATAACCTATAGGGAATTTTCAGTTCTATTATTTATGCCTAAAAATTTCTATCTTTTGTATATGATGTAAATGTTATACACAATATTCTTTATGTATATAACCTATTGGTGTTTAATTATTTTGTTCATGCCTTACAATTCCTATTTGTTGTATAAGATGTATATATGTTCTACCCAATGTGTTGTAAGTGCATAAACTATAGGGTTTTCAGTTATATTGTTTATGTCTCTCAATGCATATCTATTATATATGATATAATTGTTACATCTAGTATCTTTTAAGTGCATCACCTATAAGGTTTTCAGTTAAATTACTTATGCATGTGAATGCCTATTGTATATGATGTAAATTTTATACCTAGTGTGTTTTAAGTGTATAAATTATTGGGTTTTTAGTTACTTTTTTTATGTCTATAAATTCCTATCTATTATATATGATGGATATGTTATACCCAATGTGTTGTAAGTGCATAAACTATAGGGATTTCAATTATATTGTTTATGCCTCTCAATGCATATTTTTTGTATATGATGTAGTTGTTACACCCAATGTTGTGTGAGTGAATAAGCTATAGGGTTTTCACTTATAATTTTTTTGTCTAGGAATGGGTATATGTTGTATATGACACAAATGTTATACCCACTTACCTACAAGTGCATATAAGGCATTTCAAGTTATATTGTTTATGCATGTGTATGCATATCTATTGTATAGGATATAATTATTATACCCATTATGTTATAATTGCATAAGCTAAATGGTTTTCAATTATACTGTTTGTGTATGTCAATGCTTATTCATTGTATAGGATGTAATGTTTTTACCTAGTGTGTTGTAATTGCATAGCCTATTGGGTTTTTTAGTTAAATTCTTTATGATGGGCCAAACAGGGCCCTTAAGTGGCAATGCAAATACAAAATAACAAACTTAAGCAACTTCACATAAGAATTTCAATAGGTTATTGACATAATTTCAAAAATATGTAGCAATATAATTTTTAGAAAATTGAATGTAGTTTGTAGGCTACTATGCCTTTTTTAGAAAAAAGTAATTTGATTTGGTGAAAATTAAAAAATTCAATGTAGTAGTACTTTAAATTTTGGAAAAAAAAAAGTAGGTATTTGTCTGGCCACCCTAAGTATGAGCAAAAGTAAATATATTTTTTTCAATCTTTCAATATAAGTAGAGGACACATGCCCAATTATGACACATTTTTCTGTAATCATTTTGCAAGTAAATAATTAGTTATGAATTTTCTAGTAGGATTTTTTTTAAATATTAAAAACCATTTGTCCAACCACCCTAATTTGGTCAAAAAATTATGAAATTCATTTTGGTAAACTATATTTTGTGAAGCATAGTGTATGACACATCTTTCAAATTCAAAAAATATATAACCATTTAAAAGTTATAGATGTTTTTCAATCAACCTATCAATAAAGACTTTACACATAGTGGTTGTAGAAAATCAATAAAATTATTTATTAATTTCAAAATAAAGCATATCTTAAATATTGGTAGAATGCTAACAATTTCTTGAATAAACCCTTTTTGTTTCATCAAGTTCGGATGAAAAAAGTCGTCAACATGAAGGGTGAAGTTGTGAAAAGAGGATGAAACCTCTAAACATGTTGGGGTAGTCAACTTTTCAGGTTTGACACCCCAAACCAAATCCCAAAGCAATCCCAAGAAAAAATGAAGGGAAAAAAATTATGTGAAAAAAATGGATATCCATTTTTATGTCTTCAAATTGAATATTCGTTTTTAAAATAAAGCGGATATCCGCGTTTTAGAAATGGGTACCATTTCTATAGTCTTCAAAAAAGATTTCTTTTTTATTAAAATGGGTACCCACTAAAAAAAAAACGGATATCCTACCATGCCCTAAATCTAACACTTAGGACACGTACAAAACCTATATTTTTTTATTAAATGCATAAAACACCATTTGCTAACAATCATGTACACACATGGTCATGCGTCTATACACATTGACTGATGTTGAATGTGCAACATCAAAATATGACACGTCACCCAAAGGTGAGGTGTGAGTATAAATTCCATTTGGTTTGACACTTAAATCTAGGAAGTGTTATCATTGTGTTAGTTGAAGGTTATGTCTGAGAGTCCTTCTATTCCTATATGATAATACTATTGTTTGAACAATGGGCCTAGAGATTTTGTGGTTGATTGGTATCTATTGGCTATATAAATTTGATGTTATGTGACCCTATATTATAACTATTTTATGTTTAATAGAATTAACATTGTAGATTCTTGTTCTATCGTTTATCGTTTACCATCATTGTCTCTCCTAATAGCCTTATTGTTTGATTTCAAATTTAGTAATGATGCTATGTGTAGTGTAGGAAAATGTATCCCTCTGCATTTTCATGCTTGTTTGGGACCTCCATGCTAAAATTGGACTTCTTTATGCCATATTTGGTCCTATTTTACATCCACAAGCCTTAGTTAATGCATCTTTCCGAGGATAATCCTAACGCATGTCAAATGTCCTATCATAATTCAGTGGTTTTGGATTGTATGGACCATATTTAGTGATCTAGGACTCATACACCACCTTGGGCATATGGGTCCCACCTAAGTTTTGAGGCCTAAATCTGAATTTAACATAAAACTAAGTATTTCTTGAAATTTATGTCCCAAGCTTAGGCTACTGGGGCTCATACGCTCCAACTGGCATATGAGTCCCACTTAGCTTGGACCTAATTTTGAATTCAATTCTTGGTGGGGTTTTATTCTCTTAGATTTGATGTTGACTTGTAGTATTGTAATTTCGAGATATCTGGGATAAACGAGTATAAATACAAGGTTATTCCACATATTTTCTCCTAGTAGTTTTCATGATCAAGTTTGATCTAACAATTTAAGAATTCTAGCAATTCAAGAGCATTAAAGAGTGATTATCAAGCATTTTGGAGCATTATTCAAGAATCAAGCATCATGTCAAAGTCATTATGCATCATGCTTGTTTACGAGCTAACATTGGTGATGTAGGATTTTATGATTCAAGTAAGCATTCAAGCCAAGATCCATATCATTCAAGCAAGAGACAAGATCCACATTCATGTTAGCAACTACTTACAATATTACAACCTTTTGTTCAAGATTTTGGTGAGTTGCAACATAGCATAATTGTTCATTCACCATTCCTTCATTCTATTTGATTTCATTTCAAGGTTTGATTACCAAAATGGGGTGTGACCAAGGAAAATTCCTATCCACTAACAAAAACATATTTTCCCTCTCTTTGATGTGTGATTTGCAAGTTTAGGTTGAAGATCCATTGAAGAGCAAGTTTGGAGAAAGTTGTCCATGTTGTCATCTACATTGCAAGATAACGAAATGTCACCTACAAGTTGCAATTCAGTGTTTCAGGCGTGAAGATTTGGAAGGAGAGAAGCTATAGTAAAGCATTAGAGGATACCAGAGTTTCATATCAACCCTTATATCGGGACTAAATTTCCACTTGTGGTGTATGAGTCCAAGTATAACTAATTTCAGACATTTCCAATAGATCATGAGTTACTAGTTCCAGATTTCAGTTTTTGTTAGAAATCCTAATATGGACTAAATCGCCCCCACTGGTGTGTGAGTCCTAATGAGAATTATAGTCATCATTTTGGGGATTTCAAACCTTATTCCGAGCTTCTTCAAGTTTCTAGGTGCACATCTATCCTTTCTCGATTTATTTTGAGTTCATAGTCTAGCTCATACATACAATTAGGTTTTACATATCATTTATATTTCTAGTCTGTCCAAGCCCTTGCTTGGTGGTGAACCCCCTTATACCCTTAGACACACCCTAAGACACCTTATTGTAGATCTCTTTCCCTCATTTCATCCTTGGATTGAGATCTCCAAGGTTTCCTTGAGTGAAACTTGTAGGAAATTGGTTGTTCTATGTCCTAAAACACATAAAGCAAACATATTTTTTAGGTTTCATTTTGGTGAACCTAACCTTTAGAACACCTTATTTCTGATTTGGAGTGCATCATAGTTCTAGATATAGCTTGCATTAACTTTGCATTAGTTAATTTGCACCTAGTGTTTCTAAATATTGCATTAGTGAAAGTGCATATAGGTTGCATTTTTGCCTCTCACATCATTAAATTTGATTTGAAAACTATAATTGCACTTAGTATAGACATCATACAAACCAAAAAACATAAGATTCACTCAAAAATAAATAAATTTGCACAAAAACCCTAATCTAGGACTCATATGCCCCTCTGGGTGATTTATTCCCAGTATAGGCATTTTCGCCCGATTTGTGGGTATTCTATGTTGGTTGTTTATCAACATTTGAATCCGTGAAAAAACCCTGTCTGGGACTCATATGCCCCTCTAGGAAATTTATTCCCATCTTAGATCTTGAACTGTAATTTTCATCAATAAAATCTTTGTTTATGTGCTTCTGTTTGCTACTATTAGTCATCTTTTTAAATTTTTTGAGTTTTTGTTTTCTTCATTTCATTGCATCTAGCTTTATTTGGTTCATTTCGTGCATTGCTTAATTTCAAAACTGCATTTGCAAACTTCATTCTAGGTTATTACATTACATTTCATCATGGATATGTGCTTTGGTAAGCTTTGGATGTCTTTGAAATCATTAGTGGATGTGTCAAGCTGTGCTTTTGGAAATGATCCTAATGAAATTGAACTTATTCATGCTCACTCGACTCCTAATGCATGTCCTACTCATGAGGTTGATGTCATTGGAGGAGATGATAATAACATAAACAACTTCATAAATTTTTCTTTAACAATCTCGAGACTAATGCATCCTTTTATCCTTCACTAAAACAACCAACACCTCCCATGATCCCACCATTTGAGATGTTTGGTCATTTACATCTTGAAACACAAGATGAGCCTAATTTCCCTACAATAGGTGAACCTAGTTCCTCTAATCAAGCAAACATTCAACCATTCTATGTTAACAAGGTAACAAACACTCCTATCAACTTATAAGAGACATATGGAAAACGATTCACGATATTAAGTAAACAAGGATATGTTACAACAAGTGAACATGAAATTCATCAACTCTTAGAGAAAATACCAACCAAAGATACCAAAGGTTTATGATATCAAGATCCTCCTCCCAACATAAGTGTCCTTCCTAATGAACAACCAATGCCTCGTAATGATGATAAAGATGATAGGATTGTCTTAGATCCTCCTCCTCAACATATAACTCAAGAAATTGGCGAATCTAGCAAGCAAGAAAGGCCTTACTTGAACTAAAGAAACTACAATTCCACTATTCATCATC
>VDFB02105785.1:335190272-335226268 GCA_007258455.2 Sequoia sempervirens
AGGACAGAGAGAGGAGGGTAGGGACAGAGAGAGGTGAGATAGAGAGTAGAGATAGATATTTAAAGATAGGAGAGGGAGGGGAGATAGAGGGATGTAGAGAGTGAAGGAAGGAGGGAGATAAAGATTAGAGAGGGAAGGATGGAGAGGGAGGGAGGAGGGACAGAGAGAGAGGTAGTTCTTGAGCTTAAGGGAGAGAGAGTCAAATAAAGGGATGGAGATAGTGGGAGACAGAGGTATAGAGCATAAGAGATGCAAATGAGTGTGAGAAAAAAAAGATGATGCAACTTGCTGATTACTAGAATTTGACCTCCTGGTTACTAAAATTTGACTAGGTGGAAATTATAAGATCTTTCAAAAACTAGAATTTGCATTATAATTCCAAGAGATATAAAACCACTCTCAAACATCCTGAAACTATATACATGAAATATAACTAAAGTATAAGAAAGTAAATGTCCATATGTTACTTATTTCATGTTTATAGTTCCCCTAGTAGTGAGAGAAAGAGAAAGCAAAAAAACAAAAGAACTCACAAAAATACATTCCAAAAATCATGAACTTTGTTTGGCGAGCACCAAATTTGGCGCTAGCCAAATGAATTTGGCTAGCGCCAAATAATGCAGTTCATTTAGTGAACGCCAAATTTGGCACTCGCCAAATTCCCTGCATTGGGAAATACCAACCTAAAGGGTTGGATTTTGCCTTGGGGATGATCATTTGATGCCAAGGACGTGATTGTTTGAAAGGGTAACAAAATTTTACATATTTTTGGTCGTGCTACCCATCAGGTTTACACATCTTTCAAAGCAAGTTTATAAAAAAATCATGATGACGTTAAGCTCTCTTGTAGTTATATATCCATATAATATTTTTAATATTTTGATTATGTTAAGGTTCTCATCCATCAATTCTCTTATTAGTGCCTCTGTTTTTTGTCAAAAACCAACATGTGCTAGTTTTAGGATAGATTTTCACTTGTTCGTCGAGTTTTGAAAAAAAATACATTTTTTATAAAATCGATTTTCGATTAGTTTTCAAAAAAAATAGGGGGGCTACGCTTAAATTTCAACTTTTTAGGATGTGTCCATTTCAAAAATTCATATAAAAAAATTAACTGAAAGAATGGGGATAAACTACATGGTGTTAGCTAATTTCTCACTGTTTGAATTTTTGAAATTCTAAAAACAAGTTAACGAAAGGGGGCAGGGGGCGCTCAAACGCTATTTTTTTTTTTTTTGATAAAAATAGGACCACTTTTAGGCCCCCCCTTTGTGAAACCCTTAATCTTCATTATTTTCAAAATAAATTAGTAACTTAGAAAGTAGACTCGGAGCACTTCAACTCTTGTTCTTGTTGCATTTTCAAATTTTGAGCATAACTATCTTCATTTTCTGATGAACATCAAACTTGGTTGATTTTAGAAAAAAACATCTTAAGAGCCATTTTTGTGTCACAGCTTGGTGCACATACCCATCTCTATCTTTATCTTTTTATCACTCCCTCTCACATTATCTCCCTCTCTATTTATTTATCTCTTCCATCTCTATCTCTCTCTCCTCTCTCTCTTTATCTCTCCCTCTCCTCTCCATATCCATCGCCTTCTCCGTCTGTGTCTCCATCTTTATCTTTATCTTTCTCTATATCTATATCCCCTCTCTATCTCCTTACCCCTCTCTCCCTCTTTCTCTACCCCCCTCTCTCTCCCTCTTTCTATCTCTATCTCTCCCTCTCTCCATCTCTCCCTGTTGCAAACATAACATGAGCATGTTGGTAATAGAGCCTGATTATCTTTTGATTCACAGGGCCTACTATGTACTACACAAATGTATGAAAAAAATAGACCAAAATCTTATGACCTTCCACACCTCTTCGGCGTACCCATTGCACACCAAGGTGCGATTGCTAGTTAGTGATAATATGTAAGAATTATTCTTTATAGGTCTCTCTCCACCTAAAGAGCCACAACGCAGTAATCATGAGAAAAAATTATGCCAAAAACTGATAATATTCTTTATAACAAAGATTACATAATAAAAAAATAGCATTTAAACATGATACGTTCTACTAAACATCAGACGGTCAAATGATCCCCCAGTTTTGATTTTATTCGACGCAGCATCGACGAAGGATCATTGGAAATTTAGTTGTACGGCTAACCATTCGAAGGGGATTCCGTGACTTTTTTGGCTTCTGTTTTGATGTGAATTGAAGTTTGACAAGGGGATTCCGTGACTTTTTTGGCTTTTTGTTTTTTATGTGAATTAAAGTTGACAACGCCGCCTTAACTCATTCAATTCATCGCTAGAACTGATCACATGAAGCAATGCTAAGCACTAATTGTGGTTATATTGCCTCTTAAGTTATAACTGTGTTGCAGGGCACGGTGCTTATCTCAGTCACGAGGAGTAAAAGATGAGGTGGAGCTCTTACTTTTCTATTCTTCTTTTCTTTTTTGTAATGAATTTTTCATCTGTGATATCCGATTACAGATGGTCTAAGTGCAATAATGGTTCGACTTTTACCGACGGCAGTACATATTCTGCTAATCTGAACCGAGTTATGAGTGATCTGTTTACCAATACATCTCTAAGTTCGGGGTTTAACACTTCTTCCTTTGGTCTAACGCCCAACAAGGTCTATGGCCTTCTGCAGTGTTTTGGGAACTTATCAGCAGACAAATGCTCAGACTGTGCACAACAAGCAAATAGTCCACTTAAGGAACTTTGCGCCAACGACATAGGAGGTTGGGTATTGATGGATGACTGTTTTCTGCGCTATGACAACTCTAATTTCATTTCAACACTAGATACCGACCTATATGTTGCCCTGCATAACACCAAAAACATCTCAAGCAACATGGATGATTTCCAGGCCACAACCTCGAGTCTTCTCTCCAACCTGTCTAATCTAGCTTATGACCCTGCAAATAGGCGATTCGCTATGGCATCAGCCAACTATTCCGCATCCCAGATTGTCTACGGGCTCGTTCAATGTTGGAGAGATTTATCCATCAACGATTGCAAAAAATGCTTGTTTACAGCAAGGACCACTGTGGAGAATTGTTGTTCAGTAAACCAAGGAGGTCGGGCTCTGTTAGGAAGCTGTGTGGTCAGATTTGAGTCATACTCATTTTTCGACAGCGCAGAGGTATCTTCACCAGAAGCTTCGCCACCGACTTCAACAACTTCTGCACCTCCCACAGAAGGCCAGACTCCAACAACTTCAGCACCTCCCACAGAAGGCCAGACCCAATCAAAGAGTAAGCACAGCCACTTCCTTTAATGTTTGTTGGATTATATCTTAGATATGTTTATATTGAAAAGAGTCTACACTGCAGAGAAGCACTCAAAAGTACCCATTATTTTGGGAGTTGTGGGAGGCTTGATTCTGCTGTCAGTCATTTGTCTAATTGCAATGAGAAAAAGAGTGAGATCTGTCATTTTTCGGAGGCCAGTTACTCTATTTGCCCACAATGAAGGTGCTGCTTCCAATTTTCAATCTTTGTATTTAATTTTCTTTTCTGTTTGTTTTAGTTTAACAATAAATTTTCTAAGTCTTTCCAGTTTTCATTCATCCACAGAAAGGCGTGGATATTCCTCCGAATCGGGGTTACTCATACACGAGCATCAACATTTCATCATGAGGTTAGAGGAATTGGCAGAAGCCACCCAAAATTTTCATGAAAATAACAAGCTTGGAGAGGGAGGGTTTGGACCAGTATACAGGGTGGGTATATATTTGCATTCTTGAACTGAATTAACACTTTAGTCATAGATCACTTAGGCCATTTTGGGGAACTCTCTTAAGGAGCTTGTGGACCTCTTATTCTGCTTTGCTCTTTCAGGGAACAACTAGAGACGGAAAGGAAATAGCAATTAAAAAGTTGTCTGCAAGATCTACCCAAGGTACAAAAGAATTTATGAATGAAGTGAAGCTAATATCCAATGTTCAGCACCGAAATCTTGTGAAGCTGTTGGGATGTTGCACGGAAGGAGATGAAAGGTTGCTTATTTATGAATATTTTCCCAATAAGAGCCTGGACAATTTTCTCTTTCGTAAGTTACATTTCTCTCCTCCTCCATTATATTTAACATTGCAGAGTTATCTTGAAAGAGTGATTGATAGAATTGGGTTTACAGATCCAGAAAAGCGTGGACAGTTAAATTGGCAACAACGCTATAACATCATCACTGGAATTGCTCGAGGCCTTCTCTACCTTCACGAAGATTCACAGTTGAAAATCATTCACAGAGATATTAAAGCAAACAATATTCTGCTGGATGACAAATTTAATGCTAAAATAGCTGACTTTGGTTTAGCCAGACTCTTCCCTGAAGATGAAACACAGATCCAAACAAGAGTTGCAGGCACATAGTAAGAACCCTAATGATGATATCTGTGTGCTTCTGGTTCCAGATTGATGATGGTTGATTTTTTTTCATTTTTCTAAGTGGGGTTCTGTTGATGTGGTGCAGCGGTTACATGGCTCCAGAGTATGCAATGCGAGGACGGCTGTCAGTTAAAGCCGACGTTTATAGCTTTGGCGTGCTAGTGCTTGAGATTGTGAGCGGAAGAAAAAACACGGATCTTAGTCTTCCCCACGAAATGCAAAACCTGCTGGAATGGGTAACAAATCGAATTAACTATTATACGTTTGCATTCAACACTGGTTTTCAATGCCGGACACCAAACTTAAAACAGACTGATAATGTGTGATTTGTGATGCAGGCATGGAGACTGTACATAGGAGGAAATGTAATAACTATGGTTGAGTCAACAGTAAGAGAGAATTGCCCACAGGAGCTCGTGGTAAGATGCATTCATGTTGCGCTCTTGTGTGTACAAGCTGATGCGACAGTTCGTCCAATTATGTCGAATGTTATTCTGATGATATCCAGCAATTCGGTGACATTGCCAATTCCAAGAAAGCCAGCGTTTGTGAGTGTCTCAGATTCAAGGGAAGGACAGGGGTCAGAAAAGTTTGGAAAGGACACACCCACAACATCATCGTCGCAGACGTCTGGAACGACCGCTTCATCTTCGTCGGGCGTTCCCTCTGTAAATGAGACCTCAGTTACTGACGTGGGACCAAGATAAGGGCGGTATTGATACATAGATTATCACGATTTTTTATTTATGCCTATGATGTGCGTAGAAGCGGGGAGTGGGGAGGGGCGGCGGGGCCAGGGGAGAGGGGCTCGGACTCTTTTTTGCTTTCTTTACAGTAAAAGACGTTGAACAACGTACATGTGATTGATTAGTCAAATATTGAATCGTATCACACAAGAAACGTAACTAGATATTTTTTTATTGTTGGTAAAAGTTGAGTCCTGTTTAATCATCTAGCTCAAATGGAATAGTTTGAAATTTGATTTGTAGAATATTATGTAAGCATTCTGACCTATCCATTTAGGTGATCCAGAAACTAGAAAAGACCATATGTTAGAGGTTTCCAGTTACTTGAAGTTTATGAGTCTCACTTTTTCACATTTATATCCAAACTTTGTCACCAACATAAAATTTAAGTTACGTTTAGTGTTGATGACAGTGATATTTATATTTTGATTAAGATTCATAGTCATTTTTGAATTTGAAGATGAATTTTTATAAATTTATGAATGAATTTGTTAACTTCTTTTATCTTGGTATCTTAGTTTTTTTCAAAATGTTCTTTCTTTTGACTATTCTAAATGAACATCAAAAGGGTTAGATTGCAAGTAGCCAAAAAAAGCATCAAACATATATACATTCATTGATAGTGAATGACTTTGTTATAAGAGTGTTTTATGCATAGCAATTTTTTTTAAAACCTTTACTATAATATTGATTGTAAACATGAAGTAATTCTAATAACACTCTATTCACTATCATTTTTGTCCATTTATTTGGGGATGGAAAGTAATAGACTACTTAAACTTTCTATCCATTCTAATTTATATGCACACCAAAAACTTACATAGAAATTTTGTATCTCAATCTAAAAACAATACTTTTTGGATGTCCAAATTGAATCCACACATGTTCAAACAATATTTAGTTGCACCCCTCATAATTATTGTGTTTTGCAAGCCATAAGTAATGCACATCTTAGAGAAGCGAATGATAATAATAATAAAGATATAACCATTATCATGTTTGTCTTTGAAAAATCACCTACAAAATCCATGGAGATACTCTCACATGGACTCTTAGGCATTGGAAATGGTTGGTCTATCCCCAACTTCTTATTATTTATCTTGCTAACACTACATTATTGATAACCGCTTATGAACTTAGATACAACTACTCACAAATAAAGAAAATATATGTATTGTTGAAGGTTTTCATATATTTTAGTTACTCCAAAGTGCCCAACAATTTGTGAGTGTCTCTCTTATGAGCTTCAATACCTTCTTTCTTTAGGCATACAAAGTTTCCCCACTTTGTAAAGAAAGCCTATCTCAAACACATAATATTACCTTGATTTTTTGATTTACAAGTATACCTCACTAAAATATTCATCTTGAAAGTAATTATTAGCAATTATCTCCAACATAGTAAGAGTGCTTAGTATGGAGAGAAGAGGTGATCTAAAGAGGATATTTGCCACCTTTTTGGTTACCTCAAACTTGTACTTCATAATGAGATGAAATTGTTATGAGAATCCCATCCTCTTATAATGGTGTGTTTAGTACAACTTAGTTTGAATTGAAAATATTGTAATTAGTTGATGATTCATATGAAACACTATTTATTTGCTCATTGGTTAATGCTTCCACTTGTTTTCCATTGAAACTAAGCTTCTTTTAATTGTGTTACAATTCAAAATATCCCCCTTAAACATTTTAAAATTTTACTAAATGGGCCCACCTCCTTTCAACAACATTGACCCATGATATAATCACTTGCATTACTTTCAACTTTAGTTAATTACGTATCATTTATAATTTTTACACCAAATTAGTTGCTTCACCTTCCTACCTCATCCGACTATCCATCCATATCATATAAATGTTGTTTTTTGTTGGTGTAAATAGTGACAATATCCATCTAGTTAGCTTACAGCCTATCTACGAGTGTCCTATTCACACTATTAAAGTCTCCACTTTGACAGTTTTATCTTTTTGTCTCACTTCATGTGATTGAGACACATGTACTCGCCTATTGAGACACCTAGTTCATGCACACCTTACACATGCTCACACATTTTTCATTTGAGTATACAAGTGTTGAACCTTTGGAAGGGTAACCAAAGTTTCACTCCTACCTTCTCACCTCTTCATCCTTGCCTATATATGTGAGGCTTTCATTGTATATTTACACACTCTCATTTTATATAATGGAAAATCCTATTGTGCTCATTCTATTTCAGTAATGGAAGGTTCATTTGTGCTTTGAGATATTGGCATTCTCCAACATGGTATTAGATCCATGATTTCACATTCCTTCCCACATCAAAGTGACTCTAGGACTTAGACCTATTGTTGGAGTTTCATGAAACCAAACAACACCACCTTTGAGTTTGAGAGGCCCAAAAAAGGAAGAAATACCCCTCATTTGGTAAAAAATGATAACTTCATTTTTTGCAAAAAAAATTCCCTTATACCTTCTATTATACATCTGTATGACTACACTATACAAAAAAATTGTACATATACAAAAATAATTTTGAGGCAAATTTTATTTTGTAAAATAATAATTTTGCAGGTTCTAGGGAAAAAGTTTGGTTCATGGCTATTTCTCATGTTTGCAAGCATTATATTTTGTAGGGATTATTAAATTTATGCTCACACAGAGGTTTGTGTTGGTGTTTCTACCCCATCTCAACCTCTCTATGCAATGTCTTGATATTGCAAAGTTTTTGAGATTGCATGCAAGGGTTTTCCCCTCCATCTTTTGTTTCCTACCAAACATTCACCTTGGCAAGTGGTGAGTGAAGGAGGGAATTCTCACCATCCATATTGTAGCATTGTAAATTATCACCTTGACAAATTCATACTGTGTTTGGCTCCTCCTTATGTGCTTCCAAACCTAATTATACTTATTATTTTCCCATTTTATTATCATTTTTTAGAAAATCAAGTTATTTTGGGAATAAATTTAATTATTTATTTAATGAGAATATAAAATTCAAAATGGGTCTAGTATAGGGCACCCTTTCCCTTGACCACCCTATTTTGGCTCAAATTTCAACAATTTATTATCCTAATAATATATTTACAAATTTAAATTTAATTGTTGGCCTTTCAAAATAATTATTGCGAGAAATATTGAAATGCATATAAATATGTATTTTTACCATTTTGATAGCTAATAAACTTTTGATCAACTGAGCATCCTAAATGCAGTCAAGGTAATTCAAGAGAAAAATAAGCACCATTTTTACAACACTTTCATCAATCAAGACCATGTTTGCAATGCATCATCAAATTCATGTCAAGCATAAGTAAAATTGTTTCATATTTTATGTTCATTATCATTATGAGTACTAACGCTCAACCATTCTAGCTCTTACTTGAGGATAATAGCCAAGTGGTCTTTTATGATCATTTTTGTATCCCCCAAATGTCCAAATATTGAAAAGTGTGATTTCAATTAGCATTAGGATTGGATCCATTTTTAACGTTACATTTTAGTGGACTTGATGTATCTTACAGTTGCAAATTTTTTATTTACATGACTATTGTGCTAAGATCTAAGTGAACAATAGCTTATTTGAAAGTGTCATTATTCAAAGTCCATTTCATGTTATATAAAACATTGAAAAAGTAAAGCTTTCCATTTTATTATTCCTTTTGTCAACTTAAAAAGTGTTATCTTTTTAGTATTTTAGACATAGATATAGTTAGTTGTAACATCTTGCATTCTAGAAAACAGACCGAGATGCCAGCAAGAATTCCTTCTCGTCCTATCCTGCCACGGATAGAGAAAACAAATTGAGATTCCCAAGTGACCTTAAACCTGAGGATCATTACTTTAAAGAGGACCATGAGTTCCTTGGGGATATTTTGGCCATTGCCAAAAATGGTATCGTTGATCACTTCAGAATTATGAAGTGGTCCTTCCATGAAATTAAGGACCTTAACCTAAGAAATAGGGCCCTCAACAACAAGTTGGAGGTTTTGGAAGATAAATTCAACTCCCTTAATATCCCAGAGGGTGGAAGGAATGAGGAAAACATGAGGAAGGGGGTGGAGGTTAATGAAGGAAAAGTTAGGTGCCTTGAAACTAAAATTGGAAAAATAAAAAACATAATGAAAACTATAATGGAGCACAATCATAGAATGGCAAAACACAATGTCATTATCATTAATGTTATGATTGAGAAAATGGAAAATAGCCAACAGGGTTCTCTGATCGTGGACTTGGAAGATGATAAGGACAAAAGTAGGCTTTAGGATGTTGGAATTTCTAAGAGGACAAGAGCAAGTCTAAAGAGGAAGGTACCTCCCACACCCCAGATGGTTCAGGCCCTAAAAAAGTGTTCCCAGGAAATGCATAATCTAGAAGTTGAGGTTGTTGACACTCTTAGCTCCTTAGGTTAGTCAAAGGTTGTCTTTGTTGCTGGTTTTTTGGGTTGGTTTTTTAGTGGCCCCTGCTAGCCTTGGGTTGGTGGTTGTTGTGCTTTATGGGCTCTTTTTTAATGAAAACTTTTTGCAATGGGCTCCTTTAACACTTTATCTTTTTGTCTGTAAATTTTGTGGTTTTGGGTCCTTGTAAAACCCATTTTTTCCTTTATCAAAAACATCAAGTGCATTCTTGAAATTGTCATTTATCAAGTAATTTGAACTTATTACACTCATTTTATTGATTTAAAACATAAAAATTCATGCATTCATGTGTCTCATATAAACAATTTAGGTTTTCTTACATTTCCAACATTTTGTCTGGTCTCAAGCCTGAACTTGTATAGTCTCAAATCCTAAAAAATTATGTTTTATTTCCATACTTTTAAGCTTTAAAAAATATAATTCTTAGACTAGGGTTCCCTTGCCCTTGACCTACTAATTTCACCTTGAATTTTAATAAGATTTTTGTCATTGTAACCTTTGTGGAGACCTGTTTGTTGTTTCTAAGATTTTTGTTTGCTTTTTTCATCATCATTTATCTTTTCATCTCTTTTGAATCTTGTAATTAATTTATGAGTTTCATGACCTAATGTTCCATGTCAAATACTCTTTTGAGATGAAGTTATAGACTCACGGTTTCTCGTGTTGCAACTATGTCTAGTGTTGAGCCTGAGTTTGATAACTCTTTCTACCAAACAATCACAACTAAATGATAAATGAATTGATCATCTCCCTACCCCTACTTTTCCTTTGTCTTCTTCATCACCAATCATTCATGTGGAGTTGGAATTTTCTATTACACATGTCCTTGAAGATAAACTTAAAAAATTGGACAAAGACCTAGAAAGCCTTCAATTATTCTTAAGAATTAAATCTTTGGTGGGAGAAATTGTTCTCCTTGTGGATAACTTTATAAATTTAATCAACAATTCATAAGGAATAGAAGTGTTACATAGCTTAGCTAATATAGTGGACTCAAATCCTCACCAATATTCAAAATCAAGTTGGAAAACAAGTTTCCTCTCCTACAACTATACCTTCTATTCCCACTTTCATTCCTCTAGTTGTAGCTATTATCACCTGAAATTGCACCCTTGTTGAACTTGATGTTCAATACCTCAGTGTAACATGGGAAGACCTCTAAAGATGTGGGTTTCTTATAGACGAAGGTCAACCTTCGGAGAAGGCCAGCTTCCTTTGTGCTATCACCTAAAACTACTGATCTTGGTAAAGGAAAAGGGAGAAGGAATGCATAAAATAAAACTAAACTATGGTGATGCACTGAAAAGACAGGAACAATGAAATACTCAATTTACACTTGAATACTGACGTTGAACATAAGATTACACGTCAAATTCTGCAAGCCTTGCACTAACATTTCACAAACAGGTTCGATTCACACACTTTTTTCAGAGAGGAAAGAAAGATTTTCATAGATCAGAATCTATGTGTGACTAAATGAGCACAATTTGTAATTTATATAATGATACTTTTGCAAAGGAAGGCATGAAACACAAGATAAAGTTATGAAGGAATAAAAGAAATTCACAAAAATAACTTGATCATGAACCTGAAATGCACAACACTTTGCAAGAACAAGATGGAAATCTGAACATCAATGGTAATCATGGTAAATTTTATATAACATGTTCCAAAATGAGTTACAGAAATCTGCTAATCTGAGAGAGGATTGTAGAAGTCACAGACTTCAAAAAAGCATCAGGAGAACTAATTACAAAGAGGCAAAAAATGCCTTATATACAAAAGTGTGTCGGCCCCTGCCTTAGGGTTTTTAAAAAAATGAGTCAGAACCTGGACACGTTGGCCCTAGAAGTCTTAGAAAGAACTCAACGAAGCATTAAATGCTCATCCCCCTCCATGTCGGTGAAAGCTCATCCCTGGGCATGTCTTTAGATCTTTTACAGCCATCGTTATTGACTTGCAGCCCATCGAGTCCGCCATCGGGATTTCGTCAGGGTCGCCTTGAATGCTCTATGACGCAGTCATTAATGCTGCTCCATTTCTTCAGTCGTCATCCCCAACTGTCATCATAACTTATGGCCTCTTCTGGTCTACCATCTCTGAGGAATGTCACTAGATTTACCTGCTAGATTCAGCGCCATTACTTTGTTGAATTGACACCCCAGCTGTACATATTCTCGAAGGTCAAGGGTTACTCTGTAGAATGCATGTCGGTAAGAGTTTTAATCGCATCTCCTTGATGAAAACACATCATATAGTAGTTATTGGCATAGCTTAGGAGTGTTGGCGGGACCTCTTATCGAGCTGTAGGAGTTAGACCGATATCCATTTCCATGGGCAAGCTGATCGCTATCGGCAAGACTCCACTCTTTCAGTAGGATCTCATAGCAAGCTCCTTTCTTCTCCCCAAGCTCCCTTTATTTTGGCAAGACCCCATCGGGTCAGTGAGACACTATGGCGAAGGCAAGATCCTTCGGCGAGCTTACTCCATGTCGGCAAGACCTTTTGGTGTCAGTGAGACCTTACAGCGATGTTGGATATTTCTCCTCGAGCTGGCTCTAGTTCGGCAAGACCTTGCTTGGCCGGTGGGACCTCATGGTGAGGGAACCCTTCTTTGGCGAAGGCATTTCATTTTGTTGAGAGCACACCAAGTCAGTGAGACATTCCCCGAGGTTACCATATTACGCCGATGGCTCCATTCTTTCAGTGAGACCCTCGCCATCGGCAAGATCTTATGCTGAAGGAAAAACCTTCGGCGAGACTACCCTCATTCGCTAAGACATCATGCCGAAATCCCCACTTTTTTTGAGCTCTCATCACCTTGGAGAAACATTCCCCTGTCGACAAGACCTCATCTCGACGGTAAGATGTTATACCAAATACGACCCTTCGACGAGACCCTTTATTTCCTTTGGCGAGATCTCAAATGTTGAGGAGAAGTCATAGCGGGCGGTTAAAGTCACACCGACATGTCAATTCATTCGGCAAGACACCCATCGGTCGGCAAGACCTCATGGCAAGTAGCCAAAGTTATATCAATCTCTCAAAAAGCCATCGGCAAGACCCCATCAGGTCAGCGAGACTTTACGGCGAACTCCTTTCATTTCGCCAAGACCACTCTGCTATTGGCAGGAGATCATAGCGAGGTCCTCATTTCTTGGAGAAGGCACTCCCTTCATTGAGACCCTTCAAAATTGGTGGGGGTAGGGCCAAGACGAAACTGGAATTGGGACTGGGGTGAGAAAGGGGGCAGAAGCGAAGACAGATGAATCCCGACGGAACTAGGATCGAGACCAAATCCATCCCTGAAACTTTTTTCAAGTTTCAGGTTCGGATTCCTACCTGGTCCCGCTCCTGAAAAAACTCAAAAGAAGACGAAGGAAGGGATGAAAAGGAAGAAAGACAAACGGGAGAAAGCAACCCCCGACAAAATATAAGGAAGAAAGGAAAAGGGTCGATCAAAACCGGGATCGGGGTGGAACTAGAACCAAAGATGCACAAGGAAAAACTCAAGAGGCGGAACCGGAACCGGAACCAAAATGAGGAAAAACAAAGAGTTAGTGGAAGCGGAACCAGAACTAAATCCGGACCTGAAACTTTATTCAAGTTTCAAATTTGAATTTCGTTCTGATCCCGCCCCTGGTAAAAACAAGAAAGAGAGAAAAAGGACAAGGAAGAAATGAAACGAAAACAACTACCCCACGATCAAACGCGAGGTCAAAGAAGAAAACGAGACGCACACAAGCACGGAACTGGAACCAGAACCGGAACGAAAACAGAAACTAGAACTTTGGAAAGTTCCAATGTTTGGTTTCGGTTCGAATCTGCCTCCGATAGAAACAAAGAAAAAGGGGCCTGCCAAAAAGAACTCGGTGGAATCGAGGTCAAAACTGGATTAGAAACAAGAATCAGAACTAAATAAAAGTTCCCATGTTTGGATCCAGACCCGGTTCCTCCCCCGACAAAACAAGGGAAAAGGAAAGAAGAAAGCAAACAAAAAAAAGGAAAAGACAAGGAAAAACATAAAAAATAAAAACCCGCCCTTGAACTGAAGACCTGCACACTGGGCTCAACCCTCTTGGGAGCCACATTTAATCCACGTGTTGAATTAAAACATCATTTTCCCTTGCATCTGGACAAGAAGCAAACAAGTTAAAAAAATGTGATCCTGATGCAATTGTTCCTCCATTTGGTCTTCGAGAACCTCTGAAAGCATGGGTTACCCTGCCTGATTGAGCCCATAGGTGAAAAATGGTTAGCAGTAACATCTACTACACAACATATTAATGTTCTTAACACTAGTTGGGGTTTTCTTGTGGGAATTCTTATAGTTTTATTCCTCCATCTACTATGTACCTCCATTCACTTCTCTCACTAATTTTTACAACAATAATCCTCCAATCATCAATAGTAGTCCTACACGCTCCATAATTTCTCAAAACATGTCACTAAGTGATCCTATAATAAATTGACTTTTACAATTTAATATGGCATATTTATAACAACAAATTTCAAACATGAACCAAACTCAATCCAATGCTAATCCTCCAACATATCTCACATGTAGGCTGTTATCATTCATAATATTAAAAACACTTGAAAGAGTTCTAACAAAAAATCTTTCACATGAAATGTCAAGCTTGCAAGTCATGTGGTAGCATAGCCCCTTATTGGGGGAAAATGAACAAAAAAGTGGAAATTCATATTGACATTTGTCCAATGTGAGATATTTTGTGATAATCTAAAAATATTCTTTGATGAGGCTTGAAGCTTATAATATAAGAATATTACGATCCCGACCTCATCCCTTTTAGGCATCGGGGCTTTGCACTCAGTAAGGATTGATCCCTGGTGGGCTCATTCCAAACCTTTCAACTTCACCAGTAAACCACTGGGCCCATTGATTAAACTAAAACATATTGATTAAACATGAATTTAAAAATTTAAAAACTAAATAAATATTGATCAAATATTTTTCTCTGTGCACAAGATATTCAAGTTACCTAATTGGAAATCAAGTAATTTTTTAAATTTACTATATTATAGGTTACATCCCATCAACCTCATTTTTTGATTTATTTTCAACAATTAAATTATTCGCATGTCCTCTAGATGCATATGTGGTATTTACTTTAATGTCAAATTACAAAATTATTGAAATTATTTTCAAAAATTAATGTTCCTAGATAGCATTTAAAAAATCTAAAAATACTCATTTGTATATCTAAAAGTGTAGTTCTCAAAATATATTTTTTACGTTTTAATGTGTATATTTTTTGTTACTCATGGAGGTCATCAATGCTCAGATATACGATCTATTTTTTATGGAGATAAAATACTCAAATTTACTAAAAGGATGAAAATAAGATGATTCAAAAGAGTAGAAATTTCATATTCAAACAATATAATTAGTGTTGTTTCTTAAAATAGGAGTGATCCTACTTAAGCTAGCAATATTTTGTCTTTCATGAAGGATCATTTTCTTTCTAGACCTAGTTAATATTGAGGTATCAATATATGAGCTTTCAAGATCCTTTTATATGGCCTAAGTGTCTGGGTGGGCCAATCAAGAAAGAATCATGTGGCAACAAAAAATATAAAAATGGAATATAAACAATTTATATTAAACATTGTGATCTATTTGTTCGAATGAATTTAAAGGTTGTTTTCCTCTTATTTTTTTGAAATAGAAAGAAAAAATTGGTTGAATGAAGATGTCATGGATTAATTTGAGTCTTGCACATTTGAACATGCCAATTTTGAATGTAAAATATTTAATATTGAGTTTGATTCTCTATTTATTATGTTTAAAATTCATTGTGTTAAACCTTACACTAATTTATTATTATGGATGCAAAGATGTAATTAATAGATCTAATAGATAGAAAAATGTAACCCTAAAGATTATTTCTTACATATGAATAAATATGATGTTGACATATTCAACCTTTGAGCTTGTACACTTGGATGTGTAACTATACTTTATGTTGACATAATTAAATTGTCAAGTTGTCCCTTGAAATGTATTCAGTTTGACAAGTTGTACAAGAATTTTTTTGTTTCAAACCTATCATAGTACTGATCAACAACTTGGAGGTTCTTGAAAACATGCACAATATTCATAGTAACTAGTTTTTTTGCTAATAATCATTATATTTTGATTCAAATATGGACTTTTTTCAATGTTTGACCTTAATATTCCTTGTTCAATACATTCATGATTATTGAACCTCACATTATAACTCAACCTTCTTTTCTAAATCAAATGAAAAAAAGAATTCAATTGAAAACTCATATAAACCTTTTTGTTAGTCCTTGTTCTAATAGGGTAACTTTTTGATGTATAATCTTTAATTAGTTATTATTACTATATTCTCAAACCAACAATTTTTTATTTTGTATTGATTTTACTTTCTTGTTGTTGACAAAGTAAATATATATATATATTAATAAAAAATAACTAAAATATCAATTATCTAGAATTGGATCTAAAAATTGAGTTCTTACAATCTACATATAGATCAAAAAATAATAATTTTTTTTACAATAAAATATAAAAAATAACAAGTATCTCAAACAATCATTATCAATATCATGAAATGAGAATTATTATTTTGTATTGATTTTACTTTCTTGTTGTTGAAAAAGTAAAAATATATATATATTTTTAATAAAAAATAAGTAAAATATCAATTATCTAGAATTGGATCTAAAAATTAAGTTCTTACAATCTGCATATAGATCAAAAAATAATAATATTTTTTTACAATAAAATATAAAAAATAACAAGTATCTCAACAATCATTATCAATATCATGAAATGAGAATTATGAAAAATCACATAATTATTTAAATATTATATTTCGCAAGTATACAAAGTATATATTTTACGCCGAATTTACGCCGAAGGCATATCCACTATGAAATGCAGCAATCTATTTTTTTACATCAATGGCTGTAGCCATCCTAGAGACGACTCTCAACACTTTGACCGTTCATCACTCTTCATGTCACTCTTAGAGGTTTTGAAGCTCATTTTTACCATCCACGGTTGGAGAGCACGGAGGGCTTGGCAAGGTTCTCCATCTATTCACAATCGTTGATCGTTTCACTGGGCACTGCTATGCAATAACTCTCTGCCTTCCTTCCTCTCCATACGGGAGTGTGTCCAAAAAATATCTAGGTTTAATGTTGCATTAACTCTCCAAAAATATTTGCCTTAGTTTCAAGACCACCTTTTTTACCAGCAACATCAACAAGATTTGTCCAGATTCTTGAGGTAAGTCCACTCCATATTTTACTGCTTCCCCTGCCGCTAATGCATTTTGCCTGTGAATAGAATGAAGCAGCAAGATAAAGCAGCAACAGTATAGAACTTGGGTTTCCTAAAATTTTCCTGCACCCTGTGCCCATTTTCTCTCACTAGCATCATTCACAGGTCGACACAATTTGTGCAAAACTGTAGGTAAGTCACTTCCCATGATTTCGGTTTATTGTATTTTTTTAACCTATCCATTTGCATCTGCTTCAAATTTTCTAGGGTTTTTTTTAAAGCAAATCCATTTCATACCTATCCTGCCATCGTTGTAGCCTATGAGACCACACTTCTTCAAGGATTTTGTCAACAGTTCATGTGCCTATTCTATTATGTTTGATGGATATCCTCAACTTGGTTTGAAAGTTCCCATTTGGGGCTACGCAGGTAGGATGCTAGCAAGGTTGGGAAGTTGTGCGTAACACCCGCTAGTTGCATATACTTAAACTTTTCTAAAGCCTTTTCAACAAACCCATTTGTAATATATCTTGCAATCATTGCTTTGCATGACTTGACATCTCTTTCAGGCATTTTGTCAAACAGTTTGCACGCTTTCTTCATGTTTAGATTCATCATTCAGAGTTAGTAAACAACGAAGAATGTTCACACACAACCTATCAAATATAGCATTGATTGTGAACTTTATAATTAAATCTATTTCAATTTTGACCTGAGGAAGACCAGTGCTCATGTGCCAACACTTGCTTACTAGGATGATGGAGTTTAGGCTCAGTTGCGGAGAATTTTTTTAGCAGCAAATATAGACTTGTACCTGGAAACAGTTGATCCTGTTGACACGAGAGTTTAATATGATTTTTACCAGGATTTCTGAACTTTTAACATGTGTGATCCTTTTATTTATCCTTAGCCAGTTTCCTCCATGCCTGTGCCAAAATGGGAGCTTTGGAACAGGGTATGGACATCCTTACTATTTCTTCAGTAAGTGACGAAATATTAATTGGGTGGGCAATTTAATTCTCATCAATTTCCAACACAAGATCTTGCTTTCTTATAAGCTTTGAACACTTCATATGTGTCAAAATTTTCTCAGTTGAGTCTAAATCAGGAGATTGGAGTTGGGTATTCATTTCTATTAGCAACCAATTGCTCTGCCCCAATGTACTTAAAGAATGCAAAATGTCAAAAACTCAAAGCCAGTAGTAACAAAAAAGCAAGACAAATGATTGCCAAAAGAAAAGAAAGCCACAACCTGAAACAAAAAGAGGTTGTAGCTCAAGTGACAGAGTAGCCCATCATGTCAAACATAATGATGGGGAGACCCCAGATTTGAGTTGGAGCCAGTCCATATAAAATAAAATAAAAAACAAGACAAATGATTTGCAGAATAGTGAATAAGTAAAAATGCATGCCTGGCCTAAAAGAGCATGAGACAAAGAATTGACAACCTTAATGATGTCACTATCTCTCAAAGCAATGCAACCCTTGTCAAAAAGAGCATCTAGTTCATCTAAGGCAGAGGGTTTTGATCCCTCTGCAACATCTCCTTTTACAGATGCTGAGCCATCATGGCCACACATGTTGGTCACTAATCCCTCCACCAGGGAACTAACAAACCTCACACTAGTTGTGCTCTCCAGACCATTTTGGATGCCAACCATAGCAAAACTTTTTGCTGGGGTCTTCTCCAACTCTAACTGCTCGATTTGAACATTTTCTTCAGCTGCAGTTGAACTCTCAACCTTTGAGACGTCTTTAAGGGCTATGGAAGAAACCATTATGGAATCAAGTGTTGCAGAGTACCCCTTAAGAAAGTAGTTTTTTTTAACAAGATAAAATAGAATGTTGTTTCATGGCAGGTGGATGGCAGAGGGAAGAGAAAGATTTTGAGCTTACATGTTTTGTGAATGCACAGGAAAAAGATCTGTTATAATACCAATACTTAGAAAGTATAGGCATTACATCAAAGCCCAAACAAAGCAAAGATGCTAATTGTTGGTGTGAATAATTGTAGGTGAGAGGGATGATAAGTGCAGTTTAGTTCATGAGATCATAAAAGTAGGTTCCATTCAGTAAGATGTTGACAACTTGGCAGAAACTTATACTAGATTTTAACGTGGGTGTGGGTCTTTCCAATTGGAATAGGTATACATATGGTATCAATATCATGATTAGCAGGAATCAAACGTGTGATAAGTTATACCAAAAACCATGAATTCCTATTCTTCCAATCACAGAATACTGCTTTTGTTGTCCCCACTTTTTATTTTAGTATATTATATTTTTTTCACAAAAAGGTAATAAGGTCCTGTAGTTAGCTATTTATTGTTATCTTACTCTTGAAAGTTGTAGATAATTTTTGTGAAGTGGAAGTAGAAATGGTTTACTCTATGCGAACACTAATAATTTGTATTGTCTATTTGCAGATTGAATATCTTGAATTTGAGAGACATGGTGCTGCTAGTACTAGAAGTATGTCTTCTCACTACTTTGATCTTCATAGAAGACTTAAGAGAGAACAAGAGCACCAGTTTCGTAACATTCAGCGGAATGAATATCATAATCTTTTCAACTTCATCAAGGATGCAGCATACCGTCATTTTAATAAATTCCCTTTACTTATATTAAATCAAAGTAATATGACTTGGGACCACTAGGATAGTTTATCTGTTTTCTATTTTCACCTGAGATAAATTGGTATGATGTATCCAATTCCAAGGGTTTGAAAATTGTGAATCTAGGAGATGGGCAAGGTACTGGTGGAGTTGCTTATGTTCTTGAGAATTTTGACGATGAAGCTATGGATCCACATCTTGAACAAATAAAAAATGCAATTGATGCTGGTGGTGGTGAAGAGAGTGATGAAGATGTATGGCACACTTGGCTCTACTTTGTTGTAATGATGCCTTTTACTATATTGTGGGGATAATATAAGAAGAATATTGGGAGTCTGAATTGAGGGACCTCTATGTCCTGTTTTGGTTGTTTGCAGGATGAGGACTTTGTAGCAGAGAAGGATGATGTAGGATCTCCAACAGAAGGTTCAGAGGAGGAAGAGTTAGTTGCTAGTTCTTATCCTTTCATCCTTAATTATATTGCATCTTTTTTCTATATGTATTTTTTCATGTAGGTCTCCAAACTTCGCTGTTAAACTTCTTTATTTACCATATATATCCTCAAGTATTTTCAATAAAATAAATATACTTGGCTACTTATTAAAAGGAAGCATTTTGTTCTATAATCATGTGAATGAGGCGAAACGTTTGCCCAGATCTAAAATTACATTGCGCTGCACACAAAGGATCACTTCAAGAATGTTTGCAAATGCAATGCGACGGTCAGGAAGGTTGCCGACAGCTACATTATAATTTAAAATAATAAATTGCCACAGAAGTGCATTTCAAACAATCATTTGGAGGCGTAAATGGCATAAACCTACATAAACCTATGTGACTCAGGGAGGAGCACTTCGCCAATATCAAGCCATATCATATTAGCTAAATGCATAATGAGACTGTTTTACTTTATTATTTTGTTTTTTAAAGGGTACTTGGGGTCATACTAGCTTGCTTACAACAGTTCCAGGGATGCTCAGGTCCGAGACCCATAAATGTCATTGGTCCCACAATGTCTGACGGGGATTACAACTTCTGTCACTCTCTTTACAAATGCATAATTTGATTATTATACCGCAACTGCTTGGACTGTTTTCTTATGTTAATGTAAATTCATTCTCTTCTTTTTACATTTATTACTTTGCATTAATAGCACTCTATTTCTTTGTTTGTTAGTGTAACAGAATTGACATTATCCTGCACCTAAATTGATTAGTTTGGTTCCAATTAGCATAATCCATTCTGCCTTTATATTATACAAATGTATTAGTTTGTCCATATTTGCAATCATGCCATATTCTTGTTTAAAACAGATTTTCATTTTCTCAAGTATTTGTTCATTCACTACAAGTACATGCTACAGGAAGGTTGCATTTTATTGCACACCAATATTCTCAAGATACTCAGAAACCACTGCCATACATTGGCCACACCATCAGTTCTGATTAATTACTAAAACAGAAGCGGTCTAGAATATACAAATCTAAAGTAGTGACTACTTTTCTTATTGGAAATGGTTGTATCCAAAAGTATCCAAAAGAAAATAGGATATTTTACACAGTATTATGTCAAGCTCAAAATCTAAAATCTTACAATTGCCTCAATGCTCTGCTCAAAACTCCAGAACTCCAGTTAACAATGTTAAATGTCGATCAGGTGGCACATAGATGATCCACTCACTTGAATAGTTTACTCACATAAAACACAACTTCCATTTTCATTTCTCACTTCGTCCTTCAATCTATGAATGTTGTTTTTGACGTAGCTACCTGTTCTACTGAATGGCTATAGAAGGAGAACCACGCAAAATGAAAAATATCTCATTGAGTACTTGTTCTTCAGATGGGATTCAAACAATCCAACCAAGATGACAAACATAGCGGTATTTTGTTAACATCACAACCTGCAATACCATGTCAACAAGTTCATAATTTTCTCCACCAGTCTGGAATTTTCAACCTTTTGGTCCGATGTACTGCCAAGTTAACAGAAGGAAGCTTGCGATGTATCTGCTTCCACAACATATTTACAACATCATCTTTCTTAGGTGGATACCAATATTCAAAATGGTGCTCAACCTGCTTCAACTTGTTCCACATCTTTAACCATCTTTCCTTCGGAAAATTTTCAAGCTGTTCTATTAAATATCCAGGCTTAAGTGCTTCTTTTACCGAAAGGAATAGGGAAAACTCCTGGTAATCAATTTCATCTTCATATGGAAGTTCAATTCGATCACTCACAATAATGAAAACAGTGACTTACAATAGCATCAAACAGGTGACATGATGGAGTATCACCTGCCGGGTGCAAACAGAAGCGTGAGGAGCGCATACCTTTCTTAGTCTGAAAAGCATAAGAAAGACAAATAATAAAATTGATCAGCCTATGTATAAGATACAAAATGCAAATAAATCACTAAGATAACATTTTATTCAATGCAGCACTATTCTGTTAAGACAACAATGACCACTTAGGGAAAATTTATAAATTGTTGTTTTCTTCTCATATCAGAGTGATCATATACGCTTTAAATCATGAACACATCCTGAACTCCAAGTCATTAAACCATTCAAACACTGGTAATTCCCCAAGCAATGGGGACGAGGCTTTTCCTTCAATACCCATGCTCAAATAAGATATTAACTTTTCAAGATGATATTAAAGTTAGATTAGCCATAATTGTTAGACTACCTTTCCTCTACATGCATATACATATGGTGAAAAGTAAATAAGCACAAGTGTACCTATATGTATGTCACGACACCTATTGTTAGTATGATAAAGAAAACACGTTCATACATAAATAAGTAAGATGGAATGGACATTAACATTAATCCAATTCTGATGTAGAAAGAAGATGTAAGGAGATGAAGTTATTAAGTTGAGAAGTGGAATATGACTATCACCAATCTATTGTACATGTGTACCCTTTAGCATTCATTATTAGCACCTGGATGGGAATAAAGGGGATCAAACCATGTCTTAAATTTCAACTAGCATGGATATAGCAAGGATCAACTAATTTCTTTAGTATCATATTTAGATAAGCATATTTATGAGAAAGAAATACCAAAGTGTCACATACACAAATAGTTATTGGTTAGAGATGGAAGAGTTTTCAAGTTTTGAGCAACAGATGGTCCAAAGCCTTGAGAATGCATATAGCCTTTGCCCAAAATTAATAACAAAAGAATTATAATTATCAAAAAAGAAATTCACTATATTCCACTAAGTAGTACTATCAAATATTCATTTTTTTTGTTTGGCATTAGAATTTTCCAAACTCATTTTTGTATATCAATGTTCAATGTTCGATGGCAAAGATGTTATTTATTCCCTTTACAATCTTTAAGACCGTTTAAAATTTAAATACACAATTGAAAAGCTATAATTTATTTGTTTAAAATTTAAATACACAATTGAAAAGCTATAATTTATTTGTTTAAAATTTAAATACACAATTGAAAAGTTATATTTATTTGTATTTTTTCATTATATATTCTCCATCTACTGTCTCACCTCCCCAACACAACATCATTGCAAAAATCTGGGATAAATTTTTCCTTCCCAAACTTGTCTCCTCGTGATGGAAACTTAGAGAAACAAATATTTTTAAAGATAAATATATAAACCAGTGCTTGTTAGGCTGTAAGTTGTCATAATTTTCATTACTCAAACATGATGATAAGCAGAACAAAAATATATAAAATCATGTACCTTATTCTATGATAGGCAAGTTGGAAGCTGCACATACAATAATATGGTAACAAGTTTTTTTGGTTCTCCTTGGAATTCTGGGAATTATGGGTTTACTTTGTGCTCCAAATTCCAGATAGCCTTCTATATCTTACAATTAGTTATCTTTACAATCTTTTTTATTTTATGCTATACAAAATACAATCTTTTTTATTTTATGCTATACAAAATAATATATGTACTCAAACTAAGTCAAACTTTCAGAGAATTTTTGAAGTTAATTTGTTCAACTAAAATAAACATGTACATAAAACAAACTTTCACAACAACATTGACATAAAATTCAATGCAGTTCATAACAATTATCTACTTTTCAACACTAAAAACCATAACTTATCACTAATTGACCTTCCACAACTCTTATGTATTTCAATTATAAACCTTTACAAACCATCATTTTCTCTACATCTGGTTTATGAAAAAGAAACAAATCGTTGCTCACTATGACTAACAAAGTAGTTGTTTTCTGTTTGAGAACAAGAAGGTTCAAGTAGAAGATGTCAATGAGCTAAAAATAAGTGGAGAGCGAAAGAGAAACAAGAGGAGGATGTTAAATGCATTCATATGGAACGCAGTGTCGACAAATTTATGCATAATTTTATCCTACCTGCCGACTACAATATGGAGGCCACTACTACCAGCTGTCAAGCTGGTCTGCTTCAAATTTCCCTGTAATTATGACTAAATGTGCTCCTTTAAGTATCATTCTTAACTTTGATGTGTATATTTCTATGAAAGGAAACTCAGTGCTAAATTTAACACAATTTTGTATCCAAGACTACAAAACAATTCGATACTCAACAAATATGTGCAGTATTATGTGCAAATTAAATAAAGTTGCATTTCAAAATATTTATTTCAAAATGACATAACAAAATGCCTTTACAGGTATACAACAAGTGCTCAAGAATTGCAATGAGCACTTGTTGCATATAGCAATTTATTATCAAATTATATTTTTCTATTTTATTAAGGTTGATCCATTTCAAACAATATATCTAAACATAATCCTTTAAGCTAAACAATTTGGTTGCCTCAAATTCTTTCCATTTCTACCTTTTCTTATTATGACAAATTGTTATTTATTCCAACCAAATATTCGGCCTACCTAATTGCACACAAAAAGTGCAATCGCTACTATTAATCTACTATTTAATTTTTGAATTGATATAAAAAAATTGATGTAATGACATTCTTGTGTTTCACTTTTCCATAGTTTGAAAAGCCTTGGTCATTTACAGTGTGCTGCTCTACAAGTCAAATTTAATAAATTAATTAATATTTCTTTATTTTAATTGGTTTTTTTTGGTCTTTTCCTTGAAAATTGTCAAAGTCGTGCAACACTTTCTATCAACTTTATCCTCACCATATATTCACGTCATCTAACCATTGGATATGCAAAATCCAATCTTAATGTCCTTACCAAGGAAAAAGGTCATATTTATGATTCGAAAGTAAGATTCACGTCCTAGGTAGCGCATTTTAAGTTCTCTCCTTAAATATTTTATTTCAAAATAAATGATTTTTTGATGTTTTATTTCTAGAAGATTACTGAAAGTCTACTTTTTAACCCTAGTTAAACCTAGCTAATACTTCGATGCAGGTTATAACATCTATTTGTAATAAATATACATTGATAAACAGCGTAGACTCTTAAGTATTTCCATTAGTATCTTTTTTTTTTTTTATAGGGACCCTCGCTTAAGTAAGTCTACTTTTTAACCCTAGTTAAACCTAGCTAATACTTCGATGCAGGTTATAACATCTATTCGTAATAAATATACATTGATAAACAGCGTAGACTCTTAAGTATTTCCATTAGTAGCTTTTTTTTTTTTTATAGGGACCCTCGCTTTCATTCAGTTGGGTTGGTATGTGTCACTTTCAGGTTTATTTGTATTCTTGTAAATTATTTTTCTTTTATTAATATAATGTATTTTCTCAATAGAAAAAAAAAGGGCATTTCCATCTTGGGCAAGAAAACATAGACGAAGCAAAAAAAATAAAATTGTTTTTTTCGAAAGACATCAATTTTAAACTGAGTTCAATCATTACTTGGTAAACAAAAGATTGTATAAATCTGCAACAAAACATTCTTACATTAAATCTACTCTAGGGTTTTACATTTTGTAGCCCTTCAAGGGGCTCAATTTATAGGTATGGCAAGGTTTTAGATTTATAAGTGTTCCTCTAGCCTCAGATTTATAAGTGTTCCTCTAGCCTCATGATAAACTTCAACAATATAATTGATATGGTGAAACTACATAAGTAAAAGTAATTGTGAAGATTAACAATCACTTAGACAAGATAAAGTTTCAATTGTTGTAGTTGCATGAAAATGATACCTTGTGCTTCAAACAACTATAGTGTATGGTAAAATTCAGAATCTAAGATAACATCTTTGTGATGTGTGGGGTCTCTTTTTATTATCCCCCACCTATTATGGTATTTATAGGATTGTTGGTATTATTGTAACTAGTTTTATGTGTGTGGCAGTCTATTGGTTGCCTTTTTCTATGTAATTTTATTGCATTGTTTCAATATAAAAAAGTAATTGTTTTGGTGCAAGATTAGGGTTAAATGGAAATTGTGTCTACCACTTGAATTGTAAACTATTTTTTATGGATAAATGTAGCTAGGAGGGCTAATTAAATAGTTGAAAACAATTTAACTATTTATGTTTGGATTATAATTGATCGAGGCTGGTTGTTTATAAAGTTTACTAGTTTTGATAATGTAGTAGTATCTATATGTTTTGAAGGGTGTTTTGTAGTAGTTTGCATTGTAGTTTATAGGATAAATTTGAATTGACTTTGTTTAGTAATTGGTTTGCTTTAAAGCAAAATTTGGTATACAATAGATATTTGGAATCAAGATATTGTTGATTATGTTTGAAGACATTCAAATCTCATTGGATTAATTTTTTGTCATCAACCTTATCTTTACACCTAACAATCATTAATAAATCCACTTAATAGTGTAGTTAAATTAATTAAATATTATTTTATTATTTAATTATTTTAAACATTTCATCATGTATAAACTCTTAAAATTAATAAATTAAATTCCAAATAATCACTTTATAATTATAATAAATTCATGATAAAATCGGGGTAGAGTGTCTATGTCAATTGGCTAAAGCATCATTTTGTAGGCAAGAGGTCATGGGGTCTAGTCTCCCCTCTGTCCTTGTGGTACCGGAAGGCATGTCGTGCCAGTGTTACCTGTCACATGAAAAAAGTTTACCAAGCGCACGAGGGTCTACCCGATTCCTACAATCTAAAAAAAAAATCATAATAAAATCAAACAAAATCCAATAATCAGTTAACTAATTGTTCAAGATGATTAATAAATTATCAAAAAAGGAAACTCATAAAATAAAGTAGTTAATTGTTTGTGAAAATAAAATAAATTCAATAAATCAGTTCACTAACTAATAATAACGAGCTTATCCTCATTGTTGATCCTTACCCACATCCTCGAAAAAGCTATAAATTGAGATCAATCCTTTATCTTTCACTGGCAATTCTAGTTTGAATTTAGAACTTATCAAAAATTATCTATTTAAGGTTTTTGTATGGTGTTAAAGTAAATAGTTTTTAATTTTATTTGAATTCCTATTTTATATTGTTATAACATTGCATGCTTACATTTGGCATGCTCAATGGGAGTCTACCTCAAGGAAACCTTTCACTTGCAAGATCGATTTGTTGATTTGTTTTGTGCAAGTTTGAGGGTCACCCACTCAAATGGTATGAATGCTTAAATAGTGATAGTCTATGATTCATTTCCCATAGATTTTAAAGGCCTATTTTGTCTCTTGATTTTTGTTTCATCTTTTATTTTGCATCTTAATTCTAATTGTTCAATTTTAAGCTTATTTATTTGAATAGAAAGATAAAGAAGTGAGGGTGATCCCACAATACTGGTTTACAATTTTTGGCCAAACTAGACACTAAACTTTTTTTTTCTAACTAAATCTTCACTTTTGGGCACCTATAGCAGTTAAACCGTGAGGAATTTGAAGATGATGCAAACTAGTGATTTGTGACATTTTGTTTGTAGATTCTAAATATTTAAAAAAAAAAAAAATTGGAATCACATTGCACTTCTTTTTCCATCTCCTTTGAAAACTAGTTTTTTTCAGTAACAACATTTTTAAGGAGTGACGCTCACCGTATAACGCATAACTTTTATTCCATGAAGGATAAATTTTTATTTTTATTTAATTTAGATTTGTAACTACAATATCTAGTGCTTCCAATTGGTTTCATAGTGTTTTATTGAATATTTTTCCCTTAATCAAGTTTTGAAGTCAAACCAATTACAATTCAAACATAGGCGACTGTATAACACGTAACTTTTTTGTATGTATCAAATTTTTATTTTTTTTTGTTGAATCAAGGACTTCAATATTTGGTGCACTCATATTTTTCAAAAAAAAAAATGATAATATGCTATTTTTCCACATGTGTAGAATAGAGAGCTTGATTTTTCGATGAAAAACCTATGTTTAATAAAACTAAAAAAAAAATATACATAATAAAGCCAAAACACATTAAAATTATATTCATTGGATAGCTCGTTCTGAGGACTACCATCATCTAGTTGGGTTTGTGAAGTCTCCTCCATTTTCATCCTCAACCCGAGCTTCGAAGCGCAAAATTCTGGACCTTTTTGGTGCCTGAGGGGGAGAAGGGGGGGAAAGGGGGGTTCGCTTGAACCAGGGTTCGAGCGAACCCTCCTTCCACAAGCCTTTACTTTATGCTTTTTGTTGGGAATGGTGGGCCCCATCATTAAATGGGTTTGCTCGAAGGGGGGTTCGATAGGTTCATTCGAACCTAAAGTTCGTTCAAACCTCGAAAAACCAATTTTTTTTGCATGGGGTAATTTTTTGCAACTTTTCCTTCCTCACTGGAATTGTAAACCACTTTTGTGGGTTCACCCGTGAGTCACCTTTTACTTGTCATTATCATGTTTTTGTGTTCTAAATTTTTATTTCCATGGACAATTACGAACAACAACAATGCAAACATTCTAATGAACTAATCACATTATTTATTGTTTTCAAATTCCTTTTAAGGAATTTTAATCAAACATTCACTATCTTTCCTTTGTTTTGGTATTTCCCATAGGTATTTGGATGAATTATTGCATATTTTTTCTAAAACGTCATTCTTTCGTTATGTTATATTGAATATTTTATGTGTCATGCTCATTTCATAATTTTTTGAGGTAATTTGGCTAATATTTGCATGTTTTATTGATTCTATAGGTTTCCTTGAGGTGTTTTAATCAATAGTTTAGATTCTTTTACCATTCAAATGTTCATACATGAGCTAAAGCTTTCATCTTAGCATAGGTGTTAAGACATGAATATTTTTCTTGGCTCATGAAATGCATCTTATATAATATGATTTGATTCAAAATTGAAATTCCTCCCAAATTATCAATATCTATGTAAGTGTCATTGTTTTGCTCATCTTTGATTGCTAACATGTTGAAGTAGTTTATTCTCTCTCTTATCTTTCTTTCACAAGCAATTGGAAAACATAGGTGTGGGCATATTTTTAAGTACATAGTTCATTATTCTTCACAAATCAAATCACATTAAATTTGAATGCCACAAATGGAACTACCATTATCTAATCTTTTGAATGCCTAACTACAAAAAAATGTTTTTTTATTCTCTCCCATGTAGGATGTTATTTGTTGGTCTTTGGCATACAAAAATGGAGATTCTATAATGTATTGTTGTAGAAGATCTTTTCTAAGTTAGCAACAATTAAAGAAAAGAGTTATCTCATCTTGGTGTAGAAAATTTATATAGAGGTTGACTTAAAAGAAAATATATCCATTTACCAAGATTTTATGCATACTACAATCCCTTATCACACAAACCATCTTGTTGAGATAAATGCATAGTTGGAAGAAACTTCTTAATTGAATCTATGGTAAACAATTTCGAAAATTAGGGATTTATGGCAAACTTCTTTGAATTTTATTTTTCTATGGAGAAGTGTGGCACTATCATAGTTTGAATTAGGTTGTTGTTATTACTTCATATATATAATTTTTTCATGGATTACTATGTTGAAAGTAAAAATTTAAAAATATAAAATCTATTTTTTTGTTGCCTTACTTCTATGCATTGTTGTGTGAACTAATCACATTTTCTATAGGTTTGTT
Organism: Sequoia sempervirens; assembly: GCA_007258455.2. Taxonomy (NCBI): domain Eukaryota; kingdom Viridiplantae; phylum Streptophyta; class Pinopsida; order Cupressales; family Cupressaceae; genus Sequoia; species Sequoia sempervirens. The sequence goes on from VDFB02105785.1 coordinate 335,219,636, forward strand.
TGTCCTTTTCCCCCTTTTTGTAGGTCTTGTTGATGTGCCAAGTTCACCCACAACATGCAAGTAAGATAAAAGTAAAAATATCTCACCTCTCCTGAAAGAGACAATCAGGAATCAAATTAATCACCTCCCAAGGTCTTTGATGTTGGTTCACAACGTTGTTTCACAAAGTGGTCAATATGGCTATAATGTTCAAGGGGCTTGTTGGTTTTAAGCTTCTAGATTGTTGCAAGATCAAACATATACCTAAACCTACTTTAACTAGGGTTTTAAAGAAATAGAAAAAGATAGATCAAACCTGTAATTGATACAAGGAATTCCTAAACTAGAACTGCAAAACAAAATCAACCTGTAATTGATACAAAGTTTCATTCATTCACAGTGCAAACTTTAACAGTAGATTGCAAATCACCATTCAAACAAAACATAAGATAAAATTTCATTCCTTGAAAGCTTTTCAAATCAAATGATTAACCCAAAATGAATACCATTCTAGAGCATAATATAATGAAGGTTTAACTCTGGCTACTCCTACTATTCATGAAATAGATAAGTAGCATTTACAAATATGGCAAGATCACCAGTGTATAGAAACCCATGTCTTTCAACTATCTCCATGTATGCTAAAAAAATCAAGAAGATACATCACTATCCTCTTCCTGCTGAACTACTTAGCAAAAGATAAATAGAAAGAATCATGCAAGATAGATCAACACAAAAAATTCACCAAGAACACAATGCCTTCAGTTGTATCGAATCCCTAAAGATAGCAACAATTTGAGTCTTTTGTATTACAACGACTGCTCAAAAAGAAAATACTTCTAACTCCTACTCTACTTTTGCTCTACTGCTAAATTCATTCTAACATTTAATCTCTAAATTTCTAACAACCTTCTAACCATTACAAAAGATTCAAAACCTCCAGTCGCTCTAAAATGATCCCCACAAAAGAGGCGAAAAATGCCATATTTAACAAAACGTGTCAGATGTGTCGACGCAGTTTAGGGTTTACAAAAAAAAGTCGGTTACAAAACATGTCGGCCCTAGAAGAGTTTGAAACAAATTCAACATGCATTAAATGCAAGGGCACCGACCAGACGCAAGAAATGGACCAAAACGCGTGAAGAAGAGGCAAAGCGAAACGATAAGGAAGCACGACTTCTGACACAGCTCTGCATTAATTGCTTCCCCCATGTTGCCCATACCTTGCTCCATTCTGGCCCTCATCATAAAGAACATCCTCTGCAAGTTGTCCGCAAGTGGCATAGGTGAAACCCTAGTTTTCCATTCAATATCATTAATATCATTCTTTAGATTTGTCCCATTGTACTGTTCCAATCTCTCTCATTGTAGAGTGTTCATATTCAGATCTAAAACCTCAAACTAGAATGACGTCATCCTACCCTCAAAAATCCTACTCCTTTCGTCTAGCTTCATTCTTCCTTTCCTTCTTCAGGGATGGAGGATCCCTCTGTGTCTCTCTTAGCCTTTCCAGTCGCTGCCTTCCCAGGCTCAACCTACATTCATCAAAAACCAATGTGAGAATCCAATTATTGACAACATTTCATCAAAGTGTTAGCTCAAAATCATGATAAAACCATTAAATTATCCCTTAAGCATCAAAACTAAGAAGTTCGGGATTTTGAGCTAACCAAGGAAAACAAGCCTGGGAGGAATTTTGGAAAATTCCAAACTAGGCGAATTCTCCCGATGAGGCACCAATATCAACAATAGATTATTTAAAATGAATAAATAATGCATAATCACTGTGCAATTTACCAAATTAAAGCATGGAAACATAAGAATTTATCATTAGAATCATCAATTTTATCCCATTTTTTAAATTCCATAAAGCATAGCAAAGAATTTAGAAAAAATCGGCTGGACCGAAATTTCACAGACTACTCAGAACTTCGAACTTCGAAAAACTGAAGGAAACCGAGAAAATGAAGGAATCCGGGAAAATCTGACCAGATAGGAAAATCTCAAACCTAACAAAAAACCTGAACACTGGCCACGAATTCACTCAAATTGACCGAAGGTCACAAATTTGAGGACCCTCGGCATGGAAATTGATTAACGTGAGCCTCCTACGGATCTTCTTTGAATCCTGGGCTCAATCGAAAGCAGATCAAGACGAAATGGTGATGGCCTAGGCATGAAACCCTAGATTTCAACCATGAATGCACAGGGCAAGCCATGAAATGCCCAAACACACAGGAAATCGAACTCCAAGCAAGACCATAGCATTTTAAAGCACAACAAGATGAACATCTCAACTTAGGAGAATGTAAATGGTAAAGCAAAATGGAAAAAAGTTCCAAAAATTGACCAAACTCGAAAACCCAACGGCAAGGCAGAAATCCAAAAAAATTCAACCCAGGCGAAATTCCACGAAGGCCAAAAATCTTTGAACTCAGCGCAAAACAGGGCGAGTCAGACTTCGGGCGCAATCCGGAAAAATACGACCTAGGCAAAAAATCCCGAACTGGCTCAAAAACCTGAATGACAACAAAAATCGAAGTTCGAAAGAAAACCGGGAAAATCCAGATGGACCAAAAAATCCCAAACTAGGGTAAAAACCTGAACTACACCCAAAACATAAGATTTTCAATATTCAACCTGGGGAAAACACTTGGGAAAGCAAGATAAACATATTAAGCACATGCCAAGGCAAAGCAAAACCTCAAAAATCGAAGAGGGCAAAACACAAAGAGCGAAAGCAAAAGAGGGTCCTCTTTTAATCAAATTTAAAATGGGGTGGTTATGCAAGGCATAAAAATTGGCAACTTGGCTTTAGAAAATTGAGGGATTCAGTTACCCAGAACTCTTGGTTTATGGACATCACAATTCCAGTTAGGTTAGTCTTAGTAAACAAGGTTGAGCTAGAATCTCAAATGTAAATCAACATTGGATACCCCTGAATCTATGTGTGTGCTTGATGTTGCATCACCCTTTTAAAAAGTTTTCCTCATCTTTTGAACAATTATGCACAAGATTTGAACTACATGAGTTGATTCCCTTTAACTATTGTGCAATGATATCCTGAGCATTGTTTTGCTGCCAGTCAAGCATCCATAGCTCCGACGGAGATACCTCTAGTTTTCTCACAACATTGCTCTACTACCAATCAAGTGTCCATAGCTCTGATAGAGATACTAGAATCACCCATTGAGTATTGAGATTTCTTTTCTTAGATCGTTCTCTTTTCTTTCTTTCTTTCTTTTTTTAATTCCTTCTCACTATATCAGATGTCCAAGATCTGTACTGGGTTGAAAACTACCATGGACCTCATAACAGCATCTGGGGAATCATATTTTTCACTCAAATCTTGCAACACCATCATCCTAAGACAAATATACCATTACAAAAGGAGATGTTTCTGATGATTTGTGATAGATTCAATCGTAGTTAGTGAAGATTGCTTACTTTACACCTTATTCTCAATGAATTTCCACAACTCTCATTGACAATGGACATAAAACAATGAATCTAGAACAAAATCATCCAATCAGAAGAATTGAAAATATCTAAACCAACTTCTCTCCTAGTAACCAAAGTATACTTCAGATAACAACTCCCTTACAACTCAATTGAATAAAATGAAGGGGCCCACACAAAAAAGGAAAAAAAAACAAAACAAACAGAACATCAAATTATTTACCTATATACAACCCAACAAAATACCAAACCCTTTTACGACCCAAAATAATATTTTAGAAATTGTCCATTGACAGGCAATGGAATAGGTTCTCCTATTAAATTACTTAGCCGGAAAGCATTTTCTCCTAGGATTTTAGCAATTTGATAGGGAACCAACCAGAGCTTATCAAACTTTTGGTGGTCACCCTTCTTTTCATTGGCTTTATCCCACAGTAAGACAAGGTCTGATATCCTGAAAGCCTTAACTTTGGCTCTTTTGCAAACCATCGTTTGACAATAGCTTGGTGTTTAAAGAATTGCTACAAAGAAGCATCCCTCTACTCTTCTAATTTCAGTAAGCTGGCTAACCTCACTTCAATCCTATCATCACTAGAATAAAATTCCTGCATAAATTTCAAGACAAGTATTTGCAAATGAATAGGGAACACAGGCTCTTGGCCATACACTAGCTAAAATGGTGAAGTCTTTAAGGCAACTTTGATCCTAGTCTTATCTACCCATAACACAAATCTTAACTGGGTATGCCAGTCTCTAGGATTGTTCTCTAACAATTTTTTGATTACTCCTAGGAGATTCTTATTAGTTGATTTTGCAACTCCATTTCCTTGCAGATAGTAATTTGAAGAATACTTTAAAACAATCCTATGATCATAAGCCCATGCAATGAACTCGGCAGAAGAAAAGGCAGGGCCATTGTCACATACCAGCGCAAAGGGTACTCCAAACCTGGTTGTGATGCATTCAATGAGGAACTTGATTACTACCCCATTGTGCTATTCTTGCAAGGTATAGATTTTTTCCATCTCGTGCAGTAATCTATGGTACAGTAAAAATGAATTTATGTCCTACAGAAGAATTTGGGTTAATTACCCCAATAAAATCAAGTGCCCATTGGGCAAATGGTCTTACCTCATAAACAGGCAGCAATGGCATGGCTGGATGGTGCTCTCTTGATGCATAAATTTGACATATATGGCATGTCCTTACATGTTGGTGGGAATCCTTAAACACACATGGCCAATAATAACTAGATTTGAGGATATGATGTGCTAAAGAGTCCACAGAACCATGACTCGTGCCATGTTTCCCATGAAATTCAACAATTGTGTGTTTAGCTTCTTGTTGATCAAGGCATCGTAGATAAACCCCCTCAAAATTATTTCTGTATAACAATCCTCCTTTGAGCATATATTGGGAGCTTTTCATTCTCAGTTCTCTCCTCTGAGTTTTATTCATTCCCTCTAGGCACCGATTATTGAGCATGAAATTAATAATATCAGCATACCAAGGGTCATTAGAAAAGGACTATGTTGTGTACTGTTGATAAGTAATGTTCTTACCAGCATTTGTCATTGCTTTAGACAAGCTTTGACCTCAGACAAGTTTCATAGGGTGAATCTCCATATCAAACTCCTGCAAAATAGCCATCCATTTCCCCCTTCATTCTCCTAACTCGCTCTGCATAAGCAGAGACTTCATAGTAGCATTAGGAACCACAAAAATGATCTGACTTTGAAGGATATAGTTCTTGAACTTCTTGATAGCTCTAACCAATGCAAAAGCTTGTTTCTCAATAGGTAGGTACTTGACTTCAACATTCTTAAACAGAGAGCTCATGAAGGCAATTGGCCTTTCATCCCCCTCCTCTCTTCGTTGTGTCAAGACAACTACACATGAGTGTTCAGAAGCAAAAGAATAAATATAAAATGGCTTCAAGTAGTCAGGACTAGTGAGGACTGGTGCCTCTGAAATGGATTACTTAACCTGAGAAAAATCAGCCTTTGCCTCATTACCCCATTCTATTCTAGCATCTTTCTTCATCATTTCGTTCAAAGGTTTAACAATCTCTTTAGAACCTGTGATAAACTTCCTCACAAAATTGATTTTTCTGAAGAAAGATCTCATCTCCTTCTTACTTCCTGGCATGGTTAACTTCATAATAGACTCAACTTGGTCTGGATCTATCAATATCCCTCTTTTTGAGATTATGTTTCCCAAAAGTTTTCCTTCAAAAACCCCGAACACACACTTTTTAGGATTTAGAGAAACACCATATTGGATACATCTTTCAAGAACTTTAGCCAAGCTTGCAACATGGTTTAGTCTATCTTTAGAAAATACTATTAGGTCATCCATATAAATGATGATGCACTTACCAATCAAATCTTTGAACGCTACGTCCATTGCATGCTGAAAAGTTTCTCTAGCATTTATCAAACCAAATGGCATCCTCCTATAAGCAAATGTTCCCCACTTAGTAGTGAAGGTTTTCTTCATTCTGTCTTCATAATTAACAATCACTTGATTGTACCTAGAATAACCATCCAGGTATGACATCATTTTGGACCCATCGACAAATTGCAAGACTTTGTCCAGAGAAGGGAGTGGGTAGTAGTCTTTTTCCGAAGCTCTTTTCAGATTCTTGAAATCTACACATAGCTTGATCTCCCCATTCTTTTTACGAATTGGAATCAAGTTAGCCACCCATGTTGAATGCTGTATAAGGAAGATTATTCTTGCAGAAAGCAATTTCTGAACTTCCTTAAAGATCAGTGGTTTAATCAGGGCGTTGACAGGACGTTGTTTTTGTCGAAACAGTCTAGCTTCAGGCTTCAAAGGAATAGTATGAGTTATCATAGAAGTATGAAATGTTTTTAGATCTTCATACCCCCAAGCTATTGCAGCAATATCTTTCTTCAGTGCCCTCAATATATCTTCTTTGATTGCTTCAAGGCAGGCTTTCCCTATGTAAACATTCCTTTCAGGGCCAAAGTCAGCTAAGTTAATTGTTTCATATTCACCTCCCTTATCTTTGGTTGATACCTTTTCTTGAGCCCTTGGATCTGAATCAAAAATTCTTTCTAAGGCCACCATTCCCTTGGGAATGTTATTACTTTTTAAATGGAGGACACCTTCTGCATCACAGTCTTCAGGGTTCCAGTCTCCTTGATCCCTGTTGGACTCATCAATGAT
>VDFB02105785.1:335226368-335241565 GCA_007258455.2 Sequoia sempervirens
ACAACAAGAAAATTTTATCCAAACTCAAAAACCATAGTCACAAACTTAGTCTAAAATTAGAGTCTAGCCACTTCTTCAAACATAGCAATGATGATGATAACCTTTTCAATCAAAATAAATATATCAATGAACCCCTTAACAAAATTATCTCAAGCAAGCTAGCCATTCTATGCAGGAAAACAAAATCCATGGTTAGGTACCTTATACACATAGAATCCAAGTGTTCAACAAATTATATCCTTAAACATCTAGCTAGGGGAAACCTTTCAAATCCTAAGCTATTAAATCCTTCACCAAAACTTATGAACCCTCATCCTTCAAGCTCCCCATCAAACCCAAAAAAACCCAAACCATTGAATTGTCCACCCAAATGTATAATCATCCATCCATCTAACCTTCTACCAACCCATTAAACCCTCTACCTAAACTCATAATTCCTCATCCATTAAGCCTCCTATTTAACAATAAAAATCCCAAACCATTAAACCATCCACCCATCCATATCAATCCTAATTCTAAGTCATCCATCCCTAGAAGTCATAATCCCTTGACCAATGAGCCTCCTAGCCCAAATATCCCTTGTGTCAACACCCACCAAGATGAATATATTAATTAATAATACACTTTTCTATGTGTGTGTATACCCACCAACTACTTAGTCATGGCAATTTGTTTCATGTCAACAATTTGTCTCATGTTAAGAAAAAAACAATCAATCTTGGAAAAACATTAGTTGGTGATTTAAGTGCTCTCTCAAATGCTTTCCAAACCCTCTTGAATGAATTTACACTTTATACGTTTGCAAATTCTTTATAATGACTTTATACCTTACATATCTATTAGTTTGAGTTTATAGTATTAGGTGGAGAATATTTTTTGCTAAAAAATTCAAGTTGTACCAATCAAAATCTTATAGATCTATTAGAAAATGAAAGTATACTTAGGTATTCAAGTCTCACTTTGATTTCATCATTGCTACCTAAATGTCATTTATTTGGAGAATAGTCTAGAGCTATTGGTTTTTTCTATGAATGCCCTAGCTAGGACTTATGTTGTAATTTTACTAGGTTATCAAGTTTGATACACAAAATCCCATCACCTTTTTTGAAAGTTTTGTCCCACTTTATCTTCCATTGAGAAGATTCCTTGTGAGGATTTGCTTCCAAGGTATGCTTATGGAGACACTAACTTGTATCTACTCTTTTAAAAGATTAATTAGGACTATATTATTATGGTTTTGATATGCATTATCTTTGACAAGTATGTCTTCTTCCTCTCACTTGACTTGTAGGGCTACATAAGATCACTAAAGGATTATTTATTTTCATTGATGACAATAGTTCCTCCTTTTATTTCATTTAGGCATGCCATCTTGAATTGTTAACTCATGGTGAATTTTCCTTTTCGAGTCCTTTGTCAAACTCCATACTTTGAATCTCCAAAGACAAACAGTATTTATGTAATCTTGATAGTCTCCAAGTAGTTTGGTTTCTTTACATTACAATCCCCTTAAGAAGTAGGGTGAAATTAGTTGTGCACTGAAATGTTCAATTCTTATTATCTGTCTTAAAGTTAGTTGTGCTTGGGTGCTAACCAAGACAAGCTTTTTTTCTATGTTCACTTCAATTCTCTTATCCTACTCAAAAGGCATGAAAGCAACATAATTTTTATTCAAAGGCTTTTCACTTTCCCCTCAAATCTTTGAAACGATTTGCATTCTCTTTCTTTGAAGTATTTGACCTCTCTATCATTACACTATCACCTCAATAAATAAAAAAGAAAAAAAACCTTGCATCAACTTCATAATTATTCTTTAAATTTCTATCATAATTTAATACCATGTTTAATATTTTTTCGTTATTTACATTATTCTATATAAATAAAACTGATAAATGAAATATTTTTTTTATTAATTTTTCTATTTTATACTTCTAACATTAGTTCCCCGGCTGTGCGGTGAATATTTCATTGCATTCGCCTGGAATGCTTTTAATTGGGAGCATCGGCCAATCACATTTTGCCATTTAACATATTACTTAATTTTTTGTATAGTTTGAATTTGGAGACCTATTTTATATATTGGAAAATTAGCATTTATCTATTTTTCTATTCGTCCGAGTAGCGTTATAAATCATTATTGTTTTAAAAATTCGGGAAAATGCGAACGCATAAATTGAGTGAATAAATTTAAGCAAAGGTATAGTTTAGAAGTTGGCGGCTGGAGGTACGTTATCCATGAATGCAGATTAAATGCATTAAAATATCAGGAAAATGCGAGTGCATAAATTGATTAAATAAATTTAAGCAAGGGCATAGTTTATAAAACTGGCGGATAGATGTACGTAATGGATGGATACAAATTAAATGCATTCAATGGCATCTAGCTCGAGGTGAAGGCACTAGAATGGCTTGGTGGCCACGCGTGTCCAAGGTACTTTGGTCATTTAATATAGAGTTAAGCTACTTGTTATGCATCTCTATTACTTTGCGTCTGTTGTTTTTGTGTTCTGTAAGTGCGTGTTCTGAGGAAGAGCTTGTAGTGACTGAGCAGGAGATGTTATAGTTGCAGAGTCTAGACCCAGAAACGAGTTACTTGGGGTGATAATTTCATAGTGCTCTATTGTGTCGCCGAGCAGGTGATTTTGTAGTTGCAGAGTTATACACAGGTTAGCGAGAGACGAATTGCTTGAGGTCATAAGAGGTAACTTTTCGTTGTTTTCGTCTACTCAATACGAGAAATGCAAGTAGGGTGTCATAGTGCTTTAAGGCATTTGTATACTTCGACTATAAATTCGTATATTAAACTACTTTTAGTATTATCTATTTGAATTTCTTGTTGAAATGCGAAGGTTTCATCTACATTTGATAGGAATTATGTAGAAACCCTCTTGTCCATTTTACTTCATGCATGTGAGCCCTGTAAAGTTTGAATATTTTTTGATTACTGCAAAGCGGTCCCATAAAGAGGGCTTTGGAACCAAAATTATGTCAGCGTGAGCAATAGTGAGAGCTTTAGAACAATGAGTCGACAGTGTATTGCTTTGAGCTTTTTTGTTGTCTTCAAAGCATAAAGGATAGAGGGATTTTGTTAAAAGTCGTGGTTATTGTCCTCGTAGGCATAAATGCAAACAATGGGAGCATACAGAAAACAGGTGAGTTGTTTGACAAAATTGTGAAAGAAAAACTATTATATATGATTAGTTGTTTTTATATTGATGCATTTGTAGAAGAAAAAATATTTGCGCTTGATAGGAATTATGTAGAAACCCTCTTGTCCATTTTACTTCATGCATGTGAGCCCTATAAAGTTTGGATATTTTGGTTTATTGCAAAGCGGTCCCATAAAGAGTGCTTTAAAGTACCTAATGTACTAGAGAATTTACCATGGCAGAATACAAATTTTCATTTTGCACAGAGATAGAGAAAAGAATGCAGTATAAACCTATTTTGTGCCAGCAAGCATTTAAATTCTGTCAGATGTCGTCATTATTGTTCTCATAGGTAGACATATAAAACATGAAAGCATTTAAAATTCAAGTGAACTGATTTACAAACCTTCTCAGGAAAATGGGCTTCTGGGGAATGCAATGAGCATTAAATTTGGACACCTTGATATTCACATGTTAACTTTGGCATTTTTATAGAGTTGGTAGCTCTCATATACTCTTCTGTTATCTGATATCTAATTAATTAGGTGGCTGTTAATTAGTCTTTAAATACATAATAATAAAAAGAAAGAAAAAATTATAAATATCCTTGTGGACATTTTAATTATGGGTTGTGATATGTAGTTGCATGTAGATGGAGTAAGCACTCAAAAGTCACAGTAAATGTAGCGTTGGAGCTAATAGGCTCATGTGACATTTTAGACATGTTAAAGTAGTGAATTCCATATTTGTCATTTATCCTTGTATCATTAGATAACTAAATAATTAGGTAACTGTTAATTAGTCTTTGAATACATAGTAATTAAGAGAAAGAAAAAATTACAATTATCCTTGTGTACATTTTACCTGGTGACCAGATTCAAGGAACAAACATACGAAGCAAATAGCAATTTGAGATTTTGTAATTGGAAAACTTGGACTGAATGCTTAGAAAGCTAGAAAATTGCATCTTGGGGTTATAAAAAACTATGTCAAATATGTTTTACAATTCAAATTGCAATGTTGTCGTAGAGCAGTTAAGTAATATTGCTTGGTAAAATACTTCTAGAGTTTGTGCAAAAGAGCAGTTAAATTCATTGGTAGAAGATTTGAGGTACAAGAACCTATGGTGACTAGTTTCTGTAGTTAACCTGATTTACATCTATACTTGTGTCTGTTGAATCTAAAAAATGCTTGCTAGTGTTTTAATGGATTTGGCTGTTAGTATCCATCACAGTAGGAGTATTATATGTTGCAATTGTAATTTTGGGAGTTGTTTGCATTTTGGTCATTTCCTTGAGCTTAATTGCTATTCTTTTAGAAAAACAAACAAATGGTCTTTGTTTACTAATCAAAGCTTATTACATGGTGCAATGCTTTTGATCAGAAGAAGAGAGGTGGTGTAGCGGTGCAGCTGTAGCAAATTCTCCAAGAAAATAGTATATGGTGAGTTTCTAGAATAAACCTTCTCCTTTGTTTACAATTGCATAGAGTAGACAAAGAAAAGGGTTAATTCAAGATTCTCACTATATTGATTGAACTAGTAGTCATATCATTCCTTTTTGTTGCAAGGACAATGTTTACAAATGGGTATGGTGAGTGGCATATGCTATATGGTTCATAAAAATTAAGCAATTGGGGTTCAAAAGTAGACCTTTGTTGCAATAATATGATATCAGAAGTGCAATTGGTGTCTAGTCAATGTCTTTGGTGGCTAATTGCACTTTATAACTTAAACATAGTCTTTTCTATTTTGGGAGTTTGATTATGAATTCATATGCATACTTTGATTAAAACTAGTGGCTGAAGGCACATAATTCATTGATGCAAAATACCCTTTAAGTACATAGGAATTAAAAGAAAGATATAATTGCAATTATGCTTGTGTACATTTGAACTATTAAACAAAGGCAATTAACAAACTAGCACTAGAAAACCATGTGCGTGCTAATGTGTTGGATAACATGTATTTGTGCATAGGTGTATATGGGCGCTATGAGTTGTGATTCCTACCATTATGTGGCACTCACTATTTCTTGTACAACCAAGCCACATGCAAGTAGAGTTCATAATTCATTGCATCCAGATACACTTAAGGACAAATACAAATCAAGGTTGTTGGCATCTTGATAAGAAAGATGATGAGATACATCCAATTAATGTATGTGACAACATCTTATTGAATGAAGATCATCTAGATAGAGAGGTTACAAATGAGAACCCTTATTGGTGTGTGTTTGATGCAGTAGTCTTTAAGTACATAATAATAAAAACAAAGAAATAATTACAATTATCCTTGTGTGCATTTGAACTATTGATCAAAGGCAGTTAACAAACCAGCACTAGAAAATAATGTGTGTGTTAATATGTTGGATAACATGTACTTGTGCATAGGTGTGTATGGATGCTATGAATGGTGATTTTTATTTGCATGTAGCTGGTTTAAACATTTGATAATTAGTGTTGGATAATGGAATGAAATGAACTTGGGCAAATGGAAATAGAATCATTCCATGAGATTGAAACATCAATGTTTACATGGCTTTAACATGATAGCAGATTTGTGTCCATGAGACTTGTTTAAATCTCAAATGTCATGTTGTATGTGGCGTATTAGCTAATTGGCTTAACATGATAGCTTCCAAACAAGTTAATTCAGCGATCAATATGGAAGCACAAGAAAAAACATGAAAACTATTTGGCAGAATTCCTCAAAGAAATGTTGGATCTTGGTGTGTAATGATTGCAAGCTATGCAGAGAATTATTTGTCAAAAAAGCTTTTCACAAACTTTTAAGCAATTTAACTAAATAGCTGATCAAGTTAACTATCAATCAAGTTACTTGACCAATCAATGAAACTAGTTTATTGATAGATTTGTTTTCTTGAATAGTTAATTATAGTTAATTATAAATCATCTTTATTCACCAAATCAATTAAACCAATCATGGCCATTCATATGCAAAAAAAAAAGAAATCCTTAAAAAAGCTTTATAGACACGGAAGCAAATGCAATTGCTAGATGCAAATTGAAATTGGAAAACCTTTGTCAACATCTTTCTTTGTGTTTCTTGTGCTACAAATATTCAACAAGCTATAGCTATCCATATTAATTGTATTCCTTTGTCTATGTTGAAGCTATCTGTTTATTCTATTGCTTTTGCTATTATTTGATAAAAGTTCAAATGTCATAGTTTATGTGGTGTATCAGCTAATAAGTCCATCTCACATTTTGCTTATGACAATTTAGTTTGTCTCATCTATCTCTGATACATTAATTAAAGTCAATTAACAAATAAGACAATCTTATGCTTGACTCATGCAAATTAAGTCAAATCTATCTTTTAGTCATTAATGAAATTAACTAATCAATTTAACAGGATAGCTTTCAAACAAGTTAGTTCAGTGAGCAATTAAGTTGTTTGACTGATGAGCAAATTGAGTTGAATAGCTAATCATAGTAATAGCAAAAAAATCCTTGCTAGCTGATGTCATAGTTGAATTTGGTTTTCTGTGCCTGTTTGCACTTTTGCTATAGCTTGAAGCAATGGTGCTTTATGGTTCAAGTATTAAGTGTAGTTGCAAACCTTTCTTGATTTAAATTGATAGTTTAAAATCTGTTTGGAAACCATAGTTACAATGTTTCTTTCGGCTCGATGCAAAACAACAATATAGTTAAAATGCATAGCAAAAGCCTGTAGAGAACCATGCACACACTTGTACATTTGGAATTCAAGGACCTATGATAAATAGCCTCACAGGTTAATCTGTTTTCAATTAATACTTGTTCCTATTGAATCTAAAAAAATACTTACTGGTTTTTTCGGTGTTTTGACTATTAGAATTCATTATACTATCACTGTCATCCATTGCAATTATAATTTTGGGAGTTGTTTGGACAGCTGTGTTTTGATGCATTGTGAAACCCAACTTGTGTTTCTGGGATAAAATGAAGCAAAATAAATAGAAGTAGCAAATTGTTACCTTGAGTAACTCGTCCCTTGGTGTTCATTCAATAAGCATAGGAGCTTTTGCTCTGTCACTGTAAACGGCTCCTTTGTATTGAAAAAAGTTGTCAGTTCTCAAATCTATGCCTTTGCTTAAATTTAGTTGTATATGGGGTAGCATTGTTTTCAAATAGATGACTAATAATAACACGTATATTTGAAAACTTTGAATCAAAAAAACACAAATCACTAAAAAAACAATATTTATTTCTTTGTCTTGTATTGCGACATATAGAGCTTCTTTTCAATCATCATATATATACCCCACATAGTCGTAGAGTAACTGTATTAACTTAAAGAGTCTTGACAAATTGCCACAACAACTCACAATTTTCAACTTTGTATAAGCCTGCACTGTACTCCACACTATATTATTGTTGTCCATGTTCCTACCTTCAAAACTTGGCTACATATGGCAAATGACTAAAATTACACATTCTTTTGTTGGATTGCTTATCATGTTCTGCCACCTTAATAAGATCAGGTACAACCATAATGTGTTAAAGACGAATTTATAAGTGTGCAATGCAATCAAGCTATTGTTTTGCAAGTTATAGCGAAACAAACTATATGATTATACCACAAATGGAGATTCTTAGTCAAAACAAGAGGGAAAAAAAACATAAGATGCAATTGTTAACCAGGTCCTTCATTGCTGCCTTGCTATTGGTAGATATCACAAAAAAGTACAAACCTTTTTGTAAGATGACAATGAATTTAAGGCACTTCAAATAAGTTTGTCTCTATAATATTGCCCACACTTATTTAGCTCCAGCAGCTATGTATTGGCTTATAGGTAGATATAACAGTTGAAAATGCTATCATAGACATATATACACAATGTGGAAATCTATATTGGAAAATTAGCATTTATCTATTCCCCTATTTGTCTGAATAGCTTTATAAATCATTTTTGTATTCAAAATTTTGGAAAATGCGAATGCATAAATTGATTGGATCAATTTAAGCAAAGGCATAGTTTGAGAACCGGTGGCTAGAGGTGTGTAATCCATGAATGCAGATTAAATGCATTAAAATATCAGGAAAATGCAAGCGCATAGATTGATTAAATAAATATAAGCAAAGGCATAGTTTATAAAACTGGTGAGTAGATGTACGTACTGCATGAATACAAATTAAATGCATTAAATGGCATCTGGCTTGAGGTGAATGCGCTGGAATGGCTTGGTGGCCACGCGTGGCCAGGGTACTTTGGTCATTTAATATAGAGTTAAGCCACTTGCTATGCATCTCTATTACTTTGTGTGTGTTGTTTTTGTGTTCTGTAGGTGCATGTTCTGAGGAAGAGTTTGTAGCCAATGAGCAAGAGATGTTATAGTTATAGAGGCTAGAACAAGAAACCAGTTACTTGAGGTGATAATTTGGTATTTTCCACAATTTATTATTTTAAGTGCATAATGAAGCTGTGTTCCATATTGCTTTAGTTGGACTATCACTATCACTTTGTGCCTGATGTGTTGGTGCATGTATGTATGTATGCATGTCTCTATGTGCATATGCATTTATCTATGTGTATATCTATGTAAACATTTGTAAATTCATATATGCATGTATGCATTTGTGTCTGAATATATCTATGCATGTGTGTATTTATGCATATATGTATGTGTGTATAGTTGCATCTATGTGTACATGCATGTATGCATATATGTTTATGTCCATACATGCATCTATGTGTGGTTACATGGATGTGGCTATACATATGTATGCATATGTATGTGTATATGTGTGTGTCTATATGTCTTCTCTAGGAGAGAGTTTACAGTGACAGGGCAAAGGTTGTCATGGTTCCAAAAAGGACACTTGTAGACAAGTTACTTCAGACAATAAATAGTTATTTACATCAGTTTCCTTTTACTTAAGAGTCCATAGGTAGATTGGGTTTCATAGTGGTCAGTCTATGCTAATTTTCATGGACTAGTTGCTCAAATGAACAATTGTCTTTTCTCCTATGTATAATATGCAAGCTTAATGATAACTTGTTGCTTATGAGTCCTCTAAAGATTACATATCTTCAATTACTGTGTCATTGTTTCATAGTGCAAACTTTACAGTCACTATACTTTTAGCATGTGCCATAATGGGACCTTCTGAACAATATGTGGACAATGTGTTGAGAAGGCTTTGCAGACTATTAGGTAAATGCAGTTTACAGATATAGGCCTAAAGTCCACAATTGCATTCAGTTTTTCCCATGTCATTAAAGCATAAAGGAAAGAGTATTTTTGCAAACTTCTAATCTATGTACTTTTATATGATAATTCACCTCATTAATTAGTGAATCAAATTATCTTAATTAATTAATCTTCTTTCCCCTTTTATCATTTGATATCTAATTAATTAGGTAACTGTTAAATAGTATTTACATACATAGTAATAAAAAGAAAGAAATAATTATAACTATTCTTGTCCACATTTGACCAATAAGGATTCTCATTTGTAACGTCCCTATCCAAATCATCTTTGTTGAATAACATGTTGTGGCATACATTAATTGGATGTATGTCATCATCTTTGTTATCAGGATGCGAACAACCTTGGTTTGTATTTCTCCTTGAGTGTATCTAAATGCTAGGAGTTATGAATTGTACTTGCATCTGGCTTCATTGCACAATTAATAGTAAGTGCTAGAGAATGGTGCAAAATAAACTTATGCAAATGGAAATGAAATGACCCCATGTAGTTAGAAAATCAATATTTATCTGGCTTTGACTATTAAGTGATAGCTGATTTAGCATTAAACAGTAGCTAAAAATTGTTTTTATCAGAACTTAATAGTAGTAGCATAGGTCTGTGTTGTTTTTTGGCTTAGTATTAACAAGTTCCCATGGCCAATTTACACTTTGTCAGACGCTTAAGCAAATATGGCATCTATTCCATTGATTGCTCTTAAAGAGCTCATGCCACCATTGCAATAACAAAATTACACTAGTGCATGCAAATGCAAAAAAAATTCTATATTATAGGGTGCAAAAATAACAATAAGTATTTTAAAATTATAAAATGCAATTTGCATTATAAGAAACAAAAGTTTTTGCTTAGGTTCTTTCTCGTCGAAATGAATCTACATGAGAATTCTGTTTTGTTTTTATGAATAACATAGTATATGTCACTCACTGTACTCATTTGTCTAAATTGTCCTTGTGACAGGGATCAGTGCTTTCAACTGTATTTAAACGGTCACGCACAAACTGTAACGTGAGGTTAGCATAGTTACCTTCTCCTTTTTTTCCTTGAAAAAAACAATGCAGAGTTTTGCAAATATGCGCTTCTAGGAAGATTTCCCATGGTTGTAGATGAAATAGTATATGTTTTTACAGTTTGCTCACTTCTGAATTTTGTCATTGTACTAGGAAAAATTACTTGTGCCTATAATAACAGCCAGAAGTTGTGCATTGCTGCAAGTATACTTGAACATTCAATAGCAAATTGCAAGGTCAGCTCTCTAAATTGTCTTTCTGCTTTTCTTGAAATGCAATTGAAATTCTTCAATATAATGACTGCATAAAGTTCTTTTCCATGTTTTCATTTTTCCATCTTGTATTCCACATTTCTTTGAACACAAATGATTTTAAAGGCTGCTTGCACATATAGGAATAGGAAAATGCATTTTCCACAATTGCAATAGTAATTTGTTTTTGGAAAATAGACCAAGTTTTTCTTATCTGTTAACTAGTTATACTTCCTCTATACAATATCCATATAATAGAATGAACTGCTAGAATGCAATTTTTAGGCCCTTTTTACAGTTTCAAATAGCCTATAAAGTCATAAGTCTTTGTTTTATGTCAACTGGCTTTTACCTATATGCATTTAAGTCAATTTTGTTCATAGGACTACTTATGTCTGTGGCAAGTTGCTATGCATTGTGCAAGTGAACGTGTGTTTAATCTTTCTGTATTGTAAACAAAGTTCACAAAGTAAATTTCAAAAGTTGACATGGCTTATGAGTACAATGAATGATGTACTACGTTACTCATAGACATGACACAATATTTTTCCATGGTCTTTTTTACATGCAAAATGACATTAACCACAATTTTTTTTTGCTCACATTGCCAATTTCGCTATGTGCTATAAACCTCTACAGTAAGAGAACTGACAAAAGAAACTATTTATTGCCCCAAGTAACTCGTTTCTAGTTCTGGACACTGTAACCATAACAAAGTTTGCTCAGTCACTATAAACTCTTCTAGAACAAAGACTTGTAGAATAGAAAAACAATTTGCGCAAAGTAATAGCCATGCTTAACAAGTGACTTAAGCTTATAACAAATGAACAAAGCAACCTGGCTATACATGTCCACCAAGCCATTCCAGCAGTTTCTCATGTAGTCACATGCAATTTAATGCATTTACTTTGCATTTATGCACTGTGTGCCTGTATCTGTGAGTTTTAATCTCTTTTTTTTATTATTTAATCGATCTATGCCTTTGCTTTTGCTCAATGGATCTATGCCTTTGCATTTTCCCCAAATTTTTATAACTCAAATGATTTTAAAAGCTATTGCCACAAATAAAAAAAGCCATAGATCTTGTTTGATCAATCAATGCCTTTGCATTTCCCTGATTTTTTAAAAACAGAAATGATTTATGAAACTATTCAGTGCATGCCACTTGATTCATGTTTATGTGAATAGCTTTTAAAATCATTTGGTCTTTGAGAAAATAAGTCACTTAGAAAATACATAGGAACAAAGGAATCTAATTACACAAAACATTTGAAGACCATAGCCTCAAATTGACAATGTGAGCAAAAAAGATTCTTATCCACCATTTCTTGCATGTAAACAAAGCTACCTGAAAATATTGTTTTGTGTTTGTGGCATTGAAAGTATACATCATGCATTGTACTCATTTATCCAATTTGTCAATGTAATAGGAATAAGTACATACAATCCTGGTGGGGGACAGTGGATGACAACGTCAGGTTGAAGAATTAATACTCTTTTCCCCTTGTGCTTCTAAAAAATTGTTTGTTGTTTAATATGTCACATAGGCTTCTGCTACTACTCAAGATCCATTTTGCAACATATATAGAGATTATTATCTTCCAAGATACTTGACAACATGATTAATACTATAGAATGCTATTGAGTAAAGGCACACAGGAAACATAGGATAAAACTATAGATTTTGTAATCTAGATGATAGCGTTTGATACTATTCATACATAACATTTGCTACTCTCAAACACATTAGGATACAAAAGAAACAAAGAAAATGATAGACGTTGACACCTATGAATTGACAAAGCACCCCCAAATATCAAACATTGACTGCGTGCTTAGGAGCGAGGGGCTTTACAGATTAAGCACTTTTGCATACAATGTTGGCGATTGTTTGTTTGACTCATTACAACTACTGCTTAACAATCGCTACACATCAATTCAACTACAAAACGGAGCTATAGATTACTTCTTGAGTTGCTTTCAAAACAAGGACAAAGAAGCAATAAAATCATACAACTATGAACTAGATCCTGATACTCTATATACATTGCACAAAGTACATGATCCACAAACATATTTCTGTAGAATGTGATTATCTGCAAAGCCACTGGAAAATTGCACTGAAAGTGGACTATGGGGTGACTTATTCTGCATTCAGTGGATATCCAAATGGTTAAATATACAAATATGCCTATGGTCAAGAACAACAACAAGAAGGTACTTACAGTTCAATACTTCTGACTACACAGAATCAGTCTCTATACTATTTCATGACATGAATTCTTTAAGTGGACACTTCGAACCATTGTTAAACATTGAAACACAAAACATAATTTCAAAATAGCCCATAGGTTCTCATGAAATTAAAAAACTATGCACAAAGTATCCTCGGATACCAAACATTGACAATGCCCTTAGGGCTAAAGGCCTTTGTAGATTAAGCACATTTGCATACAATGTTGGCGATTGTTTGTTTGACTCGCTTCAAGTACTGCTTAACAATCAGTACACCTCAACCCAATTACGAAATGGAGCTATAGATCATTTCCTAACTTGTCTTCTAAATAAGGACAAAGAAGCAATTAAATCATATAACACTGAACTAAATCCTAATACTTTATATACATTGCACAAAGTACATGACCAAGAAACATATTTCCGCAGAATGCGATTGTCTGCAAGACCATGCACAGACCATAGTGAATGTGGACTGTGGGGTGACTTGTTCTGCATTCACTGGATATCCAAATGGTTGAAAATACAAATAAGCCTCTGGTCATTGACAACATCAAGAAAGTACTTAAATTTCAAGGGTTTTGGATATACAGAATCAGTCTCTATATTGTTCCATGATACAAACCCTTTGGCTAGACATTTTGAGCCTCTTGTAAGAGTTGAATCCCAAAATGTAACTCGCCAATGCTCAAGGAGCTTACTCCAACTTAAAAAGTTGATCAAAACTTGCCCACAGTACAAAATTACTTGCGTGGACAAGACACATGCTTTGCCAAAAATCAAGTAGAATTTGACACCATTTGTCACAACAAACAATTTTAAACATAAAAAAACAATAAGACTTAATCACCTGAAGAACTTGATTAGAAAAGAAAAACAAAAAGAAAATATACCTGCCAGTCCAAAGAAAACAAAAACATTGTCACCAATAGAAATTTATAAAACAGCAATACAAGACACACCAAAATACCCATGTGCAATTTTCCAAGTGCTCTGTTTCCACAAGGACATCATGACATTCAAAGAAAAACAAAAAGAACTATACTGTAAGCTATTAGAATCAGATTCCTTATCATTCACAGATTTCATATGCCATGTATGCTACTTTGCATTAAAACAGTCCACTATTCCAAAGTATGCTACCCCATAGAAAATAAGAAATAATAGACCATTGTGTTATGTGCAAAATTTAACTCAGCTAGAAGAACGACTTGTCTCACTTAGAATTGCATTTGCACAAATTTGGGAACTAGGGTTCAAAAGGTCTCAAATAGGCCTAATAGGTTCTATTATAAATGTTCCTGTTGACATGAACATTGTACAAACAACATTACCACAATCAATTAACAACACACAAACAATTACTGTTTCATTGAAAAGGCGCCTACAATACAAAAATGCATTTCAAAAAGGCATGGTGCACCCAAATGTCATCATGCAAGCTTTGTCTCAATTAACAAGGACACCACTATACAAAATGCACAAAGTCCACATAAACCAAGATTGGCAAGAAGTTCTCCAATGCACTCTAGAAAATGAAGACAATAGTGCACAAGATACAAGTGAAACAGAATCAGATAGTGAAATGGAAAATGAAAACCCATCAGAAACATTGATACATGGATTTACTGAGTCTAGAAGTATCCATAACATGGAAGACAAGATTATTGAAATTGCACCTACAGAGGACAAGTATCCAATTGGAATATTTAAGGACATGTACGCTGAAGAAATGAATTTCCCAACTTTACTCTTTGGCAAACCACGTGATAATGACATTGTAAAAAACTTTACATATCATAAAATAATACACTGGGAGCTCTTACAGTCACAAAGACAATTTGCATATCATACAACAAACATTTTTTTCAAAGCTATTAAGGTACTAATACAACAAGTACTGTCTACAATGACAATAAGAATCCGAAAAGGCCAGTTAAAAGGAAGAAAGCTATTTGCAAAAGATGTTAAACACAAACCAAATCTAGAAAAAATTCTTAAATCAGATATTGGATATGTTGATTTCAAAAGAATAAGAATCTCTCCAGACTATTCACAACAACTTAAGAAAAATGTATTTGCTATGATTCGACAACTAGGACCACCAACATTTTTCATCACTTTCACTAGTGCTGAGCAAAATTGGCATCCACTAATTCAAACATTACAAGAGCTGCACAATCTACACCAATCAGCACAAAACCGTCAAGAATCTAATGGCCCACCACACATTGACAAATTTGAACTAATCAAGAAAGACCCTATCACTTGTGCACGTTACTATAAACATAGAATAAATGCAATTAAAAAATTGATACTTACAGATGACTCTTTCTTT
>VDFB02105785.1:335241665-335260907 GCA_007258455.2 Sequoia sempervirens
AATTCATTGGCTTGTTTTTGATCCCACATTGGTCCCTCTTCAACATTTGGCATTTTGAAAATCTTTAAATAGGTGCATCATCCTCAAGCAAATCCTTCACAATCTTCACAATCTTCACAATTTCATGCAAGGTTACTCTCTTTGAGATTTGATCTTGTTCATCATTTCACTCCATCATCTCCATTGGCATTTCATCAATTTGAGCTTTGGTCAAGGATTGGGAAAGGGTCACTAGCACATGTGACACCAATCCAACTATGGAATAGGTAACTTGTAATTGTTTTCATGATGCTTGTAGCTTGCTTTCATCTTTTTGTTGCATGTTTTAAACATTTTACAAGGTATTTCATAGAGGTATTTTGTTAAATTTGTGAAGTGCTAACCCCTATGTGAGTTTAGTTTTTGCAGATTTAAAGGGATGCCTACACCTT
Organism: Sequoia sempervirens; assembly: GCA_007258455.2. Lineage (NCBI taxonomy): Eukaryota > Viridiplantae > Streptophyta > Pinopsida > Cupressales > Cupressaceae > Sequoia > Sequoia sempervirens. The sequence goes on from VDFB02105785.1 coordinate 335,242,097, forward strand.
CAAGCTAGAACAACACCAATTTTCTACATCTTGTGATTTATGACTTTGTACCATAAGTTAGCTAATAACTGACACATGTTAAAATGAGAAATTTGTTCCACGTAGAGTTGCCCATTGTCTAGACTAGGGTAGAGTGACCAGTAGTGAGCCACCCTAACTTTGCGCAACCTAAGCTCCTAAGTGATACATCATATTTTTACAAAATTTGTTGGGTTTCTTTGCATGTGACTTAAGAGCTTAAAACTATTGTTTTAACTTATGGGTAATTATGATGATTGTGAGACGAGTTGTTATGTGCACAAAGGTCCAAAACTGGTCATTTGGAGCTGTCAACTAATACTTGTGCATAGACACTCAAGTAACTGTACACTAAGACCACCAAAAAAGTTGCACAACTCCTCTAATACATATTCTTCTAAAAAGGTTTCAACCAATTCCTAGGCACATATATGTACAACTGCTCTAATACATATTCTTCTAAAAAGGTTTCAACCAATTCCTAGGCACATATATGTACAACTCCTCTAATTAATATTCAATGATTAACTAAACATGTACAAATAAATGGATATTGGTACATGTGAAATATTTTACGAAGTTTTTAATTTTCATGTATAGATTATTATAAAGAAATTGATTGAGAGGTTAGATGTGCAATAGGAACCAAGTGTTGTTGGGGGGTTTAGGTGTGCAACATTAGCGAGTGTCTTTTTTAAATCCACTTTTCGGTTTTCTTTGGTGTGTTAATGTTGACAACATCGCCTCAACCCATCCAATTCATCGCTAAAATTCCTCACGTGAAGCCACACTCAGCCGAATTGTAGTTATACTGTCTTTAAAATGTGGTTAGGTTTAAATTTGGTTGCAGAGCACAGCCCTGATCTGAGCAAGGTGAGATGCAGCCCTTATTTTTCTTTCTTTCCTTTTTGTAATGAATTTCTTATCTGTGATATCCGATTACAGATGGTCTAAATGCAATATTGATTCGACTTTCACCGACGGCAGTACATATTATGTATAATCTGAACCGAGTTAGGACTGATCTGTTTACAAATACATCTCTAAGTTCAGGGTTTATAAATTCTTCCTTTGGTCAAACGCCCAACAAGGTCTATGGCCTTCTGCAGTGTTATGGGAACTTATCTACAGGGAAATGCTCAGACTGTGCACATAGAGCCAAAAAAATCTCCTATGGAACTTTGCGCCAATGGCATAGGTGGCCTGGTATTGATGGATGACTGCTTTCTGCCCTATGACAACTATAATTCAATTTCAGCACTAGATACTAACCTATATGTTGTCCTGTGGAACCCCAGTAACGTCTCAGGCAACATGGATGATTTCCAGGCCACAACCTCGAGTCATCTCTCCAACCTGTCTAATGTAGCGTACGACCCTGCAAATAGGCGATCTGCGTACTACTCCACATTCCAAAATTTCTACGGGCTCGCTCAATTTGGGAGATATTTATCCATCGAGGATTGCAGAACATTCTTGGTTAAAGCAGGGAACACTGTGGATGATTGTTGTTCGGTAGATCCAGGAGGTAGTGCTCTGTTAGGAAGCTGTGTGGTCAGATTTGAGTCATACCCATTTTTCGACACTGCAAGGTTATCTTCACCAGAAGCTTCTCCATGGACTCCAACAACTTACTCACCTAGCACGAAAGGCCGAACCCAATCTAAGAGTAAGCACAGGCACTTATTTTAATTTTTGTTGGGTTATGTCTTGGATATGTTTATATTTAAAAGAGTCCACACTGCAGAGCACTCAATGGTACCCATTATTTTGGGAGTTGTGGGAAGCTTGATTCAGCTGTTAGTTATTTGTCTAATTGCAATGAGAAAAAGAGTGAGATCTGTCATTTTTGGGAGGCCAGTTACTCTAGATACCCACAACGAAGGTGCTGCTTTCAATTTTCTATCTTGTATTTAATTTTCATTTCTGTTAGTTTTAGTTTAGCAACAAATTTTGTAATCTTTCCCAGTTTTCATTCATCTACAGAAAGGCATGGATATTCCTCCGAATTGGGGTTACTCCTACACGATCAGCAACATTTTATCAAGAGCTTAGAGGCATCGGCAGAAGCTCCACAAAATTTTCATGAAAATAACAAGCTTGGAGAGTGGGGCTTTGGACCAGTATACAAGGTGGGATTATATTGTATCCTTGAACTGAAATAACACTGGAGACAGATCAGTTAGGTTTTTTTGTGGGAATTTCTTAAGGGGTTGCTAATCTCTAATTTTGCTTTGATCTTTCAGGGAACGACTAGATACAGGATGGAAGTAGCAGCTAAAAAGCTGTCTGCAAGATCTACCCAGGGTAGAAAAGAATTTATGAATGAAGTGAAGCTAACGGGCAATTTTCAGCATCGAAACCTTGTGAAGCCGTTAGGATATTGTGCGGAGGGTGATGAAAGATTGCTTGTTCATCGATGTTTCCCCAACAAGAGATTGGACACTTCTCTCTTTGGTAAATTATATTTCTATTTTGATTCATTGTTATTATTATTGCAGAGTTTGAAAGAAATTACAGGAGTGATCTAGAAAGACTTGGCTTTACAGATCCAGAAACGCATAGACAGTTAGATTGGCAAAAATGCTATAACATCATCATTGGAATTATCCAATACCTTCTCTATTTTCATCGAAGTTTACAGTTGAGAATCATTCACAGAGATATTAAAGCAAACAACATTTTGCTTGATAGAAGGTATAATTTTTCCAGTCCATGAAAGTTTTTGGATTCAACTGTGTATGCTAATTTTGAACCACACTCGATGGTGAGGATGATCATTTTACTCTGATGACAAATTTAATTCTAAAATAACAGACTTTGATTTATCCAAACTTCCCTGAAGATTATTTTTTTCTGAATGGGATTCTGTTGATGTGGTTCAGTAGTTACATGGCTCCAGAGAATGCAATGCGAGGACAACTGTCAATTAAATCCCAGTTACAGCCGATGTTTATAGCTTTGGTGTGCTACTGCTTGAGATTGTGAGCGGAAGGAAAAACACAGATCTTAATCTTCCCCATAAAATGTGGAATTTGTTGGAATGGATAACAAATCGAATTTATCAGTATGCATTTGCATTTAATAATGGTTTTCAAAGGCAGGCATGCAAACTCAACATCATATTAGTAACATGATGTGTACTTTTCGAGGCAGGATGCAAGCATGGAGACTGTACAGAGATTTGATAACTATGGTATAATGCATTAATTTGGGCTTTTCAATTAGAAGACATTGCCAATTCCAACAAAGCCAGCTGATTACTTGTTGATATTTCAAACATTTTTGTATTTCTGATCTTGTTGTATTGTTGTTGTTCTAATGGAACAGGATGTTGCCTTACAATCAACATTTTGTTATGAAGCTGTAGATTGTTTTTGTAATCAGTTTTTGCATTCAACATTTTGTAATCAAGTTGTTCATATAAACCATTGTTTCAGGTGGTTGTTGTTGGTCTAGTCAACAGTTTTCTTTTGGAGTTTTAACTGCATTCTTTTATTTGTAATCAGCATTATTTTTATAGCCTCATATTCAAGCGAAGGAGTAGATTAGAAAAGTGTGCAAAGCGCATACCCACATTAACGGGGGTTTCTTCTGTAAATGAAACCTCCATTATTGACGTGGCATCTAGGTAAGGGGTATTGATATTTGGGCGAGACAATTGTTGATTTTCAGGGAAAAAAAGGAGCGCCATAATAAAATAGGCAGAAATGTTGTGCAAATTAAAAATGAAGTGATATTCTTTTTTGATGAAGTAAAGCGAGCTATCAATTCTTCTCGGTGGTTAAAAAAGTGTCTTTTACTCCATGTTTTTTGCAAATTAAATTAAATGTATTAGTGCTAGTATTTTAAGGAGGTATAATTATTATGGTAATAATAAATTATATGTTAAACAAGTGACGCAAGCGTCGAGTTCCTACCAAGAGCTAAAAAGCATCTAGCTATTAGTGAGGAAAGTAATTAGAGAGGAGAGAGGAATATAAATGTATTTGAAATAATTTGCAATGATGTATTAATGCGTGGAATGTTCAGTGTGCGTGGGGAACGTGGACCATAAAGAGATTTGAATAGTTGACTGGGTACCATGTATACCAATGAATACTTGAATTTGCAAGAGTCTGTAAACATTTGGAACAAGAGACATCCTTTATGATGTTATTGAAGAAGCAAAAATGTATTCTTGTTTCTTTAGTCATTTTGTTTTTGGATTAATGTTTGTTATTAGATTTACAAATTTGGTCTATTTTACAGATTTGAAGGTAATTATTAAATGCAAGGAATCTTAAATGTTTGCAAAAATGCTTGTGTTATCTGTGTATACATGCAAACATGTACACATGTATCCACAGACAGGAAATGCATAGAAGAGTGAAGTATGCTCGGCATCTGAACAAGTGTGAAAGCATGAGGAGACTCAACTTGCATTTGCAGTATTAATTGAAAGAAAACAGGAGAAATAAATTACCTATGAACAATGCATAATTTGTAAATTTGTTTTTTAATAAACCTTTTGGCCCATAAATTCATTAGTCATTTCAATTCCAACAAAGTTTTGATGTGGGAATATTTCATAAGCATCAAATATTATTTGCAAGAACTTAGAAAAACTTGTGAGCAGACACTTAAAAATGTTGCATTTTGTACACGACTCCACATTATTGCATATAGACACATATCTATATGCATGTGCAAACAAAGTTTATGAAACATCTTTGTTTTGCTTGTATGTCTATCTGTAAATAAATTTATGTTTAGTGTGCTAGTGTATGTGTATTTTAATCTTGCTTATGTAATATGAAAACATATTTTTGTGTATAGTGTAAGGTGTATTTGTAAACTTTACTAAGATGAATTAATCTTTTTTTTTAATGTAATATGAAACTTAGTTCTATATAAAGCTATTGATTGTATTAGAAAGAAGATTTTAATCTTATGTAATTATATTACAATAAATGCTTAGGTGAATCACTAGAAAGCTATAGATTTTATTATTAATAAGATTTTAATCTTGTTTATTTTTGTGTATATATATTAAACAAAAAATCATTTGCAAAGATATAAAGAACCTTATTACGTAAGATAAAATGTAGCCACACTTAAATAATTCATATGTATATAGCACTTTGCATTGAAATTTAATGAGGGAAACATTTGTAACAATGCTTAAGGCATGTATGTATACTTGTATACATTTATACATGTATCAATGTGCACATAAAGCAGACAAGAGTAGGAAGCATCCTCGACATTTGAATGAGCCTGAAAGCACGATGACACTGAACTTGCATTTGTAGTAGTAAATGAAAGAAATTAGAAGAAAGAAAGTACTTATTAGCAATGCATTTATCAAAGGGAAGCATAAAAATATGGATCCATGTAAACATGTATACATGCATGGATGTGTACATGAGTCCACGTAATTTGGTATGTAAACAAGAATCTATATATGTGCCTGCATGCATAAAGTTAGAAATGTCAGAAACAATTTGCATTTGTAGTATTAAATAAAAGAAAACAGGAAAGATTAATTATTTATTAGCAATGCATATATTGAAGGAATGCATAAATATACGGATGAATGTAAACATCTATGCATGGAGCCACGTGTACATGAGCCCATGTAATTTGGTATGTAAACAAGAATCTACATATTCCTGCGTGCATAAAGTTAGAAATGTCAGAAACAATTTGCATTTGAAAGATATACAAAAAACATTTTTGATCAAAACAAACGAATAAAACATTATTGTTTTTTGAACAAGAAATATTTGTTAAATCTGATGATACATTTTAGTCTCCAAGAAACTGTGATACGTGCTCTTAGGTATCTGTGCATGTATACATGGAAATATTTGTTAAATCTGATGATACATTTTAGTCTCTAAGAAACTGTGATACGTGCTCTTAGGTATCTGTAATAAACAGGATTTAGAAAAAACATTTTGAAAAGAACTCTTGAATACAACTAGATGTTATGATAGTTATTTTGAAAGCCCTCAGTGTTTAATTGCATAACCTTGATATTTTCTTCATTTTTTCCTCTGTCTGGTATGGTGTGAATTTTGTTGTGATGGATGAAGGTATATTTGAGCTATAGATAGATAAAGGTATATAAGGGTAATAAAGAAGAATGAGCTATGTAAGTGCAACAAAGAGAGGGAATTGAGAGAATGATGAGATGCAAGTAAGGTATATGAATGCATTATGAAAAGTATTTGATATGGGAGACAAGGATATGCAACCCTCAAAGTGAGAATGAATGGAATGTAAATGGTAGGAATTTATCATTTTTGAGTTATATGCTAAAAATTAAATGTTAGAAATAAAAATTTGAATGAAGGAGTTGGATTGAATAAAAAAGGGAATGGAACAGATTGGTGTGATGTAAGGCAAGCATATAAATGGATTTTGAAATGTATTTGATTTGAGAAGGAAGGACGTGGAAGGGTAGAAATGGAAATGAATGGAATGAATAGGGTATGAAGTGATCATTTCTTCCAACAAAGGGTGGAAGAATGTGTAGTTTGTTATTGGTTATGCTTTTTAAAATCATCATAGGGCTAAGAGTCTCAATACAAACACAGGAAGAAGACTCATGTCACATTTCTCACTCTCCTTCGTACTGAACAAGGTGCCGAGATCCTTGAGGTTCCTCGAAATGTGACAAGAGAAGAATAGATATAAAAATATAATGGTGTTTAAGGAAATTGCCCTAGAATTTATATTGCAATAACTTGAATATGACCTTGAAAAATATTTGAAAAGTGATAAAATATTTAACAAATTAGAGAGAGATATATTTCCTAAAATGAACTCTAAAATAACATATATGATTTTTTCTTGTCTTCATAGTGCTAATACTATTCTGTAATAGCAGTTGCAATGAATCAAATTGCACAATAAAACAATACAGTAAGAAAAATACTACGCACACTTGATAATAGTAAATCACTTTCAAGAGGCAAGCTCTAAAAGTCTCCAAGAAGAACACAATTCAGAAAATGATGATAATAAACTATCTTAGAAGTCACCCAAGCTAGTGTAGATTTAAAATATGTAAATATATGCACATTTTGTTTTTGAGCAGCCAACATCTTATATGTAACCATTGGAATGATTAGATCGTCTGTAGTAGAAATTCAAACAGATACATCAAGACGGATCAGCATTACGAAAAACTTGTTAGAAAACACAATATGAAAACAATTAATATGGCAGGTCATGAAACTGGGAAAATGCAAACGCTGATGTGTTAGAAAACAATAAATGCATGGACAGAGAAAAACGTAGAGCTATTCACAGATATATGCATGGATGCATTGACAGACACATGTATACACAGAAAACAGAATAACATGGACAGATGGAGAAATGAATACATGCATACATGGATCCATGCATATTCACATATAGCTACAAATGCATATGTTACATGGAAAGATGTATTCATATGAACATGGAAATATGGATGAATGCATATATGCATATATTCATGTATGGACAATATGCATGATTGTATGTCAACATATAACTTTTGATTTTTTTATATTGGAAAATTAGGATTTATCTGTTTACATTTATCAGAATAGCTTTATAGATCATTATTGTTATAGGAAATCAGTGAAATGTGATCGCATAGATTGATTAAATAAATATAAGCAAAGGCATAGTTTATAAAAGTGGCAAGTAGAGGTACGCAATCCATGAGTGCAAATTAAATGCATTGAAATATCAGGAAAATGCGAACACACAGAGAGGTCAAAATAATTGAAGCAAATGCATCAAATGGCATCTGTCTGTTGGCGAAGGTGCTGGTATGGCTTGGTGGGCATGTGTGGCCAGCATAGGTGCACAAATACATATGCACATGTTGTACATGCACACATGTATAGATGGAAAACAAGAGAACTGTTTAACAATCCCATGAAACATTGTCTTTCTATGCATCCATGCATACAGGAATGCATGTATATATGTGTGCATGTAATTATGTATATATGTATGCATGTATCTATGTTACCATGTATGTATGCATAAATCGATATATGCATAATTGCATCTATGGAAACACAGATACATAATGAGCTGAAGAAAAAGAGATATTTATATATGCATATATGGAACCATATAAAATTGAAATATGCTTAGCATATTGTAATCAATGAGTATTTAGACTGAACACCTTGAAACTGGCATGTTAACTGTGTCATTGTTAACAAGTTTGCGGTGCTTGTTTACCCTTGTAAAAATGCATATGTAATTAATTAGGTAGTTGTTAATTAGTCTTTAAATACATAATAATTTAAAGAAAGAAATAATGATAGTTACCATGATATCTGAGAGAACTTAAATGCTTGGTGGCAGAAAATAGGTTTGACTGCATTGTTTTGTTTATCTGTGTGCAAATGAAAATTTGTATTGTGCTATGGTAAATTCTCTAGTGCATTAGGTACTTTAAAGCACAATTTTTTGGATGTTGCTCTTGTTCCAGGTATGATTCTTTTCGCAGGTTATAACTATTTACTATTGTATTAGTTTCCCATTTTTTTTCTACAAATGAATGAATATGTAAACAAATAATCATATATAATAGTTTTTCTTTGATGAGTTTTGTCAAACAGGTCACCTGTTTTCTGTATACTCCCATTGTTTGCATTTATGCCTATGGGGACAATAATCATGACTTTTAACAAAATCCCTCTATCCTTTATGCTTTGATGACAACGGAAAAGGTCAAAGCAACACACTGTCGACTTATTCTTTGGGAGCATAGCTGAAGGTACATATTTCATTGATGCAAAATTACTGAATGGCATCTGACTAAAGAGGAGGCTGTTTGGATTTCTAATTAGTCTTTGAATATAGAACAATTAAAAGAGAGAAATAAGTATAATTATCCTTGGGCGCATTTCACATTCACGAGCTACTTGATACATGTATCCATAGATACATGGATGTGGACATCTATCATGGTATCCATAGATGCGTAGATACATGTATCTATGAATAGATGTATCCATAGATACATCGAGACATATATGGATAGATGCCTGTATAGATATGTACATAGAAGCACAGATACATATATGCATGGATGCATCTATAGGTAAAAGAATACATAGAGACATAGTTGCATGGATAGATAGATGGATGCATAGTTGGATAAATAAATGCTTAAATATGCATGTATGGAAATATTCATGGATTGCATTTCAAGTTGCATAGATACAGATATCCATGGTTGCATGTATACATAGATACATGTATTGCAGTACAGATGGATGCATGTATATGTGTATACATAGATGCATGTATTGCAGTACACATGGATGCATGTATATGTGTATCTCTAGGCAAGATGCATAGATGCATGTAAATAGAAGAATTTTGTGAAATGCCATAGCTATTGTCCTCATAGGCACATGTGCAAAAAATGAAAGCATAGAAAAGGCAAGTGAAGTGTTTGACAAAACTCGTGGAATAAATGTGGATGCATGAAATGTTGTTCAAAAGGGACTATGTAAAAACCCTTTACTCTATTTTGTTGATTGCATCGCAGCCCTGTAAAGACTATAAATCTTCAGTTGCTGTAGAACTGTGCCATAGAGAGCTTTAGAACCAATGTGTTAGTAACCTGTGCTGTAACGAGAAGTTTGGAACAATGTAAACCTAAATTGTGCAATTGTAGCAAATTTTTCAAGAAAAGAGTACAGGGTGAGTTTTTAGAATATTTTTCTCTTTTCAGAATTGCAAAATGCAAGTAGGGTTTCAAAGTGCTTTAAGGCATTCTTATAGTTTGATTATAAATTGATATTTTAAACTACTTTTAGTATTATCTATTCAAATTTCTTGTTCAAATGAGGAGGTTTCATCTGTGTCTGATAGGAATTATGTAGAAACCCTCTTGTCCATTTTACTTCATGCATGTGAGCCCTGTAAAGTTTCTATATTTTTAATTACTGCAAAGCGGTCCCATAGACAGAGCTTTGGAATCAAAATTATGTCAACGTGTGCAATAATGAGAGTTTTCTCCTTGAACCTTGTTATATATTCAAAGACTAATTAGCAATCCAAACAACATCCTCTTTAGTCAGATGCCACTCAATGCATTGAGTTTGCATCAATGAATTATGTACCTTCAGCCACTAGTTCTAATCAAAGCATGCATATGGACTCAAAATCAAAAGCTCTTTCCTGTGAACCCATTTTTAATTTGTGTATGCATTTGAGTGGAATGCTTTTTAACCAAAAGCATCGGCCAATCACATATCAGCATATAACATATTACTTTTTTTTTGTATAGTTTGAATTTGGAGAGCTAATTTTAATATTGGAACATTAGCATTTATCTATTTTTCTATTCGTCTGAGTGGCTTTATAAATCATTATTGTTTTAAAAATTTGAGAAAATGCGAACGCATAAATTGAGTAAATAAATTTAAGCAAAGGTATAGTTTAGAAGTTGGTGGCTAGAGGTACATAATCCATGAATGCAAATTTAATGCATTAAAATATCAGGAAAATGCAACTGCAATGCATGAATAGAAATTAAATGCATTAAATGGCATCTGGCTGGAGGTGAATGTGCTGGAATGGCTTGATGGCCACATGTGGACAAGGTACTTTGGTCATTTAATATAGAGATAAGGCACTTGCTATGCATCTCTATTACTTTTTGTGTGTTGTTTTCCTGTTCTATAAGCCTGTGTTCTCTAATCCTAAAGTCTGTAATTGCTTTGAGCTTTTTTGCTATCATGAAAGCATAAAGGATAAAGGAATTTTGTGAACTGTTATAGTTAATGTCCTCATAGGAACATATGCAAAAAATGGAAGCATACACAAGAGAAGCGGATTGTTTGAAAAAACTCCTCAAAGAAATGTGGTCCCATGGAATGCAATAAGTGTTCATAATGGACACTTTGTTTTTACATGTTAACTTTGTCACATAATGCAATTTGACATGAAGAATGTTGAAGCCATGACATGAACAATACAACCATTTAACACTGAACTCTATGCCTGTAATAAGTATTGCAAAAGCTCTAAATGCCACAGATGAAATAATATGAATAAAATTTTAGTTTCTGCTTTTCTTGAAATGCAATGAAAAAACTGCTATAAAGGCATAACACAAGGTTGTGTAACATATTGCCACTCCTGTTTCTAATTTCTTTGGACATGAATGCTTTACACATTTGATTGCAATAGTAACATGTCTAGGAAAATGGAACAATAAAGATCATAAATAAATAGTTTTAAGTCTGAGTATGTATGTAGCTTGAAACATATAAGCTCGACTTGGCATTTATGAAAACAACTGTTGTTTACAGTAAAAGAGCTAATTACTATTCCTATATGCAATATCCATAGAACAAAATAAATTGCTACAAGGCTAGAGTGGGACATCCATAAATGCATGCACACATGTACAAGCAATTGCATGCAGGTATACGTAAAAGCTTAAATGTATACATGCATAATAACTATTTATTGCCTCAAGTAACTTGTTTATGGGTCTGGAGTGTGCAACCATAACAAGATCTACTCAGTGACCATAAACTCTTGAAAACATAACAAACAGAGAACGAACACTGGAAAAGCTAAGAACGACATAATGCAAAAAGGAACATTAAAACTATATAGTTTAAATGGCATTATGCATCGGGGGCCAATAATTATTGAACATATATGTCAGACGTACATAGACAACCACTATTTTTGTATGTACAAAAAACAAAATTAGATTTTCAGATGTCCATATTCAAGTAGACTTTAACATAGTAACCTATAAAAGTGTCTAAATGTATAATAGCAGTAAAGTATTTTGAAACCAAAGATGTCTTTAACATGTGAAAACCAGTGAAATGTCTAAGAGCATTGAAAGGCGAAAAAGTTAAAGTGTGAACAATGTAAATATGTAGTTTTGTATTCGTAGTTCCCTGTAAAGCCAAGAAAATGCTACGTATTAGAAACATAGTTTGTATGGATGGTGATTTGAGCAAAAGATTACATATGAATGACTTTTTTACCTTTTGGTGATGTTTCCTGTCTATTTGCCAATGCAAATGGCTTCAACAATGACATTGTTTTGGTCAAGGCTAAAATGTCCTTCAGCACTGAAGTCGCGTAGGATGAATATCACTGCTGACTTGTCATTGATATAGTCCTCATAGCTGAGGTTTTGCAGTTTGGGCAATAGACGGTGCATGGTGACCTGGTCAATTGAAGACTGAATTGTTTGATTCTCATAAGTTGTAATGGTAGTTTTAAGTTGCAAACAGAATGTATAATTGACTTGTTGGTTGCACTGTTTGCAGTGAGCAGTTTTTTCTTGGAGTGTTGCCATAGCCAGTGAACTTGCATTTGCATTTTGGACAGCATGCATGAAATGGATTCAAAAATGCATTTGCTGCTTTTAGAGTACCAGAAACCTATAGAATATGGTTCTAAATTGTTAGAGGAAACAAAAAATACAGGCTCAGATGCGATAGTTTAAAAAAAAATGAATGTTGTTACCTTAAAAGTTGAATGTAGCAGGGTGTTGAGTCTTTCCAAGCTTCTTTTGTCATTCAAGTTACAAATGAATGTTGACCGACACGTGTGAAACGTGTTCTTTTGATCTGTTTTCCTTACAATATTCTTGAAAAGCATTGCAGGTGTTTTATTTGTATGCAACTGGTCTTCGATTGCAAAGTATTGTTGCTCATATGTTGACCGTAATAGCACCTGCGATTCAATGAGAGAATTAGATTTTGTTACGAAAATTGTTATAGAGACCATTGTCGAACGAGAAAAGGTTGGCACTGAAAGAACAGGGAAAAGTTTTGAAGACTGAAATACCTGTGCTCTGTCTATGTCACTGTGGCCATCTTTGATGTCAACTACAAATTGGGTACCCATTTTCTTGGCACCAACTACTAGTGCAGCTATTGTGCCAGCTGGGTACTCATTTATAGTTGTTAGCAGTTGGCTGATAGTCGTACTTGGAATAAATTTGTACTCTTGATAGAGGCGTGGGATGTTTTCAGTGGTGCTAATGTCTGTTAAAATCAAAATGCAGTCACAGTCACCCCTGTCATAATCTGTCCTAGGTGCGACTTGGAAATCTGAGATTGAGATAGCTGATCCCGGGACTATTTTAGACTCATGTTTATACACAAGGTTTCCACTAACATTTAACGTAATTGTCATTTCTGCTTTCTGATCTGTTAAATCAGCACACAACATTTCCCATGTTTTGTTGGCCTTATCCAATGTTGCTTTGTAGACAACAAGCACATCACCTTGGAAGGTGTCTCCAGCTCTTTTCGCATTTAGCTGTTCGATTGAAACAATCTTAGGTTTCTTGACTCTTGTCCTACAAGGCACAAGGATAATGTCAACTGAATGCTAATTTAATATTAGCAAGTTGGGCAAATGGCAGTACAATGAAGAACGAAGCACTTTACCGTTGTGCTGAGTCTTCTGTGCAATTTGCAATTGTTTTACCTATCTTTTTGATACATCTTTTGGCGTCCTGCAAAGAATTGGAACAATGTTATTTGAATATTTGTGATATGGCTAAATGAGTATGAAGGAATAATACTATGAGTGCTTTACCGTTGTGCTGATTCTTCTTGCGAGGATTGTATTTGCTTTGCCTGTCTTTTAGTTTCATCCATAGATCTCCTGCAAATAATGGATATAGGATTGAAAAAGGCAATGCAAAGCATAAAAGTGATATAAGCTATAAGTTCTATAAAGTTGAATTTGTCTGTTAGGCAATATGCAATTTTAGGAAAATTGGATTGTGATCAGTCCAATATGCTTCTGACTTATAGATAGAGCATATATTTGTAGTCGTATTGGACCAAATGTGGTCAATGATTGACTTGCCCATGCTATGTTGTTGGTCCAACATAAATTGTATATTGTTCTGCTGCATATAACTGTGAAGTATTTTTTTGCTTTTGCTTTCAGAAAACATGTTCACATTAAAATCGCCTAGAATGTACAACATGTTTTCTGAATTTGTGGATGCAATAATTATTTGCAAGATTGTGATTACTTCATCTATGGCAGTTGCAGGTCTCGCATAAATATTACAAACATTGAGTTCATTGTTAGATAGCATTACTGTTGATGTGATGGCCTCAATATTTGATGTTTCATGTTGTTTTGATTTTGAAAGGAATAGATGTTTCTTGGTTAAAGTTGCTATGCCATGTATGTTATGCATAGAAAAGCTATCAAAATACTGCAGCAAGATATTTAGCTCGAAGGGTTGCATATGTGTTTCTTGGAGACACAAGATATCAGATTGCATTATGCTATAGTCATTGACAATGTCTTCTGCATGTGCTTTCAAGCTACGAGTGTTCAATGTACATAGGAGCAAATGTGATTTTTTTACCGAACATGTGCTTTGGTTATCAAATTTCCATTGTGCATATGTCTAGAGACGAGACATTTCTAGTTGTATTTTTTTTTTAACTTTAAAGTTTTGTGTAGTTAAAGGTTGTAACAAAAATAATGATTCTGCTAATTTTGTTCATGATAGAGCTGTATAGGTTAGCCCATGCTGTCTAATGCCTGTCGGATCAAAATCCAAGGCCTCCATTATTAATCCTTGGGATCGATGTATGGTTCGTGCACATGCTACTTGTATTGGGAATTGTTTCCTAATTGTAATTTGCTTGTTTGTTGTTATTTTCTGGATTGGCCTAGCAATGCGTTGTATAGGCACCCAGTCTTTGTCAATGATAGTAGAATAGCATTGTGCTAGTTTTGTGCGTTGATAGTGTCTGATTGATGGGTCATTAAATTTAATCCAGACAATATCAATATTGTTTTGTGTTGTATATGCTTTAAAAATTCCATCTGAACCGTTAACGAGGCCATCTTGAACATTATAGTTCCCTGCATAGAGTTCAACAAGAATGTTTGGTTTTAAGCAAATTTGTAATGGAAGTGTCGTTGTGTGACTGTATACTCGTAATGCATTAAGGTCCTGCTCAAGTTCATCTATTGCATCTAGCACTATCATTTGGGCTGGAATGATTGATAGCATTTTGTTGTTATGTGCTTGAACATCAATTCTCCTATAGAAAAGGTGTGGAAGCAATGGATCAAATGGTACAGGACGAAAGCAAATTTTGTTAAGATAGTCTATGTCATGAGTTGTCTGAATGCCTATTCATAGTCTATTAAGGATTGAAATAAATATTTCATCTTTTTGTCTCATGGTAGTCACCAATGAATAGCACTTTATATGGTCTTTCCAGAAACTATAAGGCATTAATTCAATTGGAGTAGGCCTATTTTCAAAAACCACAGAGTCAAGGATAGGTTATGCCTGGTAAAGGTCACCACAAAATATTGTATCAAGGTTTCCAAAGTATGTTGTAGGAATTTGCATTATGTCTCAAAGTCTTCTATCAATATACCGTAAGAATGTTGAGCCAACTAATGATATCTCGTCTATAAGAAGAATGCGCAATTGATCATAGTGCTTTGACATAGTGTCAAGCACTTCAGTGTTTAGTGGCAGGAATTCTGATGTGTTAAAAGGTATGTGAAATGCTGAAGTGTAATGTGAATCCCCCTATGTTATATGCTGCTTTACCTGTATATGCAGTTAATAAGCCCTTGGGTTTGTCTGGATCATTGTCAACAGAATTGCTATACATGCGAATGAGAGCTTGGTAGATGGCCTTTGCTGTAAAAGTCTTTCTTGTTCCAGCTCCCCCAGTCAAAAACAAGTGCAATGGCTTTTGTGGATTTTTCATCTTTTTTATGAGAACATCTTTAACAATTGCTTGTTGTTCCTTATTTAACATTCGTCTTAACTTGTAGTATTCATTGTTATCTATAATCTGTGGGTGCTTTCCAATTTCAAATCCATTGGAATGCATGGTATTTGGGTTAGAACGACCTATGTTTGGAAGGTCTGTTTGTATGTCATATAGTTCTTTTTGGCGAAGCTTTGCTTGCACTGCTAGGTCAATGAGCTTTTCATCTTCAACAGACTGAAGATCATTTATAGCTTTTTCAATGTCACCCCACGCGGAGTTTGTGCTGTGGATGAACTTTGCACTATTTGTTTGAATGGTTTGTCCATGGTACATGTATGCATGTTCCCAAGAGTCAAAGTTTTGTTTGAGTGTATGCTCATTAATGGTAAATGGAACATAGAGAACCAATTGCTCTCTACAATGATTCTCTATATCAAAGTGTTTGTTAAAATTGATAAACCGTATCACATTTGGTTTGGCCTTTGGTTCAATTGTAGCACCGTATTTGTTGTATCTTGAAACAAATTCTACAAGACATATGTCCACAATTGTTTCAGGACGTTTCAAATAGTAGTCTATAATAGATTTTGCAAGAACATTTTCTGATTCATCTGGCTCATTGCTCAATTGTTTAACAGATTTTAGTATAAATGTGCGATCATTGTCAGATCGTGTATCAATGAATATACATTTTCTTGAACTGTAGTTTAATGGCAGTGACAAAACAATATGTGCAGCTTGTTGTGATGACATTTGTTGCAAGTTAAGCATGGCATTTCCAAGTTTACTCACCATTTGTATTGCATCAATATTGTCTTGCTTGTGGTATGTACGTATTCTTTTGAATGCATATGTCATTGACTTGTCTACTTTTTCAATATATGAGCTACAATACATTGCAGCATCATATGCATTGAGGACAAACTGTGCATCTGTATTAGCTTTCCAAAGATCTGGAATTTTCCTTGAAAAACTATTGTTCCATATCTATGATGGTTTTCTTTGTAAAAAAAGCGTGGGCCTGTTTAATGTTGAGCTCAAAGCTTCAATGTATTCATTGTCAGTTAAGTTGATTTCTTTCAAGAACATTTGAAAAGTGAATGTTTCGTCATAGTTTGCTTTTTGGAGTTTTGCAAAGATGTCAGTGGCATTTGCAGTTATCGCTTCAGTCTTTTCGAGTATTGGTAAAAGTATGATTGACTTTTGCATTGGTGGAAAAGGAAAATTGTATCTATAGAGTCATTTTCTTGATCTCTTGCATTTCTTCGTATGACGATGTTTGTGTAGCATTGCTAAAGCAGGTTCCAAATTTTCAGTGTTGCAAGTAATATACTTATCAACAAAAGCTATGATGTCCGCATTGTTATCTTCTGTGTAGATTGGTGCATTTTTTACCCATATGAGGAAATGATCATGTTCATTTCCTCGATTTTGGAACTCAGTGACTGAGAAGTAATCAATGACATTTCCAAAGAAAGAGTCATTTGTAAGTATCAATTTTTTAATTGCATGTATTCTATGTTTATAGTAACGTGCACAAGTGATAGGGTCTTTCTTGATTAGTTCAAATTTGTCAATGTGTGGTGGGCCATTAGATTCTTGACGGTTTTGTGCTAATTGGTGTAGATTGTGCAACTCTTGTAATGTTTGAATTAGTGGATCCCAATTTTTCTCAACACTAGTGAAAGTGATGAAAAATGTCGGTGGTCCTAGTTGTCGAATCATAGCAAATACATTTTTCTTAAGTTGTTGTGAATAGTCTGGAGAGATTCTTATTCTTTTGAAATCAACATATCCAATATCTGATTTAAGAATTTTTTCTAGATTTGGTTTGTGTTTAACATCTTTTGCAAATAGCTTTCTTCCTTTTAACTGGCCTTTTCGGATTCTTATTGTCATTGTAGACAGTACTTGTTGTATTAGTACCTTAATAGCTTTGAAAAAAATGTTTGTTGTATGATATGCAAATTGTCTTTGTGACTGTAAGAGCTCCCAGTGTATTATTTTATGATATGTAAAGTTTTTTACAATGTCATTATCACGTGGTTTGCCAAAGAATAAAGTTGGGAAATTTATTTCTTCAACATACATGTCCTTAAATATTCCAATTGGATACTTGTCCTCTACAGGTGCAATTTCAATAATCTTGTCTTCCATGTTATGGATACTTCTAGACTCAGTAAATCCATGTATCAATGTTTCTGATGGGTTTTCATTTTCCATTTCACTATCTGATTCTATTTCACTTGTATCTTGTGCACTATTGTCTTCGTTTTCTAGAGTGCATTGGAGAACTTCTTGCCAATCTTGGTTTATGTGGACTTTGTGCATTTTGTATAGTGGTGTCCTTGTTAATTGAGACAAAGCTTGCATGATGACATTTGGGCGCACCATGCCTTTTTGAAATGCATTTTTGTATTGTAGGCACCTTTTCAATGAAACAACAATTGTTTGTGTGTTGTTAATTGATTGTGGTAATGCTATTTGTACAATGTTCATGTCAACAAGAACATTTATAATAGAACCTGTTAGGCCTATTTGAGACCTTTTGAACCCTAGTTCCCAAATTTGTGCAAATGCAATTCTAAGTGAGACAAGTCGTTCTTCTAGCTGAGTTAAATTTTGCACATAACACAATGGTCTATTATTTCTTATTTTCTATGGGGTAGCATACTTTGGAATAGTGGACTGTTTTAATGCAAAGTAGCATACATGGCATATGAAATCTGTGAATGATAAGGAATCTGATTATAATAGCTTACAGTATAGTTCTTTTTGTTTTTCTTTGAATGTCCTAATGTCCTTGTGGAAACAGAGCACTTGGCAAATTGCACATGGGTATTTTGGTGTGTCTTGTATTGCTGTTTTATAATTTTCTATTGGTGACAATGTTTTTGTTTTCTTTGGACTGGCAGGTATATTTTCTTTTCTAATCAAGTTCTTCAGGTGATTAAGTCTTATTGTTGATTTATGTTTAAAATTGTTTGTTGTGACAAATGGTGTCAAATTCTACTTGATTT
>VDFB02105785.1:335261007-335337855 GCA_007258455.2 Sequoia sempervirens
CACTCTCTCCCACTCTCCCACACTCTTTCCCACTCTCTACCACTCCCACCCTCTCTCACCCTCTCTCCCACAAGCATACATACATACATATAGGCATACATACAAGCATGCATGCATACATACATACATACATGACACACCAAGATACATATACATACAAACATATCAACAAACATTCAATAAAGTGGAATTTAACTAAAGGAAGACATAACGCGAGCATGATATGTGTTGCTAGACATGTTCCTCGAAGAAACAAAAAATGTCAAAACTAGCACATAACGTGAGTGCGTTATAACGTGCTCGCATTATATTTTTCTTTGGAAATCTCCAAGCCTTAGCTTTGGCATTTTCCTTGGAATACCAACCCAAAGGCTTGGAGGACATTTCCAACGACTAGAGACTATTTTTACAAATTCTACAATTTTTCACATAATTGGGTTCATGGTCACCGTCAAGATTTCATCTGGTTCAATATCGACAAAATCGAACACATGGGTAATGTTAGGTTCTCTCTTAGCTTTCCAACAGTAATTTTTTTCTTCACGACAATGTTAGCCTTTCATCCATAATTTCTTTTGTTTGTCATCTATTTTGTCACTTGATGTTTAGTCTTTTTACGTCTCTCAAATTAACCATTCATCAAAATTTTAAATAAATTACATTTTAAACTGAACTCCATTCTAAATAATTTAAAAATTAAAATTAAAAAATCTATTACTTTCCAAAATTTGTAGGGGGCATGTCCAAAGTATACTTTTAAGGAAGTTCCCGGCTTAGAAAATTAGTAAAAATCAATTATTCATTAAAAATTATTAGAAAATCGGCCATCAACTAGATACTATTAGCTAACTTCTCACCATATCGATTTTAAGAAATACTACAAAAAATTTCACTGTGCTAGGGTCGTACAAGAGTTGCTATGTTGTTTTTCTAACAAAAACAACAACAATTTGTAACACATCCTCTTTTAGACTTAATCTCAGCCATTTTCAAAATAAATTAGTAGTTTAGAAAGTAGACTCGGAGCACTTTGATCCTTGTTTTTGTTCCATCTCAAAATTTTGAGTGTACCTATCCTCAATTTCATGTCCAAGGTCAGTATTTCCTGATTTCAGAAAAAAAAGTGGCCACTTAAGCCCCCTTTTTGGGAACCATCTTGGTGCACTTACCCTATACAATAGATATTTGGAATCAAGATATTGTTGATTATGTATGAAGACATTCAAATCTCATTGGATTAAATTTTTGTCATCAACCTTATCTCCACACCTAACAATCATTAATAAATCCACTTAATAGTGTAATTAAATTAATTAAATTATTTTTATTATTTAATTAATTTAAATATTTCATCATGTATAAACCCTCAAAATTAATAAATTAAATTTGAAATAATCACTTTATAATTATAATAAATTAATGATAAAATCAGGGCAGAGTGCCTATGTCGATTAGCTAAAGCATCATGTTGTAGGAAAGAGGTCACGAGGTCTAGTCTCCCCTCTGTCCTCGTGGTACCAGAGGGTGTGGCGTGCCAACATCATCGGTCACATGAAAAAAATTTACCAAGCGCACAAGGGTCTACTCGATTCCTGCAATCTAAAAAAAAAATCATGATAAAATCAAACAAAATCCAATAATCAGTTAACTAATTGTTCAAGATGATTAATAAATCATCAAAAAAGGAAACTCATAAAATAAAGTAGTTAATTGTTTGAGAAAATAAAATAAATTCAATAAATTAGTTCATTGACTACTAATAACGAGCTTATCCTTATCCACATTGTTGATCCTTACCCACATCCTCCCACATGCTCGAAAAAGCTATAAATTGAGATCAATCCTTCATCTTTCACTAGCAATTCCAGTTTAAATGTATAACTTATCAAGAATTCTCTATTTAAGGTTTTTGTATGGTGTTAAAGTAAATAGTTTTTAATTTTATTAGAATTCCTATTTTATATTGTTTTAGCATTGCATGCTTACATTTGGCATGCTCAATGGGAGCCTATCTCAAGGATACCTTTCACTTGCAAGATCAATTTGTTGATTTGTTTTATACAGGTTTGAGGGTCACCCACTCAAATGGTATGAATGCTTAAATAGTGATGGTCTATGATTCATTGTCCATAGATTTTAAAGGCCTATTTGGTCTCTTGATTTTTGTTTCATCTTTTATTTTGCATCTTAATTATAATTGTTCAATTTTAAGCTTATTTATTTGAATAGAAAGATAAAGAAGCAAGTCACCTTTTACTTGTCATTATCATGATTTTTGTGTTCTAAATTTTTATCTCCATGGACAATTACAAACAACAACAATGCAAACATTCTATTGAACTAATCACATTATTTATTGTTTTCAAATTCCTTTAAGGCATTTTAATCAAACATTCACTATATTTTGTTTGTTTTGGTATTTCCCATAGGTGTTTGGATGAAATTACTGCATATTTTTTCCTAAAACGTCATTCTTTCGTTATGTTATAATGAATATTTTATGTGTCATGCTCATTTCACAATATTTTGAGGTATTTTGGCTAATATTTGCATGTTTTGTTGATTCTATAGCTTTCCTTGAGGTGTTTTAATCAATAGTTTATATTATTTTACCACTCAAATGTTCATACATGAGCTAAAGCTTTCATCTTAGCATAGGTGCTAAGACATGAATATTTTTCTTGGCTCATGAAATGCATCTTATATAATATGATTTGACTCAAAATTGAAATGCCTCCCAAATTATCAATATCTATGTAAGTGTCATTGTTTTACTCATCTATGAATGCTAACCTATTGAAATTGGAAAAAATTGGTGTGGGCATATTTTTAAGTACATAGTTCATTATTTTTCACAAATCAAATCACATTAAATTTGAATGCCACAAATGGGACTACCATTATCCATTCTTTTGAATGCCTAACTACAAAAAAAAACGTTTTGTATTCTCTCCCATGTAGGATGTTATTTTTTGGTCTCTAGCATACAAAAAAATGGAGATTTTATAATGCATTGTCGTAGAAGATTTTTTCCAAGTTGGTGGCAATTAAAGAAAAGAGTTATCTCATCTTGGCGTAGAAAAATTATATAGAGGTTGACTTCAAAGAAAATATATCCATTTACCATGCTTTTATGCATACTACAATCCCTTATCGCACAAACATCTTATTGAGATAAATGCATATTTGGAAGAAACTTCTTAATTGAATCTATGGTAAACAATCTTGAAAATTAGGGATTTATGGCAAACTTCTTTGAATTTTATTTTTCTATGAAGAAGTGTGGCACTATCATAGTTTGAATTAGGTTTTGTTATTACTTCATACATTTTTTTTTTCATGGATTATTATTTTGAAAATAAAAATTTAAAAATTTAAAATGTAATTTTTTATTGCCTTACTTTTATTTATTGTTGTGTGAACTAATCACATTTTCTATAGGTTTGTTTGTCCTTTTTTCCCTTTTTGTAGGTCAAAGTGTGAAGAATCATATTTTAAAACAATTAACAATGTTGTCTTATAATCACAACCATCTGAGTCTCACCATTAAACATTTAAACAATTTTCTACCACCATCGAAGGCTAATCTTCAAATGTTTAAGAAGTTGTTATAACACAATTTAATTTAAATGAACTTAGTTTTCATTTTAGTTGTTTTTCGTGTATGCCCGGGACTTGGAATTTCATGTATGCTCTCCTCTCGCACCACTTGAAAATCTTGAGGATCAAAAGTAGTTCCAAGTTTTGTTATTCTTTTTAGCATGCTTGTGAAATCCCAAAGAAGTGGGGTTTGTAGGCTCTTCTCTCACATGCTTACATAATCTTGAAAATTAGAAACAAACACTTCTTCCTTTTCTTTTTAGGGGGGCTACCTTGGATTTTATCATGAAGGGAATGACCTTAAACCTAGTGTTCTAGTGGGGCATAAATAGTAGGGGTGAATCAAAATGCACGCCTCTTGGAAGTGGAAATATATCATTTTGGGCCTAGCCCCCAAGCACTTTATACCTTGTGGATGTGTAAAAGAAGAGTGGATTACCCTCTCCTCTAAGTCTTTTGACTTTTTTTTTCATTTTCATATAATCAAGCCTCACATACCCTTGTAGTAGATTGAGGATACCCACTAGTTAAGCATGTAAATCCTCATTTAAGATCCTTTGACCATCTTCTCTTGTAGTACACTAGATGTAGATCACCCTAGGAAGTGATTGTAGCAAGTCGTGAACATGCATTTGTAGTCCTTCCATGTGCCAAGTTATGGGCGAGGCATTTTCCCTTGCACCTTGAGGTCTCGATTAAAGGTTGAGTCTACCCACGCCTCAAAGGTGGTATATTTATGAGCCTACAAGGATTGATATACCCACTTGACTAATTTAGTCTTATTCATGTGTTACATATTTATCAATATTTAGATATCAACCCTCCTCACTTTAATCCAAAAAGGTGAAATGTATCCATTTTGAGCCTTAGAAATTTTCTTTGTTTGAGTCACAACTTGGTTTACAATAAGAAATTTTTATCCAAAGTCAAAAACCATTGTCATAAACTTGGTCTTAAATTAGAGTCTAACTTCTTCAAACATAACAATGATGATGATAACCTTGTCAATTAAAATAAATATATTGATAAACCCTTTGACAAAATTATATCAAGCAAGCTAGCCATCTTAAGTAGGAAAGAAAACATCCATGGTTAGGTACCTTATAGGCATAGAATCAAATTATTCACCAAAGTATATCCTTAAACATCTAGCTAGGGGAAACCTTTCAAATCCTAAACCATTAAATCCTTCACCAAAACTTATGAACCCTCATCCTTCAAGGCCCCCATCAAACCCAAAAATCCCAAACCATTGAGTCCACCCAAATGTATAATCATCCATCCATCTACCCCTACCAACCCAGTAAACCCTCCACCTAAACTCATAATTCCTCATCCATTAAGCCCCCTATTTAACAACAAAAACCCAAACCATTAAACCCTCCATCCATCCATATCAATTCTAATTCTAATTCATCCATCCCTAAAAGTCATAATCACTTGACCAACGAGCCTCCTAGCCCAAATATCCCTTGTGCCAACACCCACTAAGATGAATATGTTAACTAATAATGCACTTTTATATGTGTGCTTATACCCACCAACTTAGTCATGGTAATTTGTTTCATGTCAACACTTTCTCTCATGTCAAGAAAACAACAATCAATCTTGGGAAAGCATTAGTTGGTGAAAATGCTCTCTCAAATGCCTTCTTAACCCTCTTGAATGAATTTACACTTTATACATTTGCAAATTCTTTAGAATGAATCTATACCTTACATGTCTATTAGTTTGAGTTTATAGTATTAGGTGGAGATTATTTTTTGCTAAAAAAAATCAAGTTGTAGCAATCAAAATCTTATAGACCTATTAGAAAATGAAAGTAGATTTAGATATTCAAGCCTCTCTTTGATTTCATCATTGCTACCTAAATGTCATTTATTCAAAGAATAGTGTGGAGCCATTGGTTTTTGCTATGAAAGCCCTAGTTAGGGCTTATGTTATAAATTAATTAAG
Organism: Sequoia sempervirens; assembly: GCA_007258455.2. Classification (NCBI taxonomy): domain Eukaryota; kingdom Viridiplantae; phylum Streptophyta; class Pinopsida; order Cupressales; family Cupressaceae; genus Sequoia; species Sequoia sempervirens. The sequence continues at coordinate 335,266,564 of VDFB02105785.1, forward strand.
TTATCAGATTTGGTACCCAAAATCCCATCACCTTTTTTGGGAGTTTTGTCCCACTTTATCTTGCATTGAGTAGATTCCTTGTGAGTATTTGATTCCAAGGTATGCTTACGAGGAAACTAACTTGTATATACTCTTGCAAAAGATTAATTAGGACTATATTATTAGGGTTTTGACATACATTGTCTTCCACAAGTATGTCTTCTTCATCTCCCTTTACTTGTAGTGCTACACAATATCACAAAAGGATTATTTTTTTTCATTGATGAGAATAGTTCTCTCCTTTTATTTCATTTAGGTATGCCATCTTGAATTGTTAACTCATGGTGAATTTACCTTTTTGAGCCCTTTGTCAAACTCCATACTTCAAATCTCCAAAGACAAACAATACTTATGTAATCTTGATGATGTCCAAGTATATTGGTTTCTTTATATTACAATCCCCTTAAGAAGTTGGGGGAAATTGGTTGACTAAAATGTTCAATCCTTATGATTTGTCTATAAGTTAGTTGTGCTTGGTTGCTAACCAAGACAAGCTCTTTTTCTATGGTCACTTCAATTCTCTTATCTTACTCAAAAGGCATGAAAGCAAAATATTTTTTGTTCAAAGGCTTTTCAATTTCCCCTCAATCTTTGAAACATTTTACACTCTCTTGTTCTGAAGTAATTGACCTCTCTATCATTGCACTATCACCTTAATGAGCCGAAATTCTAAAAAAGACTTCTTAATCAAAAAAGAAAAAATCTTGCATCAACTTCATAATTATTCTCTAAATTTCTATCATATTTAATATTTTTCTTTATTTACATCATTCTATATATAAATAAAACTGATAAATAAAATAATATATTTTTTTATTAATTTTTCTATTTATATTTCCTGACATATTATTTAACATATAATTTATTATTACCATAATAATTATACCTCCTTAAAATACTAGCACTAATACATTTAATTTAATTTGCAAAAAACATGGAGTAAAAGACACTTTTTTAACCACAGAGAAGAATTGATAGCTCGCTTTACTTCATCAAAAAAGAATATCACTTCATTTTTAATTTGTAATTTCTATCCAACCAGAAGGCTGAAATAATTAGTTTATTAATTATCCTATTGTGGACAAACTACTTTTCAATCAACTATTAGTTGCACTAAGTAGCCGTCAACAATTGGCATAACATTTCTGCCTATTTTATTATGGCGCTCTTTTTTGCCTAAGAATCGACAATTGTCCTACCCCAATATCAATACCCCTTACCTAGATGCCACGTCAGTAATGGAGGTTTCATTTACAGAAGAAACCCCCGATAATGTGGGTATTGCCCTTTGCACACTCTTCTAGTCTACTCCTTCGCTTGAATCTGAGGCGATTACAAATAAAAGAATGCAGTTAAAATTCCAAAAGAAAACTGTTCACTAGACCAACAACAACCACCTGAAACAACAATTTATATAACTTGATTACAAAATATAACAACTTGATTACAAAATGCCGAATGCAAAAAACAATCTGCAGCTTGATAACAAAATGTTGATTGTAAGGCTGACCATAATAGTCTACAATAACAGCCTGTTCCATTAGGACAGCAACAGTACAGCAAGATCAAAAATACAAAATGTTTGAAACATCATCAAGTAATCAGCTGGCTTTATTGGAATTGGCAATGTCTTCTAATTGATCACAAGAATAACATTTGACATAGTTGAATGATAAGTAGGAGGTATTTCCATGTGTCAAATTGTGAAATTGCTATCAGGTTTCATGAGTAGCGGTTAACAAGAACCCATCTCTCATGATAGCTGAATGAGCTGTTGCATCAGCTTGTAAGCACAAAAGCCCAAATTAATGCTTTATACCATAATTATCACAGCTCTCTCACTCTTGACTCAACCATAGTTATCACATCTCTGTACAGTCTCCATGCCTGCATTCCACCTCGTAAAGCACACATCATCAATTCATTTTAAGTTACTAATGTGATGATGAGTTCACATGCCTGCCTTTGAAAACCATTATTAAATGCAAACGCATACTGATAAATTCAATTTGTTATCCATTCCAACAGATTCCACATTTTATGGAGAAGATTGAGAACTTTGTTTTTCCTTCCGCTCACAATCTCAAGCAGTAGCATGCCAAAACTATAAACATCGACTTTAACTGATATTTGTCCTCACATTGCTTACCCTGGAGCCATGTAACCACTGAACCACATCAACAGAATCCCATTCAGAAAAAAATAATCTTCAGGGAAGTTTGGATAAACCAAAGTCTGTTATTTTAGAATTAAATTTGTCATCAGAGTAAAATGATTATCCTCTTTCTAATGATGAACTACTGAGTGTGGTTGAAATTTAGCATACACAGTTGAATCCAAAAACTTTCATAACTAATTTTCATGAACTGTAAGAAAATTATACCTAACAAAATGTTATTTGCTTTAATATTTCTGTGAATGATTCTCAACCGTGAACCTTCATGAAAAATAGAGAAGGTATTGGATAACACCAATAATGATGATATAGCATTTTTGTCAATCTAACTGTCTATGCGTTTCTGGATCTGTAAAGCCAAGTCTTCACTCCTGTAATTTCTTTCAAACTCTGCAATAATAATAACAATGAATCAAAATAGAAATATAATTTACCAAAAAGAGAAGTGTCCAATCTCTTGTCGGGGAAACATTGATGAACAAGCAATCTTTCATCAACCTCCGCACAATATCCTAATGGCTTCAAAAGGTTTCGTTGCTGAAAATTGCCCGTTAGCTTCACTTCATTCATAAACTACTTCCATCCTGTCTCTAGTCGTTTCCTGAAAGATCAAAGCAAAATTAGAGATTAGCGACTACTTAAGAAATTCCCACAAAAAAGCCTAACTGATCTGTCTCCAGTGTTATTTCAGTTAGGATACAAAATAATCCCACCTTGTATACTGGTCCAAAGCCCCCCTCTCCAAGCTTGTTATTTTCATGAAAATTTTGTGGGGCTTCTGCCGATGCCTCTAAGCTCATGATAAAATGTTGCTGTTCGTGTATGAGTAAGCCCAATTCGGAGGAATATCCATGATAAAATGTGATGATGAGTTCACATGCTGCCTTTGAAAACCATTATTAAATGCAAACGCATACTGATAAATTCAATTTGTTATTCATTCCAACAGATTCCGCATTTTATGGGGAAGATTGAGATCTTCATTTTTCCTTCCGCTCACAATCTCAAGCAGTAGCACGCCAAAGCTATAAACATCGACTTTAACTGACAGTTGTCCTCGCATTGCTTACTCTGGAGCCATGTAACCACTGAACCACACCAACAAAATCCCATTCAGAAAAAAATAATCTTCAGGGAACTCTGGATAAACCAAAGTCTGTTATTTTAGAATTAAATTTGTCATCAGAATAAAATGATTATCCTCTTTTAAATGATGAACCACTGAATGTGGGTCAAAATTAGCATACATAGTTGAATCCAAAAGCTCTCATAACTAATTTTCATGGACTGTGGAAAAATTATACTTAGCAAAATGTTATTTACTTTAATATTTCTGTGAATGATTCTCAACTGTGAGCCTTCAAGAAAATAGAGAATGTATTAGATAATACCAATAATGATGTTACAGGGTTTTTGCCAATCTAACTGTCTATGCGTTTCTGGATCTGTAAAGCCAAGTCTTCACTCCTGTAATTTCTTTCAAACTCTGCAATAATAATAACAATGAATCAAAGTAGAAATATCATTTACCAAAGAGAGAAGTGTCCAATCTCTTGTTGGGGAAACATTGATGAACAAGCAATCTTTCACCACCCTCCGCACAATATCCTAACGGCTTCATAAGGTTTCGTTGCTGAAAATTGCCCGTCAGCTTCACTTCATTCATAGATTCTTTTCTACCCTGGGTAGATCTTGCAGATAGCTTTTTAGTTGCTACTTCCATCCCGTCTCTAGTCGTTCCCTGAAAGATCAAAGCAAAATTAGAGATTAGCAACTACTTAAGAAATTCCCACAAAAAAGCCTAACTGATCTGCCTCCAGTGTTATTTCAGTTCAAGGATACAAAATAATCCCACCTTGTATACTGGTCCAAAGCCCCCCTCTCCAAGCTTTTATTTTCATGAAAATTTTGTGGGGCTTCTGCCGATGCTTCTAAGCTCATGATAAAATGTTGCTGTTCGTGTATGAGTAAGCCCAATTCGGAGGAATATCCATGCCTTTCTGTAGATGAATGAAAACTGGAAAAGATTACAAAATTTGTTGCTAAACTAAAACTAACAGAAATGAAAATTAAATAGAGATAGAAAATTGGAAGCAGCACCTTCGTTGTGGGTAACTAAAGTAACTGGCCTCCCAAAAATGACAGATCTCACTCTTTTTCTCATTGCAATTAGACAAATAACTAACAGCGGAATCAAGCCTCCCACAACTCCCAAAATAATGTGTACCTTTGAGTGCTCTGCAGTGTAGACTCTTTTAAATATAAGCATATCCAAGACATAACCCAACAAAAATTAAAAGAAATGCCTGTGCTTACTCTTTGATTGGGTTCGGCCTTTTGTGCTAGGTGAGTAAGTTGTTGGAGTCCGTGGAAAAGCTTCTGGTGAAGATAACCTTGTAGTGTCCAAAATGGGTATGACTCAAATCTGACCACACAGCTTCCTAACAGAGCACTGCCTCCTGGATCTACCGAACAACAATCCTCCACAGGGTTCCCTGCTTTAAACAAGCATGTTCTGCAATCCTCGATTGATAAATATCTCCAACATTGAGCGAGCCCGTAGAAATTTTGGGATGGGGAGTAGTAAGCCGATCTCACAGCGAATCGCCCATTTGCAGGGTCGTGAGCTAGATTAGACAGATTGGAGAGAAGATTCGAAGTTGTGGTCTGGAAATCATCCATGTTGCCTGAGACGTTACTGGGGTTCCACAGGACAGCATATAAAGACCATAGACTTGTTGAGAGTTTGACCAATGGAAGAAGTGTTAACACTTAACCCTGAACTTAAAGATGTAGGTATTTGTAAACAGATCAGTCATAATTCAGATTAGTGGAATAGTACTGCCGTCGGTGAAAGTCGAATCATTATTGCATTTAGACCATCTTGCTTTGCTTGTAACTCAGATCAGGACTCTGCTCTACAATCAAATTAGATAACCAAATTTTAAAGGCAATATAACTACAGTTCGGCGGAGTGGATTTAAAAAAAACCAGTCGGACCTAACCCTAATACTAATTTCAGCCCTAACCCTAATACTAAGTTCAGCCCTAATTCACCAAAGGAAACCAAAAAGTGGATTTAAAAAAACACACTCGGACCTGTTGCACGCCTAACCCCCTAATCAATATTTGATTCGTCTTGCACACCTAACCCTTAATCAACACTTCGCTGCACATCTAATTTTTCAATCAATTTTTTTTTAATAATCAATACATGAAAATTATAAGTTTAGTAAAATATTTCATATGTATCAATAGCCGCTCATTTGTGCATGTGTATTTAACCACTAAATATTAATTAGAAGAGTTGTGGAACTTGTTTGATGGTCATAGTATATGAGTAGCACTTGCACCCCAGGGGGGTTCAAGGAAAGCGCCGATAGGATTGCAAAGGTGTGGAAGTTAAAAAAATTAATGTTCTTAGATTACAAAGTTTGTCCTAAGTTAATGCTTTATGAGAAAACGTGATCTCAAAAAATATAAGAGACAATCATTTGTGAAAGATAGTCAGCTCTGTCAATTTCTTCAATTAAACAATGCTCAATTTCCAAACCTTATAAAATATAACCTTAGGCTTTTTAAGATCTAAGGAATTCTTGATTAGAAAATTCTAACGTAAATTTGTTGAGTTAATGTCAGAGGTGTAAGTAAAATGTACTGCAAGTAAATTCCTTGATATAGCTTGATGAAAATGAGACAAAATTTGCAAACACTATATGTATGAAATATGAGGATGGAGCTTGTGTATTATATTGTAGCTGGTGCATTGCAGCTTTAGGAGTCTGCAACAACTGATGCAGACTTGTCTGATTGAATCAATTTAGCCACTCCAAACCTTCAAAACTCAGTCAACAATTTTATTTTTTCTCACAAATAGAATGAGTTATCAAATAATTTAAAAAAGAATTAAAAGAAGACTCTTACAATGTCATTCCAGAATATGATTTTTCTGCATTTGCAACCACATTATTGGATAGTAAATTCCTCACTGCTATACATAAAAGGAGCAAAATAGAGCAAACAGAGGTGTGATAGCACCAGTAAGAGGAAATAGAAAAGGTTAACATGGGAGAGTTATGCAAAATTGGAGAAATTGGCTTGGCAGATGAATGCAACAGTCCCTAAAGGATAGTTACAAATTTGGATTTTACACAGATTTTTCTTTACTCATATGAGGAGCATTTCTTCCGCAACCAAATGGAAAATCACGTACAGTAGAGGGCCTTGTGTTTCTGGGTTCCTGAGCACATTCCTCATTAATTGGTTTTTTCTTTGTGTTTATTGACTGAGTAGTTGACCCTGCAACAGGTGATTCTAGTTAGTTTGGTAGGTTTATTACAATAAAGAGTTGTTAGATGAGCAAGATTTGTACTTGTAAAGATGCTACGAAATATGGTCTCCAGTATAACATGAAATAAGCTCAGTCATAACATGGTATTATAATCTGATATCTATTCTCAAAAAGGAAATATGAACACACACTATTCTCAGGAATATCTATTATGCTATGCAACAAGTTATTTTAAGGTTGGACATTAAAATGAACATTGTCAAAAGCCATTAAAGTGAAAGAAGATAAGATCACAATTGGTCATGGCTCATAGTGAGAAGGTTAGCATCTTGAGTCTCGACCTACTCTTAAATAATGCTTGGCTAATCATCTTTTTAGCTACCTCAAACTCAAATTCAAACATCCAAACAACAAAAGTGACACATTTCTTCAAACAAAAAACATTACAATATGAAATGGACATAAACTGCATGTCTGCATTACTGAAGGATGTTTTTGTACTGCAAATTCTTGAAGGAATATAATAATAAATAAATTTACAAATACAAACAAATTATTGATTTGCCCCCTTGGAGTTTAAATTGTGTAGTTGTAAATTTGGGTATTGTGCAGTTTTAACATCCTACTAATACTTTTGATATATAAGAGTTTCCCTAAGTCATGTCCCCTGGCATTGGCTAAAATTTGTAGGGTCTCCCTAGGTATTCCAAAATCTTCCTTGCACAGCCTCAAAATTTAGGAACATTGGAAATCCCTCCAAATCAAGCTCTCTAAGTTAAAGTCATGAGCTTTTAGAGTCCCCCATATGTCATATACTCTCCCTTAGACCCAGCCACAGTTGTGAAAACAGTAAATTAAATATTTATTTTGTCTGTAGAAAGTTTCAAAAAGATGGAATAATGATGATGCATGAGAGCAAATCCCTTCAATAAGGATTGTATCATTTTCCTTTAGTAATCCAGCCAATTGTATTTATTTTAGTTAAATGTGTGTTTGTTGAGGAGATCCACCCTCAAAAGATGTCATTCAACATTATAGGTGGCAATTCTCTTTATGGCATTTTCTAGGCTATCTATCCACTTCCAATATGCAGACAAAAAGGATAGATGTTGGTCCACCAAGTACTTTAATGTAACTTTTCAGGTTGTAAGTTTGTGACAAAATTGTTTATGAAGCCCGTCACAATCTAAATATTTTTCATTTCTACACTCACCTTAATTGCCCCTGATTCATAATCCAACTCAATGTTGTACAAAAGCTAAGTAGCCCTTTGACCGTGCAATCTATGTTAAATTCTTTTATTCAGATTTTGAGTTTTTAGAGATTTTTGTGAACCAGTACAGTGAACATAGCCAGATGGTATGTTTTCCCATTACTGGGATTTTAGCTAAAAACTTAAAAAGAATAATTTTAGATTGATAAAATGGAGCCTCCCCAAAAAGGATTTTGGCAACTGAATTTTGATGGGGTGTCTCAAGGCAACCCAAGCCAGGCTGGGGCTAGTTTTTCCATTTGCAATTTGTCTGGAGATTTTGTGAAAGGTGGCTCTCTTTTATTGGGCCAAAAGACCTATAATGAAGCAAAAAGGGAGGCTCTGATAGCAAGTCATTCTTTGGCCAATTCATAGGGTTGTAATAAATTATTGATATAAAGAAACCCAACAATTGTTATTAAAGGTTTGCAAAAAGCAAGTTGTCCACATTGGAAACTCCATGAACTGCTCAAAGAGGTCATTGCCATCTATAAGAGATTTGAAATGATTTCTTTCTTCCATTGTTTCCAAGAAATGAAAAGGGTGACAGAGTGACAGATTTTGCTTGCTAAAAAAGATATTAAGCTAAAACCCTTTTTGTCACTGATTAGCTCTAATCTCCAATGCCAGGAGGGGATGAATGTCATCATCCTAAAGAAGAAACCCCCATGATTTGTCCTTTCCCTAGTGCCTTTCCTTCAAAACATAGATGGTTTTTTCAATTTTTTAAGTGGCCATGTTTGGCTCATGTCTAAAGATCAATGTAATACATGGCATGTTGTTTGTTTAATGTTGCAATGAGCAAAATCTCCTTATCATGAGCCACTGTCTCTCTTTTTGTGGCAAGCAACTAGTAAGGGTTTTATGATGGCCAAATAGAGGTGATATCCTTATCATAGCTCTTTAGTTATTTGAGTTGTATGCAAGTTTGGTGTGTTGTGTTTTGGTTGACCTTGGTATAATGGCAAAAAAGAGAGCAAGTGGGGAACCTTTGCGTCACAAATAAGTGTCCAACCACTGACCTAGGAAGATATTTTGCTGCTCCAATTTCATCCTGTTAAACATATTTAAGAGTATCATTGGTGAGGCAAGGCTAGCCAATAATGCCACACTTTGTATATAGGCAATGACAATAGCAGATTTTTCAGAAAATTGGTAAGGGTGGCTTCATTTGAGGAAGTTATAAGCTAGTTGAAAATGTTGCTTCTCCTTCTAGAAAATGCCTCAATGGCAAAAGATGATGCTGAAGAGGAGGTAGATAGCTCGAACCTGAAAGATGGTATGGTAAAGTGTGCTAGGCTAGAAAGCTGAGGAAATTGAATTTGGGTTTGGATTCACTCACCCCCTTTTGCCAAGACCTATGCATGGTGGTAAAACAACTGCTCATTTCCCATAACAATGAGATCCTAGAAGTGTCTAGTATGTTTCTTCTTTCTAGGCCCTCAGGGGGAAGGTGGTGAGGGTTGAAAAATGTACAAAGGTTATTCATGGAGTTAAGTTTGAAGGGATCAATAACCCTGCTAGTAGTGCCAACATGAAGCTCAAGATGGTGGTGGCAGCTATAGATGGCTGGACCAGTTGATCATTTGATCAAAAGGAAGAAGTGAATGAAGATTCAAGGGTTGGATGCTTGGGGGGTTTGGCCCTTGAATGAATTTCCTAGTTTCAGATGTTGTCTCCTTTTTAGTTTCTTGCGGTTTTTGTTGTCCATGGCTTGCCTATGATACCCCTATGTGGATTGTTCATGTAGGCCTTTGTTTGTCTCCATTATAGACTTATAGTTATGTAATTTTTTCTTAGTGCTTTGAGTTGGCCCCCCATGATTGATCCCCATTAAAATTATCCAAAAAAGTAACCAAAAGTATGTTAGGAACACAGATAATTTCTTTTGACATAAACAAAAAAAAAATCCTATATTTCTTTAACCCTAACCTTCCTCATGTTCAAATCATTCTAGACAATTACATCTTAAAATTCTACATTCATACAAATGTTCTCTCATTGGCCTCTTCAAAAGCACTAAGATATTTTATTTAGCCTCATGCACTCTAAAAGCCTTTACAGAAAATTAAATTGAAAAGTAATAAAATGGGAGAAAAAAACACTCTAGCATTTTACTCACTATAATTTTTGAATGAACTAACGTGGTGAACTGATATCACTAGATGGTATTTTTGCAAACATGGCTGATATCTTTTAACATGACCCGCTAAATCATCCGATATTTCTTAGACCCTATCCTTAGTCAAGTTCAAATCATTCGAGAAAGTTACATCTTAAATTTCTCTGTCCAAACAAGTGTTTTATCTTTGGCCCCTCTAAAAGGATTTGTTGCTCAAATTTGCTCTCCACTTCTAAAAAAGAGGTATTTTACCCACGTTGAAAATTTTGGCTCTAAGAGTTTGTATTTAACCACATTTAGCCTAATAGCTTCTACAGATAATTACGTAGCAAACACTGAAAGTACTAAAAAGGGAGAAAAATAGCACTATAGTAAAAGTATCAACTTCAAAAGAAAAAATAATTGAGCCAAATTCATTTCTTTCCACAAAATGCAACCTTTCAAGCATTCCTTCTCAAACTAACAAGGCATTAGTTTAAAAGCAAACATTATTTACTCGGAAATGGAGTATTTTTTAGACTAATTTTTTACTCAAAATTTTAAAAAGCATCAGCATTTACACAACTTGACATCCTTTAACATATTTGGGGGCTTTTTAATGAAACTTAGCACTCTTTTACTTGAAATGACAATTATTCCTTCCCCGAGCAAAGAAAAAACATAAAAGGTATTTTTTTGCAAAGAAATTAATGCTGAAACTTCTTTGAAAAAAATTAAACCAAAAAAAGTCAGATTTGTTTGCAGCTCAACATACTTTACGATATGACTGTATTTAGTTCAAATACAACTATCTTACCCTAACCAGAATGGAAGGCAAAAAAAATCATTTACCACACACTATAAAAAAACAATTGCTGAAACTTCTTTAGCAAAAAAGTCAATTTTTTCTCAGGGATTAATGTGCTTGACCTGTTCTATAGTGTTATGTTTGAACTCAGCATTATTTTACTCAGAATTATGCCAAAATTTTTCTTTTTTTTTAAGAAAAAGAGAACAACTGAAGGAACAAAACACAAATTTTCAAACAAATGATTTTTGTTAAAAAAAAATCAAAAAAAGGAAGCCCATATCTCTTGAAATGAGTATTTTTCCACAATGACACAATATAATTGGAGCTAAACTGAACAGCAGCACCATATCAAATACATGCAATTTTGTAGTTTGCTTTAAAATCAATAAGAAAGCAATCTATCCTGCAATCATATGATATGCTTAATTATGATGAATTTATCAAAGATTAGTGTACATACTCCGTCTGTGTCAGCCAAAAAAAAGATACAGATACAAGAATATTTTGCCACAATGACCACAAGATAATTGGAGCTAAAACTAAAGATTAAGTCAAAACCACATGATAAGATGGAAAAAATGTAAACCCTCAACAAATCCATTAGCCTAAACCAAAATGTACAGTCACAAAGTAACATAATGGATCAACCCTAGGTTTTAATAAACATCAATTTCAGAAACATTGTCAAGAGTTCAGATTCCATGAGGCCAATTATTTCCCCAAAAGGAGGGTTGTGTGTAGTAAGCAGAATGTTTACAACCTCCTTCAATCGAAGCTCTCTACAGAGTGCTCTGACATAGACAAACATAACGAGGTATTTTCTCAGTGGCCACTCATATTGTCCTGTCATCCTAATGTGGGTTTGCTGGGCATATAACCCACACTCAAAATTGTTACCAGAAAACCCTAACGGTTTCGTCCTAGCAATTATAGGGTTGTTTATGTGGTTGATTTGGGTAAGGGCATCCATCAAAGCATAAAGAACAAAGGGATTCTATCAGACGGTGCTGTTGGAGCTGCCCTGGTGTGCAAAAAAATTGTGTGTGAAGGGGAGCGACGAATTACCTGTTCAACTGCAGAGGTCAATGGTGGCTTCATTTGTAAACAAGCCGGGGCATTTATGGAAGTTGAGGGCAGTGGGCACGAATGTAGCCAGTCCAATGCAAAGTTTCCTGACCTGCGTTGTCCCTGGTGCAACAACACGAGAGGCGTGCACATCTGTGCCCTTCGATTGACAACTATCGAATTCCTCATGTCAGCAAAGGTTTGAGCGCCACATCCAAATGTAATAGCAGTCATATTTTTAGCCGATGAGCCAAAGAATATTTGATGGGTCTGAAAACTGCTGTGAAGGGTATTTCTGAAAACTGTTTAATGACAACGACAACTGCGAAGGGGATTTCGGTAGCGTGAGACAGGTTTGCAGGTGGAGTGTGCACTGGCGATCCCAAAAGTAGAGCCTATCGGCTAATTACATGCCATGACACCTCCCACAATGAAATCAATAACTTCAATGGTGGTAATGTCTAAAATACCTTGCAAATATCATTCACAAGAGAAAAAAAATTATTCATCGAATGTCATTATAATTGTTTCTAATTTCTCAAAAGTAATTTGTATGAAAATTCCACCCATATTTTGAAGTTCCAACTCGTCACAGTGTAATCCACAAATAAGACTTGTATCTCCTATCCATTAGATTTTTTTTGTGGTTAAATAAACTGATGTACACATAATCTAAAGCATCATTCTCACTTTTGAGAAATAGATGATAGAGGTATAAAAGGAAATGTATGGTTGTACAAGTTTTTGTGTAAAATATAGAATATCTATAAAATAGTGTATAGTTTAAAACAATGGAGTGTTGATTAGAACACAAGACATCATCAAATGTTTTAAAAATTATACCAATGGGATAACATAGTGAATTTGAGCAACTTAGTTTGCTCTAGATTCTAAAAGAAATTATAGTAGCATTCAGTTTAGAGACCAGAACGTTGTATTATGATTTAAACAAATGTTTTCCTTCAGGTGGACTTGACACCATATGTAGATGAGCATTCTACAAATGATGATGTGACCTAATATACCCATGCTATTGTTCTCATTTGGAGTAAAATCATTATATCATGCTTATAAGTATCCTTGATTAGATCTATCAATAGATTGTCTGACACATTATTCCAACAATTTGTTTATGATATTAGATGTCATCATCTGACAAATTTCAAGATTATTATTAAGTTGTTATAATATCAACAATGTTGCTAAAACATAATAGAAAGAACAAATAAAAACATGACTATTCTTACACATTTTGGCAAGAACTTCGCTCTCTCCAGCTCTTGTTTTTTAGAGTCACCTTTAATAATAAAATAATTTAAATAAAAATAAGTATTTTAATCTAAAATTTTAATATTAGTTTTTATATTTGACATTAGAAACAAAATTAAGAATTTTAATTTATAATTTTTTCCATATGAAATTCAGTATTATTAAGGTTAGAATTATTAATCATATAGAAAATAATTAATCAAATCATCACAATATTTTTAAATGTTAGTCTTAATTATAAAATTAAACTAAGTTCTAATTTTTAAAATTCATAAAATATTTATTATCTAATTTTCAACATAATCAATTAAATTGTATTAATTATCTAATACAAATAAATAAAATAAAATATTGATTTAAAAATATTTCAATAATTACTAATTATAATTTTAGAATAAATTATGAACTAAAACTTATATATAAAATTATCTTTTCTATTTTTTTTATTTGCATCCAAACAATTTCATTTTATAAAATTATACTAAAATATTTTATATAGGGAAGTTTTTGATTTAATATTTTTGTAAGAGAAATACATCCCTACTTTTGTATTTTTTGGTTCAATTAGATTGTATTGTTCTTTAAATTTGAACAGTAAATACATAAAAAAATCACCAAAATATCTTGAAAACTCAAATTTCATTCTAAAATTAATTAAATTGTAATTTACTAAAATTCATAAAATTATTATTATTATCTAGTTGTTAAATAATTAATTAAATTGTAGTGATTATCTAATACAAATGAATTAAATAAAATTACATATTCATTTTGAACTAATTTAGCAATTACTAATTGTAGTTTTCTAAAATTTAGATAAAAAAAACCTTTCTACTTTATTTTTTTCTCTTTTTGCATGCAAATCATTTAACATTCTAAAAGTAAACTAAATTCTAATTTCAAAAAGAGCATAAAATATTTTTAAGTATAAAAATTTTGATTTCTATTTTATTTTTTTCTCTTTTTGCATGCAAATCATTTAACATTCTAAAAGTAAACTAAATTCTAATTTCAAAAAAGGCATAAAATATTTTAAGTACAAAAACTTTTGATTTATATCTTTTTAATAGCTTGTTATGGGAAATAAACTTCTACTTATAGATCTTTTTTCTCAATTGAATTGTATTAATCTTTAAATTTGAATGATTATTATTTAATACTATTTAATAAAATATATTAAAAAATTATTATTTAATATTTCTCATTATCATTAATTATTGGCACTTTCCCTAAGCTTTGGGTGTAAATGTTCAGTATTGTATGATGGCATAGTTTTGAAGTGTTCCCAAATACTGAAAGGCATTACTTACAGTATTATATGAGTGATCACTCTTAGCTATATTTTAGAGTAATCAGTCTTAGCTATTTTTATCAATATTTAGCTATAAATTTGATAGTCAACACTGAAGACATTAATTTTTTTTAAGGCTATTTTAGAGGAAACATATATTCCTCTACAAATTTTCAGTCTAGCCCAATTCTATAATTCAAAAATTTTGATTAAATTTTGGGGTAAAAAAGATTGCAAACTATTATCATTGAGCCATCAAATTTAGCCCTGATTTGGTCCATTGTTATGAAGGAAACAAAAATGAAGGGTTAACAAAAGAGCATATTGAATCTCATAAGTAATACAAAGTAGTTCCTTGCAAACTGATAAAAAATAAAAGATATTAGAAATCAAGGAGGTAGGGTCAATTTTTTAAAAAATAAGGAAGCCAAGTATCCATCATGCTTCTCAATAGTAGAGAATTGTATTATATTTTCACAATATTTACAAAAACTGTGTTGACAAGTTAGACAAAATTGAGTTCCGAGTGCAAAGATGCCAAACCCCTAAAGTGGGTGATGCTTCACATAGTTTTGATGTCGTTGGCCTCCTTGAGCTGCTTCAGCTCATTCAAGCTAGGCAGAGTTAGGGCCTACATGACCATCATTCTCATATTCCAAAACCATAGGTAGGAACACAAAAAATAATAGATAACAGTAGCTCTCTTACCCATTTAAAACAAACTTAAAAATAATTTTAAAAATTAGAAAAAAATCTAACATAATTAAATACTCTTCCTACTAAATACATTCTATATTCATCATAATGAAAACAATTTTAATAATGTTACATTCTCACCTAAAAAAAATACTTTCTACTAATCCCATACTAGAAAGGACAATTTCTAAAAAAATCGGTAAAAATCATGATTAAAGAAAAAAATTGACAGATGTGATTAAAAAATATGTAAAAATAATTTCTACAAAATTTAAAAAAACTAAAAAACTAATGGTCAAATGAATTTAAATAAAATGAAAAATATGGTGAAAATTTAATGGCCGATCAAGCTGTTTTTTCAAAAATGACGAAGCCCTTTCAAAGAAGAGACAAAGCTATTACAGAAAAAATGCTAGAAAACCTGCATCAATGATGCGAGTAGAAATAAGCCCTAGAAAGCTATAGAAATCCCCCTTCAAAACCAAAAAAAAATCGTTTAGAAATACATGGTGTTTCTGGTAACATAAAATAGGAAAACTGCACATTTAACCCTAGAAAAAAATTAAAAAAAGGAAAAAAAACCTACATCAAAAAGGGCTGAAAAAAACAATAAACAATAAAAATTGATTTACCATTTACATGAAGGGATCAGATCTCCCTCCATTCCCTAACTGACCAAACCTGTGATTTTTCAACATCCTGCAAAACACACAAATGGGAGAACACCCTGAGAAAATAATACAAAAGACAAAATTTTACTTCAATATACTCACATCTGTAGCACCTTGCAGTGTCTCGATTGTCCCTGCTATGAGATGGTGTTGGTGGCAAGGAATGTTTGTGGTGTGTGAAAATGAGTTGAAGGCCCTAAATCTTAGACCATACTTGCACCTACCTCTGGTGTAAAGAAGGATAGGATCATATCCCATTTATGCAAACCATTTGCATGCCAACGCCACTCTCCACTACCTTGTCATAACTAGTAGCATTAATTTCATCATAACAGTTAGCATGCCAGCACTCACATCAAGGCAAGAGAATGTTAAATTAAACACATTCAAAAAATGTACACGCATCATTTTCTTTCACTATAGAATGCCTCTTAGCATAATTAAAGGAGTTGTACAACTTTTTTGGTGGTTGTAGCACACTGTTACTTGGCCATCTATGAATAGGCATCAGTTAACACCTTCAAATGACTACTTTTGGACCTTTTTGCATATAACAACTCGTGTCAAAGTCATCGTAACTACCCATAAGTTAAAACAATAGCTTTAAGCTCTTAAGTCACATATATAAAGAAACCCAACAAATTTTGTAAAAATTCGATGTATCATTTAAGAGCTTAGGATGTGCAAAGTTAGGGTGGGTGACTGCTAGACCCTCTTCCCTAGTCTAGACAATGGGTAACTCTAAGTAGAACAAATTTATCATTTTAACATGTGTCAATTATTAGCTAACATGTAGTACAAAGTCATAAATCACAAGATGTAGAAAATTTGAGTTGTTCTAGCTTGAAGGTTACAACTATTTTTTATGGTTAAAGATAAATTTTAGTTAATAAGATAATTGTTTATAAAATTTAATCAAATTAGAATTGAAAGAAATATTAAACAAGTGTTACAAAAATATAGATTATTGAAAATATTTGTAGACATATATTTTCTTTTATAGTTTAAAATTTCATTAGTTATGTTGTGACTATTTAAAAGGCCACCAATTTTATAGAATAGAAATGGTGCTCTACTTAAGACTATCAAAGTTGTTGCCTATTATGTGAGAAGTGAAACCAAATAGATTAAAATGGAGAATAAAACAATTTAAGAACAAAACTCCAAATTAAATAAAAAACTCTCACTTTTCAATTGAGCATAATAAACAATTTACATCAACATAAAATGAATAAAATCACAAACACTAAATCATTGCAAATTGTCATTGTGGATAAAACTTGGACATGCTCAAAGCAGTTGGGATGCTTGTTGTTCAATGTTGTAGTATCTACTTGCTCAATTTGAAATGGTGGAAGGGAGAATTAAGGTCCAATTTATAGAAAATTTGAGAGGAAATTAAATAGCGGGGATTTAAATTTGGATCATGAGTTGAATCCATGAATGATGGATGTGATAAGGAGAGATAACAATCAATTTTCCAAATGGATAGAGATGACTAGGTAGTCAACTCATTTGATTGTTGAGTTAACTAGTTTTATTATTTAGCTAACTATTTTTTATCTAATATTTAATTCATGAGATGTAATTTATGATATAAACTTATTTAATTATAAATATTTATATTTAAATTCAAATATATAAACATTTAGTAGGAAATGATTTATTTTAAATTAATTAATAGTAAATACTATGTAATGAATTTAATTGTGATAGAGTAATGGAATTAGGGTAGGATTAATAATTTTAATTGTTAGAAATCTAAAATAGGTTGATAACCCAAGGAAATTTAGAGAAATTCAAAGCTACATAAACTAGAAAAACATAGACAATATAAACCAACAACTCCAAAAGGTATGCAATGTCAGAATGACAAAATTGCATTAAGAACTTTGAAGATGAAAAATACAAGCTAGGTAGTGAGTTTATATAGAACTAAGGAGAGGATGGAGTTGACAAATCAACCAATAAGAATTGACCATCAATAACCACCAATATTAAATAAAGTGATGAAAAACGTAAATGCTCCACCCTTTAAGGGTGGGGACACCTCGTCACCTTATCTCCTAGTTATTAAATAATAGTCACTTTATTATCCTAAGAAAGCTTAATAAATTTGTAGGAAAAACCTATAACTAAGGGAAAATAAATTAACCCATTGGAAAAATAAAAACCTACACCAATGCCTCCTCTTAAGTGTAGCTTAGCAGGATGTAAAAGATGATGGATCCCAAAAAAAATGAGGCCATATTAAGTACCCATGTACATATAAAGTCTCCCCCAAAGAAGAAGAATCCCCCTCACAAGTAGAGATAACACCCCCTAGAATAAAGAGAGAAGAAGAGGATTGAGTAGCCCCCCAAAGAGGACAAACCCCAAGAAAAGCTCATAAATGAACTTTCTCTCAATTAAGGGTTTGGTAAAAATATTAGTAGTCTGATATGATGTCAGACAATACTTGAGATCAATGATCTTCTCATGAATCAACTCTTGAATGTAGTACATCTAGATCTTAATGTGTTTGGTTTGCTAACGATGGACTAGATTGTGAGAGATCTTAATCACACTCTGGTTGTCACAAAAGATGATTGCGGGCTTCTAAAAGGGAATGCCAAAATTAATGAGAATGCTTTGAAGTTACATGGCCTCAGTAGTAGCATTAACTACTCCTTGATACTCACCCTTTTTAGATAAAAAACCAGTAGCAAAACTACTTCTTTCTCAACCAAAAAATAAAATCACAACCAATGGAGAAGCAATACCCTAAAGTAAACTTGTAATCTTGATAATTGCTTGCCCAATATGACTTAATGTGCCCCACCAAGTTAAAATAGTGAATCCCATAACTGTGAGTACCCTTGATGTAGTGAAGAATCTGCTTAGCTTCTTTCTAGTGTAGCTCATGTGGCTCCTACATGAATCAAGAGGCCATGCCTTCAACATATGAAATGTTGGGTCTTGTGTGAGTTAGATAGATGAGAATATCAACAAGTTATCAATATGCAATGCCATCCACCAAAGGTGAAGAAAACTTAGCCTCAAGTTTGACCTTTGATAGAAATAGAGTCAATGTAGGCTTACAGTCAGCGATGTGAAACCTATGGAGCATATCAAGTGCATACTTAAGTTGTGAAAGAGAGATACTTGAAGAGATTGGGTGACCTCAATCCCCAAGAAGTAGTGCAATAAGCCCAAGTTTGACATAAAAAATTGATCATGTTCAAGGTATTTTTCACTATCTGAATGGTGGATGAGTGACTTCTTGTGATTAACAAGTCATCAAAATAAAGAGCCAAGAAGGTGTGAGTATCATCCTGTTGTAAAATGTAGACATTAGGATCATTATGGCATCAAGTGAACCCAAAATTTAAAAGGAAGGAGTTCATCTTGGCATGCTAAGCCCAAGGGGCCTATTTGAGGCCATAGAGAGACTTCTGAAGACAAAAAACAAGTGAAAGATCTTGTACTAGCCACTATGACTACTCCATGTATATCTCCTCTTGAAGGTCATTGTGAAAAAAAGCACTCTTCACATCCATCTAATGAACTCCCCATATATGAGCTATAATGATAGCAAGGATAAGTCAGATGAGATTTATTTTGGCAACTGGTGCAAAAGTCTTAGAGTAGTCAATATTGGGAACTTGGTAGAATCCTTGGCAACCAAGCGAGACTTATTCTTATCAATCAACCCATCTATTACAATTTTTTTTTGATAGATTCACTTGCATCGAACAATTTTCCTTCCCTTAGGTAGTGGGACAATATCCCAAGTGTGGTTCCTCTCCAAAAAACTAAACTCTTCCTACATAGCTACATCCCACGTAGGGACACCAAAAGCTTCTTGAAAGGACTGTGGATCAAAAGTTGTAGCAAGGAAGAGATGTAGAGCCTCTTGAAATTATGATCTTATTCTTTTGTGATCTGAAGGATCCCATACCCAATCCATTGTTGACTATAATGTTTGATGAGCTCAAATAGGCCATGCGATTAGAGGAGAGTCTAGAGGAGAATCATCAACCTCTAAAGGTGGGCCATGTACACCTTCATTATCACTATCATCATTTGAAATAGAGGAAGAAGACTCCTCATCAAGATCAAAAGGATTATGATCCTTTGAAGAACTATCATCATGATGTAATGACTCTAATATGATGGCGGTTGGAGAAGTGGTAAGAGAAGTGGAAGGGACATAATGGCACTCCATAGCTAGATCTTCATGTGTACTACCCTAAGAAACATAAATCTAAGGATATATTATAATAAAAGGATATATTCCTACCTTCATAGGTGTGGGAATGGACTTACAATTCATCACTTGAAACTACTTGAGAAAAATCATAGCATATTTTATCTAAAACACAAATATGTGATACATCTTATATATAATATCTTCATACCAAGACAATAGTGTAAGACTCCCAGATTAATCCTACCAATAATTTACTAAGGTTGTTCTTGCACCGTAGAAAAATGGCCCTTGTCATTTTCATGGTATTTTAGGCCCTTTCTTCATGATGCTTGGTCCATTTTGCTCTGATTTAATGTTGCAATGTGGCTTGAACATTCACATTAGGTCCTTAAAATGCAAATTATGGCTTCTTGTGAAGGTGTTGAGAAGTGTTGTAAGACATTTCTACACTTTTCTAGACTCTATTCATAACAATTCACTTAAAAATCACCTTTTCACTACTTGTCAAGTCCTATTTTGAAGTTTTGTAAAGTCTTGTAACAAGATTTCACACTTTTCTAGGCATAATTTCACTATTTACACCTTTCTTATGCTTTATTTGACCCCTTTATGCCCTTATAAGGCTTAATTAAGTATATTTTTGAATGTAAACCTGACAAACAACATTAAATGTGACTTAATTCCTGACACCCACTTTCAAGTCCAAGGTGGGAGCCATTCGCCATGGGTGGAAAATGAGTTCCTCTTGGCTCCAAATTCAAAATATTTGAAATTTTCTTTCAGGTTTTAATTCAAAATTACTTGATGTCAGTCTGTGATGAGGTATCATTGGGTTACTAAGGCACAAGTGTGTATAAATAAGTGTTTTTATCCTCATTTTACATCTCTCCTAACTCATGCAAGCAATATTTTCATTCACTAATCATTTAATTAGGATTTGAGCACTTTACACCATTCAATCAAGCATCAATTAAGCATTTTGGAACAACCATTGACATAACTTCAAACTTTCTTCAACAAGGGTTTTTTAAGTTGATAGCATTTACATGTTATTTGTTTGTCATTCTCTCACATTTCATCATTTCATTAAGGGTTTGATTACCAAATTGGGGTTTGACCAAGGAAAACCCCTATTCTCTAACCCTCAACAATTCTTCCCCTCTTGCTTTGCAGACTTGTGTATGCAAATTTGATGAGCAATTAGGTGTTGAAAGGTGGTCAATAAGTCAACATAGTGCTTCAAGTCAAATCAACTCTATTTCAAGCTTGGAGAAGACATTTTGTCTATTTTCTGTAGAATTAACTTCATCAACCCAACAAGCATTCAACCTCAGATCTAGTGCTATAGGATTGGTCCTTGATTTATTAGAATTTTGGGAGTGGAATGATTCACCATTAGTGGTGAATGAGTTCCACCTTAAGGCTTGAAATCCAAATTTTGTCAAATTCTGGATCCCAACACTTAGAAACCTATTCTCAGAAGTTTTCATCAAAGCAAGATTGATTCACCATCAATGGAAAATGAGTCCCATTGGTGATTTTTAGTGATCTATGTCAACATTCAAAATACTCCATATTCTCCATTCTCTACTCATGTGCACTCCGATTTAGCTTTTTTCTTTTATGTTTTGCATTTTGTTCATACTTAGCTCATACTTGCATATCAGATTGTATTTTCCAACATTGCATAAATCTTAGGTTTTGCATTCATAATCATTCAATTAGCTCATTCAATTTCACTTAGATCATCTCATTTAGACTAAATAACATTAAAAATATCTTAATTTGAGTGAACCTAGCTAGATCCTTCGAGTGGGGTTTATCTCTCTCCTTTTAGGTGAAACATCCTAAGAGTGCAAGAGTAGCCTATAAACCCTACCCAAAAATCTACGGTTCAATTCTTAATTGTAAAAATTAACATCTTTGAACTACATATAATGACTATATTATTGGCATGTACAATAAAAATTACTACCACATGAACTTGATCTTTGTGGTAAAGGTGTTCATATAATTTTATAAAGCCCACTCTATGGCCCTATTTGAGTCCAAATAGAGATTTGATGAGTCTAAACATAATTGTGTGGACAATCCTTCCAACTTATCATATAGACTTCTTCATTCCTATAATCAACAAGGAAATGACTTCTTACTTTCCATTTGATAAAACATCTTTCCACCCAAACTATGTGGCCATAGAAGATATTATTTTTATAGTCTTTATCTTCCCACTTTAAAAATATTTTCTTTGTGGATTAGACCTCCTCAACATATGTAGCACTCATATGTATATAAAGAAGAATGTGTACCACTCAATCTACACCAAAAAATGAAAACTCTTGTTTCTAGGAATCGAAAATCTCATTACAATTCACAAACCATTCTAGGTTCAACAGTACATCAAATGTATGAAAAGGTTCTTTCATCTCATTGACCTCAAAATCTATGTTCTTTATTATCCCAATTAGGTTGGCTTCAATAT
This sequence comes from Sequoia sempervirens, assembly GCA_007258455.2. Classification (NCBI taxonomy): domain Eukaryota; kingdom Viridiplantae; phylum Streptophyta; class Pinopsida; order Cupressales; family Cupressaceae; genus Sequoia; species Sequoia sempervirens. The sequence goes on from VDFB02105785.1 coordinate 335,288,900, forward strand.
TCCTCAATGTACCAATGATGCTTATTGTGGTCCCATCAACTAATGTAGTATTATAAAAATTATCAAATAATGTTGGTTTACCTAAATTTTCTCATAATATTTTTGGTGTAATGCTAATATCTATGCATAGATCTGCCAACACATCTTTGAACCAATTTTTATGAACATGGAGTTCGATCATACTCTTCCATTTTCTAGAGGTCTTCACCACTTTTTTTTTTAATTGTGGCCTTAAGTCAATAGTTTTATTTTTGTTCTAATAATTAATGGCTTTTTAAAAAATTTCTAATATATTTTCTTCCTTTGCAAGGTTGTTATGGCTATTACATATTTTTTTTGGGCCTTGCTTCTTCAAGATCCTAAAATAATTCAAATAGAAGGGCAAGGGGGACCCTAGGTAACATGCACAACTTATATAATGATAAAGAAACTTATATACAACTTCATCATTAATTTGAACCCAAAATTTGCATTCCATGTCACTTATTTTGATGCAGTAATCAAAAAGGAAATTTCAAATTGAAAAATCCATCATTGCTAGGGGGGAAATTAAACTTTATTCAGAGGATAAAAACCAAAATGAAACTATAGAGACTAAGGATGTTAATGGATCAAGGAATCAAAGGATAAATGTTGTTTCAACTATAGATACTAAGCATAAAGGGATAAAGCTTGGTGAAGTTACCCAAGGCAACCAAATTTACTAGTAGTATACATGTTAATGTAAATGTTTGATGATAATTTATGAGTGAAAATGATATGTAATTTATAAAATTATATTAAAGTGAAAAATTGCAAGAAATAAATAGATATAACGTGTTATTGATTATAGATCAACCATTATAAAGTGATTATACATTCAAATTTTAAGTTTCAAGTAGGAAAACATCATGTACATAAGGAACAAAATATTTCGAATATCTTTTTTTATATATAAAAGTGTAGAGTAATTCTGTATGTACATATACAAATTTGGCATATATGCCAACTCAAAAAAATATTGAAAATGTGGCATATGCCATCTCAAGGTTTATATACAATGTACATCTCAAATAGTTATGCCATCTCAAGAAAATCCTAAACTTGTGGAAAATCATCGAAATGAAACCTCTTCATGCCACCTGATGGATGAAAAGTTGGTTGCACAATAAAAATTTGAAGCATAAATTAGATTAATTAGCTCAATGGTAAATAAATAAGACTACTAATTAGAAACTTATCTACTATTTTTAATAACTTTCAAAGTAACATTTGATTGAACTATACTAAACTATAATTTCTCAAAAATATCAATTAAATTCAAATTGAATTCTTCATTACCTCAAGCCTTTTCCTTGTCAACAAACGTTATGCAAATGATGGTCCCTTAGGACAATTACGATTTCTACCATATCAAAATGGTAGAGGATCCACATAGGTGGATGGTGGAATACTCTATAACAAGAAAAATAAAATTGACAAAATTAGTATATAATTATTGACAAACAAACATAAAATAAAAATTTATCTACTTATATATCTAGTAGATATTAAAAAACCATATACCTAAATTGATGATGCTTCTTTGATTATTTGGAAAGAGCTCATCATGGATGTAGTAACAACAACTTCCTATACATAAAAAATGACAAGAATGTAAGACTATAAATGTATGTACATATAATAATAATATATTTAAAAGTGGCATCTAAATCACTACAATAAGTTCTATAAGTTCTCACTAAACTATTACTTCAATTACCTTGACTTTGAGTCATTCTATGAATGATAGTCCCTTAGGATGATCAGGTGTTTTAGTATATGACATTGGAAAAGGTGTCACATCATTCACATTTCAAGTAGACTACAAAAGTAAAATAAGATCAAGGTACAAATTAATATGTATTTAATTAATTACTATTTAAAATATATGCATACTATGGATGTAAAATTACTCGAGCTCCCTTCAGGTTGTTTATATTTTGCTAAGTCTGGCCTGCGCCCCATACATTTGAATATCCTTGGGCCCCTTTTGGAAGAGCTTCACCTACTACCACCACGTGTCCGTCGTGCACTCCTCGCAAGGATGCTTCCCTTCACTCCTCTTCCAAGCCTCGCCATGATTCCACATGTTAGCAGTGTGGGCACTTGACACCTACTTCCCTTCACCTCTCAACCATGCTCTACTCATGTACCACATAACATCGATCTATGTACACTTTTTGGTGGAACCCATGACTAGCACTAGCGACAAAGACTTCTCCATGTGTCTTCCTAGTGGGGATTTCATCAAAAGGAAGAAAGGAATGGGCAAAGAGCACCGCCATATTGCTAGGTGTCTTAACTGACTTTGTGAGTAAGTGACACATGTCTACATGAGGTTCTGTTGAGACCACCACCATCATTTGTAGGGGATGCATTTGGCTTGAAGGTGACTTCATTCTATGACTTGAATCTTTTTTTGTTGCAACAGCCTTAGGAGATCATTACTTTGGGCATCATTGCTTGTGATGAAGGAATATTTTCTGTTATTAGCTTTCAGGAGGTGGGATTTTTTTCTTATATATACTACTTCTTCCTTCTAAAAATGAGTTTGGAACATACAAAAAAGATTGTGAAAGACACCAAGCCTTTTGTATTGTTTTTAGATTATTGTATAAGACTCATAGACTATGCCATTGTTTGCCCTTTCTATTTTCTTAAGCTATTTGACAAAACATTAAACTGTGCCATTACTATACTAAGTTATTTATTTGTAGAACTTCTATGATTTCAATATAAGTTTTCTAATTTAGACCATGCCTTTGACTCTTCTTTTAGTAAGTGTGTATGGGATTTATTTTATGTTATTAGATAAATTATTCAGGTTTTCATCTTTGATTTTTGTTATTTTGGGACTTAGTAGATTGTTGAACGGGCCCTTAAATCTCATCTAAAAGATAGATTTACCATGCCTACATCTACATCTTGGAGCATCGCCTTAGTTAGATCTTTATTTTTTATATTTGCTTCCTTTTCCCATTACAAAACCCCAAATACAAAAGAAGACGACTTTAAAAATGGAGAGGTCACTTAGTTTAGTGCAATTGGTGCCCCCATTAACTGAGTTTCCCATAAGGCTATTACCTTGTCAATTTTTGGCATCAACACATACAATAAAAAAGGTTAAACATGTATAAAAAATTATACTATATCAGCTTCTTTAAAAACCCGAAGGTCACTCAATTTAGCACTATTGGTCCCCCCATTAACCGAGTTTCCCATAAGGCTATTATCTTGTCAATTTTTGACATCAACAGTTTCTTTTTATGGCATGCTTAGTGGGACTACTTAAATGTACCTAAACCTAAAGTGGTTGTATGAGCCATCAATCTGGTACTAGATCCCATACAGTGAATAACCTTGGTTTGTTAGTGCCGCTACTAGGAATAGTACAAACTGGAACCCATACAATGAACATTTTGATCCCTCCACCAACCATGTTGCCAATTTCTAACAAAAATTATGTGGCATGGGATGCCATAAGTCCCCTTGTAGCACTAGTAGCACCCACCGTTCGGGCCCTTATCCTAGACCTTGCTTTAAAAGCTATACCAAAATTCACCTGGGATGATTCAAAACACCATCTGAACACCTGCAAGATGTGGCAGATGTGCGTTTGGTGCACAAAGTTACCAACCAAAATATAGCACTAAGGTTGCTCACAACCTCTTTTAGGGGTAAGGTGCTAGATTGGTACCACACTCTACAAGCTAACATTATCAGTACCTGAGATCAGCTTGGAGATCCTTTCTATGAAAGATTCTCAAATGATGGAGATAGGTGTTCACTATATCATCAATTGGCAATCATAAAGTAGGCCCCATATGAAGCCATGAATGACTCTAACGCTCGATTCCATACAACTTGGTAGAGGATCCAGGTTGTTATTCACTCACCAGCCGAGTTGGCATTCATGTTCTACTTGAAATCCATAAATGCCAACATCTTGATGATGATCCAGTCCCTTGGCAGGACCACTCTACTAGATGCATACATCGCTATCAAGGTGGAGAACAATCTAATAGATGCCAGGAAGTTGCCACCTCAGTCCATTATGCTTATATTTTCTGAAATATCAATTCTTGCCTAGGAAATAACATCTACCAATGCATCTACTCCTCCTCAATCCATGTATACATATCCGAACCTGCCACAAAATGTCACTTCCGCATCTGGCTCTTCAAAGGATGAGATGAGTGGTGTCAAGGAGATGTTGTGGACCATCGCCAACAAAATAACTACCATCAAGCAAACTAGTCTACACCTCCGAAGCCAACCTACCAAAATTATCAAGGAAAAAGATCTTCTTACTAGTAAAACCAGTTCCAAGGAGGCTTGCACACAAATCTATAGGCTCAAAAATCTAATCAAATAGTGCCAGTGCCTACTCCACTGCAATGTATTCACCCAAGCTTGAGCAAAGAGTTGACAGTTGGGAAAAACAATCTCGCTGACAAAATCAATCCTTGGTGCTTCCCCTGTGGCAACACACATTTGCCTCGAAATTGCCTACATAACAACCTACAACAAAAGGTGGCAAAACTGCATAGCCAAGGTGCAATGTTAGATCCTAGAGGTTATGTATATGCCTCTTTGCAGATGGAAAATGTGGTACTCATTGCACAAATGCAAGGGATGTCCTTGGAGTAAGAAACTAATATAGCTCTTGACCACACACTCTTCTCATGGATGGAAGAAGAAGAGGCAATGTTTGCAAATGATGCATCCACATTGAAATCCCCACAAGTGTATTATGATTATAACACTCACTTAAAGAGGAGATTCACAGGTGAACTAGTCATCTTGTAGCCCAAAAGTTCCTTCGACTAGACACCTAGTACCTTCGTAATTGCAACAATAATTTCAGCTACAAAAGGAAATTGTTATAACCAGGGCTAAGGAACAAAATCCTTCAAATCCACCACCATTTAATGTGGTAGAACAATTGAAAAAATCCTCTGCTAATGTGTCCCTTTGGGATATCTTAGCTATTCTGGAGTAGAAATCATTACTGCAAAAGGTTCTCCAGGAAGATCAAATCATTGAGCCAATGAAACACTCACTCAAGGAAAAGGCCATTGATCCATCACCTCTTGCCAAAATTCTCACAAATAGTGTAGAGGAAGCTTCTACTAAAGTTAGAGATAAGTTGAAACCCAAGCCCTTTTTCCTAACTCTTATTATGGGTAAAAAATTACTGCATAATTCCATGATTGACTCTAGTGCTAGCACCACAGTCATGCCCAAATAGATAGTTGAAGCCTTACCAATTAGCTATGAACCCTTAAAAAGGGGGGTTATGAAGTTTGATGGGAACAAGGCTTAACATGTAGGCGTCATTAAGAACCTCCCTTTGACTCTATTCTCCTACCCTAGTATCACAATTCCACAAGATACTGTGATCATAGATGTTCCCCCCATGTTCGGTCTTTGCTTATCCTAAGAATTTGAACTTCAAATATAGGTGGATACCTTCTTTGGATTGGTCACACTTGATCCTTAGAACCAAGCATGGAGATAAAATGAAAATAATATTTGAACCTCTACATTTAGAACATGTAGTCGATGAAGCCATGATCAACTTTGAAGCTACTCATACCTCTTTCACCAAAAAGGAAATGTATTGTACCGAGGTACTAGAGGATGAAAAAGTGACTAAAGAATGGATGAATTATGAAGAGGTCCTCTTGAGTGATTATATAGACACTGATCCTTTTGACAACTATCATGCCATCAGGTTAGGGACCTATGTCATCTATGATGAATATCAAGTGCTTCTGAAGGTCATGAAGGAACCTGAGAGCGGTCAAGCTTTAGAGCTATGGATGTTGCACTTTGATGGAGCAAGATGCAACATTGGTGTAGGAGTTAGGATATGTTTGACATCCCCATCCAATGAAAATACACTCCATTCCTTCTACTTCCAGTTCACTTGTTTGAACTATGAAGTCCTAGTGAAAGGTCTAAGCCTTGCAAAGTAGATGGGCATTAAGCAAATAATGGCATTTAGAGACTATGAACTAGTAGTCAATCAAGTTCAAGGGATTTCCATAGCAAAGAATGTCTACATGAGTCCCATAGACATAGATTCTAGGATCTAATCAAGGGCTTTGAAGCCTTCAATATCCTGACAGTGCCCAGAGAGAAAAATACAGATGTTGACCACATGGGAGAAAATTCAATCTCAATTTGATCATGCTTTCGACTTAATTCATAACATACACTCTGTATGAGTGATCGTCCGACCAACAATCCCAGATAATGCATAAAGTTGGAAAGTGTTTGAAAGTGATGAATACATTGCCTCATTCATCCAACAATTAAGAGTGTTCACTATGCAACTCCAACCAAAATTTTTTGATGCCTATGAACGAAAAATTATTCAGTTAAGGTGCAATAAGCTTCCAAAAGGATTGGTCACTCTCGAAAACCTATTCAATTGTGATGATGCAAGAAATGAAAAAAAGGAAGTTTGTAGTAGAAAAAAGTGACTATACAGATCTTGAGTTTAGAGACAAAAGGAAGCTCAAGGTTGGAAAAGATGTCCCACATCATGATAAAGAGAGACTCATCTATTTTTGTGAGAAATATGGAGTAGTGGCTTAGTCATATGATGACCTCAAGGGATATGATCTTGAAATCATCCAACATACTATAGAGCTGACAAAAGGAGCACAACCTTTCCACCAAAAGTAGTGGCCAATGAATCCTAAGATTGAGGCACTAATGGCACAAGAGCTGATAAAGCTAATTCAGTCCTAGATCGTCTTCTCCATCAAGCACAACGCATGGGTATCCAACCTGGTTCTAGTCTGAAAGAAGAACAGATACTTCTGCCTATGTGTTGACTTCCGAGATCTAAATAAAGAATTTGTTAAGGACCACTACCCCTTTCCTTCCATGGATTCTATCCTGCAAATAGTGGCAGGATTAGAGATGTTTTATCTATTGGATGGTTTCTCTAGTTATAACCAGATCTGGGTCAAAGAAGAGGACTGACACAAAACAATGTTCACTACCAAGTGGGGAATGTTTGCATATGCAAAAATGCCTTTCGGCTTCTCAAATGTGTGAGCCACCTTCCAACAAGAAATGGATATTATTTTTAGAGAATTGATCAACAAGATAATCTTAATCTATTTGGATGATCTGATAGTATTCTCCAAGCATAAGGATGATCATTTTGATCACCTTGAAATGGTTTTTTAAAAATTGCTAGGAGTTTGAGATATTTCTGAACCTGAAAAAATGTGTTTTCAGAGTACAATAGGGAAAACTATTGGGACATGTAGTTTCCAAAGATGGAATTGCAATTGATTTAGAGTGCATAAAATCAATCAAAGAGCTCCCCCTACCAGTCAATAAGAAGGGAGTTTTTATTTTATTCAAGGGGTAAACACTTTTGATCGGAGCTATGAAATGGATACAACCATTCAATAATACCACCCCAACGGGGTTTGAACCTTGGTGGCAAGAACAACAATGCCACCTATAAACCATCACACCATGCCAATATCAGCAATAAGAAGGGAGTTCAGTCCTTTCTAGGAAAGGTAAATTTTGTGAGAAAATTCATTTCAAATTTTGTAGGAATAATTAGACCTATCACCCTAATGTTTAAAAAAGATTAGTTATTCAAATGGACAAAGGAAGCTAGAGAAGCCTTTGAGAAGGTTAAGGATGATATTTCTTTAGATCCCATGCTGGTAAATCTAGACCTATCAAAGGACTTTATAATGTATGTATTCAGTAGCAAATCCAACATTGCTACTATGCTAAATCAAAAGGATGATGAAGGAAAGGGGGAACATCCAATAGCATTCCACTCCCAAACCTTAAAAGCTTATGAGATGAACTACAACTTCATTGAAAGGAAAGCATTTTCCATTGTTAAGGGACTCAAGAAGTGCTGACACCTCATATCTCACAACAAGGTGATTGTATATGTTGCACATTCCAGTGTGAATGAGTATATCATGGAAGGAGAAATCACCAAAAAAAGGGCCAATTGGATCACTAAGATCCTTGAATATGATATTGAGGCCAAACCCACAAAGACCGTCTAAGGAAGAGGACTATGTGAGTATTTGGCACATGATGAAGAGATGGTAGCTGAAGAAGAGCAACCCAAACTTGTTCTAACAAATGAACCTGAGTCCCAAGGCTGCTAGCTAGTAGATAGAGTAAGATTGATGCATACTAAGAAATATTTGTCGAGCCTTCCTTCTTAGAAGAGAAGATTCTATAGATTGCAGAACAATGGAATGTTATTATTGAAGAGGTCCTCTTTAAAAGGAACTTCAATGGCATTCTACTATAGTGTGCCACTAGAGAACAGGCGAAGAAAATTCTTGAAACTTTCCACAATAGTCCCATGGGTAGACTTTTCTTTGCAAATGCCACCGCTATCAAAATTATGTGCACCAAATATTTCTAGGCCACACTATTCAATGACTCACACTCTTTGGTTAAGGCCTACAAGGAATGCCAATTCTTCGCGCCAAGGAGGAAAAACTCCACAATGCCTCTCAACCTGATAGTGACCAAGGAACCTTTTGCTCAATGGGGTCTTGATTTGTTGGGATGATTAATCCCACCTCTAGTGTTGGACACAAATGGATCCTTAGAGCTACAAACTATTTTACCAGATGGATAGAGGCCATTCCCTTGAAAAATGCAATGGTGGAAATTGTGAAATTCCTTAAGGAACTAGTAACAAGATTTAGCCTACCAAAGACCATCATCTCCGACAATGCTAAGGCTTTCCTAGGTTCTAAGGTATGTCAATTAACACTTGTGCATGAAATATTCTTAAAAGCATCATCAAATTACTACCCACAATGGAATGGTGGAGCTGAGTTGACTAATAGAATTTAGTCTAACTCATTAAAAGAATTGGGTTAGAACATCAGAAGGAGTGGCACAAGAACCTTTAGGCAGTACTCTGGGCAGATTGCATAACCCCTAAACAAGTTCTCAAGACTTGTCCGTATGAATTTGTGTATGGGAAAGAAGTGCTACTGCCCATCTCCATGGAGATTCCTACACTATAGTTGCTCAAATTTCTAGAGGTTTAAGAAAATGGAGCCATGGAGGTTCGGTTGGATGAGTTAATGGAAGTACATGAAAAAAGAGAAAAGGCCCTAATAGCCATGTATAACTGCCAATAGGTGGTTAAAAGATGTTTCGACAATAAAACCTTAGACCAAGGCCTCAAATGTAGAGACTTAGTGTTGAAGTTCAATGAGAGGGCCACAAAGCCTGGCCAACATAAAAAATTTGATAGTCTGTGGGAAGGCCCTTTTAGAATAATTCAATGCAAGCAACACAATGCATTCAAATTAGAAATTATGGAGAAAGAGGCATTGGGGATTTTGGTTAATGGAATCCACGTCAAATTGTTCAATTAAGCTTTATTAATTTTTTAGCCTGTGTAAATATGTAATTATTATAGATTTTCCTTTGTGTTCTTTTGTTTGGCCAATCTTTCCAAGCAACCCATGAAGCAAAAAATGAACTCATATGCGGAAAATTGAAAATGAGCCCATGTGGAAAATTCAAAAGGTACTCAAAGAAATGGAGAAAAGGGAACCCATATCAAGCAGAATTGCAAGAAGCAAAAGAGACAAGCAATTTGATAAAAGTTGTATATTCATTATATACAAAATTATATACTTCGATAATACACTCGCAAAATGGCTCTAAGGCCATACTTTTAAAGTATATCTATGTATTATGTAGCTTTTTCATATATGTATATATGATGAAAGCCTCTTAAGGCGTATATACAAAAAATAGATTATTTCTTAAAACATATGAAAAGTATTGAGTCTTAAGCAGTAGTAACGGGAGCATCATCAACAACACCAGGAATAACATCATCATCAATAGGAGTATTAGGAATGATAACAAGAGCATTAGGAGCAATAGGAGCATCAACAACAACAATGGTGAGTAGTGGGGGATATACCAAGTCCCTGAAGTCAGTATACCACTCTATGTCGTAAAACAACACCACATTATAGCAACATAACAAGAAGTGATAGGCGTGAGTGACCCTCTAGTGGTGCTCTTCATGTGTTTGAATGTGGAACCCACTTAGAAATGGTACCCATTGCACCACTGCATCTTCTTTGATATGTCGGCAGAGGTCGCTCGCTATGGGGAGTCCAAGGCTATACACTGTGTTCATCACCACTTCACTAAGGCTACCAAGGTAATGCTTAGGAAAGATCTCCATTTTCAGACACAAAATCATTTGCTTAGGGACCTAAATATCAAGCAAAGAGGAAATGAAATATGAGAAAATGTTGGTATTGACCCTATATTTATCCTCGTACTCAATATAGTCCCTTCCCATAACCCACTTCATCTCTATTATGGCCAATGAATGCTTGTTCTTTGTCATTCGATTCAAGTTCCTATTAGAGATTTCACCTAAGAAAGCTCTCTGAGACTTGTTGCTAACCAACCTAATTGGAGTATTCATGATGCTAGTTCTACCCAACTACCTAATCCTAATTCTACCCAACTACCTAATACCAATTCTTCCCAATTGCTAAGTGCGATTTTGTTGTCTAAGGGCCTATTTATAGAAATAGCTAGGATATCCAAGGTACTTTCATGCAATAAGCATGATGCTAATCAAGTGATTAGCTCAAAAATCCCACCAAGAGCCTGCTCAAATTTCCCACCTAGTTGCGTCTACCGTGTACGACTTGCTACATTCAAAGTTAAGTAGAGGTAATTAATTAGCATAAGCCAGTTGCAGTCTTCAGGGGTAGTCTGCATGACCAGGTGCTAAGGTGACACATTGCAAGTGTGTTTTAGTCTCCAAGACATAGCACAAATCTTTTCAAGTACTCATTGCACTTTTGGCTTAATCATTCTTTTTAGGATATTAATTGCCAAGCATGCGAAAGGTTTATACGCCTTCAATCACCAACTCAATTTCCTAAGAAAATTGTGTTGTAGGACATCCTTACTAAATGTCATTATGAATTCTTGTCTTTTCAAAATGGCAAGATATTCATTTCGCACAAGCAAATAAGTTGGCAGCACATGCTGAATTTAATGCAAAAATGTAACCATCATCTACCACTTTAGGCTAAGAAAAAGCTAAGTGTTGCATGTGAAGGATAGCATTGTAAAAATCTTCTTGAGTGTGCTATCTAGAGCAAAGAGTTTCAAGTGTAGAATTTTTGAGGAACACTGGTGAATTGCAACAAGTTTGAGCATAGAAAAAATCCATAGTAGAAGGACAATGGCCCAAAATCCTCAAATTGAAGTGCAAGGAGAGGCAATGCAAAGCTTGTTTGATGCCATGCCAGGGTCACCCATGACCAATATTTTTTGCAATACCTCTTATGCTTTTCTTGGGATACTAGAGAAGCCAAAGTGGATTAATATGCGAGCCACAAAAAAGCAAAAAACTCATAGGGACTAGAGCCAAATAAAGGAAGAATGGGATAACATTCATGATCCCATCCTTAGAAAGAGCCCTAAGACTCTTAGGGAGGTAGCCTATGAGAGAATGAAGAAGAATAGTAACTAGGATTCTTTGGCGTACAAGTAATGGTTTAGCGGGCCTCCATAGTATATGGTCCCTTTTGTGCATTACTGCCCAGAACTAGTCAACGAGGGCATTAAGCATTTTAACGCAAGTACTGGTGCCATTGAAGGCTGATATTTTAGAGTTAACGTCAACATGGAAGCTATCTGGGATATGCTATGCATCCTTATCAAAAGGGGCTCTAGACCAAAAATAATGGAGTCATTCACTCCAAGAAAAGGAGATAAATATTGGAGAGACAAAGATCTTGCTCTGGATTTTATAACAAAGAAACCAAAAGGCCTAGGGAAGATGTGAAAAAGCCACCACAGATTCTAGCAGCATACAATGCTTTCCCTATGGACATGCAAGATGCTTTCTCAATGATGACCTTTGTTTGTGGCCTGGATAGTGACAAGTATGTTTAGGAGTTTCAACTAGGTCTGGGGTTTCAATTACATAGGAAACATTCCTTATTTTGGTATGACTTCACATAAGTCATTGTCGAGGAAATACTGAGCCAAATAAAGGAATACATAACACAAAATAAATCTAGATTTCCTTCTCTCCTTATATATTTCTACATCAAAACCCTGACTTCTTCAAAAAACATATGAGGTTTGCTAGTTTTGACGAAAAGGGAATAATAAGGCCAATTTTTGTATGGACTCCTCTCCTCTTCACAACTTATAACTATTATGCATTCTCAGATTATTTCTTGACTTTGATTTTGTAAGACTTGAGCAAGGATGGTGGTGTTTATCGACTTTCTATTGACTAGATAGGGTATATGAAAAGTTTCACTCTAAAATGTGACTGGTTTCTTAGTGAGGATTTCACATTCATTCAGATGCATGGCTTTACTAAGGAACCATTTTGACTTCTGGCATCATGCGTCATAGATCAGGTGTTTTCCCTTAAGATGTTCCAACAAGTGTCAACTATCAATAATAATTTTGTGGAGGAAAGGGTAAGAAAGGATTCTTCTTTTTCCCTTTCACTTTCAAGTTGGTGGTGATGGCAAAGAAGCAGGCGCATAAGCTGCTCAAGGAAAAGTTGGCTCATCTAGGGCTAGTATGGATTTACGAAAAATGGCAATAAAACCTCAACAATGACTTACCAAATGTATTTTTCAAGGTATCTCATAGCCCCCAACCTTACTGAGAAAAGTGGCAAAATCCATTGGAAGACTAGGATGATCTATTGGTTGACCTGGCTCACATTCCTATAGAGGATAGGAGGTTGCCATGGCTCAAATTCTACTTCCCTTCAACAAAGTTTAATAAGAAGCTTCAAATGGATGCCACCATTTTCAATGATTTGGTTAAGAATTTCAACTAGAGTGAGGAAAAGATTAGGGATTTCTGGATTTACCAACAAGAGATCTAATGCCCTGATACCCCTTACCAATACATAGATTTGGATGACAAATTTGATACTCAGTGGCACTAATCACATAGTGATACCGACACAAGAAATGATGAGGATGTAGACCCGAAGGAAGCTAAAAAGTATACAGGGAAGGGGAAGGAGAAAGAAAAGGAAGTGAAGATGGCTCCAATGCAGAAAACTAAACAAGCAACAATGCAACCTAGCACAACTACTCCAAAGTTGTGGGTGAATATATCATGTTCAAGATCTTCACAAACATGTACATGGGTCGTGAAGAAACCTAGAGTTTCCTAATAACAACCATCGAAGGTCATAGAGGTGGAAAATTCCCCACCAAATAAAAGGTAGTGCACATATACAACTTCTAGAGAGGGTTCACAAGAGCCTGTAATCAGCCAAGGATCGGAGGCCTCTGCTACCCAGGTATCTTTCGCTCCCTCTTTTCTTGCTTCACAATCTTTGGTTCCTCCTGCTATCTTTGCATCACCTGTTACTTCAAGTGTCGACCTTTCCTTCTCTACTTTTGCTATAATGGTCACGGGAGGTTTCTCCCAATTGTCCCAAGCAGGACTTGATTAGCCTTTACTGCTCCATAGTCCTTTCCACCTTTCATCAGAGCCTAATATGTAGCCGCCATTGATACCCCTCTTGCTACTATTGTATCGACCCCTACTTGGTTCACCCAACAGATGGAATCTACCATGTCTCTGCTACAACCACCGCTTCTCATGAGTCCTCCTACTACTTCACAAACTGATCCTTGGTATATTCCCCCATTCTCCCTACTAACAGTCTCTCTGCCAAGAAGAAATCATTTGGAGCCACTACCCTCTTGTTCCCTTTTGCTCTTCTTTGTAGTGCACCCTTTGTGAGTGAGCTCATTAGGTCGCCAACATAATTTTTGTTAGAAGGAAATAAAACAAAACAAGCATGAGCTATCATGCTCCAGAAGCAAAGGGACAAGGATACTAAAAAGCTGACTAAGTGAAAGGTGTAGACCATTTTCAATGAGGCTCAACAATCATTGTATTTTGCAACCATGCATCCAACCATCATCAAACCGCAAGGAGAGATGTGACTTGAGGATTATGTACAACATCTATGCTATGGGACTTGATCTGAGTGTAGCCTGAATGCAAGATAAAGTTCAGCTCATGGAGGAGACACAACAAGTGGTGACCATCGACTTCATTAAGTCTAGTCGCCAACTAAAGGAGGAAGAGATAAAAAAATATCAAGGAGAGAATTGAAGTCCTACTGGTGAAGGACAAAGCAAGGGATTCTGAATTTGTGTGTTTCTCACAAGCAAAGGCAGAGCAGGCCAAACTCTGGGAGGAACTTGCAAAGTTCCAAGCCCAAGATTCCAACCTAGTCACTGAGCTGCAACAAAAAAATGAAGAATTATAGGACTAGTTGGATAGGGTGAAAGAGGAGATGCAACAAAGAAATGAGGATTTTTAGCATCAACGAGCTCAATTAGAGAAAAGAATGTAGCAAAAGGACATAGACTTCCAAGGCTGAAAGACTCAATTTGAGAAGGAAATCCAAGAGGTGAAGCTTTCCCTCAAAAGGGAATCGACAAACAAAAGTTGGGTTGAAGAAAAATGGCTTGCCGATTTGAGATACCTATAGGAACAAATTTCCACTTCAAATAAGAGGATTGCAGAACTAACACAGGATGTTGGGTTGAGGGATATGGAAATTGGCCTTTTGAAGAATCTTCCCCAACCCCCTACTACCCATTTGGACCTCCTTCAAGTAGCCCAACGACTATATATTTCATACTGGGAAAAGGTTAAGGCCTTCTACCTAACTCTTCAGCTGACACTTTAGTTCATGGTAGAAACACCAAGTTTAAGCAGGGAGATTTGTGAAACTATTCAGCAATTCCCACAATTCATCATAGAGAAGGTTCCTAAGGTAGAAAAGTTGTTAGATAAGTTGTACATAGTGTTGAATGAGGATTTGGTGTGCACGAGAATTAAGGACTGAAAATTAGGTACCAAGATAGCAAAAGAGTTCATTCACTACCACACAACCATCCTCCATGCTAGCAAGTGCTCTGCCACATTGGGCCAAACTATGAACAACATGCAAATGAAATTCTCCCAACTAACTTAGATGGGCTTTCCCTCCCCATTTCTTTCTGATGATTCGATTGCCATAGCGGAGCAAATTGCAATGAAGATTGAGGAGAAGTAGTAGGACATATTTTCTTTTCAGAGCTTTAGTCAACCCCCTATTATAGAGGATAGTGAGGGCGTCACTCATTAGATAGCGTGCATACTCTTCCAACTTGAGTCTAGGGTTGATATATCCATGATGTTGCCATTTAAAGAAGTAATTGATCTGTACAAAGCACAAGAGAATCTGTGCCACATATCAATGCCATCTGAGGCCAACTGACTACCTCTACAAACCACTCTCTCAAAGCTCTAATTACATCACCCAATGGATAAGGCTCTAGTCCTCGAAACCATAATTTTTTGGGTTGCTCATTTTGTAGGAAAAATGCCCCTAGTAGTTGCTAAAAGCTATAGATGTAAAATTCCTTGAGCTCCCTTTAGGTTGTTTGTATTTTGCTAAGTTTGACCTAGGCCCCATACATTTGAATATCCTTAGGCCCCTTTGTGAAGAGCTTCGCCTGCTACCACCAAATGTCCACTATGCGCTCCTCGCAAGGATGCTTCCCTTCATTCCTCTTCCATGCCTTGCCATGCTTCCATGTGTTAGCAGCTTGGGAACTTGACGCTTGCTTCCCTTTGCTTCCCAACCATGCTTCACCCACATGCCATGTAGCATCTATTTGCGTACACTTTTTGGCGGATCCCAACTCTAGTGACGAAGACTTCTCCACGTGTCTTCCCCATGGGAATTTCATCAAAAGGAAGAAAGGAACAAGTAAAAAGCCCCGCTATATTGCCACGTGTCCTAATTGACTCTGTGGGTAAGTGACACATGTCTACATGAGGTTTTGCTGGGACCATCACCATCATTTGTAGGGGATGCATCTGACTTGAAGGTGACTACATTCTATGGTTCAAATATTTTTCTATTGCAATGACCTTAGGAGATCATTGATCTGGGCATCATTTCTTGTGATGAAGGAATCTTTTCTATTACTGGCTTTTGTTTTCTTATATATATTGCTTCTTCCTTCCAAAAATGAGTTTAGAACATACACAAAAGATTTTGAAAGACACTAGGCTTTTTGTACTTTTTTTTAATTATTGTATAAGACTTACAGACTGTGCCATTGTTTGACCTTTCTATTTTCTTAAGCTATTTGACAAAACATTATACTGTGCCATTATTGTATTGATTTGTTTATTTGCAAAACTTCTATGATTTCAATATAAGTTTGTTTATTTAGATCATGTCTTTGATTCTTCTTTTTAGTAAATGTGTATGCGAGTTATTTTATGTTATTAGATAAATTATTTAGGTTTTCATCTTTGATTTTTGTTATTCTGGGACTTAGTAGATTGCTGAGCAGGCCCTTAAATCTCATCCAAAAGATAGATTCACCATGCCTACATCTACATCTTAGTGCATCGCCTTAGTTAGATCTTTATTTTTTATATTTGCTTCCTTTTCCCATTCCAAAACCCCAAATATAGAAGAAGATGACTTCTTTAAAAATTGAGAGGTCACTCAATTTAGCGCAATTGGTCTCCCCATTAATTGAGTTTCCCATAAGGCTGTTACCTTTTCAATTTTTGGCATCAACACATACAATAAAAAAGGTTAAACATGTATAAAAAATTATACTATCTAGGCCAAATTCAATGGCTAAAAAAGTACCATGTTGGACTTCTCTAAGCTCATCCTTAGTTATTAATTATTCATTTCCACTTAAATATACTTTCTAGTAATATTATTTCTTATATTAATTTTAAATGAAAAACACTATGAAGTAAATTTAAGTTTTACTTGTACATAAGATTGTTGTTGCTCCTCATCTCTAGCTATGGATGGCTAGAAGTTCCTTCTATTCTTGCCTCACATGTCTTCATGTATTTAGTACATGTTGTTGGCTCATCTCCTCTATGTGTCACATCATAGACCTCATACTCAGTTGTGTTTAGGGGAGGCTCAGTAGCATCTCTGATAATACCTAAGCACATTTGACTACACATAGTGCAACGATGAGGCACACAAATATGTCTAGATGATGATGGTCCACCAATATCAATTGAACCACTAGGAGTATCACTATCAGGTGGTTGGGAAAACTAAGAAGATTTTGTAGTCAAATGTACAATCAAAGAGTGTATGGCCATGAGGCTTTGTATTGTTGTTGTAGTGTAGAAAAATGTATCCCTTTTCATTCACACTTTATTTGGGCCCTCCTAATTAAATTGGACTTAATTGTTCCTTAATAAGCTCTATTTTACATCTACAAGCCTAATAAATTACATTTTATAAAGGGGAAATCCAATAAAATTTAATGCCAACACATAATAAACACTTTGAGCAATGTGTGCTCTAGGAATAGGGACTTGGGACCCATTCGCCCGTGGGAAAATGAGTCCTCCTTAGGCTTTGGAACCCATTTTTAAAACATGTTTTGGCAGTATTTTTATCATCCCAAATTCAAATATCATCTCACATTTACTCATGTGTCCACTCATCAGTCGAGTGTGCAACCTTGCCCTAGATGGGTAACCATACAATGTAGTGTATGTCCTCTAATGTAACAGTCATCTCCCTAGTAGGTAGATGAAAGGTGCAAGTATCACCATCCCACCTCTCTACTAAGGCTAGTAGCATGGCATCATGATATCTCATTAATGGCATAACATACACCTAGAAGAATCTTGTATCCTAAAGAATATTGATCTCGTCCTCTGACAGTCAGGTGATGAGGTCTCAGAGGAAACAAAATTATTTGCCTCTGAGATGCTGTCAAGCTCAAGGAGGGATCTAAATGTTAAACAAAGAAAAGGAAATCCTAAATATATCCATTAATAATTAAAATAATTAACTAAATTTTCTCTAGGAAACATGTGCCTTTTTTGAATAGGGGGTCTTGGACACTTTAGACATTTCTAGACACTTTGCACCAATAGTGGATTCTTTGTGACAAAGATGGAAATTTTGTGACTATCTTTTCTAGGGTACTAAAAATACTAAAATACATAAAAAAAGTACTATAAATGCATGAAAATGAAGATGAAGCAACAAAGAATCCAATCACCATAGGTTGAATCACGTGTCGTGCCACCTCATCACAAAGAACATCAAGTTTGGGAGGTCTGTAGGTGCATTTGCTTGACATCCTAGATCACTCTACACCGAGATAAACTGCAACTTGAGGTAAATATCAAAATGAGATAAAAATTTCATTTTCATTCATATATGCCTAATTTTATTATACAGATATATATTTTACTTTAGGTATATTTCATTCAAATCAATATATTGGGGGCTAGAGAACTTTGTTTTTGATGTCGTTTGATGCGATGGATTCATAATTCCACTCTTGATCTCATCAATTGTCTATCACTATGTGTTATGATACTTGGAAATATGCTATAATAATACTTAAGTAACTTGATGTGGTTTTGTGGCTACCCTGATTCCACTCCATAAAGCAAGTGGAATCAAGGGGACATACATCTACCCTTGAATTTGATTCTCCATAGAAGTTTGATAAGAAAATTTTTGAGCAACTAAAAAATTTGTGTTGCAAGATGCGGTTCTTAACATTGTGGTTTTGTAGATGACTACAATGGATGCTTCATTCTCCCTACTGAATCCATATGAGTATCCTTTTTATAAATTTTATTGATTAAAATTCCTTTAGCTTGCATATGCACGTAGTTTCATATGGTCGCTATAGTGGGGGCTAAATGTAGTGTAGAAAATTGTACCCCTTTCTAGGAGAAAGTATAATTCACACTTATTTGAACCTATTTTGGTGACATTTTCATTAATTTATTTTAAAATCCCATTAATAGGCCCCTAATACCCCTTTATCATGTATCCCAAAGCCTAGATTTTACTTAATTTTATTTAATTCTTGACACCACAACCCATACTGAATAAATGCTATGGATCAAATTAATGCCCTAACATTTAAGGAGTCCTAAAGTTTTAGTCATGACCTATTCACCCACGAGTGAATGGGTCCTCATTAGGCTCATTAAACTCAACTTTGGATATCTTTTTGGTGGCATTTCAATCTCTCAAATTCAACTTTCACATGCCAGCTTTTAGGATCTAATAATTGGAAAATTAGATAGGAATTCTATAAAGCTAAGGTGTTAGAATATGCTATGGAGATAGCCTGCCAAGATCTAGAGGCCAAATGGAAAGGACAAAGAGAGAATATGAATATGACAAGAATAAATTATATTCTTATCAATTATGATTCAATTTTTTGTATGTGTTGTTCAATGTAGTAGAGACCCCTTGGTTATATAGCCAAGGTGAGATGCAAGATGTCATAAGATTATGACAAGTTTCTTAATCATATGACATGAGACAAATAATCACTACTACCTAGGTCACATGCATTACAAGTCAAAAGATAAGATAACAACTAATGACAACTAACACCTTCTAGAAAGATTCCTTCCTAGGACCTAAGTAAACTTAACATGTAAATAAGTCCCCTAGTGATGAATTAATTAGGTACAAGACTTTATTTAAAGGTCAACATAAGTCTCACATTCATTTTACACTAGAAAAGAGATAAGGAAGAGAATTTCATATGAGACCAAGTATTCATATTCAATATAAAGGAGAAGCATTCAAAAGTGACATCTTGGAGCAGCATTTGAGTTGTTTTTGTAGGTCTTCAAGCTCATTTTGATATCAAGATCAAGCATTGCCAAAGGATTGATGATAGTTTCCTATAGAGTTTCATGATGGATTCTAGGTTTTGGGAGATACACAAAACATTCAACCAAGCCTAATGACTTGTTTCCTAAGTGATTCCATCTTCTATTATCTCTCTACTTACAACCTAAGGAAGGTATAATTAGATTTGTGACTTATTATGGTAATTTGAGATCTCCTAAAGTAGGTGTAGTGTAGGAAAAAATATCCCTTTTTCACACTTAATTTGAGAATAATTAATAGTAAATTGAGCCTAATGTTTCCTTTATTTAGTGTTGTAATGTGTTTTACACATTCACATTAAGTTTAAGGCCCTTTTAAATTAGATGGACCTAATTTTGCCTCATTTAGGATGTTGTAAACTATATCTTTACACATTCACACTAATCTAGGGATTTATTAATTAATTGGGCTTATTTGTGCCTTAATTGGTCCTATTTTACATCCATGGGCCTTATTAAATGTATTTTTCTCAGGATAATCCTAAAAATTATCAAATAACCAATCATAATTTAATGTTTTGGGTCATGTGTTCTAGATTTCATAATTTGGGACTCATGCCACCTTGGGCCTATGAGTCCCACCTCATTCTTGGGGCTTGATTTCAAATTGCACATTAAACAAGACACTCCTAGAAATCTATGTCTTAGGTATTAGCTACTAGGACTCATACACCACAACTAGCGTATGAGTCCTACATTCACCAAGACCTATTTTGAATCAAATTATTGGTGGGATTTTATTATCCTAGATCTGATTTCAGCTTGTAGTGTTGCAATTTTGATAAATTTGGCATAAACAAGTATAAATACAAGGCTATTTCACCTAATTTCACCTAGCAATTTTGAATCAAGCATCCTAATATTTCACAAGAGAATTGTAGTGTATTCAAGAGTATTCAAGAAGGCATTAAAGAGAAAATCATCAAGCATTTGGAGCAACATTCAAGATTCAAGTATCATGTCAAAGGCTTTGTGCATCATGCATGTGGTTTTGAACTAATATTGTGATGTATTGTTCAAGATCAATTCAAGTATTCAAGGGAATTATCCTTCATCAAGAATCATGATCAATATCTACATCCATTGAGGCCACTTCATGCTTCTTTGTAGATCTACAAGGTTTCAAACAAGGTTCTATTGTTTCATCTTATGTTTCATGTTTCATTTCATTCATGATTCATTTTTCATTAAGGTTTGATTACCAAAATGGGGTTTGATCAGGGAAAACCCCCATTCCCTAACAATTTTTTTTTCTCTTCTTTGATGTGTGATTATAGGTTTATAGGTTGAAGAAAAAGTGGATTTGAAGCCTTCAAATGTACCAAAATGACAAAGTTGTCAAAGTTGTCAAGAATCAAAAAACTCAAATCTAGAGCAAGATATCCAACCTATTTACATGATACTAGTGGGAAAATGCTTATTTGATCCATCTTTAGAGGCTCACAAAGCTTCACTTCAGAATTCTACTATTGAGACACTTCATGACAAAAGGAGACACTTTGCAATAGTTTGGGTGTGAGTCCTAGTACTTCCTTTTTTATCAAATTTTAGTAGATCTAGATCCATCACTAAAAGATTCAAGATCCTACCCAGAAACCCTATATTGGGACTAAATTACCTAGCCTGGTGTATAAGTCCTAGTACAACTCAAAAGCAACAATTTTCAAGGTTTTTAGACCTTGCTTAGTCATCTTCATTTCTCCAGGTACTTATTTATTTTATTTTGTTTATCAATTTGATTACATACTTTTAAATTCCATTTTCTAGGTCATATAGTGAGATTTGCATATTGCTTTCATTCCTTTCTTTCTAAGCATTTTCTTAGTGGTGAACCCCATTTGTTTAATCACACCCAAGGAAACCATCCTAACCCTAGCCCATTCCTTAATCAATTCAATTGGTTGAGGGATCTTGGATTTCATTAATGAACTAAAGCAAAATAGGTTCCTCTAAGTTGTCCATCTCCCAAAAGATAGAACACTATTTTCTTTATTTCATTTTGGTGAACCTAGCCTTTGGACACCTTATTTTTGATTTGAAGTGCATCATAGCCCTAAATCTAGGTTAACTTTGCATTAAATCTTGCATTAGTTAATTTGCATTTAGGGCTTCTAAATCTTGCATTAGTGAAAGTGCATATAGGTTGCATTTTTGAATCTTAAATCACTCAATTTCACTGAAATTTTGTAATTGTAAACAATTAAGTCAATATACAAGTTAGAAACTTTAGAATTAACTTAGAATTTGTTGAATTTTCTACAAAAACCCTAATTGAGACTCATACACCCCTAGGAGTCATATACATGTGTTTTTATCAAATTTCTAGGAATTCTATGTTGTGTGTTTTTCATTGTTTGAACCCTCTAAAAATCCTAACTAGGACTCATACAGCCCTCTAGGCGATTTAGTCCTAGATCATACCTAAAACTTCCATTTTTAACATTAAAAAACTTGTTTCTATGCTTATGTTTGTTGTTGTTAGATTTATATTTCATTTTACTAAGTTTCTATTTCATTCATTTCATTGGATCTAGCTTAATTTGGTTTCATTTCAATTGTGAATAGAATTAGATTACTGCACTTTTATTTCATTTCTAGCATTAGTTCATAGTTTGACAAGATTAGATTACATTTGGTATTCATTAGAAAACAAAAGAAAAAAAACTAGAAACATCAAAAGAAACAAACAAAAAATGGTTAACCTTGGAGAAAGCATATCATTCAAACCCTTTAGTAGTGATGAATTTGACATGTTAGATGAAGCCCTTGATGACTTCATCTCCCTTAGATCACCCACTAAAGCTTTATACAAGAGGATGCAAGCATTGACAATCATGACAATCATAATTGTTCTTCTCTCAATACCTCTCCTGTTAGTGACAAAGGTGTCTTGGTGAAAGAAGATACAATCATTGAGAATCATGAAATTCTTGTTTGTCTTTCTCCTGCTCCCCCTTGGGAAGTGTTAGTAAATGATATGGCTCCTATAGTTTATTGTAAGAAAAAGACCCTAAGATGCCCTATTAAGTAGTGAACCATTAACTAATAGCTCTGAAGATCGCTATTGGATTAATGATCTTCTTATGAATTGTAGAGGTACAACTCCTCATATGATTTGCAATGAATTTAACTAAACTAAATAAATATATGTATGCTTTTAACCAGAATGTAGGAAAGGAAAAACCCGATACAAGGAAGATTCCTAATATCAAATGCAGAGAAAAGTAACAAAGATACTAACACAAAGACTAGTTCACATATATTTGAAAATGATAAGGGGAGGAAAGGACAACAAGTTCAACAAATTCTATGAGTAATTCAAGGCTCACAAACCTTGTAACAGACATATAAATGATATGATATAACAAAGAGACAATATAAAAGAATAGTTGCAGATTGACACAAAAATTAGCAATTGAGGGACAGTATTTGAACACATAGATTCAAAAGATGTTTCCTTTATTCTTCCAAGAAAAAAGAAAGCTCACAAGCTCCTTGTCTATGTACAAAAATTACATTCAGAAAAAATTCCTTTCCCCTTGATGAACAACTTAAAGATAATTATCTAATTATTGTGGTTCCCCAAGCCTCATAGAGTCTCCCATTCAACAACAAAAGATCCCCCCTTTCCATTGAAAATTTATAATAAATAAACCCCCAAAGAAACCCTTTCAGTTCCATGTAACGATTTCCTGAAAATCAATTTTCCTTTTGAATGATATAATGTTTAATTTCTTGGGATGAATTAAAATATTTGCAATTAAAAGAAATTTCTTGACAAGTGAAATAAAATGTGATGTGTCCACATTGAGGTGAAGCTATTTCCATTAAATATGCTCTAGCTTCCTTACTACTGACATGTACCCTCAATTATTTTGCTTACTTTATCCTTTGTAACCACTTCTTGAGTTTAGATTCTCCTCAAATGCATCAACAATTGGAATCTTATGCATATCGATAACAATAGGTGGTATTCTTTTGCATATCATCTACTTGTTCCATACATAGTGTTAGAAGTGGCTTTTACATAGCAACTCCTCTGATCTTTATGTGTTATCAAAGAAACTACACCAAAAATTGATCAAAACATCAAATTTCTTCAAGATATATGTTCACACTGTAGCCAAACTTATCTTTGATAAAAGCACTTGATTATTGCAAAGAGTTTCCATCATTAGCTTTGCTTCTAGCTGCAAAATTTTCCTATCATATCTTAAAGGATCCATCTCCAATTATTTTTATATGTGACTAACTATCACTCAAATCTAGAGTGAATGTGTCTGAATCAAAAGTATCCACAGGTTTATTAAGTATCATCTTCAATCACACATATCATGACTTTCTTGTATACACAATATCTTGGGTGCATTGGATTTTCATTATTGTTCCCTCACATAGATGTAAATAGAAGCTTCACTTTGCACCATCTCTAGGAGGAAGTTGATCTTGCAACATATGTTCCATGCACCATTAAGGATGATCCTTCTCATTTTATATTCAATCTCTTCTACCTTTATGACTTGAGTGTCTTCCTTAGGGAAACTAGGATCACCACACTCTATAACCTCTCCAAAGTTTTATTTTCCCATAACTCCATTCTTTTTCCTAGCCTTTTAACCTTCTTGAGAGACTGTGAGAATCTCAAATGCACTTGAAAATCAGAACCATTAGTTAGATCAATTTCCTTAATTAGAAAGAATTCACTGACATATCGATTAGATAATTGAGTAGCAACACCCAAAGACATTTTTATAAAATTCATCACCTTATGTAGCACAATCCCAATTATATATGATAAATTGGCAAGTTTCCAAATCCTCAAATGTGTATGTTGTTGTCAATGATTCATAGTGGCTCTTTGAAATATCATAGGCCACACCCTTCCCTTTTATTCCAATGCTTTAGTAGTCTTCACATTGATCAAGAGAATGATGGCTTTTATGATAGTAGGTAAAACAATTTCCAAATTGAATACCTCATAGATAGCAACTTCTCTCTTGTGACAATGGGTAAATCCTACTAGTTCACTATTCAGTTGTTTATTGTTACCGGTGGCATTTTATGTGGTTTACATAACCAAGTGGGTGGCCTTTTAACAAATTTGTATAACTAAGAGGGTGCTAAATTTCAAAGACCTATAAAGTTACCACCCCATCCAATATTCCCATTGGTGTTTTCCCTTTTTCCTTGACTTTCACCAATTTCTAAAATGTCAAAGTATTATCGAAATACTTTACCTTGTGCAATTGGGCAAGTATATCAAGTTCTATAATAGTTCATTAATCAATTTCTTAACGATATAATTGCTATCATAATTTAATTGTCAATATTTAATGGAGATAACAAAGGTCGATACTCATGTCTGATAAATCCCTTTGTATGTACATCCTTCATTGCATCAATAAGAGCATGATCAGTTTCATCAAAGGGGACCCATGAAATTGTCATTAGATTCCTTCTTTCATCGATACTTCGTTTGTTTGCATACTACTTCATTTGAGACACTTGCAAGTACAATGAGAAATTTCCTACCATTATGTCTTGATAAATGAATTTCTAAGATGCCTCTTCACATGATAGTGATAAAGACTCAAATTTTTTCCTTTGGACATGAATGAATTATCAGTTCTGAATTGTAAATAATGTTGAGGCTTTTAAAATTAATTATCAACCACTCCAAGATGCTTTTGTAGCTTACTGAATACCTAAAAGTCATAGCCAAACTAGAATATTTTTCATAGAGAATGCTGATGCTGGGACTTTCACATCAACTACTTAGGGACTACCCAAATTTGTTCATGGCTTCACCCCTCAAACAAACACTTCCAAAGTCTTAATGCATATGGATGCATTCTTGAACCTGATCATATCCTTCCTTTATGCTTTGCTAGATGAGACACTGATCACACAATAGTGAGATATGAAGGTTGAATCTTTTTTATTTGAAGTATTTCATCAATCGAGGGAGGAGTATAACAGTGATATTATCAATCATATATTTGGCCAAAGTAACAAATTCAAAACTTTCCTCAAATAATTTAATAGATTATTTATTATCTGGCATCATGATCATGCCTTTCTTCAGATTGCTTCACTTATCATTACCATTAAGCCATATAAGTACATTATTTCTCTTCTAAATGACAACATATATCAATTTATCTTCCATAAGGATGAAGTTGAATTCAATAATTATTCCCAATGCTAATATCCTACTTCAATGAGGCTAAATGCAAGGGAAAGTTCAAAAAAATTTAGGTACCAAAATTGGGACTAACAGGAAGATATTATGACACAAGAAGATGAGTCATTGCCACTACTTTACCTAGTCTCCATTCATCTCCCAACACCTCCCCTAATTGTGAGAATGTTTTAGTGCAAGAGTGTACAATTGTGAATGATCATGAAAAACATAGTTGTGTGGAGGATATGTTGATATTAAGAAATCCAATGATTGAGAGCTATGACAATCATAGCTAGATCCTAATTGGGAAGACATTATAGGACATGGGGATGTAATTGTAGATAAATTTTTCCTTCTCCTAATATCTCTTCTAGGTATGAAGAAGATAGTTTGGTGTTAGAAGATATCCTTATTGAGATTCATGAGAATATTGTTCCTCCCTTTCCTAATGCCCCTACCATTTGGGAAGACCTATTTGAACAAAAAATTGCAATCATTGGTAAGCATGAAAATCATAGTTATTCTTCTCTTGATGCCTCCCTCATTTGTGATGAAGCTACTTTACAAAATCTAACCATGGAATGTGATGAACCTCTTGTTTGTCACTTTCCTAAAAGCTCTCCTACTAAGGTAGATATTATGGCACAAGAGAATGAGGCCTTAGAGAAAAAGGAATGAAATTATGGACAACAATCAAATTTATCCCTCTCCTAACATATCTCCTATTGGTGAAGAAGATACTATGGTATTAGAAGGTCCAATCAATGAGAATCATGAGAATCTTAGGGAAAAAATTATTGAACAAGAGAATGCCATAATTGATAAGCAATAAAATCCAACCATTGATAACTCCCTTGTGATGAAATTATTTTAGAAGAAAAAATCTTTGAATGTCATGAACATATAGTTTTTAGCTCTTCTAAAAGCTCTCATACTAGGGAAGGTATCACGGTGCAAGAAAATGACAACATTGACACATTTCTTTCAAACAATAGTAATATGGTTTCTTTAGATGAGGATGATGAAGTGAAATTGTACTCCTCTTCACTAAGAGATCATGAAAATAAGGACAAGTATTTTGAGGTTATGCACATTAGATATCCCTTGAAACCAACCATACATGCAAAACTCATACAAGAAAAAGAAAAGAAAAAGCATATTGAAGAAGTCACAAAGTTATTGGAAGATGCTTGGGAAACCTTTTATTTCATACCTACATTCATGGGAGAATACAAGATCATAACAAAAGAATCTAAAAAGGGAAAATAAAAAGTGGTAATTTCAATACAAAATTCAAAAGCACCCACTTCAACCACTTTAGAAGAAAAGAAAACATAGACAAAAAAACTCTAATGAAGTTGATTATGAACAACCACCAAATTTGAAAGAAGTGAAAAAGATTTATGGAAGAGGTTATGAACTTATGAAACAACTTGGGTATCATGGAAAAGGAAATGGTTCTAGAAAACAAGGTATCCATGTCCCTATAGAGCCTAAAATATAAGAAATGACTAATGGTCTTGATTATTGTCCCCAAAAAGAAATAAACAAGCCTTCATTCAATGTTAAAACTCTTATGAAAGATTCTTCCAAGACAATTTTAACTTTGGTGCATCCTAAACTAATAGATATCTCATTATATTTGCATCAAGTTGATACTTTTTTTATGCATCATAATCAATAAAAATAGTTGTTGCTCCTTGCCATGTAATAGTTGTAGGATCATAGTATACTCACTATTGCATGTTGTACATTCATTGCAAATAATTTCCTTTTTGTAAGGAGCAGCATATCATCATCCATTCTTGGGTCACCCTTGTCTTGCACTAAGTGGGGGAAAGGGGTTAGGTATCCTTCCTCGTATGACACTTCCCATTGTCTCTTTAGGCTAGTTGATTTCCTTCCATGTATATATAAGAGAAAGCATGGGATGTGGAAGACATTCCTTAAGTTGGATCATATGTGACATACTTATTTCTATGTTTAGCATTACATTTTGGGGGAAACCCATTTTCATAACATAGCTTCATTTGGAAACATATGGCTTTGCATAGGGCTTTCCAAATAAGCTCTCATGTCCTCTTTATTTTTAGAATTTATCATTTTCTACTTTAAAGTAAGTGTTCACAACATGGTGTTTAGCAATTTCTTTAAAGTGGGGGCATACATTTACATTATTCCTTTTTTCTTTTCAGTTTCAACTCACGTTTCATTATGTAGTCTTCTTACTTTATGCGATGTGTCTTTCACTTTGTGGTGACACTGGGTGTGATGTCCTTCAAGAGCGTGATCTATCTTAACATATTATATTCCTCTTAGTGGCTTGATGTGACACATTGCACCCCCTAAGTTGTAAATCTTCTATTCTTCGATTGGTCCTCTCTTGGAGACATTAGGCACAATGTTCCCTAAGTTAAGATCTTACATGAACTAAGAAAAAATCCTTTGAATGTACCTTACACTATTTTGCATTTACAATGACTATTATATGGCCACCTTGCATAACACACTTTTTTTTCCTATCGAGCCATCCTTTTTGTTCATGGGTATGAAGCATACAAAGTTTTTCTTGCCTTGTGAATCTTGTTGTTTGTGTTGTGTGGCACTTTATCAAAGTTATCATGAGGTATAGCTTTGGTATGGTTAGCGTATGGGAGTTGAACTTAGGTGTGAATTTCCCATAGCCACTTGCTTGTGTGCGTGAGTGCATACCAATTGTGTGCATATGTGTCTTGAACCTCTTTGGGGGCTCACCTAGTGGATTTCTTGAGGTTCCACTAGCCCTAGTGAGTGTGTGTTTTTTTGCATAGTGGACATCACATTACACTTGTAAACATTTTTGGATAAACAACTTAGATATGATCCACATCATGTTGGACAAATGGTTGAGGCTTGATCCCACCCTTTTATTTTTGTTTTTTTTTTCTCTTTTCTTTCTTTAGGTCTTTGACATTGAATGCTTGTATATCTTGATGCTACATATCATAGACCTTATGTGTGTCCCTTTGTTCTTAAGTTGGTTTGATGTAGGATCTTGGATCCTAGAGGCTTAACCACCTTCTTTTATCTTTGTTATCCTATAATATCCACATCGGTACACTTGGACCCCTCTTAAATGTTGACTTTAGTGTGAGTTTGAAGAAAGTTCCTCCTCTCACTAAAGTGGGGGCTAAATGTAGAGTAAGAAAAGTACCCCTTTTTCACACTTAATTTGAGAATAATTAATATTAAATTGAACCTAATGTTGTCTTGATTTAGCGTTGTAATGTGTTTTACACATTCACATTAAGTTTAGGGCCCTTTTAAACTAGATGGACCTACTTATGCCTTATTTAGGATGTTGTAAAGTGTATCTTTACACTTTCACATTAATCTAGGGCTTTATTAATTAATTGGGCTTATTTATACCTTAATTGGTCCTATTTTACATCCACATGCCTCATTAAATGTATTTTTCTCAGGATGATCCCTACAATTATCAAATAACCAATCATAATTTAATGTTTTGGGTCGTGTTTTCTAGATCTGGTGATTTGGGACTCACACGCCACCTTGGCGTATGAGTACCACCTAGTTCTTAGGACTTGATTTCAAATTGCACATTAAACAAGACACTCCTAGAAATATTTGTCTTGGGTTGTAGCTATTGGGACTCATACACCACAATTAGCATATGAGTCTCACTTTAACCAGGACCTATTTTGAATCAAATCCTTTGTGGGATTTTATTGTCCTAGATTTGATGTTAGCTTGTAGTGTTGTAATTTTGATAAATTTGGCATAAACAAGTATAAATACAAGGCTATTTCACCTAGCAATTTTGATTCAAGAATCCTAAGGTTTCACAAGAGCATTGTAGTGTATTCAAGAGTATTCAAGAAGGAATTCAAGAGCAAATCATCAAGCATTTGGAGTAGCATTCAAGATTCAAGTATCATGTCAAAGGCTTTGTGCATCATTCATGTGGTTTTGAGTTAATATTGTGATGTATTATTCAAGATCAATTCAAGTATTCAAGGGAATTATCCTTCATCAAGAATCCTGATCGAGATCTACATCCATTGAGGCCACTTCATGCTTCTTTGTAGATCTACAAGATTTCAAACAAGGTTATATTATTTCATCTTATGTTTCATGTTTCATTTCATTCATGCTTTATTTTTTATTAAGGTTTGATTACCAAAATTGGGTTTGACCAAGGAACCCCCCATTCCCTAACAAAACAAAATTTTTCTCTTCTTCAAGATGTGTGATTGTAGGTTTATAGGTTGAAGAAAAAGTGGATTTGAAGCCTTCAAAAGTACCTAAATGACAAAGTTGCAAAAGTTTTCATAAAAAAGTTGTCAAGGCTCACAAAAGCTTAGATCTAGATCAAGATATACAAACCTATTTACAAGAAAATAGTGGGAAAATTCTTATTTAATCCATATTCAGATGCTCACAAAGTTTTTCTTTAGAATTATGCTCCTAGGACACTTCATGAAAAAATGAGACATTAGGCATATGTGTTACAACCCAATTGTGTATTTACTATTTAGTATTACTATGTAGGGTAAATGTGAATGTAATTTGAATTTTGAATAAATTGTGCTTGCACTTTTTTCTCAATGATTTATGAATGAATTCTATTTCATTTAATGATATGTGAAGAAATGCATATATGTGAAATGAATGGTTATTGAACTATGTATTCTCACTATGGAGATTTATTATGAACTTCATGCATATTTTGTTGAACAACTGACTACCGTGGGAATGTGTTAGTTGATGCATGTATATTTTCAATCCTCCAAGTGTGAGGGGGAGTATCACTTAGGTGAAGATCTTGGCCAGGTAACTAGTAATGTAACCTATCCAAGCTTACACACACTCATAGTAGAATGGTTGAGTCAAGTTATTGTGTTGGGAATCGATAAGTCATGCTTAAGTATGTGTGTTTTTATTATTAAATGTCTTGATTACTATTGAATGCATGCTGGGGTGATGTTTATCTACTTAGAGCTTATGAGTTCTTCATTATATTACTATGCTTGTATTGATGAGTTGAACACATGTGGAATGTATGTATATGTATACATATGCATGTCAATGATAGTCCAAATTCATGAAGGAACACATACATGAGAGTACATAAGTAGACATACCTATGCATGCTTATGAATGAGTTGCTTGTGAGCATGGAGCTATCAAATGGATAGTAGGACATGAATGTGTATATGTATAAATACATCACCTCTATTCCCTATCAACATAATAGTAATGGTGTATGTGCTTGGTGTGCAATTAAATGTGTGTATATATTTGTATATATAATATATATACATATATCCATATGTATACATGTATAGATACACACGTATGTTTGGAAAATGGACATGCCCATACTAATATATCAATATATGTACACATATGTATACATGTACGTAAAGAAATATATATATGTACACAATTGGTATAATTATTATTACTATGAGAATGTTAAAGTTTGTTTGTATTCATTTGTATATTGAATGTATACATGTACTTTATTGACATGACATATATATCTATATATTGACATACATATACATATATATATCTGATATTATTGATATACATATATATGTATATGTACATATATGAGTATATATTTATATATAAATATATGCTTGAGATTGATTAACATATGTAATGCTTGGAGGCTAATTTATTTACATGAACATAGGCTGATTGTAGATAACATATACAAAGAATTTAAAGGCCGAATATAACATATATTGGCATTGAATAAAGGTTAGATTGTACATGGTATGTATTGTGCAACGATATGGTCGATATAGGTAGTCAACCATAGTCGATACTATGGTAATGAATTTTGGAATTATTAAACAACAAATTACTCAACATTGAATGGTCTTATCTAAAGTGATGAAATAGATACCAACTACAAAATAAAGTGAAATGCATGAGAATATGAAGCATGTATAGTAAGATGTGAATTGGTCAAAGCACCAAATAAATACACCATCTTTGAAAAGTGACTCATTTCTACCATGTTTATCAATAAAGTTGTGACTAAGTCAACATAGAATGAGTGTTTCTTGTAGAATGAAGACTATTTCAAAGAGAAAAGCTATGCCAAAACAATAGGGAGAATGGTTGCATACTTGGTGCTAGAATATGAAGTTCTATTTGTTGTAGAAGTCCATCTTCGATATAATTGACTGCCGTCATTTTAACCTAAGCACAATTGAATAAGTTTCTTGCTGTTGTCAAATAAATGGGCAAAGTTGTACCTTCTTATGCTGAGTTTGTGATTATTTTTCTACCACCTTTTAAGCTAAGTGAAGTGAGTTGACTTGCATGGATTAAGCTGTCATTTTGAATGCTTTTTTTGTACGATGCAATGTCTCCTTTTTCTATATAAATAGAGAGGTTAGTGCTCTAATTTTGGATGCATTTCTCATTCTACAAAATTATTCTTTAAATTTACTTTGCTGCATTATTCTATGAAAGTTGAGAGGTATTAAGAGAGAGCTGAGAACTACTTTGAGAGAGTGTTGCATTATTTTGAGATAGGGTCTTTCTTTGGGTTGATAAAGTGAAGCTAGGAAGGTGTTGTAGAAGGTTGAGCGTCAAGTCAATTAATTGATTAAAGCGTAACACAAGCATGGGGATACATTCTTCTTTATTTTTCTTTGTTTATGAAATATTAAATTTTGAATGCTTTATTTGAATTACTTAAGATTGCTTGCACTAGGGAAACATAACATTTGCTTTGGAAAGCAAAAAGAAGGTGTTTATGATTTTATATGAAAGTGTTTATAATTACTCCATAATAGGAGGAATTTTTTGTCATAGGTATTGTAATCCTAGATATGATTAAACAAGGATAGCTTAAGGGCTATTCATAGCTAAAGATATTTGATTAGACTAGACAGCTAGTGGGTTACTATTGGGATTAATTGTCCATTAAATGGAGGGAACTTGTTTATATGCTTTGTGTCTACAAATATCATAGAGTTTGTGGGAAAGGGAATAGGATGTTTCTAGGGTTAAAGATTACCCATAGGAGGAAATACATATTCATATATTATAGTGGCCTAAATTCAAATCGAGCTTGAGTAGTGTATGTGAGTAGGATGACTATCAATTAAAGCACTGAGTGAGAACACTTTGGATAAAGTAGTGTGATTTCCTTTGGCTCCATAGTCAATTCATCATGATCCATTTATTTGCATACTATTCCTGTCACGCCCCGTCGTGTGAACCCCAAAGGAACTAATAACAACGGAACAATTTTTTTTTTTAAAAAGAATATAATAAACATACTTAAGTATTTTAACATAACAATGTATTAAATAGCACAACTAATTCCAATGGGGTACATGAAGTGACATTACTATTCTAACCCATAACAATGATAACAAGATAACAATAATTAATCAATTACATAAATCTATTCATTCCCATTTCATCATTTAAAATAACTATTAACTAATAACCATATTCATAACATATGCACATATGACAATACATGGAATTATAAAGATATAAAGTGTTACATATTTCGATAGATACAACTCAACATAACCAACTAAAACAAATGATCCTGAATAAATGCATGGCCTGAATAAGCATTACATCCCAATTATAGTAGAATACAATTGACTGAAAATACAACTCAATAACCACATATACAATTTACAACAAGGTCATCCCAACACACGTGGGAGACAATACATCAATGAATATATTATATCAGGAGTATAACATACATCTGGTACAAAGAATTACTGGAACACCAACATCCTCCAAAAACCTCCAATAAAAATACATCTGCAACAGAAAGGGAAACCCAATGGGGTGCGAAGCACATTCCACCCAACCACCCCCGTGCTGAGAGTAGACAAGGAAGGGTCCCCGACCAAGCATGTCTAATAGAAACAAAGACTAACTCCAAATAGACAACTTAACATCAAAGACCACTTAGAAACTCAACAATGACAAATCCAAAGGCACAACAACAATCCACTTCAGAACATAACAACAAGTCATAATCACGACACCAATGAGACTCAAGACATAATAACACAGACTTCATCCAACAATAACCAGAGAGAAATCAACAATTCACTTAACCACTACAATCACAAAGTCACTTAACAACTACAAACACAATGTCACTTAACACTAGGTTACAATGCTTCCAGAGAACCAAGATCATGCACAACGCACAATAACTGATCAACTGTCGACATAGGAAGAGTGTCATGCATAAATTTCCATGAGTTACCCTGGCTCAACCTTCCTAGGCTACTGGACCCCCATCCTGGGTTACCCTGGCTTGCCTCTACTGGCCGCTAGACCCTCACGCAAAACTATGCGTCCCATCTCATCTCGAGCCTTATCATTCACTTGCTTCACGAGAGAGACATACTTTATCTTGATTAGTGTGAAAAATCCCCATTAATTGTTTTAGATTATCACTTAATTAAACTCTAGGTAGGTTACCCTGGCACCCCTTTGTGTGCCGGACCCCCACAAAGAACCACTCTCCTATCGACAACACACAAGATACAATATCACAATAGGCCACTAGACAACATAACCACTCCAATCCAAGGAGGAAACAAAACAAGGAAACTCACTCAGAACACTAGAGGAAACCAATACGAATACACACTCCTTCCAAAGGAGGTACAAATCTCATTACCCACTCCTATTTCCTAGGAGGCACAAATCCCCATTCGTGGAAACCGAGTACAACATCATAGTACAACTCTACACCATTCCCAAGGTGAATTCACAATTTGAACCTCTACACAAAACATCCCACTCTAGAGAACTTCTCTGGAAGACTTACATAGACCCATAACCCCATTTGCCTGACATGGAGAAATAAAAGAAACATGATAGAAAAACATTCCATGTTTGGAAGCCTTTAACAAAAACTTAAACTCTTACGAAAGGTAAAGTAACCTAAGGCTTTCCCATACGACACAAAAGCACTATGAAGAAAATGCCACAATAGAATTAACGAATAATTTCAAGAATCACAATTACGTTTAATCAAATCCATAAAAACAAATTACAATGAATAATAAATTTCACCCAATAACTCAATCAATTACACGAGAAAACTCATTTCAACACAACACAATAAATTTATTTCCAATTTCCTAATTAACTATAATATTGCAAAATATTAAAATTTTCAAACTTACTTTCTAACATAACAGCAAAATAACTATTCAACACACATACATATTTATATATACCTGTATATACACCTTCACACATATATATACTTATATAAAAATAAGATATATATATATATTAAAACAAATATAATAACATTTATTATAAAAATTAACACTTAATTCATTCATACATATATATATATATAATAATACATAATATGTATATAAATATATATTTCATATACATAAAATAATATATAATATATAGATAAATATATATATATATTACCCGTATATTAAATAATATAAAATTAACTATAAATTGAATGAAATGAGATCACACATATCCATTTATATTAAATAAAATATCAAATAACAAAAAGGGACAAAAAGTCCCGTCCCAGAGCTGCGCACCTCCCAAAGGGAGGCCACAATCCTTGTGACTGCGTACAGCAGTCAGGACTGCTGTGCGCAGTCCGTGGACTGTGTGCAGTCCTGGTGGGTGGTACGACTGCGGCCGTCCACTCACCCAAAATAATTTTTATATGTATTTTTTTTTATCTAAATTTTATTTCGATTTAATTTAATTTAATGTAAATTTCGTTTTCAAAATAAAAACATGAAATTTCAAAACCAGAAATTTATTTTATAAAATCGTTTCACAAGCTTTACCAATAAATTACTTTATATAATTTTTATTTATTTATTTATTTATGTTTTGATATATTTTAATCCAGTACTGTAGTATAAGTACGAGGTTCAGACACACAAACTTTAACAATTATATTTTATTCCCAGAAATTCACCAGTGCAGATCTTTCTTAAAAATAAATGATATATAGAATATATAGCACATATATTTTTGTTTTGTTTAATTTGTATCAAAACATATTTTTATATAAGTAAGCGTATATATATATGTATTTTCTCAACTTATAAAATAAATAATACAAACAATCAAATCTTCATACCAGATATAAAATAAATCAAGCAAATAACATAACTCTATAATAACAATGATTTTTATTTCAAAACAAAAATCTTCACAACCAAATTTTATTGAGTAAATTTTAAAGGGTTTCTGCTTATAGTTTTTCTACAGAGAACTCAAAGGTTTAAATACAGACAAGTTTCCAAATCATAGAATTTCTTTCAAAGGAATTTCTTAAAGCACAATAAGCCAAATTTTGTTTATAAAAACAATAGAATAATAATAATAATAACAGGAGGAAAACCTGGAGTCCTTCGCCTTGATGAAGAATTCCTTCTGTAGCCTCCTCTTGATCTCCTCCTGCAGCTCTCTTTTCTCGATCCTCTGCCTTCAACGTTCTTCTGAACAATCTTTCCTCTCGAATACCACAATAATTTTACCCAGAAAAAACCTCAAAAAACTCAAAACTATCTTTCTTATTTTTTTATTTTTTTTTTCTAGATCCCAAAAACCATAGAGCAAAACTTCCCTGAAAAATAATCCCTCCTAAAAATAATAAATCACTAATTAAAATCAATAAATCTTTTTCCGCTTTCTTTTCCAAAAAGCCTCTTTCCTTATTGGTCCTTTTCCAGCTTTTAAAAGCTCACACATATCTAAAATTTTAATTAAAATAATTTATTTAATTTAGATATTATCTTCACATGATTTTCTAATTTAATATTAATAAAAAATAATATTTAATTACTCTCAACAATATTAATTTAATTATAATTATTTGCACTTTTAATTAGTTAAATCACTTTTAATTTACAATCTATTTCAACTTAACATTTTTCTAACTCTCAATTAAATCAAATAATAATGCAACATTAATTAATTATTTTATGAAATACGATTAATTAATTAAACACTAACCAAGAATAAAATAAATACTCAACAGTGAAACTACATAAAGACAAGGACAAAACCTCAGTCATAACACAACGACTCACAACAGATGATGGACTTGGGACGGGGACACTTCCAAACCTACTCCCTTTTTCAACATTTTACCCATTGGGTTAATTTATTGCTCGCCCTGTCCTGCCGAAGCAGGTGGAATCGAGACTTATTCCTGTAATCCTGCATCCAAATAAACGTCAAGTAGCACATGTATATATATATAATCAAACATCCTATCACGAGAAGGAATTGCAGTGTAGCAGGGCACTCGTGAACAAGTGATGCTACACTGTCCTCTCACCTACTCTATTTTAACAATTATAATATCAATAATGAGCTAACATTTCTAACCGAATTGATCATAAGATAACATGATACCTAACTACTGCATCATAACTAATTATTAAACAATTGCATTATAAAATAATACTAAATTAAATAACATCACCATAGAATCATCATATTGACATATAAACATTAATGACAAATCATTTAAATAAACAAATAATCCAAACAACACACAAAGTATCATAAATCATACTAATAATTTCATATCAAGTGATCATGTCCACTAAAGGGATAATAACATCGTCAAACTATGAACCAACCAAATCAAACCATAATAGTATCACCATAGTATCAACGTATCAAGTTAACACAGAAATTAATAAGTCTAAACAGTATGAGGGGTATTACAATTCCTAGATTGTGGGTTTACAAATTTTAGTCATGTAGGAAATAACACTAAGCTCAATTGGTTGTCATTACAAGGTTACTCCACCAATCTCTTCGTTGAAGGGTAGGGCCATATATCAAATGATAAATGTGTGAGGGACCACATATGAGTCTGTGGTTGGTTGAAAAGTGCTTGATTGATGCTTCTCCTCCTTAACAAGCAATAAGAAGACCAAAAATTGAAAGGTGGATCTGGGACCATCTATATCTATTGCTTTGAAGCTTAGTTGAGCTATGTATGTACTTGAATGCACTCTTGGAATATTGTAATTTGTGAACTTGTTATATTGCAAATGGAATCCATGTTGATTGTGTTGTGACGTCTATGTTCATTTGTTCTCAATTAAAGATTTTTTTTTTATTGCAATGGTTAGTTACATAGTTTATTTACTTTCAAAGCGAAAACTTAGGAAAAATTACTTTAGTGAATGGTTAACATGTTACATGTGGTATCGAAGCTACCGGGTTTAGCTCTCAAACCTATGAGCTCATCATTATTTCCATTCAACATTATCTAATGTTTGGAAATTCTTGTACTAGGATAGTGCATCTTAGGTTAACGACTAGAAAGTTGGTAATAAGGAATGAGCATTACCTAAAGGCCAAGAAAGAAAGAGAGGCCATTGCTAGAACAATTGAGGGTACTAACTATGAAAATTCCATCTAGTTAAGTGACATTGAAACCTTTAGTCACACACTTTCTCGGATCAACAATGTGAAGTGAAAGACGAAGATGGTAGCCAATTACAACTACCTACCTTCTGTGTCACCAAATAATTATGAATCTTTATCAATTTTTAGTGATATGCCCTCGGAAGGGAGCATTAGTCCAACATTTATTTTTAGAGACAATAGTGTTCTTCCAGTGGCAGAAGTAACTATAATTTCCTCGAGTAATGAGTTTGAGGGTTATGTACCTCACAACTATGTATCAGATGACAAATCCAAAGGTTATTATCCATTTTGGGATCGATTTGAACAAATGAGAGATGAGAAATGAACCATAAATTTTTGCGTAAGGTGCTATGACTCTCTTGCTCAATTAAGGTTTTCCACCTAAACGAGAGAGATAGACCCCAAAAATCTAGGTGGTTCACTCAAAATAATACAAGTACAATGAAAATATGCCTAAATGCAATGATCTAAATGTAATAAACTATATAGATAGATAGATTATTTATGCAAATCCTAAGAAATATGGAGTGTTTGAAAACACAATGTGATGTGTAGAAATAAACTAGAAACAAAAACAAATGAGAATAGAACTTAATGAGACTGAATGGAGTGCATCTGGAGGTAGTATGTTGATGTTGGAAAGTTCTGAAATGTTTCAGAAATTATTGTTGATGATCACTAGGACTCATTCATCACAGATGGTGAATTAGTCTTTTGGTAAATTCTGTTGAAACAGGTTTTGGGGTGTCGGGAACTAAAAGCCTCAAAAAATACTTTCTCCAGATTAGTAGTGGGATTGATTCATGACAGATGGTGAATTAGTTTACCTATATAAATCTACAAATTCTGAGGTCAACTATGTGGGTCTAGATCTATACTTGTCTTCTTGTTAGGTTGATGGATCCGAATCTACAAAAAATAGCTTGAATGATGTCTCCAATCTTGAATTTGGTATATTTTTTACTTGAATAGCTTTGATGATTTTCTAACCACTTTTCAATACCTATTTCTAAGACAAATCTTCCTACAAGATCTACAAAGACACATGCAAAGAGGTGGAAAATGGTTAAGGGTTAGAGTGTAGGGGTTTGCCTTGGTCAAACGCCACTTTGGTAATCAAACCCTATGAAATGAAATGAGATAAGAAAGGAATGATGGAAAAATAACATGGAAGTGTCATGAACTCACCAAACCCTTATTGTTGAAGTTGGTCAATGGTTGCTCAAAGATGCTTGATAATTGCTTGATTAAATGATGCTATGATGCTCAAATGGATGAATGAGATTGAATGCAAGGATGAATAATTGAATGAATGGGTGAATGAGGTTAAAATGGATAGAAAAATAGTCATTTATACACACTTATGCCCTAATTTCCCCAAAAAAATACATCACAGGACAAACTTAGGTCTTAATGAATAAAAACCTGAAGGAAATTTGAAATTATTTTGAATTTTGTGCCAAGAGGGACTCATTCACCACCCATGGTGAATGGTTCCCACTCAAGGCATGCAAGTGGGTGTCAGTGATTAAGTTGCATTTAATGCTATTTTTTGGGTTTATATTCAAAAGCACACTTAATTAAGGCCTGTAAGTGCATAAAGGGGCCAAATAAAACATAAGAAAGGTTTAATTAGTGGTGAAAAGCCTAGAAAAGCATGAAATTTTGTTACAAGACTTTACAAAACCTTAGAATAAGACTTGGTACAGGATAAAAAGGGAATATTTAGATGAATTATAATAAGAAGAGTTTAGAAAAGTGTAGAAATGTGTTATAAAACTTCGCAACACCTTTACAAGACATTATAAAATCTTAATAATTTGAATAGTCAAGACCTAATGTGAATGTATAAGTCACATTACAACATTAAATTTAAACAAAATAGGCCAAGAATCATAGAAAAAAGACCCAAATGATCATGAAAATGTCCAAATATCCTTTTTTATATGATACATTTAGCCCCCACTTTAGTGAGAGGATGAACTTGTTTCAAACTCACATTAAAGTAGCCATGCATATCAAGAGGGATGAAAATGTACTTATTATAGCAAGATGAGATAACAATGATCAAGAGGGATGATCAAGCCCCCAAGATGAAGATCCCATGGAAAAATAAAAATAACAAAGGAACACACATATGAAAGAGGAAAAGAAAAGGAAGAGAAAAATGAAAAGTCTGATCAACCTTCAATCATTTTTCCAAATAGTTTTGGATCAAATCTAGGTTGTTTGTTTAAAAAAAGAAAATGCATACTCACTCTAGGGCGATGGAAATCATGTCTGTCCATCGGGTGAGAAGGCCCAAAAGGTGAGAAATATACACTTGGTTGTTATGCACTCACAAACACATAGGTGGCTATGGGGAAATTCATGCCTCAGAATGGGCTTCCTGCTCAACCATATCAAAGTTATACCTCCTGATAACTTTAATAAAATGCTGCAAAGGAAATTATCAGTTTTTGTTTCATGAGACAAGCAAAAATTCACATGATTAGAACTCATGAACAAGTAGGATGGCACCACAGGCATGCAAGCTACATTATGAAAGGTGGTCATATAAATGCAAAATATAAAATGTAAAAATGTAAAATGAAAAAGATGTTCAAAGGAGTCTTGTTTAGTTGATGTGAGGTCTATTAGTAGGGGAACATTGTGTCTAATGTCTCCAAGATAGGACCAATAAAAGAATAAAATATTCACAACTTAGGGGATGTAGTGCATCACATCATGCCACCAAGAGGAATGTAATGTGCTATGATAGATCACACTTATGAAGGAAATCACACCCAATGCCATCCACAAAGTGACAAACACATTGTATGAAGTAACAAGGCTATGCTAAGAACCAAGAAAAAGAAAAAAATGAATTTGAATAGTGCCAATGTATGCCCCCAGTTTAAAGGAATTACTACACACCGTTCTGTGAGCAATTACTTTAAAGTAGCGAAGGAAAAATGCAAGAAGATGGAAGAAATGAGAGCCAAATTGAAAATCTCCTATGCCAAGTCATATGTTTTCAAGTAAGGTTGCATCATGTAAGAGAAAAACAAAAGCGAGTGGTTTCCCCCAAAAAGGAAAACACCAAAAACATAAGGGATCTATGGATTTGGGGTCAGTATGTTCATTGTTGCAATGTTTTGATTAAAGAGCTCAAAATTGTCATCATTACCCGAATACATAGAACTGGAAGAATGACACAAAGAGAGTGAAAACAAAAGAAAAATAAAAATCCATTATGGGTCAACATGGAAGAGACATAGGGTGTCTCAACACTTTGCATCATCCCCAAAAGGAGAACAAAAAACAAAAGTGAAAAGAGAATAGAAAAAGGTGAAAGGGAAAAAGAAGCCTTTTGGGTCAACATGAAGGAGACATTTCAGTCTGAATGCCTTGTGTCATCTACAAAAGGAAAAACACAAACACAAGAAAAAAAGGAAAGTAAAAGGATTGATTGGGTCAACATGGAAGAGACACACGGTGTCTCAACACTTTGCATCATCCCCAAAAGGAAAAAAACAAAACAAAAGTAAAAGGAAAAAGCAATGTACAAGATATAGAATAATGAAGGTACAAATAGAAGAATTTGCACAAAGAGAGGGAACATTAAACACACATTATGGGGGATCACATTATGCACATGGAAAAGAAAAAAAGAAAAATAATAGTAATGCAAAGACAAGTCGACCGTCAACCGAGTCACTTGCCTCCCAATCTCAATTGGTATAAGTGGAAGATGAATAGTGTAGCTAAGGGACAAGGACAAATGCATTACTAGGACAAGGCTAGAAACTTCTTGCCCCCACCTAGTGCTAGGCAAGACTGAGCCGAGATAGGTGATGGGAAAGGTCATGCAATAGTGAGAATGGAAGATTCTACAACTATTGCATGATCATGTGTGTGGTAGTGTACTATGGGATGATAGGATAATAGTCGGTGTCATCAAAGTGTTACTTATTCAATATTTCCTTCAATGTCTGACACTCATCAGTTTGATGCCCAAGAACAAGATGGTATTTACAATAAGGTACATTGAAATCTTTAGGAAAAATTACTAGTTGATTCATAGGTGGTAATAGAATGATACCTCTATTTAAGAGCATTTGTAGTTTCCTCTCACATTCGGGTGGTGGATGCAAAGGAAAATTTAGTTTTTTCAATTTGTAAGGTCATTTGCATTTACTAGATTCACCTTTTTCATGGATTGAAGGAGGAAGAGGATCCACGGGGATCCTAGCATCCTTGTCATTGGAATCATGAAAGGGTTGTTCACGTGCAAGGAGGACATTGAAGTCGGGAGGGGAATCAAAGATCACCATGCCATCATCCTGAAATCTCCAATATTCAAAAGGAGGCCTATTTTCATGAGGAGGATCTTGATATCCTAACCCTATTGTGTTTTCATCTATTGGTATTTGTTCTAAAAGTTGGTGAATGTTATGTTCAGTTGTTGTGTCACAACCTTGTTTGCTCAAGAATGTAAGACCTTTGACATAAGTTTCTTCAAGGTTAATTGGTGTGTTCGTAACTTTATTATCATAGAATGGTTGAGGAGGTGGTTGTGTAGAAGAACTAGGTCCACTAGTTGGAGGGAACTTAGGTCCTTCATTTGTTTTAGGATGTAGGTAACCAAACATATTAGGAGGTGAGATAGTAGAAAGGTCCTGTGACTTCATGGATGGGTAAAAGGTTGCATTGGATTCAAGGTTGTCAAGGCATTCATTTAAGAACTTATTCATGCTAGCATCATCTTCTCCGATGATGTCAACATCACAAGGAGGAAAATCATGAGGAGTTGAAGAAGCATGGGGAAGCTCAAGGTCATTAAGATCATAGCCAAAGGCAC
This sequence comes from Sequoia sempervirens, assembly GCA_007258455.2. NCBI lineage: Eukaryota > Viridiplantae > Streptophyta > Pinopsida > Cupressales > Cupressaceae > Sequoia > Sequoia sempervirens. The sequence goes on from VDFB02105785.1 coordinate 335,332,207, forward strand.
AGTTTGACACGTCAACTAATGATTTCAAAGAAATCCAAAACTTACTAAAGCAAAAGGCCATGATGAAAATAAATGAAAGTAAACAAATGCAAGAAATTAAATAGAACATTGAATCAAAAAATAGTGATAGAGATGCAGTTGCAAAAAAAAAAACAAAAAATGTTGTGAAAATGACAAAAATTGTTATGCAAAAAGTGCAACTAGACTGATTCACCCAGGGTGGCAAATGAGTCAAGGGGTGTTTTTTGTGATTTTTCAAAAAATTAAAATGATTTGTATGCTTTTATAATGCAAAGAACTAGGATGAAGATGTAGAATTTTAGTATTTTTAATGTTTTGAAGTGCAAAAATGAAATCTATATGAGATATTCACTAATGCAATTTTGAAAACCCTAAGATGCAAAACAATGCAAAAATAATGCAATGAGCCCTAAGATGTAAATTAGAAAGATAATGTTCAATATGTAGGTTCACCAAAATGAACCATAGATTTTTGTGTAAGGTGCTAGGACTCTCTTGCTCAATTAGGGTTTTTCACCTAGGAGAGAGATAGACCCCAAAAATTATCTAGGTGGTTCACCCAAAATAATGTAAGTACAATGAAAATATGCCTAAATTCAATGATCTAAATGCAATAAAATAAAGAGATAGACTGATTATTTATGCAAATCCTAAGAAATATGAAGTGTTTGAAAACACAATGTGATTTGCAAAAATGAACTAGAAACATAAACTAATGAGAATAGAACTTAATGAGATTGAATGGAGTGCACCTAGAGGTAGAATGCTGATGTTGGAAGGTTCTGCAATGTTTCAAAAATTACTGTTGATGACCACTAGGGCTCATTTGCCACAGATGGCAAATTAGTCCTGCTTCTGGTAAATTTTGTTAAAACAAGTTTCAGGGTGTCAGGAACTAAAAACCTCAGAAAATACTTTCTCTAGCTTGGAAATGGGACTGATTTTCCATAGATGGAAAATTAGTTCACCTATAAAATCTACAAATTTTGAAGTCAACTCAGTGGGTCTAGATCTGTACTTGTCTTCTTATCGAGTTGATAGATCCAAATCTGCAGAAAATAGGTTGAATGATGTCTCCAATCTTGAATTTGGTCTTTATTGACTTGAATAGATTTGATGATTTTTTGATCACTTTTCAACACCTATCTCTTTGAAAAATCTTCCTACAAGACTTTCAAACACATAGGCACAGAGGGGGAAATGGTTAAGGGTTAAAGTATAGGGGTTTTCCTTAGTCAATCCCCACTTTGGTAATCAAACCCTATGAAATGAAATGAAATAAGAAAGGAATGATGAACAAATAACATGCAAGTGTCATGAAATCACCAAACCCTTGTTGTTGAAGTCTGTCAATGGCTGCTCTAAGATGCTTGATAATTGCTTGATTATATAATGCGATGATGCTCAAATGGATGGACGAGATTGAATGAAAGGATGAATACTTGAATGAATAGGTGAATGGGGGTTAAAATGGATAGAAAAAAAACTTATTTATACACACTTAGGCCCTAATTTCCTAAAAAGAATACATCACAGGTTGACCTTAGGTCTTAATGAATAAAAACTTGAAAGAAATTTGAAATTATTTTGAATTTTGTGCCAAGAGGGACTCATTTTCCACCCATGGAGAATGGGTCCCACTCAAGGCATGCAAGTGGGTGTCGGGGATTAAGTTGCATTTAATGATATTTATCAAGTTTATATTCAAAAACACACTTAATTAAGGCTTGTAACTGCATAAAGGGGCCAAATAAAACATAAGAAAGGTGTAATTAGTGGTGACAAGCCTAGAGAAGCATGAAAGTTTGTTACAAGACTTTACAACACTTTAGAATAAGAATTTTTAATTGATAAAAAGTGAATATTTAGATGAATTATAATAAGAAGAGTCTCGAAAAGTGTAGAAATGTGTTACAACACTTCACAACACCTTTACAAGACATCATAAAATCTTAACAAGTTGAATATTCAAGACCTAATGTGAATGTATAAGTCACATTACAACATTAAACCTATAAAAAATAGGCCAAGCATCATAGGAAAACAACCCAAATGAACATGAAAATGTCCAAAGATCCATTTTTCTATGGTACAAGAAACAATCTCAATTTATAGGGTATACTCCATTAAGTTATGTATTAGAGAGTGAATTTGAGGGATACTCTCCACTCAACTATCTAAATAGTCATTCCATGTAATCAAAATGATATTGAGATCTTTGAAAAATGAATAAAACTGAGTGTTTACCAAAAAGCTCATGCTTAAGTCTTATGTGGAATTCCTTATGGCTTATGAACTTTCTAGAGATGTGAAGTAAATCACCCCACCCAAGTTTGAAGGAGGCACCATCAAAGATGAAGTTGAAACTTGGTTAGTCCAAATGGAGAAGTATTTAAAAATTCAAATTATACTGAGGTAACCAAAGCAACGTGGAGAGCATACCAGTTAGTAGGAGAAGCCTGTAATTGGTGGATGAATAAAAAGATGGGACTCAATATTAACTCATGGAAACTAACTTGGAGTGAATATTTTGAAATTTTCCATAAAAGATGGTTGCCCCAAACCTATTTTGACCAAAAACTCATGGATTTTTAAAATATGAGACAAGGTGAGATGAAGGTTAATGAGTATTTGGAGAATTTTACTTGTCTACTATGTTATGTTCCTATGTACTCTAGAAGGATGAACGCTTCCATATAAGAAATTTTATCATGGGACTTAATAGTCAGATCAGAGGAGAGGTATATGTTCATGGTCTAGATACTATAGATCTTGTGTATGAGAAAGCACTTAAACAATAGTAGAATCTCAAAGCTATCTCCATTTTCTAGGAAAACAAAAACCATAAGAATATTGCAAGAGCATAGGAAAAACCAACTCCAAAGAAGGTGGAAGTTGTGCAAAATGTACCAAAGAAAGAAAAAAAGGATCATGTAATAGTGGAAAGAATCAAGAAGGGAACATAAGAGGAATGGTTCTAGTGGTGGGAATACCAACAATATGGATGGAAATGCTAGCAGTCTGGAGAACTAATGAGGAACAAAGGATCAACTACTGAATTTTTTACATGTGGGGTATGTGTAGAATCATGATGGGCCAAAAAGTGGCAATATTATGGGTATTTGTAGGGTATGTGGTTGATGATTTTTATTTAATCCAAAATTGATGAAACGAAAAGGGTTTTTAGAGGAGATTTTCATCTTTCCACCAATATAAATTATGCTTTAATTTGAATTTAATAAATAATTATTTTTTATTTTCTATTAGAATTACGACTAAAGTCCTAATCGATAGGATGATTGAAAAACATCTATAACTTTCAAACAGTATCACATTTTTTTGAATCCAAAACATTTGTCACATTCTATGCTTCACATAATATAGGATTAAAAAAAGAAAAATTAAATTTCATGAAGTTTTGACCAAGTTAGTGGTTCTATTATTGCACAAGTTTTTATATTTTTAAAAGTTGTAATAAAAAATCATAATTAATTACTTTACTTGGAAAAAATTACAAAAATATGCATCACATCCATCATGAGTCCTCTACTTATATCTAAAATATTATAAAAAAAATTATGATTTTATTGTGGTTAGGGTGGTAAGACAAACACCTACTTCTTATTTTTTCCCTGAAATTTAAGTACTACTACATTGAAATTTCAAATTTTCACCAAATAGATTTTATTTATTTTTAAATAAACCTAGTAGTTTAGAAACTACATTCAATTTTCTACAGATTCTATTCTTACATCTTTTTGAAATAATATAGATAACTTATTCAAATTTTTACGTCAAGTTGCCTAACACTGATTTTTCTAAATTTTTTGCCACTTAAGGGCCTATTTTTTCCATGATGATCTTGCACATACCCTGTGTCAGAGACTAATATGCTAATAAATGTCCTAATAAGGCTTCTGAGTCACGATCTTATAGTAATCCACTGCCTACCCAACAAGTGATGTTCCAACAAAAGATACATGCAGTTGTGGATGATTGCCAAGTGGAGTATCAAGTGACTCCAATAGAGATTCTAGGTATTTTATTTGGCTTACCCATTTCTATACTTATAGATATTGGTGCAACTAAGATTTTCATTTCACCTAGAGTACTAGCTAAGAAAATATCTAGAAAGGCTAGTTACATGGAAAAGTCTTGGGAAGTTTAGTTTTCAAACTAGACAAGAGGAAAGGTGGAATAATGTTTGTTCAAGACTAGGATAGAGCCACGTTGTTCTTCTATAGAAGCAAACCTATATGTTGCCTATTAAGGATCCTATGATGTTATCCTAGGTATGAACTAGTTATGAAGCCATAGGGCTAAGGTAGATTTCCATGCTAAAATAGTAGAATTCCTAAATGATCTTGGTAATCAAGTGAAGTTTCAAGGGATACCTAGAGAGGTCAAGATTCATCAAATCTTAGCAATGCATTTATTAAGGTCTAAGGAGAAAGGGTGTAAACTCTTTGCAGTCAAGATGGAAAATATTTAAGAGAATATTGATAACTTGGAATCACAGAGCTTCCAAGATATGAAAGATGGTTAAATTGAAGAAACTAGAATGTTAGATATGGAGAGGTATCCTACTTTTTAGATGTGTTTCTAGATGAATTACCTGGGTTACCATGGAAAAGGATATTTGAATTTTCAATTGATATAGTTCCAAGGTTTGAACTTGTTTCCAAGGTACCTTATAAAATGATGGCAATCGATCTAATGGAGGTTAAGGCACAAGTGGATGAACTATTGTCTAAGGGGTTGATAAGACCAAGTGTATCACCCATGGGAGCACCAACAATCTTTATGAAAAAGAAGGATCATACTTTTCATTTGTGCATAGACTATCAAACTTAACAAAGCTACGGTAAAGAATAAGTACTCATTACCACACACTGATGATCTATTTGGTCAAATGAGGGGAGCTTCCATATTTTCTAAGATAGATATGAGATCTAGATACCATCAATTGAGAATTAAGGATGAAGACATCTTTAAAACTACATTCAGAAACATATATGGTCACTATGAGTTTATAGTTCTACCCTTTGGTTTAATACATGCACCTAAAACATTTATGAACCTTATGAATAGTGTATCTGGGTACTTCCTAGATAATTTTTTCTTAGTTTTCTTGGATGAAATTTTGATTTACTCAAGGAATGAGAAGGAACATTTTAGGAATTTAGTGATTTTTCTACAAGACTTAGAGAACATAAGTTTTATGGTAAACTCTCTAAGTTTGCCTTCTTCAAGAAGAGAGTGCCTTATCTTGGACATGTGATCTCACTAGATGGAATTTCAGTAGATCCAACTAAGATCAAGGTGATGCTTGAATGAATAGTACCAAAGAATGTATTTGAGGTTAGAAGTTTTATGGGTCTAACATGATACTATAGAAAGTGTGTTGCAAATTTCTCCAAGATAGTATTTTCAATTACTTTTTGCAGAAGACAAGGAAGAAGTTTGAGTGGACAGAGAAGTGTCAAGAAGCATTTGATGTACTCAAAGAGAAATTAACTATCACACAAATTTTGAAAGTACCAGATCTTGGGGGTGACTTTACTATTATCATGGATGTATTAGGAGAGGGCTTAGGGGGCGTGTTAATGCAAAAAGGGAAAGTAATTT